>CM040184.1:12451399-12503899 GCA_022606455.1 Callitettix versicolor | reverse complement strand
TAAGTTAGAAAAACATTTTTTTCCAATTTTTAATATTTTTTAGTGTAAAGGCAGATGCAGTTTAAGTGGATTTGCTACCATTTTGAAAAGAAGAGACTTTATGAGAAACATATCTTGCGAAATACGAAACACCAATAGTGAAATTACTTTAATTAAAAAATTATACACTCTATGAACGACTTTTTTAAGATTTTGAAATAGCCAAATGTAAAATAAATACGTATTATATAAAAAATAAATTACGAAACAAAAAGTAGACAAGACTGAACTGAGCAGATTTATTAACAATTTAAAGTTAAAATAATTCACCCTGCTTTGCAGATGACCAAATAGTTATAACGCACGATTATGAAGCTGTGGAATATATGAGTAGAAAATTAATAGGAATATGATATTTGGGGACTTCATGTAAACCTGAACAAAACGGAGTACAGGAGCATTGGCGGGCAGAGCAGGAATCTTCTATTAGAACACGACACACAAATCAAAGGGCGTACAACTTGCAATATTTGCGAATGATAATTATTAGCGATGGACTGACCCTTGGGCAAAGTGATAAAAGAACGAAACACATGTAGAAGAACAACAAAGGATCAACAGATACCGAAAATAAAAATCATACAATATACAATACAATTATTAAAAAGTATAATCTCATTTCAAAGCGAATTATGGACATTAAAAAAAAACAGAAAAATGTCTTGAAGCTATAGAAATGGACTATTGGCGAAGAGCCGCATGTTGGTAGAAACTAGGAAGGTAAAAATTTAAGAATCCGTGAAATCATGGATACGAAGCACACCATTTTAGACTACCTTAGGCAAAACAACTTCGGGTTTGGCGATGTCCAAAAGATGGACGAAAATCGACTTTCCAAACAGATTCTGTAATGGAAACCACATGGTTGCAGTGAAAGAGGAAGGCAGCTTAGTTGGAGAGAAGGAATTTTTAAGGAAGTAAGAACGAGAGAGAGAGAAAGAGAGAGAGAGAGGAGAGAGAGAGAGAGAGAGAGAGAGAGAGAGAGAGAGAGAGAGAGAGAGGAGAGGAGAGAGGGGAGAGAGAGAGAGAGAGAGAGAGAGAGAGAGAGAGAGAGAGAGAGAGAGAGAAAGAGAGAGAGAGGAGAAAGGAGAGAGAAAGAGAGAGACAGAAAGAGAGAGAGGAGGGAGAGAGAGAGAGAGAGAGAGAGAGAGAGAGAGAGAGAGAGAGAGAGAGAGAGAGAGAGAGAGAGAGAGAAAGGAGAGAGAGAGAGAGGAGAGAGGATTTGATCAAAATCTATGGAACGACAGAAGCCTGAGAACGTTTTAAACCGAAAATAAGAGTAACAAATTCATAAAAACTTACTCTTAATAGGTTACGTAAGAAAAACTAAATCCGTGGTTGTTTCCGTTGTCTGTGTTGTACGGAAATATGGTTCTGAAGTTAAATCATTTTTAACATTTTTATAATAAATGAAAAATTATCTTTAAAAATTATTTTAAAGGAAAATTACGGTATTTTTGCAAGTAATTGATGCAGACGTAACTGTAAGCAGTTCATTGGATTCATTAATTTAATGTGGTTTTAGCTTTAATTAATTGTAGCATTTCAAACACTAAACAAGTGAATACATTTTTAACGTTTTATAATCTTAATTGTTAACCAAGTTCCCCGCAGGGGGGTGCAGACTAGCTGCACCTATTGAGAGGATTTAGACGTCTCTCGCGGTACCCGAGTCTAACACACACAATTTACATTTAGGGAGGCGATAATAGCCTTAAAGTAAAAAAAAATGTTAACCAAGTTAGCCTAATAATTCTAGTACCAAAAATGTGTTTGATTAATTGTACTACTAAAAGTGTTTAACAGTGTTACATTACTTTCTTGTGTTTCAGGACTGGAACTGTGAACAGCTGAGCGGGCCGGCGAGGTAAGCAGTCTTTCACTTACACGGTTCATATCGTCCAACTTAGAGGAAAGCGTAAATTCTGAACAACCTAAGAATAATTAAATCCAAGATGAAGGCGTTCTCTAATTACTTTTGTTCTTTTGAATATTTCCCTGAATTTGCATTTTGATAACACATTATTTTCTCTGTGTTTAAATAAAACCGATTTTTAATTCAGTTATTTTTTTAATAGAAGATTATGCGTGTTAGCGCACAGATTTGTTGCCTTCACGTTTAATGGAAAATCTTTTTATTGTTAGAAAACAGTTATTTAGTAATACGACGCTATTTAGTAGTCACAATACACTTCGTATTACAATAATTTTGATCATGTTTGTGTATATTTAACAAGTTTATGTGAAGCTTTTTTTTATATAGTTCAAATTGTAATCTAAAAAATATTATACTTATTCATTTTTTTAAAATAAGTCTTAAATACAAGTTTTACCAAAATAGTGATATTTTGAGTTTGAGATTAAAAAAGAACATTTTCGATATATATATATATATATATATATATATATATATATATATATATACATTGTTTTTATATAATTAAAAACAAAATATATATATATAAGTCTTTATCAATTTAGAAACATAAAAAAATATATTAATAAAAGCGTGATCATCTAAACTCGTGATTATTCTACAGTGAATATGAAAAATATTATAACCTGAATATGTTGTTTTAATGTGTTCAAACGTGTTCCATTCGAATTTAAGAAAATCTTATAAACAATATTTTTCTCCAATACAAACATTTATACATCTTTTATATTTTTGTCCTTTTAGGGGACGGATTCGGAGGGGGGAATGCCGAATTACGTGTATATATTTTGTGTTTCAGAATATTTTGTTTACTTTAAAGAAAATCCAATAAAAAATATTTTTCTTTCTCGAATGAAAATAAACATTTTTTTCTAATTATACCTCTATTTTACATTTTTTTATGGAATGAATTCGGAAAAATGTTGAAATATGTGTTTCATAGAATATTTCTAGAATATACGATCCAAAAGAAATATTTTTTCCCTTTTTTACATTTTCTACCCCCTTTCAATCTCTTTAGGGGATAAGTTTTGGGAAATAGTGAAAAATATATTTCATTACTTAGATTTTGTTATACATTTGTTATATATATATATATATATATATATATATATATATATATATATATATATATATATATATATATATATATATATATATATATATATATATATATATATATATATATATATATATATATATATATATATATAACAAATAAACATTACATGATAACAAACGTTTAATATTATATATATATATATATATATATATATATATATATATATATATATATATATATATATATATATATATATATATATTATAGCATATACTTCATATAGTAAGTATAATAATTGTGATAAATGTAACCTTAACTGATATAATATAATTGAAGGAACAGCTGTTATCCGAAATTTGTATTTCTAGTAAAACATATGTTCCAACACACCGGAAGTAGGATGTTGCATGTAATCATGTCAGGATAAAATCATGTCAGAGAGCTTACGTTATGTTAATATCACATAAATGTAACATTATTATACAATGCGTTAGGAATAAAGTATACAATCGAAAAGAATTATACAAAATATTTTATAAAGTAAAAGGTTTAGTGTTTCCAATTTTTATAAGAAAACGCTTGTAAACAGATTACCATTTGAACAGGAAACAAAAATGTCAGGAAGTCAAAGATGGCAGCAAACTGCGCTTCCTGGCAGAAGGTAGCTGACAAGCCTCCAAGGAAATTGCTCTTCTTGAATATTGATTTTAAGTTCAGTTCATCATTTCCACTTTAATCAAAGAATGGTTTGACGTAAACGTTCTAAAAAACATTGGCTAGTAATTGCCAACCAACGGGTTTGCAGGCTCTTAATTGCACGAGAATTAGTTCTTTTTAAATTTAAAAGTTGAGTTTCTAAAATACTTGAGGTATTGCTTAATTGTGAGAACCCTTACACAAAACTCGAATCGCACTTACTCGGCATGCGGCCTCTTCTTTTCTTGGCTACACTTTGCGAAGGAGTTTGAATACGGTTATTGTGTAGTGTTATAAATAAAATGTGTATAGGCCTAACAGACTTTAAATATAAATACTTAAGAAAATGTGTTGTTAAAAACACAAAACTGTTTAATTCTTACTGTTGTCAATCTAAAATACCGTAAATACCTACTTACTGAAGTAGGCCTAATTATTTCAGTAAGTTGGCATACTGAATTATTATTAATAATTATTATTATTATGTTGGCATAAGAGACAAAAAATCTTTGTTAACATAACCTATAAACTGTTATTTGCGTCAACACTGAAACGCTGAATACAAACGGGGAAATTTTGAATTAATGATTTTGTGTTTAAATAGTAAATAAATATTTTTTTTGTTTTACCTACTTACTGAAGTAGGCCTAATTATTTCAGTAAGGGGCCTATTATTAAGTTGGCATAAGAGACACAAAATCTTTGTTAACATAACCTATAAACTGTTACTTGCGTCAACACTGTAGCGCTGAATACAAACGGGGAAATTTTGAATTAATGATATTGTGTTTAAATAGTAAATAAATATTTTTCTTGTTTTTAACATGAATGAAAGGTTTGAGTTTTCTTACACATGTACTAGCATTAACCGTCACATCTTCGCCCACGAAACTTAAACTGTTTCAGTAATGTAATAATTTAGAAACAAAACAAATATATTAATAAAAGCGTTATCTTCTAAACTCGTGATTATTTTACAGTGAATACGAAAAAATATTATAACCTGAATATGTTGTTTTATTGTCTTCAAACGTGTTCCATTCGAAATTAAGAAAATCTGAAAAAAAATATTTTCTCCAATACAAACATTTATACCTCTTTTATATTTTTGTCCTTTTGGGGGAAGATTTCGGGGGGGGGAATGCTGAATTACGTGTATATATTTTTTGTTTTAGAATATTTACTTTCAAGAAAATCAAATAAAAAATATTTTTCTTTCTCGAATGAAAAAACATTTTTTCTCTAATTATACCACTATTTTAAATTTTTTTTTTTAGGGAATGAATTCGGAAAAATGTTGAAATATGTGTTTCATTGAATATTTCTAGAATATACGGTCCAAAACAAATATTTTTCAGTGCAAAATTGTATACCCCTTTTTTACATTTTCTACCCCCTTTCAATCTCTTTAGGTGATGCGTTTTGGGAAATAGTGAAAAATATATTTCATTACTTATATTTAAGAGTGACTGTGTTACGTTTTAAGGAGGTCAGACGAAAAACATATTTTTTCAGTTAAAATTGAAGTACCTCATGTTTACCTCTTTAGGGGTTGCATACTGGAAAATCGTTTTTCATTTCACCCCTACATGTGGTGGTAAAGCTGAAAATTTTAAATCTTTAGCTATTATAATCTCGGATATACGATAATTATTAAAGTTGGGCTGGGTAAGTAGTTCAATGGCGTATGAATCATTTTTTTGCAAAATCCTTTCTTAGAAGGACTTGACGTTGTTGTAAGAAGATACTCTAAAAATTTCAATTCTCTAGCTATAATAGTCTCGGATGTACGTTGATTATTAAATTTGGACTGGGTAAGTAGTTTAATTGCGGTAAAATTTAAATTTTTGATAAAACCTTTCTTAGTGCACCTTGACATTCTTATCAGAATGTACCCTGAAAATTTCAAGTCTCTAGCTATAATAGTCTCGGCTGTACGTTGTTTATTAAATTTGGACTGGGTAAGTAGTTTAATGGAATTAAAACGAAATTTTTGCAAAATCTTTTCTTAGTATACTTTGAAATTGTTGTAAGAAGGTACCCTGAAAATTTTAACTCTCTAGCTATAATAGTATTGGCTGTACGTTGATTATTAAATTTGGACTGGTTAAGTACTTTAATGGTTTTAAAATCACATTTTTGTAAAATCGTATCTTAGTGCATCTCTACATTATTGTATGAAAGAACCCTGAAAATTTCAAGTCTTGGCTCTACGTTGACTATTCAATTGGGACTGGGTAAATAGTTTAATGACGTTAAAATCAAATTTTTGCAAAATCCTTTCTTGTTGCACGCCTATATGGTAACATAAATGTATCCTGAAGATTTCAAGTCGCTAGCTAAAATAGTTTTGGCTCTGCGTTGATTATGAATCAGTCAGTCAGTCAGTCAGGATTTTTTCTTTTACATATTAAGATACATCGATTTTTATTAATATACTTATAACTAAACTAAGGTCTTATATTTGCTATTAAGGCTGGTTTTTCGAAATTCATTTTAATCATCTATTTATTACTAAGTTTAGATTAATAAAACTCTTTAAAATTGTAATGTTAAATGCAAGATGGCCAATGTAGGATTTGTACAGACGGAATGAATTGAGGTAACCATCGCTTGCAGAATCAACCCGACTTGCCGAAAATGATTTTATTTAGGCTTAAATTTTAAAATAAATAACTGCTTCAATATGAAATAGTCGTTTAACTCATGGAGTTTGTCTAAGTTTTCAAAATCTTTAGATCTCTCTCCAACATTCTTTATTTGTTTCACCCAACTTTGGGGTACACTAAATCAATCACATTTTAATGTTCAGTGCCTTCCTCGTAGCCCAGTATTGCTTCATTCGTTGTGATCTTGCTTTTCTTTCTTCGTCAGAGATTTGGATCGTTCGCTTGGATTTGACTTTGCCTTGGAACCGTTGTTTCTACTCCTTGGTTATTGTTTTGGCTGTTCTGTCCATGAGCATAGTGTCAGTGATTTGTAGTTCTGTTATGTCTTTCTCTGTTTCTCTAAACCAAAGTGGTTTGGCTCTTTTATTGCGAAAGTAGTCAAATATTTTTTTGGTTAGTCTATTTTTGTCCATTCGGAGGATGTGCCCATAAAAATCAAATCTCCTTTTTCTTATTGTATCTGATAGTGTTTCAGTTTTTTGGTAAAGAGTTTCATTACTGATGTGGAGTACTTGGTTGTTACGGAATTTGGGGCCTAAGATTTTTCGTAATATCTTTCTTTCTTTGATCTCCAGCCTTTCAAGTGGGCTCTGGGTTGTGAGAGATAATGTTTCAGCTGCATATAAGGCTTCTGGTTTAATTACCGTATGATAATGCCTTATCTTTGTATTCCAGGAGAGGGCCTTCTTGTTGTATGTGTCTTTGGTAAGTTGGAAGGCTAATTCAACTTTATTTCTCCTAGATTCCATAGCTCCCTTCTCTAGGGCGTTCCCAGCTGATCCATTCCCAATTCTCTCCAACATTATTACACAATTTAAACACTTTTTGAAATCAACAAATAATGGCAATAATTTTGTAGTTTTGTTATTAAATGCATTTGATTATTGTTTTTAATAGACAAGTTATTTGTATTTATGAGATTTGTGGAAAGTTGTTTTAGATTTTTCACTGGATACAGTATATAAGTTTAGTAAAAAAAAGGAATGTTCATTTTTTTTTTTTTTTTTTTTTTTTTTTGAAGAAAGAACATATTTTTGATTCTGTCAAGTAATACAAGCCATTAGTATTTGCCTTCACTATTTGACGGCCATTTTAATTTGACAAACTAGATTCATACACGTGAATTATTTACTATTAAATTTAAGTTTATGATAGTGTAAGTCATTGCATCTACTTTCAAAACGCTTAAAACTGATCGTTAACGCCTGATTCTTTATGAATATCAATTAAAAAAAAACTGCGGGCTGCACTCCGGGAGTGCCGCCAGAAGTGAAAACTTGAACAATAACGTTGTGACAAACATTTTTCTCCACGTGTTTACTTTATTTTTATACTTTTAATCAAAAATACCTACAATATATCATTGTTGACAAGTCACATTGATAAGTTAATTTTATGGCACAACTCAAATTAAACGAACCAAAAGACACTGCCTTATGTTGTACTGACCTTCTGTATTTTTGTGGCGTGTACACTCTCCTGCACGAGTATGTTATTACATGGTCCGGCACAATATATTTAGCTACCTAAATAAAATGAACTAAGCCTTATATTAGGCATACATATTGTAATCTGACTAAAATAATTTTTTATTGTTTATTTGAAGATTTTGAAAACAAAAAGAAGAATATTAACAGTCTATATAAAAACACGTGCTCTTTATACTTTGTGAACTACGTATATACTGTAGAAAAAGCACATATATACGTAGAGTATAGAACTAGAAAGAGACAGATGCCAGTAGCCACTATACGATTCGTATTTTGTATAGCCTATGTATACATATACACCATACTTTTATATGAAAGGATATATATATATATATATATAGCATATGCGCGTGGGATGCGTCCTATAATATTTATATATACACATATATACATTATATATCTCATGGTAGCGGTGACGGTGTCGCTATAATATCTGACGCGAGTTCAATGGTTTTTGCCCATCCAAAAAGTGTTCAACGATATATAGTATATACGCGTGCATCCTATACTATTTTATATACTGTACACAGTATGCATTATATATCTCATGGTAGCGGTGACGGTGTCGCTATAAAATCTGACGCGAGTTTAATGGTTTTTGCCCATCCAAAAAGTGCCCAACGATATATAGTATATACGCGTGCATCCTATACTATTTTATATACTATACACAGTATACATTATATATCTCATGGTAGCGGTGACGGTGTCGCTATAATATCTGACGCGAGTTCAGTGGTTTCTGCCCATGCAAAAAAAGTTCCCAACGATATATAGTATATACGCGTGCATCATATACTATTTTATATACTATACACAGTATGCATTATATATCTCATGGTAGCGGTGACGGTGTCGCTATAAAATCTGACGCGAGTTTAATGCTTTTTGCCCATCCAAAAAGTGCCCAACGGTATATAGTATATACGCGTGGCGTGCATCCTATACTATTTTATATACTATACACAGTATACATTATATATCTCACGGTAGCGGTGACGGTGTCGCTATAAAATCTGACGCGAGTTTAATGCTTTTGCCTATCCAAAAAGTGCCCAACGGTATATAATATATACGCGTGCATCCTATACTATTTTATATACTATACACAGTATACATTATATATCTCATGGTAGCGGTGACGGTGTCGCTATAAAATCTGACGCGAGTTCAATGCTTTTGCCCATCCAAAAAGTGCCCAACGTTATATAGTATATACGCGTGCATCCTATACTATTTTATATACTATACACAGTATACATTATATATCTCATGGTAGCGGTGACGGTGTCGCTATAAAATCTGACGCGAGTTCAATGCTTTTGCCCATCAAAAAGTGCCCAACGTTAAATAGTATATACGCGTGCATCCTATACTATTTTATATACTATACACAGTATACATTATATATCTCATGGTAGCGGTGACGGTGTCGCTATAAAATCTGACGCGAGTTCAATGCTTTTGCCCATCCAAAAAGTGCCCAACGTTATATAGTATATACGCGTGCATCCTATACTATTTTATATACTATACACAGTATACATTATATATATCATGGTAGCGGTGACGGTGTCGCTATAAAATCTGACGCGAGTTTAATGCTTTTTGCCCATCCAAAAAGTGCCCAACGGTATATAGTATATACGCGTGGCGTGCATCCTATACTATTTTATATACTGTACACAGAATACATTATATATCTCATGGTAGCGGTGACGGTGTCGCTATAAAATCTGACGCGAGTTTAATGCTTTTTGCCCATCCAAAAAGTGCCCAACAGTATATAGTATATACACGTGGCGTGCATCCTATACTATTTTATATACTGTACACAGAATACATTATATATCTCATGGTAGCGGTGACGGTGTCGCTATAAAATCTGACGCGAGTTCAATGGTTTTTGCCCATCCAAAAAGTGCCCAACGGTATATAGTATATACGCGTGGCGTGCATCCTATACTATTTTATATACTGTACACAGAATACATTATATATCTCATGGTAGCGGTGACGGTGTCGCTATAAAATCTGACGCGAGTTTAATGCTTTTTGCCCATCCAAAAAGTGCCCAACGGTATATAGTATATACGCGTGGCGTGCATCCTATACTATTTTATATACTGTACACAGAATACATTATATATCTCATGGTAGCGGTGACGGTGTCGCTATAAAATCTGACGCGAGTTCAATGGTTTTTGCCCATCCAAAAAGTGCCCAACGGTATATAGTATATACGCGTGGCGTGCATCCTATACTATTTTATATACTACACACAGTATACATTATATATCTCATGGTAGCGGTGACGGTGTCGCTATAAAATCTGACGCGAGTTTAATGCTTTTTGCCCATCCAAAAAGTGCCCAACGGTATATAGTATATACGCGTGGCGTGCATCCTATACTATTTTATATACTGTACACAGAATACATTATATATCTCATGGTAGCGGTGACGGTGTCGCTATAAAATCTGCCGCGAGTTTAATGCTTTTGCGTATCCAAAAAGTGCCCAACGGTATATAGTATATACGCGTGGCGTGCATCCTATACTATTTTATATACTGTACACAGAATACATTATATATCTCATGGTAGCGGTGACGGTGTCGCTATAAAATCTGACGCGAGTTTAATGCTTTTGCCTATCCAAAAAGTGCCCAACGGTATATAGTATATACGCGTGGCGTGCATCCTATACTATTTTATATACTGTACACAGTATACATTATATATCTCATGGTAGCGGTGACGGTGTCGCTATAAAATCTGACGCGAGTTTAATGCTTTTGCGTATCCAAAAAGTGCCCAACGGTATATAGTATATACGCGTGGCGTGAATCCTATACTATTTTATATACTGTACACAGTATACATTATATATCTCATGGTAGCGGTGACGGTGTCGCTATAAAATCTGACGCGAGTTTAATGCTTTTGCCTATCCAAAAAGTGCCCAACGGTATATAGTATATACGCGTGGCGTGCATCCTATACTATTTTATATACTGTACACAGTATACATTATATATCTCATGGTAGCGGTGACGGTGTCGCTATAAAATCTGCCGCGAGTTTAATGCTTTTGCGTATCCAAAAAGTGCCCAACGGTATATAGTATATACGCGTGGCGTGCATCCTATACTATTTTATATACTGTACACAGAATACATTATATATCTCATGGTAGCGGTGACGGTGTCGCTATAAAATCTGACGCGAGTTCAATGGTTTTTGCCCATCCAAAAAGTGCCCAACGGTATATAGTATATACGCGTGGCGTGCATCCTATACTATTTTATATACTGTACACAGAATACATTATATATCTCATGGTAGCGGTGACGGTGTCGCTATAAAATCTGACGCGAGTTTAATGCTTTTTGCCCATCCAAAAAGTGCCCAACGGTATATAGTATATACGCGTGGCGTGCATCCTATACTATTTTATATACTGTACACAGAATACATTATATATCTCATGGTAGCGGTGACGGTGTCGCTATAAAATCTGACGCGAGTTCAATGGTTTTTGCCCATCCAAAAAGTTTCCAACGGTATATAGTATATACGCGTGGCGTGCATCCTATACTATTTTATATACTGTACACAGAATACATTATATATCTCATGGTAGCGGTGACGGTGTCGCTATAAAATCTGACGCGAGTTTAATGCTTTTTGCCCATCCAAAAAGTGCCCAACGGTATATAGTATATACGCGTGGCGTGCATCCTATACTATTTTATATACTGTACACAGAATACATTATATATCTCATGGTAGCGGTGACGGTGTCGCTATAAAATCTGACGCGAGTTTAATGCTTTTGCCTATCCAAAAAGTGCCCAACGGTATATAGTATATACGCGTGGCGTGCATCCTATACTATTTTATATACTGTACACAGTATACATTATATATCTCATGGTAGCGGTGACGGTGTCGCTATAAAATCTGACGCGAGTTTAATGCTTTTGCGTATCCAAAAAGTGCCCAACGGTATATAGTATATACGCGTGGCGTGCATCCTATACTATTTTATATACTACACACAGTATACATTATATATCTCATGGTTACGGTGACGGTGTCGCTATAAAATCTGCCGCGAGTTTAATGCTTTTGCCTATCCAAAAAGTGCCCAACGGTATATAGTATATACGCGTGGCGTGCATCCTATACTATTTTATATACTGTACACAGTATACATTATATATCTCATGGTAGCGGTGACGGTGTCGCTATAAAATCTGCCGCGAGTTTAATGCTTTTGCGTATCCAAAAAGTGCCCAACGGTATATAGTATATACGCGTGGCGTGCATCCTATACTATTTTATATACTGTACACAGTATACATTATATATCTCATGGTAGCGGTGACGGTGTCGCTATAAAATCTGCCGCGAGTTTAATGCTTTTGCGTATCCAAAAAGTGCCCAACGGTATATAGTATATACGCGTGGCGTGCATCCTATACTATTTTATATACTGTACACAGTATACATTATATATCTCATGGTAGCGGTGACGGTGTCGCTATAAAATCTGACGCGAGTTTAATGCTTTTGCCTATCCAAAAAGTGCCCAACGGTATATAGTATATACGCGTGGCGTGCATCCTATACTATTTTATATACTGTACACAGTATACATTATATATCTCATGGTAGCGGTGACGGTGTCGCTATAAAATCTGCCGCGAGTTTAATGCTTTTGCGTATCAAAAAGTGCCCAACGGTATATAGTATATACGCGTGGCGTGCATCCTATACTATTTTATATACTATACACAGTATACATTATATATCTCATGGTAGCGGTGACGGTGTCGCTATAAAATCTGCCGCGAGTTTAATGCTTTTGCGTATCCAAAAAGTGCCCAACGGTATATAGTATATACGCGTGGCGTGCATCCTATACTATTTTATATACTGTACACAGTATACATTATATATCTCATGGTAGCGGTGACGGTGTCGCTATAAAATCTGCCGCGAGTTTAATGCTTTTGCGTATCCAAAAGTGCCCAACGGTATATAGTATATACGCGTGGCGTGCATCCTATACTATTTTATATACTGTACACAGTATACATTATATATCTCATGGTAGCGGTGACGGTGTCGCTATAAAATCTGCCGCGAGTTTAATGCTTTTGCGTATCCAAAAAGTGCCCAACGGTATATAGTATATACGCGTGGCGTGCATCCTATACTATTTTATATACTGTACACAGTATACATTATATATCTCATGGTAGCGGTGACGGTGTCGCTATAAAATCTGCCGCGAGTTTAATGCTTTTGCGTATCCAAAAAGTGCCCAACGGTATATAGTATATACGCGTGGCGTGCATCCTATACTATTTTATATACTGTACACAGAATACATTATATATCGCATGGTAGCGGTGACGGTGTCGCTATAAAATCTGACGCGAGTTTAATGCTTTTGCCTATCCAAAAAGTGCCCAACGATATATAGTATATACGCGTGGCGTGCATCCTATACTATTTTATATACTGTACACAGTATATATTATATATCTCATGATAGCGGTGACGGTGTCGCTATAAAATCTGACGCGAGTTTAATGCTTTTGCGTATCCAAAAAGTGCCCAACGGTATATAGTATATACGCGTGGCGTGCATCCTATACTATTTTATATACTATACACAATATACATTATATATCTCATGGTAGCGGTGACGGTGTCGCTATAAAATCTGACGCGAGTTCAATGCTTTTTGCCCATCCAAAAAGTGCCCAACGGTATATAGTATATACGCGTGGCGTGCATCCTATACTATTTTATATACTATACACAGTATACATTATATATCTCATGGTAGCGGTGACGGTGTCGCTATAAAATCTGCCGCGAGTTCAATGCTTTTTGCCCATCCAAAAAGTGCCCAACGGTATATAGTATATACGCGTGGCGTGCATCCTATACTATTTTATATACTATACACAGTATACATTATATATCTCATGGTAGCGGTGACGGTGTCGCTATAAAATCTGCCGCGAGTTTAATGCTTTTGCGTATCCAAAAAGTGCCCAACGGTATATAGTATATACGCGTGGCGTGCATCCTATACTATTTTATATACTGTACACAGAATACATTATATATCGCATGGTAGCGGTGACGGTGTCGCTATAAAATCTGACGCGAGTTTAATGCTTTTGCCTATCCAAAAAGTGCCCAACGATATATAGTATATACGCTGGGTATATAGTATATACGCGTGGCGTGCATCCTATACTATTTTATATACTGTACACAGAATACATTATATATCGCATGGTAGCGGTGACGGTGTCGCTATAAAATCTGACGCGAGTTCAATGCTTTTTGCCCATCCAAAAAGTGCCCAACGGTATATAGTATATACGCGTGGCGTGCATCCTATACTATTTTATATACTGTACACAGAATACATTATATATCTCATGGTAGCGGTGACGGTGTCGCTATAAAATCTGACGCGAGTTCAATGCTTTTTGCCCATCCAAAAAGTGCCCAACGGTATATAGTATATACGCGTGGCGTGCATCCTATACTATTTTATATACTATACACAGTATACATTATATATCTCATGGTAGCGGTGACGGTGTCGCTATAAAATCTGCCGCGAGTTTAATGCTTTTGCGTATCCAAAAAGTGCCCAACGGTATATAGTATATACGCGTGGCGTGCATCCTATACTATTTTATATACTGTACACAGAATACATTATATATCGCATGGTAGCGGTGACGGTGTCGCTATAAAATCTGACGCGAGTTTAATGCTTTTGCCTATCCAAAAAGTGCCCAACGATATATAGTATATACGCTGGGTATATAGTATATACGCGTGGCGTGCATCCTATACTATTTTATATACTGTACACAGAATACATTATATATCGCATGGTAGCGGTGACGGTGTCGCTATAAAATCTGACGCGAGTTTAATGCTTTTGCCTATCCAAAAAGTGCCCAACGATATATAGTATATACGCGTGGCGTGCATCCTATACTATTTTATATACTGTACACAGTATATATTATATATCTCATGGTAGCGGTGACGGTGTCGCTATAAAATCTGACGCGAGTTTAATGCTTTTGCGTATCCAAAAAGTGCCCAACGGTATATAGTATATACGCGTGGCGTGCATCCTATACTATTTTATATACTATACACAGTATACATTATATATCTCATGGTAGCGGTGACGGTGTCGCTATAAAATCTGACGCGAGTTCAATGCTTTTTGCCCATCCAAAAAGTGCCCAACGATATACAGTATATACGCGTGCATCCTATACTATTTTATATACTGTACACAGTATACATTATATATCTCATGGTAGTAGTGACGGTGTCGCTATAAAATCTGACGCGAGCTCAATGCTTTTTGCCCATCCAAAAAAAGTGCACAACGTCGCTAAGAAGTTTTCACTTCAATAATTGATATTAATTACTTAAACTTACCCGAGTGAATCAATTCGCACAATCAATGCTATTAGCAAATCTTCCATCGAAGCCATCGCTGTAAAGTCCAAGTTGGAACTACGAAAAGCGTGACAAAGCCTTCTGCGTGAAGTGTCCTTTTTCTGAAATAAATTTTAAATACTTCCTGACAGGAGGATTATGAATTGTTTCCATAAATGAAAAAAAAACAATGTAAATTTAATTTTGCAAATAAAATACCTAACACTTATACAGTTGGAAAAAAATATGAAATAATGTTAAATCTGTAAATAATGTAAAAGTATGCACAAGAGCGGAAATCTAGCAATAGTTTTGGCTTGTTGACATTCATGTTTGTTAGGGCTCGAGTAAACTTTCTGGGGAGATTATTAAACACTTAAATGTCACAGAGTAATAAATTTTTATTAATTAATGAATCACCGTAGTTTTATCTTATCTGCATGAACAAAACATTTGTAAAAAACAAAGTAAAAAATTAGTGTATTAAAAATAAATAAGAATAAACTAAAAATGTTGAAATTAATTTCATTTCGGTCATCCGAAGTGCAGCACTTTACAATCAGAGGGGCTCAGCAAGATAACCTCTTGCTTAGTACGATCGTCCTTTTCTTGGCTTTGAATTATTTCTGTTGGTATTAACATGGTAAAGTACATCCATAAATACACCAAAGAAAATAAAGCGAAGAACTAATGGATAAAACAAAACCATATCTTTGTAATAATTTAAAACGAGATGCTAATGACCTTAGGCCTATACTTAATGCCAAAAGAGGAGAGAACTGAAGACAACGAAACGAGGAATTTCTGAAGTTAAATGGATATTTTGATGAGGAGGAATAAAATTAAGATTTGAGAAAATTTAAAGAATGAATGCTGCCTTTGTGTTAAAATTACGGGAGGGTCTTAGAAGTAAGTTTAAAATCGAAGAAAACTCCGAAGTCTGCATGATCAGAGAGACGTGGTAATTAGCGGGGTAGGGGCAGGGGCCGCGGAGGGGCAGCAGGAGGGGCATGTATATTTCTTCATTCCTGAGCGCGCATCACACACCCCACATCACATTTCTAATTTCCACCCCTCTTCCCCTAACCTTCTTATACTTTCTGTTAAAATGTTTTCTCTTGAATCTCAAGTGAAATTAAAATTCTCTGCTAGGTCTTTCAAGCCTCCCCCTCTCTTCTCCCTTATTTCAACCCCTTTTTAAAATAAGGATTTTTACTCCCACCACGACTACCACGCGTTCCTTATATGACTGTTTAGACAGGAACCACATTTACAGCAGAATTGTAAAGGATTATTCCCAAAGTCTTAAGAAGCCTAAGTTTGAGTTACGAGTACCCTAGGCTTACTAAATATTAAAAGTGACGTAGTGGCAACGATACATTAGGGATGGATGTGCTGCATTTTAAAGTCAAAATAAAAAAAAAATTATAAAATTGTATTACCTTGGACATGTTATATTATTTTAATTTAGTAAAAAAATCTAATGAAAACATACTTTAAAGCTGATATATAAAAACCACAATTACTTTTAATAGTAAAGTTTTAAAAAACTTTTAATATAGCTTAGACAGGTGCTATGTATTTCAAATATGCTAACTTATATGCATTCTTATAAATGGTGGAGCACATGTTGGTAATTACTGGACATTGCTTAATTTAAATTACTAATTATATATGAAATACTAATTACATTTCAAAAAGAACGGTTATATCTGAAGAAAAAGAATATCTGTTCTATCCATGGAGGCAAATTGTAATGTTAATTCTGTCGTATAGAGTGAGTAAGTTAGTTTTCAAAGCGTTACGTTAAATGTGACAAGTAATCACTGTAAGAGTGTTTGCTTTGGCAAAACTACGTGATGAACTACATTGGCACGAAGGTTAAAGCTCTCAGGTTAGGTTAGATATGGTTTTCTCATTCAAGAAAAAAAACTACAAATTCAAAGCAAAATAAAGCATCCGTCGATCATTGTTAAACAATATGGTAAACTACGATAAGTCAAGGACCGAATTCTGTTAATCATAAAGGTTTTTCTAGTCTAAACGTCTCTGAAAGCTTGAAATTTGTTAGTAATTAATGTTACGCATAAATACTGTAAGAGAAGCAAGTAGACAAGTACTGTATTAGTGTAAAAAAGATTTCTGTGAAGGATCAGCTGGGAAATAGCCTCAAGTTATTCATAGTTTTAAGAGGAAGAGCTCATATAACCAAAAGATCAAACATATTCGACCAAATTATACTTAAATATGAATGAACTTTTGGCCATTTGACCATATGAACCATGTTTTTAACAGAGTGCTTCAAAAGACCAAAAAATCAAACAACCAAAGGTTCATTCGACCATAAATGTGTAATAACTTAGAGATTTATTAACATCGAGGTTCGTATTTCCTTCGAAGGAGGATATTTTGTAAAACACGGTTTTTTTATTATTGCATATTGATCAGTGTCATTATTGATATTTAAATTAATAATGCACGCCATTACATTACATACCCAGACCAGTCATTTCTATATTGTTTTAGCGTTTAGGCCTACAGTTGAATATACTGTCATTATTTTATTGTCACTTTTTTTTATTATTGCATATTGGTAAGTTTCAATACTAAATATTTAAATTAATAATACACGCCATTATACAATTAACCCTTGAATACTAAATAATTAAGTTGGACTGGGTAAGTAGTGTGATTGCGTTTAACATAATTAAAACATTTATTATTCACACCTATCAATATATAATACACGAATAAAACGTCACTGTTATACAATTAACACTTGAATACTAAATAATTATGTTGGGATGGGTAAGTAGTATGATGGCGTTTAAAATAATGTAAACATTTATTATTCACACGTACTAATATATAATAAATGTATAAAATGTCACTGTTATAGAATTAACACTTGAATGCTAAATAATTAAGTTGGACTGGGTAAGTAGTATGATGGTGTTTAAAATAGTAATAAAAACATAATAATATTAGGCTAAAACATGGTTCATATGACCAAAAATTCATTCGGCCGAAATATTAAAATATAATTTGGTTGAATGAACTTTTGGTTGTTTGATCTTTTGGTCATATGATCTCGCCTCTTAAAAACACGGTTCATATGACCAAAAGTTCATTGGGCCAAAATATTAGTATAGAATTTGGTTGAATGAACTTTTGGTTGTTTGATCTTTTAGTCATATGATCTAGCCTCTTAAAAACACGGTTCATATGACCAAAAGTTCATTGGGCCAAAATATTAGTATAGAATTTGGTTGAATGAACTTTTGGTTGTTTGATCTTTTGGTCATATGATCTCGCCTCTTAAAAACACGGTTCATATGACCAAAAGTTCATTGGGCCAAAATATTAGTATAGAATTTGGTTGAATGAACTTTTGGTTGTTTGATCTTTTGGTCATATAATCTCGCCTCTTAAAAACACAGTTCATATGACCAAAAGTTTATTCGACCAAAATATTAAAATATAATTTGGTTGAATAAATGTTTGGTTATTTGATCTTTTGGTCACATGATCTCGCCTCTTAAAAACACGGTTCATATGACCAAAAGTTCATTCGACCAAAATATTAAAATATAATTTGGTTGAATAAACGTTTGGTTGTTTGATCTTTTGGTCATAAGATCTCGCCTCTTAAAAACACGGTTCATATGACCAAAAGTTCATTCGACCAAAATATTAAAATATAATTTGGTTGAATGAACTTTTGTTTGTTTGATCTTTTGGTCATATAATCTCGCCTCTTAAAAACACGGTTCATATGACCAAAAGTTCATTCGACCAAAATATTAAAATATAATTTGGTTGAATAAACGTTGTTTGATCTTTTGGTCATATGATCTCGCCTCTTAAAAACACGGTTCATATGACCAAAAGTTCATTGGGCCAAAATATTAGTATAGAATTTGGTTGAATGAACTTATGGTTGTTTGATCTTTTGGCCACATGACCCAATCGCATTTTAAGGCTGGTGAAAACAAAACAATTATAAAACGGTCGTTAAAGAAGTTGTGGCTTTATGTAATTTTTAAGTAGCCGCTACATATAACAATAATGAACAACTTATTAGTCTATAGATACGAAAATCCGCAGACAGGAAGTTGCTTAGTTGAGCTTTTTGTTTCTAGGAACCGTTACAGATCCAATGGCTTGTGACACTGTTGGACGCTTCAACAGTACTCATTATCGACTCCGCCAACATTGAGTCATTTCGCCAAGAAGGCCGATCTAATTTCCTGTACACAGTTTACAATAATTCTCGGTCACAAAGAAAATTACACTGGGTACCGTAAAAAAATTATACACATTCTTCATTTTTCAATGTGTTGTTTTTCAAATTACAGAAAGACATAAAAGCCAGCTCAGTGGGAGGTGGAAGTGCCCGGTACAATTGCATATTTTCCAGGAAGCAAAGTCACCAACATTTGAGCTTCACTAGTCACTTATTACCTGCACGATGGTTTCTTGGAAATTATCTCAGAATTTCTTATCCGTGGCATTCTTTTACCTGCATGTTGACATATGCTAACATTCAATTCTACTTCAACTGCTTCAGCCTTTCTTATTTAAATGAACTGAATAAATAACATATAGACTATATAATATTATGCATTATTATTTTTGTATTGACATGATATAGTTACATACATGTCAATCGGTTTTACTTATCATACGTCGATCATCAGATTTGTCTACAGGTTTTAATCAAGCATGAAGATTCATATTTGAATTCTGTGTAACAAGTTGAAATAAAGGGATTTACAGAAGTAAACAAACCCCGGACACAGTTATTTTTGCAATTTATTGTTTAATTTTGGAAAGTATTTTTTTTCTTATTTACCAGGGCCCTACACTGTCTTAACTAATGAATCTTGATATCTAGTCGTATTTGACCAAATTCTAATTTGACTCAATTAAAAAAAAACGCACACACAAAATTAGTGGTAGACCGGCTTTTTGTACATAACTTCTGCATCGAAATGAGGAAGATTATTATTTTTAGATTTTTATCGCAAAAATGGTTGTAAAATGAATTTTTTTTTAAAGTTAAAAACTGGTCCTTAGAACAAATTTCACCTTTAAAATTTCTTAAAAATATTTGTTATTATTATTATTCTCTTTATTTGTTTCACCCAACTTTGGGGTACACTAAATCAATCACTTTTTAATGTTCTGTGCCTTCCTCGTTACCCAGTATTGCTTCTTTCGTTGTGATCTTGCTTTTCTTTCTTCGTCAGAGATTTTGGATCGTTCGCTTGGATTTCATTTTACATTGGAACCGTTGCTTCTTGTCTTTGGTTATTGTTTTGGCTGTTCTGTCCATGAGCATAGTGTCAGTGATTTGTAGTTCTGTTATGTCTTTCTCAGTTTCTCTAAACCAAAGTGGTTTGGCTGTTTTATTGCGAAAGTAGTCAAATATTTTTTTGGTTAGTCTATTTTTGTCCATTCGGAGGATGTGCCCATAAAAATCAATTCTCCTTTTTCTTATTGTGCCTGATAGTGTTTCAGTTTTTTGGTAAAGAGTTTCATTACTGATGTGGAGTAACTGGTTGTTACGGAATTTGGGGCCTAAGATTTTTAGTAATATCTTTCTTTGATCTCCAGCCTTTCAAGTGGGCCCTGGGTTGTGAGAGATAATGTTTCAGCTGCATATAAGGCTCCTGGTTTAATTACCGTATGATAATGCCTTATCTCTATTATTATTATTTATTTATTTATTTATTTTATCTAAGTAAAATAAATTTGTTGACTGGAAACCTGAAAATGAAAATCAATATATCTTTTTTGTCGACCATCATACATGGTTAAGTGAAAAAGGAAAAAAAGGTGGCAGTCACATGACTGCCGACAGAAGTGACTACTTCTTATCACGGGTTATGGCTGTATATTTTACACCACAAAATAAAATATATAGTCGATTTTCAAAATCATGACTACGTTCATTTCAGTTTAATATATTTTTAAATACAATATTATACGATTTTATGGTTTTTTTTCCAAGGCACAGATTTTTGCTACTCGCCACTGGAATAGGCTATAACTGACCATGGGAGAAGTACAGAGTCCCAAATGTATTACTGCTACACTTAATATCTGACCCTGTGACTTATTGTCATTGTAAATGCCAATTACAATGGAAACTGCAATATTTAAATCGGAAAGGCAGGTTGTTTGGAATTATAAGATTGTTTGGAATTAAAAATTGTTACACAGTTAACACTTATCGTAAAACTAAATACTAGATAAAGTTGGACTGGGTAAGTAGTATAATGGCGTTTAAAATAATTTAAATATTTATTATTCACGCCTACCAATATATAATAAACGTATAAAACGTCACTGTTACACAGTTAACACTCGATATATAACTAAATAATTAAGTTGGACTGGGTAAGTAATATAATATAAGGAAGAAAAGAATAAACTGCTACTGAGCCTGTAATCCTAGCTGTAGTAATAAAAAAATAAAATATAAATAACAATAATAAAGAAATAGGAAATTTTTACTTTCATTAAATAGATTTTGCGTACAAAATTAATTTGTTTTCATTAAATTTTTGTTTTTATTTTTATTTCGTGCTATTAAAATATTTTAAAAACTTTTAAGTTATTTATTTTTATAAACATTACTTATGAATTTTCAGCGCGAAATTTGTATTACCAATTTGTTACTTAAACAATGAGAATTGCATTACAGTATCAATCTTTCACAATAAAAGTATAGTGTGGTTACGCCTACTTCAATATAAAATGCGTCTATATAAAAGCAAAACTATTAATGTTTAGGATTTATTTAGGGGAAATAAACTTAGTTTTTTATTGGGAAACATTTACTTGAAACTGACACAGTTTGTGTGAAGTGAAACGACGGCCCTTTAAGGTTCTCTTTATTTTTGGAAATAGGAAAAAATCACACGGAGCCATGTCTGGCGAATATGGAGGCTGGGGCATCGTTACAGTACTGTTTTTGGCCAAAAATTCACGAACAATAAATGAAGTGTGTGCTGGTGCATTATCGTGCTGCAAAAGCCATGAATTGTTTTTCCACAGATCCAAAAACAATTTTGGAACGAATTTTGCTGTAACGCGTTTCATACACAAAACATTGGAAATATAATCCAATCGATATGCCAACATCATCAGTGACCTTTCTAATTGTGATTCGGCGATTTTTCATAACCATTTCTTTCACTTTTTCCACGTTTTCATCGGTTGTTAATGGGTTGTGGCGTCCAGGGCGTTCGTCATCTTCAACGTCTTCACGGCCTTCTTGGAAACGGTTATACCACTCGTAAACTCTTGCTTTACTCATAGCAGACTCACCATAGGCCTTTGTTAACATTTCACACACTTTGTTACACTTTATTCCATTTTTACTCAAAATTTTATACAAATTCTTTGATCCATTTCTTTTAACAAACGAAAATCTCCGAGCTCATAAAAACACGTCTAACCTTAGGCTGTCACAAAGTCAACAATGAAAACAACTCAAAGTTTTATCATACTTCAAGGGCATGTATACCAAGATAATAGAAAAAATTGTTTGACAATCGGACTCTCCAAGCCCGCGAAATTTTAAAATTTTGGTTACTTTCTGAACACACCTCGTATGTGTTTATACTTCTCACAACTTTACAGTGCTTCGGCCGCCTCAACAACGTTTGTTTCGTTTTTACTAATTCACGTGAGTCATGTATCGACAAAATCTTTTGTATACTGTGCCACTGCTACTCCGACATGTGTGCAAGGGTAGGTAAACCACGCGATCCCACCCCTCCAACTCCTCAACCCCTTTCAATAATCAACCACCTACAAAGGTTAACAATCGACATGGAAAATTACTGCTTTCCAGTTCTAGTAAATGACATATTCGAATTAATTTTTTTAACCCCAATTTCCAAACATGTGTTTAAGCATTTACTGCAGAATATGTCAGGAACAATTAAATTGTACTTCCATTTCAATACAATGTTTCTGTTTTAATAAGTTTTGAAAAATGTTTGTTATAATTAAACCCATAGAAACATACTAATATAGGCACCTTACCAAGTTTGTTGTACAATTATCGTTTTAATTTCACTCCCAGAAAACCTAATTTTAGTAAAACCTATATGAATATCCTGCCCGCTTCATGGGTCAACCCCGCATTGTCTGTGACCACGAACAACGCTGGCTACCTGTATGATATCCAAATAGGGCCAGTCTGTGATGAAAAATATTTTCAGCTATTAGATTAGTGAACATTTTGTTTATACAGACCCACACATTTTTCATAAGTATTTTCACAAATTAAATTTTAAAATGCTTTTTATTTAGTTCTGATGTTTTAATGTAAAATATCTTCACGTGTATTATTTAAGGGTGAATTAGTGATTCATTTACACTTTTTTATTATTTAAATTCATGTATATGAATAATTTTTTAACAAAATATTCCCACTATAGACTCTATACCAGACAAATGTATGTTATTGTCAAATATTATTTTGCAATGTTAAATATTTTCTTAATATCAGTTCTTGCATTAAGCCTTAATTTAAGATTAAAAAATCACATTTAAATGCATTACTATTTATTTACGTGTTTCCTACCTTTTAATTACAAAATTTCAAAATGCAGCATAGTTTAATTTCGTTTCTTCAACAAACACACATTTCTTTAATATATTTTTACAGTGAGGATGCATTTTTTACTTTTACCAAGTCTTGTTCGTAGCATTGAATCAAACAGGCCGATTTGAATTTCTGTTGTTTTATTTTATCTTGGTAGATTATAAATCAAGACTTTTGGATTTACAGTGACCGACGCAAGTTTAGGGTGCATGCACTTTGTAAACTTTTGTGTATGAAATATATGAAGGGCCACGGGGGAAAACGATCAAAGTCCATTTTTCTGCCAAATTGAGATTACAGTGGAAACTGATAGCTTATGTAGACAGTATATAACTATGATATGATTCAGGCAAGAAACATCATAGTCACTGTATTATAATAGGAAAACAATTGGGGCTAACGGGGAAGAATGATCACAGTCCACACGCCAGCGGGCAAGACAGATCCAAGGACCTATTTGCTCCCCTCCACTCACATCCGAGTGTCAGCAGTGCTTGCTTTGTTTTTTGGTTAGTTGAAGTAACATGTATAAAAAACATAACCTCATGTGTATAAGGTAACCTGTTTAAACAATATAGGTGAATTATCTTGAGTGATTTTAGTGAAAGAGTCAGTGAAGAAGGGACGAATATACATAACGATGTGAAAAAACATGAAAAAATTGAGGAAATTACTGTTGATTTTGAAAGAAATCTGTCTACTCTTTAATACAACCACTATCGTCGACAAGTGAATTTCATTTCTTTTAATATACATGTATTGTCACACTCAATCTCAGTATTTTAACGTATGATGAAAGCGTCCATCAGAAGAGGGCAGATAACATTTGCTCGATGCTTGAACACTTCTTTGGGGACATTCTTAGCCCAACAATAAACACATTCTTTTCTGCGACTCGTGTGAGGGCAGAACAAGAACGTCACAGTTATGCGCTTTCTGCACTACACAGTTCATACACTGAAACGATTTGCAACCGTAAAAGTAGTTTTCCTTTTAAAAGGCCAATTTTATATGGAGGGGGACAAGGATATAAGGCTCTTGTCAATGCAAAATCTTACACTGACACACCCAGTGACTGGAGGGATGTCATCAAAAGGGCAAATTCAAACCATCACCTTTCACTGTCATCAATTGTGCAACACACGTCAAACTTGAAACTTGGACAGACTTTTTATTTTGGCTTTATGTTAAAAAGTGCCCTATGCCGACACGACCAATTAGCATTGTAAAGGTTGACCAAAAGCAGGCAAGATTCATGTTTTACAAGTCAAACTACTTGGTTAGATATTGAAAGCTGTTTTTGTTAGGAATAAAGGCACAGAAAACAGAGATTAAGAAAGTCTAACAAGCAAAATGATCCAAACGTACTGAAAGAACTTTTCAATGGAAAACTGCCCATTAAACCCGCAAAATTAAAGGATATATTACATTTAAAACAGTTCTTGACCAGTCCCGATTCTCAAGCATTTTACAATTTACTGGTTCCTGTCCTTGGTTTGGACGAAGGCGGCGAAGATGACATCGAGAATCCACACAACCCACCAATTGATAATGCTTCATAACTGGCAAAAACGATCAAAGTCCTGACATCTTTTTGTTTTGAATTTAACTGTTCGTGTTTCATCTGTTAAGTGTTGTTTTTATTTCTGAATACGTAATGAATGCTGTTTTAAAATGTACAAAAATTAAGAAAGTTATTTTTATACCAATATTTAAGTTATTTAATCGACTTAAAACTTAAAAAACTTAATTCTGAAAATTATGGTTTGCAGGACTATGATCGTTCTTCGCCGTGGCCCATCATATATTTCATCAAAATATTTAATAACGTTTTTGAAAAAAACAATATTAGGAACGCAAGTATTTTCGACGTCATTTTTAGGGTTGAATTATTCGTATTAAAAAACAAATAATACTTATGAATAATAATACTCGACTGATGCTAAAAGTATTATTAGATACCACTTCAGTAAAAGTATAATCTACCTTACTTTTTTTTAAACGAGGATATTGGTCAGTCAAGAAACAAATGTTATTAATATGGGTTCTACAACATGAAAATATATATTAGGCCTATGTACTAGTGGAACGCTGAGTTTGCTTCCTCAATACCAATAAAGCAACGTAAGCCTAGTGATCATCTCTTTATTAAAAACACTTTGTCTTAAATTAAAATTTGTATATCAAAACTAATTTTACGACTACATCCATAAATCCAAAGTTCGTCTACTGTCTTTCTGTGATCAATTCTATATAGAAGAGAATTTGCATCTTATGTTAAATACAAAAGAGGCAAAAAGTGGAAACGTTTATTGGCTCAAATCACCATTCCATATTTCTGATCCCAAATTAATTTGTGTTAAACCACTCAACAAGATTCGGTCGAGAATAAAAAAAACTCCCAAAATTGTTAGCATTTCTCATGGGTTAGTGAAATTTGTATTTTAGTATAAGTTATTAGAAGAGGCAGGTTAATTGTTTAAATTACTTATCCCGCCCTTATTATGGATTAATTTTTATTTTCTTTTAAAAAATACAATATCGGAGGAGTATATTCTCGATAATGTATGTTTGGAGGAATTTTTAGGGAACTAAACAACTTTTTGTTATACTTTGTTTGGCCTAAGTAATTCTATTAAAGAATTTATCTCCCAAGGAACAGTAATAAAGTAACTTACATGTAAAGCATATATGCAGGTCACTATGTTCAGTATAATGATCTGCCTTCCCTAGCTTCGTCAATTCTACTTTCGTTGACGCGTTTCGGATAACCTCCATCTTCAAAAACTTACTGAGTATAGACATAGTTTTTGAAGATGGAGGTTGAAAATTCAACGCCTTCACTTATGCAGGCTTTTAAGCTGATTAAGGCGGCGAAACCAGAATAAAACAATTTTAAAATAAACGTTATGATTGTTAAGCATTCCAAATTACCGCCATTTTGAAACTGAAGAAAGAATTTTGCTGGGTAACAAGCTTCTCTTAGCTATTACCATAGTCGATTTTTGTACCAAGTCTGAAATCGAATAGTTTCTCATTTAAAGGTCATACTATGATTCACATGTGAGATTTATTTGAATTGGTGATGTATTTAATTTTTATTTTTCACTGTTCTGTTTTTAAAATAATTATTTAATAACTGATTATAAATATTATTATTATTATACTCGTAAAATTGTTGTGTTTTATAACCACAAAATATTTTTTTAAATTAAGTTAACTGTCGCTTTGAACGACTTTTTATAGAACAATTTAAAAAATTTGCAATACGAATCGTTATATCGAAATATTTCAATTATAATCGATTATTATAACAGAAACACTTCTGTTCTTCTTTCTTGCGAAGGAAGGTGGTTTATATAATTTTGCACAAATGAAAATATTTTTAAGAACTTCGTTAAACGGAATAAAGTTTATCAAAAAATGTCCACGACGGCGTATGTTTCCCTAAAATTTCTGCTGCCGGAAGTTCTCAAATAACTGTCGTGATCACCCCTACCGTTCACACACTACCCGGTATTACCAAGACACACGCTGTTTTACAAAACATATTTTCCTCTTCTACATTCTTCCTTGTAATATAACGTACTTCTGTGGGTTTGACAGTTCGTGCAATGTTTCCAAAAAAAAAACTGAAAATTAAGAGAGTAAGATAAAAGTGTGAATTTGGTCTTACCACTCGGAAATATTTATAATATTATTACCCCCCACACACACACACACACACTCTTCCTCTTGAAGGTATTTACTATAGTGGTGCTGTATATCTAGTCATTATTATTGAGTTACTCTTATTATTTCTACCTGTATTCCTTTACTTTCCGTTTATAAAACGTGTTGTTAATTAGACAACAATGTGCAAAATACTACTACTATAGGGTATTTTACAATTTTAACACTTTACTAGAAATACCTTTCAGTTTTTTTAACATACATGTAACAGCATGCGCTATTCAAGAATGTAAAATGTTTCCAATGACTACACATATATAGTGACGATGGTACATTGACTCATATTGAGTGCACAGTAACTAAGATCACAGATCGACGATCATATTCGTATGTTCTCTATACGTTAATGTTAGTGTTCTACAATACAGCTATATATTATTCGTTTATTTTATGACACAAATTTGAAAAGTTTTATCATCATCCAATATAATATAATATCTTCCAATATAATATTCGGCAGTTGTTATATATATATATATATATATATATATATATATATATATATATTATAACAACATACTCCCTATACGCACACAATAGCCTCAATGTGCTTTTCGTCTTAAAACCAAAAAAACCTATACGCATACGACCTTGGCCATCACAGTCCACCTTTGTTTCACTACCTTGGATCCTGGCCTTCCATTTACCGGCAGCCCCATATCTTACTAATCCCTGCTACCATTTCTTACGAAACAATGTATAATACGCGCCCAAAGATTGACACAAATACCTGTCTCGTCTCCTGCGTTGTGAGTGATTCCCAGAAGTAGCGAGTTTGAAAATACAACAACGTGTAACAAGGCCTTGTCGTGCAGCAAAGTTAATAACTGGCCCGTTGGCAGGCGTATTAAACGGCAAATGTTATGTGGCATGTGGAGATACGCATATTTACGTCCAGTATATAGCCGCTCGATATTAACATTAGATGTCACAATATTCTGTTTGGTTTCTTAGAATCTGGAAAGGTCAAGATGTTCATTGGTTATATAGTACCACGATCTTGCACCCTTCTTCCATTTGGTTCTGTCTGAAATATTCTTTTAAATTGTCGTTGTTGATCTTACTGCGTTGAATGTAATCACTCTCGATAACGTCTATAATGGTCTCCTTTGCGGTCGCCACACCCCAACACTTAGGCTACGTAAATAATCCACCTACACCTCCATAAGCCGCCTCTTTTATTACGGACTTAAATTCAAGGACACAGATTCGTGCGAGAGAATAATCAAATAATTACCAAATATTCTTTTCAAAGAAGGTAAACAAAAAAGAAATTAAAATAATTTTGATATAATATCTATTCTGAATAAAACAAAAGTTTTTAATTTTTAGTTTTCCATATTTAAATTATTTTTTTTTATTTTAAGGCGAAAAGCACTTTATGGCTATTATCGCCTCCCTAAATGTAAGTGTGAGTGTAAAGTGTTAAAGTTGTAAGTGTAGTGTTGTGTGTGTGTGTGTGTGTGTGTGTGTGTGTGTGTGTGTGTGTGTGTGTGTGTGTGTGTGTGTGTGTGTGTGTGTGTGTGTGTGTGTGTGTGTGTGTGTGTGTGTGTGTGTGTGTGTGTGTGTGTGTGTGTGTGTGTGTGTGTGTGTGTGTGTGTGTGTGTGTGTGTGTGTGTGTGTGTGTGTGTGTGTGTGTGTGTGTGTGTGTGTGTGTGTTAGACTCGGGTAAAGCGAGGGACGTTTAAATCCTCTCAATAGGTGCAGCTAGTGTACACCTCCCTGCGGGTTCATACTTAAAACTAATTATTTTGTGAGAAAGTATGAAATAATATCCCAAAACACAAATTTGATATATATGTATTACGGACCCACAAAATGGACGCTGAAAAGTACATTTTGCACTTACATTTCTGCTGCATTTAAAATATATTTTGAACAAAGTAACGCTGTATATAAACGCAGAATTATATTATACATTATCTATTTGGCGGCCAGGTACTAGCTGATGGTGTTCTTGCATACGGGCTGTAAAAAATACGTGCGTGAATCCCAGATGTGCATCTTTTTAAAACCAATTTGCACTAAAGAGCGAACATGCAAAGAAGTAGTGAGCAAAAACATTCGGCCGTGACAGCCAATGGAAGAAACACCTGTAGGGACTGAGCCTAATGATGATGGTTTTCGGGTCGAGTGTAGTGCTGCAGCTTTTACAGTAGCATGTCGAATAAGCGACATCATGGCCACTGCGAGAAAAACTGCGGCACCGTACATGCATGAAATGGTTTAACACTTGGTGATACAGTCATGGACACGGAAAGTTAGCCTACTGTATCCGTCCTCCACCCACTGCCTCCAGTCGACAGGATTAAACCTTTCCTGGCAGAACTTAAAGTTTCATTTAAACATACGTTAACACTTATTATCATTTATTTTATTTGTAAAAAAAATGTGTTTCTGTAAAATAAATAAATGCAAGCTAAGTGAGGAGAGTCCGGAATGTAACTACGTACGGTTCGCGTGTGTAGCTCTGCCAAGCTACAGTCCGAAATGTAACTACGTACGGTTCGCGTGTGTAGCTCTGCCAAGCTACAGTCCGGAATGTAACTACGTACGGTTCGCGTGTGTAGCTCTGCCAAGCTACAGTCCGGAATGTAACTACGTACGGTTCGCGTGTGTAGCTCTGCCAAGCTACAGTCCGGAATGTAACTACGTACGGTTCGCGCGTGTAGCTCTGCCAAGCTACAGTCCGGAATGTAACTACGTACGGTTCGCGTGTGTAGCTCTGCCAAGCTACAGTCCGGAATGTAACTACGTACGAGTCGCGTGTGTAGCTCTGCCAAGCTACAGTCCGGAATGTAACTACGTACGGTTCGCGTGTGTAGCTCTGCCAAGCTACAGTCCGGAATGTAACTACGTACGGTTCGCGTGTGTAGCTCTGCCAAGCTACAGTCCGGAATGTAACTACGTACGGTTCGCGTGTGTAGCTCTGCCAAGCTACAGTCCGGAATGTAACTACGTACGAGTCGCGTGTGTAGCTCTGCCAAGCTACAGTCCGGAATGTAACTACGTACGGTTCGCGTGTGTAGCTCTGCCAAGCTACAGTCCGGAATGTAACTACGTACGGTTCGCGTGTGTAGCTCTGCCAAGCTACAGTCCGGAATGTAACTACGTACGAGTTCGTGTGTAGCTCTGCCAAGCTACAGTCCGGAATGTAACTACGTACGGTTCGCGTGTGTAGCTCTGCCAAGCTACAGTCCGGAATGTAACTACGTACGGTTCGCGTGTGTAGCTCTGCCAAGCTACAGTCCGGAATGTAACTACGTACGGTTCGCGTGTGTAGCTCTGCCAAGCTACAGTCCGGAATGTAACTACGTACGGTTCGCGTGTGTAGCTCTGCCAAGCTACAGTCCGGAATGTAACTACGTACGGTTCGCGTGTGTAGCTCTGCCAAGCTACAGTCCGGAATGTAACTACGTACGGTTCGCGTGTGTAGCTCTGCCAAGCTACAGTCCGGAATGTAACTACGTACGGTTCGCGTGTGTAGCTCTGCCAAGCTACAGTCCGGAATGTAACTACGTACGAGTCGCGTGTGTAGCTCTGCCAAGCTACAGTCCGGAATGTAACTACGTACGGTTCGCGTGTGTAGCTCTGCCAAGCTACAGTCCGGAATGTAACTACGTACGAGTCGCGTGTGTAGCTTGGCCAAGCCGAATTTAATGATGAATATTTTAAATGTGTAATTGTGCTTAGTGTTTGTGATGTATGTTTTAATGTTTTGTTTGACTTTGTGACGACCTCGACAGAGGGATTTAACATTTTGTATGACCTGAAGATGAAACTATAATTTCGAAACCGCAGTAGCTTTTATGAGGTGAGTTTATAGACCACTGACGGGAAGAATAGGTATATAATCCTAATCATTATTTAAATACCACATATTTAACGAGCCTCTGAATATGTGGTCCGGTGGCTATGTTATAATAATGAAAGATATATAATTGAGCTACAGGAAATGTATAACCTTTATAAATTTAAGAGGTTATAGATACATTTTTTTTTTTTAACGTCCGACTATTGTGCACACTTGGGCTAATGCAGACGATGGGATGAGATGATTTATAGCGTATGAAAATGCCAAGCTCTGGCCGGGAATCGAACCCGGGTCCTCGGGGTGAAAGCCCAGTACGCTATCAACTAGGCCACCGAGGCGGCTACGGTTATAGATACATTGGACGTGATGTTGTACTTAAGAAACCCATAATTTTATAACTCGATATAATTTGTAAACAAATACGTATTATTTTTTATAACGTTTTTAAAATGTTTAAAAATGTACAGGTTCAAAATTATTTAAATTAAGAACATGCCGCCTCGGTGGCCTAGTTGATAGCGTACTGGGCTTTCACCCCGAGGACCCGGGTTCGATTCCCGGCCAGCGCTTGGCATTTTTATACGCTATAAATCATCCCATCGTCTGCATTAGCCCAAGTGTGCACAATAGTCGGACGTTAAACAAAAAAAAAAAAAAATTAATTAAGAACACTTACAAAATGACTCTGTTCTGAATTTTGTATTATCTACTTAAGAATGTTATATTCGGAAGTTATATTCACTTAATAAAATCAGGTAATGTGTACACAATTTTGACTCTTCAAATATGGACGCCGGATTTTATTATGTTTTTAAAATCTATTTGTAATTAGTGACGTATTCTCTTATATAAGAAACATAACTTAGGTCTACTTAATAAGTATGCAATTATTATTTTACTCCTATAATTAATTATAAAAATTAATTATAATTAATTATAATTTTAATTGATTATAATTAATTATAATAAAATTAATTGATCCTATAATTAATTATAAAAAATAATTAATAATTAAAAATAAAATATATTTGTAGCCGCAATTTTTCCTAAGTCTCTGTTTAGGAATATGCATAACCGAAACTGACACTTTCCGTAATTTTTTAATTTTACTGTCTTGACAGGGTTAACTACATCTGCACTACTAAGTATTAAACCTGAAGAACTAGAAAAATTGATTAAATTAATTATATTTTATTCAATACTCTTTATTTAAACAGTTTTATGTATTTAAGTAGATTAACAGACAAATTCTACTTATTACTTTGTACTCTAGCATGAATATTAACAAAGATTTAAGCGTATCTAACAACACAATAATCTCATTGGTCCATACACCTTATTGGCTGAGGTTCTGAAAAACGTCCACTTTAAGGTGACGTCATCAAAATTTTTGTTAAAAGAAAACATCGAATCCCTACTTTTGTGCTTTTCAAAAACAGTTTACTTTTTTTTTTTGAGTACCATTGCAGGCATGAGCATTTCAATTAGCGAAAGAAAACTAAATTTGACATCCAAATGTTTCTTTTGGATATTTTGAAAGTTATTAAAATCCGTTCGGTTGTTTATAGTTCTATCTGCTTAGAAAAAATTACTTAAATTAACGCAGATTTTAAAGCTTATTAATTACATTTGTTTCTTACTAACGGTTTTGGACGTTTTTTTTCAACCAATATTATAAAAAATGTAGCTGTTTATTTATGTAGTTTATTGTTTGTAACTAACTGGTCTTCAGCGCTTGATTATTGTAACTACAAAAACATTTCTAAAATCGGGGAAAAGTAAACTAGTCTTTGTTTTTTTAAACTTTGCACGTTTCTTATAAATTTAAATGCGTCGATAAATGTTCAAATATAATTTACCATATTACATATCTACAGCCATTACAGAACTTGCTTACGACCTCAAACCGCAAAATGTTAACTAATCAGAGAGAAAGTCACGGATAAAACGTATTTATTTAAACATAACCTAAACTTTAAACAAAATATTATAAAAATATGCAGGAGAGTCTGGTTTTAAGCTACGATTTTAGAATGTTTTTGTAAAATAGACTGCTAGTATTTATTTATAGCAGGGGTCTCCAAAAACATACTGATTACTCCAGTAAGTTCTGAGGGCCAAAACTTATTAATAATTATTAACATAAATATTATAATAATTATTTTAATGTCATATAATAATTATTTAATAGGAGAGTCATATTAATAATTATTCAACATAAAATTAGAATTTCAGTAAAAAATTTAATTTGCTATAAAAATATAGGAGTTTTCAAGTATGCCAGCTCCGCGGGCCGGACAAAATCTGTCCGCGGGCCGGATATTAGCCGTAGTTTGGAGACACTCTATAGTATACCCACTGAAGTAGGCTATTCATCCATTACAGGTACTAAACAATACACACAAGTTACAAAAATTGTTTTTTCACCCAACTTTGGGGTACACTAAATCAATCACTTTTTAATGTTCTGTGCCTTCCTCGTAGCCCAGAATTGCTTCATTCGTTGTGATCTTGCTTTTCTTTCTTCAGAGATTTGGATCGTTCGCTTGAGTTTGACTTTGCCTTGGAACCGTTGTTTCTTGTCCTTGGTTATTGTTTAGGCTGTTTTGTCCATGAGCATAGTGTCAGTGATTTGTAGTTCTGTTATGTCTTTCTCTGTTTCTAACCAAAGTGGTTTGGCTCTTCTATTGCGAAAGCAGTCAAATATATTTTTGGTTAGTCTATTTTTGTCCATTCGGAGGATGTGCCCATAAAAATCAATTCTCCTTTTTCTTATTGCAAAAATTGTTTATAGTATAAACATTATACTTTTCTGATTAAAAATGTGTATTGATTTTCAAAAAATTATGGTCTGGGGAATAATTTGCAATTTACGTGTTCCTCAAAATCAAAGTGACCAAGTATGCAGAAAATTCTCTGGTGAAATTTACGAAAAATTGAAAAATAATTTTAAGTGAACATTTTGTTTCGAATTTGGGTTTTGTAAGAATTTAAATATTTATAACATTTGTTTGTTAATAATAAATGTTTAATGGAAGATGATGCAAAGACAAAAGAAAATATGCAGTTCTTTTTCAAAAGAAAATTTACAGACTCTATAAAACTGGTCCATTCTTCAGAAAATTATTTGAATCACAACCAATAACCCTTTTTCAAGACATTATTTTTATAATTTACGTGAATATTATAATAAATTATATTTTTATCGAAGTAATAAATACTACTGTTTCAGTACAGTGAATGCTTAGCTTTGCTTTTGAATTACTTAAAAATAAAATGAACTTTAATGCATTTTCATTCAGTAGAATTTGATATTGTCATGTTGTAAGCGATAGTTTTATAGTGATTCAGGCTTTTTTTACAAAAAAGCATATTGTTTTAGACTCTACCATATTAAAAATGCAATGTTTCAAAACTGGTTCATAGCCAAAATCATGTAATAATGTTAAATATGTATTTTGTATTATTTTACAAGAAGAAATACCATTAAAACCCCGCGTTAACTTGCAATCCTTATTTAAACGTTGCACTTGGACTTTAACCCAAGCTTGTACTTCCAAAAGGCAGACTACCAGACTCGTTATTTAGCAACGACCTTAATTGTTGATTAACTAATGACGGAAAATCACAAATTTTCAAGAAACGTTTCATCTGCCAAAGCAATATATTTTCTTTGTAACGAATTTAACAGCGCCGAAGTAACCGGCGCTTGTTGAACAAGAAGAAGAAGAAAGTCAGAGACATAATTATTTATTAATATTTTATTAGTAATTAGTGACTGATTAAAATTAACTCAAAGCAATGGCGTTGTACATTTTAAAAGGGCAATAATTATAATACACCATTGAAGCGAGCTAAGGGCAGAAGACTGTATTGTGAACCAGAGTCGATATCAGAAGCTGTTTTAATTATGATTTTATTCCATAGCATAATGAAATGCAAAACAGAGCTTCAAAATAATGACGTATTCGTGATTAAATTTATTTGTCTTTATAACTAACCGATTTCTGTAACAACAGATAATTTGTGGAAAACAGACTCAGTTGGGATTATATCAAATCGTGTTGGTTTTTTTTAACTTTAATTCTGCAAGTTTATTTATTCTGCTTTCACGTACATGAAAGCAACAAGTTTTTGCATTTTGTGTAAAGTATACTAAACATAACTTCAGCTATTGTTGTGCTCAAGGCCGCAGAAAGAAATCAAGGGCCGCGGGTTAAATTTTAACGGCCTCTCCCATAATTCTATTTTAAGAATTAATTCAGACCATATTCGTGTAATTATTAAACTAATAATGTTGTTAACGGTAAATGTTTTGTTTATGAAATATACTTGCGTTATAGTTTTTGTTGTTATTTTAAGGCGAAAAGCACATTTAGGCTATTATAGCCTCCCTAAATGTAAGTTAGTGTGAAGTGTTAAAGTCGTAAGCGTAGTGTTGTATGTGTAAGTGCGTGTTAGACTCGGGTATCGCGAGGGACGTTTAAATCCTCTCAATAGGTGCAGCTAGTCTGCACCACGGTAAATAGAATACACGGTGGGTCTGCGCAGTAGACTACCGCGCGCGTGACGTCACTGGGTCACTCTCTTCACTGCTACTGTATGTAGTTTCCCGCTAAACAATTCGATTTGCTGTAAATGCAGTTGGAGATTCGATGTGTTTACTTAATCTGTAGGTGTTGTGTTTTAAATAAAAGGTGTCAACAACAATACTGCACGACAATTGTGTTTTGAGTTTGAGGTTTAATAAATATAAGAAAAGATTTAAGTATGTTTTGAATCTTAAAAAATAACAAAATGTATTTTTTGTTTAGTATTGTATAATTGTGTATGCATAACAATGCCTGGTTGCGCTACTGCCAATTGCTATAATAATGATAAGAATTGTAAAGGGAAAGGAATTACAAGGGAAGCTAAGGATATATAATTTACTTTAATATTATGTAATATTGTATAAAATAAAAAGTTTCTGTTTTGACAATGAGCGAATTCAGTAAGTAAAGTAATTAATAGCGTTAATAATGTTGTAAAAAAATAATTATTATTGTAATTACTATAATACAGTTACTAAAACTAACATTATAAACAGTTTTCTACTAAACAATACGTCTGAGTTTGACCCAATGACGTGTCATAGCCAAGTGGTGGGGAGGACATGAGCGTGGTCCCTACCTTATATTCTATTTACCATGGTCTGCACCCCTGCGACTATACTTGCATTACAACCACTTGCATGTTTATACTTGCATTATAAACCAAAATATTATGAGTTCAGTTATTTTGTAGGTTAAACAACATTTTAAATTCAGTGGGTATCACATACACATGTTTAAGTGATCCTTAACCAATGAATCTTGACAATTTTTACAAAGAAAAGTAAAAATATGGAAATAAAAGTTTTTTTAACACAACGTTCATATTTTTTCAAAAAAAATTGTAATTGTATGATATCACAAATATAAATGTTGTGTTATTTTAAATCTAAATAAGATACTTCGAAGCATTGTTGACGCACCATGGTATATACGAAATGACAACATTCATAGGGATTTGAATGTAGAGTTTGTCAGTGAAGAAATCAAAAAGCAAGCATTGAAGCATGCATCTCACATCATGAATGCTCCGAGGTTCGGGGACTGATTTAAATCAGCTAGAAGACTGCAAAGAAAAGCCTTCTGATTTGATTAGTAGAGAATAACCATTGGGTTATAACTCTAGATAAACGTACTATATTTACCGATTGTGTTCATAGAAATGTAAATTACTAGATGGGTTTCTGACTCAGTTGTAATATTATTAATAATAAAAAAAAAAAAAAAAAAAAATTTAAATCAGCACAAAACGTTTGGTAGAAATCTAGTTTATTTCGTAGATACTTCACGAAACTTTTGCATCAAAATAACAAATCGGTTACACTGGGCTTCATATAAAATGTTACAGTTTAGGGAGAATTATGTACCTAGGCCCCGAGCCCCGGGACTCCGGCCCCGCCCCGTTCTCTTCAGGTTTTGATTGTGATTTTATTGATCTTCTTTTAAATCTATTAAATACAGTATATCTAAAATTACATTGAACAAGGAGACAAATACAGAACAACCTTAAATAAAACGTAATTAATTTTTAACGTTGAAATTCTTTTTATATTCTTCTTCTTTTCTGCTAGGATTATTGTCACTATGTTGAGTACAATGATCTGCCTTCCATAACTTCGTCAATTCTACTTTTGTTGACGCGTTTCGAAAAACCACCATCTTCAAAAACTATATCTATACTCAAAAGTGTAGATATAGTTTTTGAAGATCGAGGTTCTCCGAAACGCGTCAGCAAAAGTAGAATTGACCAAGCCAGGGAAGGCAGATCGTTATACTCAACATAGTAGTAAGTTTAACGTGTAATTTTAATCTGTTTTGTAATTAATTAATATTAAGCCTATTAATTCGGTTGGTTCATATAATTTGTTAAAAGGTTTAAAAGATTAAAAAATAGTTCTTGTCACTTTATTATTTTATTGCTCGTTTAAATGCTTAAGTTTCACATTTGTGACATTTCAACTAAATGTGAATTTTATTTAAATCATTACCTTACTTGAAAATAGCTTTAAATGAAAAGTTCAGACAAGTTTTTAAATTTTATAAAGACTATTGTGATTTTTCTAAATTAAATCTGTTCGATTTTCCCAAATTTTATGTACGATAGGTATACTGAAGGTAAAAAAAGAAAGAATTAAAGAATTTACAAAAAAATTAAACATAGTTTTGCCTTTGCAAATGGAGAAATTACTTTTACCTTATAAAAAAAGTCCGTTCAAATCGCTTAAAATGTGAAAATATAAAAAGCAATCTAGATATGTAAATTTTATTAAAAGCTGTTTATTACTAGTTTATTTTTTTCATTTTGTTGTTATATGTAATTTACAATACATCCTAGTATGACTACGTTCAGTATAATAATCTGCCTTCCCTAGTTTCGTCAATTCTTCTTTCATTGACGCGCGGAGAACTCCCATCTTCAAAAACTATTTCTGTACAAGTATAGAAATACTGTATAGAAATAGTTTTTGAAGATGGAGGTTTTCCGAAACGCGTCAACGAAAGAATTGACGAAGCTAAGGAAGGTAGATTATTATACTGAAAATAGTGACAATAAAAGAAGAAGAATATAAAAAGAATCCCAGTATGACCTTGAAATGTGAAACTATTCGATTTCAAACTTGGTACAAAAATCGACTATGGTAATACCTTAGAGAAGCTTGTTAACCAGCAAAATTATTCAGTTTCAAAATGGCGGTAATTTGGAATGCTTAACAATCATAATGTTTGTTTTAAAATTGTTTTATTCTGGTTTCGCCGTTTAATCAGCTTAAAAACCTGCATAAATGAACGCGTTGAATTTTCAAAGTCCGTTGAAATTAAGAAACTTTTTTACGCGTCAGTGTTCATTTTTGTATTTTCAATGTAATTTGTAAATTCAAATATATGCTCATTATAATAGTGAAACTGGAATTACAAAACGGCTAAGATATTGAATAATTTTTTGAAAATTAGCTTCAGTCACGTCAGCGAGACAGTTGCTTGCCGCGATTATTGTGATTATAATTTATAACATTTTGACTGTAACCTACCAACTAGATTTCAAATAAGATGTGATCGATATAATTTTCAGAAGGCCAAATATTTTAAAACTCGAACTTGTTACCCTTTGCATTACAGTTCTAGCAGACTCGCCTTTTACCATACAACTATAACTAATCCAACAAAAACGTTTTGTCCTACTGAGGCGTGTTAAATGAAATTACTTATTATTAAATTTTATCACAAATTGTTTGATCTTATTTTATTAGGCGTAAAAATAATCTGTTATTACTAATATGCATTTTTTAAAGTTTCTGGACAATAACGGGAACATTCACTTTGTGTTAGCAAATTAAATGCAAGATCTTCAATAAAAACGTATGAAATATCAAATTTTTATTTTGATTAGTACTCAGAAAGTATTTTAAGATCTATTTTTTTTACCACCGTCGCATCTAACTGGATAAGGAAATTTGTTCTGTACTTGATGACTTAAATAAGTATACTCTCGAGTAGGTACATGTATGAAGATTTATGATTAGGCATTTCTCGTTAAAAACATACCTTATGCGTTTACAGATTTTGTTCAAATAAATGGCTAAAGTTAATAATTTAGGCTACGGTTAAAAAAAACTCATACGTGGTGTGTTCAGAAAGTAACGAGAATTTCTAAATTTCGCGGGCTTGGAGAGTCCGATTGTCAAACATTGTTTTTTATTATGTTGGTATACATGCCCTTGAAGTATGATAAAACTTTCAGCTGTTTTCATTGCTGACTTTGTCTGTGACAGCCACTAAGGTTAGACGTGTTTTTATGATCTCGGCGATTTTCGTTTGTTAAAAGAAATGGATCAAAGAATTTCTATAAAATTTTGCGTAAAAAATGGAATAAAGTGTAACAAAGTGTTTGAAATTTTAACAAACGGCTATGAGTAAAGCAAGAGTTTACGAGTGGTATAAGCGTTTCCAAGAAGGCCGTGAAGATGTTGAAGATGACGAACGCCCTGGACGCCCCAGCACATCAACAACCGATGAAACGTGGAAAAGTGAAAGAAATGGTTATGAACAATTGCCGAATCACAATTAGAGAGGTCGCTGATGATGTTGGCATATCGATCGGATCATGTCATGACATTGTTTCCACTTTTTTGTGTATGAAACGCGTGGCATAAAAATTCGTTCCAAAATTGTTGAATTTTTAACAAAAACAGCGGCGAATGGAAGTTGCTCAGGAGTCACTAAACGTTGCAGAATTACTGAAACGTATTATAACAGGTGACGAAACATTGGTTTACGGATATGACGTCGAAACTAAGGCTCAGTCATCCCAGTGGAGGCATTCTGGCTCGCCAAGACCGAAAAAGGCTCGACAAGTGCGGTCGAACGTGAAGGTTATGCGCACTGTGTTCTTAGATATTAATGGCGTAGTGCATCATGAATTCCTGCCACCAGTGAAACGGTCAATAAGGAGTACTACCTACAAGTTCAACGCTGTTTGCGTGAAGCAATCCGAAAAAAACACCCGGAACTGTGGAAAAACAATTCATGGCTTTTGCACCACGATAATGCACCAGCTGACACTTCACTGCTTGTTCGTGAATTTTTGGTCAAAACAATACTGTAACGATGCCCCAGCATCCATATTCGCCAGACATGGCTCCGTGTGACTTTTTCCTATTTGAAAAAATAAAGATAACCTTAAAGGGCCGTCGTTTTACAGCCGTAAATGACATTACAAGCGCATCGCTGAAAGAACTAAAGGCTATCTCAAAGATCGAGTTTGAGAAGTGTTTCGAGGATTGGAAGAAGCGCTCTCACAAATGCATAATCTCCAATGGGGATTATTTTGAAGGCGACAACATCAATGTAGAAGAATAAATAAATATTTTGTTCAAAAAATTAAAATTCTCGTTACTTTCTGAACACACCTCGTATATAGTAGAAAAGAGGAAATGTAGGAAAACATATCGTGCATTTACGTCAATCAATGCATCCAGGATCATACGCTGATCCTTGTCTCGCTCGACTCCTGGTTACAGCTTTGTAAATATCCAGCAGAAGATGGTGCATGACTCGTGACTGTAGTTCAATACAGAATTAGAAACGTCAAAAGAACTTTTGAAACGTACTTATTACACGTCTGTCAAAAAAGGAGTGTTTTGTTCTCAGTACTTGGGTAAGTATGTATGTTTGTTTGTTTCATCATACCTTCTTAACGGCTCGTGCGATGTTAATGTACCTTAGCTCGTTAGATTCCTTACTTCCCCAGGAGTGTCATAGGCTACATAACGTTCACCTAAACTACCTCCAAAGGCGTAAAATTGGGGTGAAATAGACAGAATGAACTTGTAACTAAATATATTGAGATGCAGCCCCCGACTGCATTTATTGTATGAACTTAACATGTAAATTCATAATTAATTAACTAAATTAATTTTATTTATTTTACAAAATTCCTTTAAAAACATAACTGAAGAAATGCTGCTTATTGTTTTGAACGAAACGCACACTCATAAGAGACCAAATCATGACTGTTTTGGCTTACTTGTGGGGGGGGAAGGAAAACTACTGACACCCTTATACTTGATATAATACTCCTTTGTAAGCCAGTATTTATTTTGTATTATTAATAAATTGTTATGTAGTATGAAGTAAAGTCGTTATAGTTACGGAGTTTAAAGCAATGAGAAAAAAGCAAACAATTTGTGATTCATATCAGTTCGTTGTCAAACTTGTTTTGTGTGTGTGTGTGTGTGTGTGTGTGTATGTGTATGTGTATGTGTATGTGTATGTGTATGTGTATGTGTATGTGTATGTGTATGTGTATGTATGTGTATGTGTATGTGTGTGTGTGTGTGTGTGTGTGTGTGTGTGTGTGTGTGTGTGTGTGTGTGTGTGTGTGTGTGTGTGTGTGTGTGTGTGTGTGTGTGTGTGTGTGTGTGTGTGTGTGTGTGTGTGTGTGTGTGTGTGTGTGTGTGTGTGTGTGTGTGTGTGTGTGTGTTTAACGTCCGACTATTGTGCACACTTGGGCTAATGCAGACGATGAGATGATTTATAGCGTATGAAAATGCCAAGCCCTCGCCGGGAATCGAACCCGGATCCTCGGGGTGAAAGCCTAGTACGCTATCCACTAGGCCACCGAGGCGGCTAATTGTCAAACTTGTGTCTCATAGCTTATTTTCCTGATATATTTTTTTCTGTTTGGATTAAAAAAAAATGTGTCCTAATTAGTCAATTTCACTTGTATTTCACAAATTAAACATTACTTTATAGATAAACAGAACAACAATGCACTCAGTGTCAATAAGCTGTAGTGAAGGAACGTTTTCAGTGTCCACGTTTTGTTCGGTCACACATAGTGACTTCACGTATCCGTAGCTTCACATGACTCACAGCTACAAAAACCTGAGTCCGAACCAACCAAGTATGTTACAAGAATGAATGGGAAGGCTGTAGTCTTTTTAACGGAAATATGCATGTTTTACAATTTTGACGAGCGTTGAGCGTGAAGCTGGTACAAAGGCGCGAAATGATTGTAGGCGGATCATTATCTGAAGTCATTGTCGGCCGATTTGTCCTCCATTAGACGTTGTAATGGCACACGCATCAGGCCACTTCCGGTCTGTGGGAAGCTCCGCTTTCCTTCTGATTTCATTAACAATTTGTCACGTCCATGTAAATACAAGAAGCCGTGCTTACACAAAGCCGAAACATGTCTCTTCAGTCACCTTGGACTGTGCCTGGTCGGGTCTAATGAATGACGTTCGGATTCGTGACAGACTTATTTCAACAATTCCATCACATGGCGGTGGATATTGTATCGGCAACGCGGCTCCCACGGTCTCGTCGTAAAATTCTGTTTTTGCAGTTTAACTTGCATCTGGACAGTTAATCTGTTTACTGTTATTGCATACGTAAATGGTAGAACCTCTTTATTCCTTCTTATTAGCCTAATAATAAATATTTTTTTTTAACGTCCGACTATTGTGAACACTTGGGCTAATGCAGACTATGGGATGATTTATAGCGTGTGAAAATGTCAAGCCCTGGCCGGGAATCGAACCCGGGTCCTCGGGATGAAAGCCCAGTACGCTATCAACTAGGCCACCGAGGCAGCTGATAATAAACAATGGAGGTTTGAGAAACTACTCAATATTTTGTTACCGGTTTAGGTGACTATTTGAGCAGATTTCTTCAGCTCATAAAGCGATGTCTGTAGATGAACCTAATTTTTGGTCAATAATATTTTAGGTATTTTAACAAACTTAAACTAAAAATTGTTATTAATTCTTACTGTTTTCTTTTACGAAACACATTTTAAGACTTTGATGGAAGTATCTATTTTCAGGTTTTTCAACCCAAGCTATTTCGTAGTGCCTAACAGTTATAATAATAACAGTTAAGTTATAATGCATTACGTTTGTATCATTAATGTCCTAACAGAAAAAAATGTACTTATTAAAACTGATTTTACATCTCACTAATAACTTACGTAGTTTTTATCTGAGTAAATTGCAAAATTTTAATAAATAGTTTTAACTTTTTAACAGATTAATAAGTAAGGTGGCCTAGTTGATAGCGCACTAGGCTTTCACCCCGAGGACCCGGGTTCGATTCCCGGCCAGGGCTTGGCGTTTTCATACGCTATAAATCACACCATCGTCTGCATTAGTCCAAGTGTGCACAATAGTCGGACGTTAAACACAAAAAAACATTTTATTCTTCATCAGTTCACAGGCCCTTCGCTTCACTACTGCCCTCTCTTTTCGTCCCCTTCAGGGCTTCACAAACGGGTTAAAAAGTCTCGGTGAACTTTGACTGCAGTAAAAATTAGAATCCAATTATTATTGAAGCGTCCTTTTAAAACGTTGAACATTGACTTTGCGTTTTAATTAAATTTCAAATTAATGAAATAATTATGAGAAACACAATGTTCCTGACTGACTGCACTTTTGTTTGTTTATGGGCTTTACTTGCTCAACGGTATATTGGTGAAAAGTTTTATAAGGGTTTCTCAAGAGCTGAAACATTTTCCACAATGAAAGGAGAGAATCCAAATAATGTGAACTTTGCAGTGCATAAAATTGGAGTTGTTTATTCTCAATAAGTTTATTGGAAAACAAAAATGACAATACGTAAAATTTTAAATCGTAATTGTGTACTTCAAACAAAAAAATGTTTAGTACAGGACTTGGGTGCACAACAAGAAACTTATATTTTCCTGTCTGTTCGACGGTAGCATAGGCCTAACCTGTAAGTCAAAAACTACAGAAAACAGATTTTCAAGAATCTGAGCTCAAAAAATAGGAAAAAATATCAATTGTTTTAAGATTAAAGACAAGATCAGTTGCAAAGCGTTGTATCCACTAATTTTCATGATTTTGACACTTTATCGTACTAATTACTCAAGCATCCCAAAATGATTTTTATCTGCAAGAAATTATAAAACTTGAATTACTTTTGTAAAAATATTTCATTATTTAAAACAATGATGCAGCAGTTTTTTTAACGAAAATATTTTTTTCAACCTGTTTTCTTATGTGAACATTTTACCAAAACATTTTTGAAGGTCATTGTGTTCAGTATAGTGATTTCCCTTCCTATAGCTTCGTCAATTCTACTTTCGTTGACGCGTTTCGGAGAACCTCCATCTTCAAAACTACATCTATACTCTTGAGAAAATGGAGGTTCTCCGAAACGCGTCAACGAAAGTAGAATTGTCGAAGCTAGTGAAGGCAGATCATTATACTGAACACAGTGACAATAATCCTAGCAGAAAAGAAGAAGAATATAAAAAGAATTCTTGAATTTAGAACTTTTTTTGTATGATGTGTCCTGATCGGACCCATAGAGTATAATTTTATATTGAAGAGTATAAAGGGCAGTTCTCTTCTACTTCTAGAATTTAAGTCTGGTTACCTATTGCCGTACGGTATCACAAAACTGTACCATTGGTGGGCTTTTAGGCTAAAATCTTAGCTACAGTCTATTTAGCCTAATTTAGCATATTAGTAAAGTCGATAGTTTATTAAATAAAATATTTTGGTAAAATCAAATTTGTTTAGCCTACTTTATTTTAAAATGCAATAAATATATCATGTAGGCTGTTTCATATTCTAAATGTTTGTGGCCGCCTCGGTGGCCTAGTTGATAGCGTACTAAGCTTTCACCCCGAGGACCCGGGTTCGATTCCCGGCCAAGGCTTGACATTTTCATACGCTATAAATCATCCCATCGTCTGCATTAGCCCTAGTGTGCACAATAGTCGGATAAATAAATAAATAAATAAATGTTTGTCAGAAAGACAAATGCCTTACAGAAAATGACTACATTTTGCTGAAATCTATACTCAATGAGAAACAAACTTAGATATAGTGTTTTAATATTGGGCTAATATTTTTAATTCAGTTTATCTACTAATAGGACGTGCAGTAGGAATATCGGAAGCGGTACACAAATATTTTGTTAGAAAGAAAATAGCTCGAGAGAAAAGAAGCAGAGAATAAAAACTGTTAAGAAAGTTAATAATCTTCTTGATAGGACCAAACATGAAACTACTGTAACGTATGAGTCACGTGATGATGAATGAGTGAGCTTTGTCTCACGGAGTTGGCAGCAGTACATCGTATTACGGTTTTGTCTTATTGCGTCTCAGTGTTTCAGCACACACGATGTGTTTGTATACTTGAATATATGAACCAACACGGCTCACAAGAAGTGGAGGGAGTACTCATTGAATAGACAACTTGTCAATGAGACAACCTTTAAAAGAGAATAATTAATTGATCCTTTTCACTATAAGTCCCTACATGTAGCTGGGATGAAGAAGAGAATAGCGACGTTCCGAGGTGACCCTCGGTGAATGGGCGACGTGGCAGTGCAACCTTTATTTTATGAAATGCAAATTACTTGTAGAAAACATTTGACGCCGAAGTCGGCTCTCATTAGGACGTCCAACCAACCAACCGGAACGCGAGCTTTTTACACAAAGCATGTGTTTTTCTCTGTAGCTGTAAAGCCACGGTGCGGAACCTCAAAACACGATTCCAGGCCTAAATCGACAGATTAATTATTGTTTTAAATCAAAGATTTAACCTCTTCTCGAACCATTGTCTGTTTGACCTTGCGATTAGTTGGGCTCTGAAAGAATCAGGTAACTCTGATCGTTAGTAAAGATTCTTTAGCTTATAGGAACACTAGCATTACCCGTCGCGGCTTCGCCCACGAAACTTAAACTGTTTCAGTAATGTAATAATTTAGAAACATAAAAAAATATATTAGTAAAAGTGTGATCATCTAAACTCGTGATTATTTTACAGTGAATATGAAAAAATATTTTAACCTGAATATGTTGTTTTATTGTCTTCAAACGTGTTCCATTCGAATTTAAGAAAATCTGATCAAGAATATTATTGTCCCATACAAACATTTATGCCTATTCTATATTTTTGTCTTTTAGGGGATGAATTCGGGGGATAATACTGAATTGCGTGTATCATAATTAGTGTTTTAAAATATTTTGTTTACTTTTAAGAAAATTTGATGAAAAATATTTTTCTCCAATGCAAACACTCTTTTTTCTCCCATGATAACTCTTTTTCTATTTTTATTCTTTTAGGGAATGAATTTCAAAAAATGTTGAAATATATGTTTCATAGCATATTTCTATAATATAAGATAAACAAAATATTTTTTCAATACAAAATTGTACCCCTTTTACATATTTTATACCTTCTTTCAAACTCTTTAAGGGATGCGTTTTGGGGAAAAGGTGAAAAATATATTTCATTACTTATACTTAAGAGTGACTATGTTACGTTTTAAGAAGGTCAGATGAAAAACACATTTTTTCCAATAAAAATTGTTGTACCTCATGTTTACCTCTTTAGGGGTTGTATAATGGAAAAATCGTTTTTCAGTGCACCCATTTTTCAGTGCATCTCGACAATGTTGTAAGAAGGTACCCTAAAAATTTCAAGTCTCTAGCTATAATAGTATTGTATGTACGTTGATTATTAAATTTGGACTGGGTTAGTAGTTTAATGGCGTCAAAATCAAATTTTTAAAAAATCCTTTATTAGTGCACCTTGATATTGTTGTAAGAAGGTACCCAGAAAATTTCAAGTCTCTAGCTATAATAGTATTGGCTGTACGTTGATTATTAAATTTGGACTGGGTTAGTAGTTTAATGGCGTCAAAATCAAATTTTTACAAAATCCTTTATTAGTGCACCTTGATATTGTTGTAAGAAGGTACCCTGAAAATTTCAAGTCTCTAGCTATAATAGTATTGGCTGTACGTTGATTATTAAATTTGGAATGGGTAAGTAGTTTAATGGCGTTAAAATCACATTTTTTTAAAATCCTTTATTAGAGAATCTTGACATTGTTGTAAGAATGAACCTTTAAAATTTCAAGTCACTAGCTATAACAGTATTGGCTGTACGTTGATTATTAAATTTGGACTGGGTAAGTAGTTTAATGGTGTTAAAATCATATTTTTGCAAAATCTTTTATTAGTGCACCTTGACATTATTGTAAGAATATACCTTGAAAATTTCAAGTCTTTAACTATAATAGTATTAGCTGTACGTTGTTTATTAAATTTGGACTGGGTAAGTAGTTTAATGGCGTTAAAATCAATTTTTTGCAAAATCCTTTCTTAGTGCGCGCTTACATATTAAAACGAAGGTATCCTCAAAATTTCAAGTCTTTAGGTTTTATAGTTTGGGCTGTACGTTGATCAGTCAGTCAGTCAGGACATTGCCTTTTATATAAGATACTGGGAACGTATATCTTTACGGTTTGAAACGTTTTGAAAAGATTTACCGCATATAACAAACCACAGTTTATTAAAACCGGCACTTTAGCGTTTATTCGTGATCTACGAATTTCTGAAATAAGGTCGTGGAATATACGCAGCATAAAAAGTAGTTGAAGTTTTGGAACATTGCAAAAAGTGGGTTTACATTGACTGGAATAACAAAAAAATCAAGATGATAGGCTATGTTGTGGTTAACATAACTTTTCATTAATTTGATAAACAAAAACACGATAAAATAACTTCAAATTCGAATTAAAAATTAAAATAAATAAATAATTATCTTTCACTTTTATTTAGCAATAGGTTGTTTAATTACTAACGACTTTTATTTGTAAAATTATTTGTAAAGCTGACATGATGTTTTTAAATAAAACATTCTAGCTTAAAACAATTATTATGCTATTAGCGTGAACAAGTACGTTAATCATCAGAATCTATTAAACTTTGTCAAAATTATTAATTCTTTAGAAAATTTAATTTCACCACCATAATAATAAGCTTTTAATTATACGTAAATTAGCATTTTAAATTACAAAACTTCGTTACACATCAAAAAACTGTATTTTTATGATGCTCAATAAAATTTTCAATGCTAAAATTGAAAACGCTAAAGTAAGCATATTTGAATACAGACTGTTATAATAAAATTGTTTTTGAGTAAAAGAATTCATTATTTATACTACGGTTGGGGATTTTTTGTACTATTATAATGATTTGTAAAATACAACAGTGACTACATATTAAAATTAACGTTTACGTGATGTAAATCAAGATATATTATTGTTGGTAAATTCTCTTTCACCCCGCGTCCTAATAAGTAGCCCGATAGTAAGTAAATGTTATTTCTTAATTTTCAACTTTCAAACCAAAATAACATTTCGAAATTGTCGAACTTTTTAAAACAGTATTTTATAGTGTTATATACAATTGTTTTTTTTTAATTTTACTTTTTAGGGGTTGCAAATTTTGTAAGTGATGTAACTGTTTAATCTACTTTGTATATTTTTAGAGTATTTCCAAATTTGTTTATCTGTTTAATTTGTCCTTATAAAAGCAAAAATAACAATAAGAATACAGATTTTGGCAAAAAAACTAGCTCTAACGAATAAAAAGGAGTTAATAGGTCATGTTTAAATAAACATATGAAATTAAAAATGCAAAATAAAATATTTGTGCAAGTAAATAAAAAAAATCTAAAAGGAAAAATCATTTACAACCCTCCTTAAAAATACAAATATGTATAGGGTAGAACTGTAAATAAATATGTTCATAAAAGTTATCTAGATATATGATTACAAAAGTTGGTATTTTTTGGAAGCCGCCTCGGTGGCCTAGTTGATAGCGTACTGGGCTTTCACCCCGAGAACCCGGGTTCGATTCCCGGCTTTTCATACGCTATAAATCATCCCATCGTCTGCATTAGCCCAAGTGTGCACAATAGTCGGACGTTAAAAAAAAAAAGTTGGTAAAGTTGATTGGGCCGTGTTTACAAAACTTATTACAGTATGTTTTGATAACAATTATAATTTTTACATAATTAAGTTTGATTTTCCTTTTTTTATTACATCTTTATTTTCAGAAAAAAATATCACTTATAGAATAAATAACAAGTATTTTTTCGGAACAAGATTTTTTCTGGTTCTCTCTCTATATAGCCTTCTGCATTAAGGACTTCGCGTCAAATTTAGGGAAATTTTTTGGCTCAGTCAAAAGTGGGCTCCCGGGGAAAATCAATAGATGATTTTGCTCACCCACGTAAAGTGATCGTAGCCAAAAGGGGCTTTCCGATGGAAACTAAAATAACTGTGGTGGTTTATGGTTTGGACCCTATTTTTAAAACGGATTACGCGTAAGGATTCGGGTGCTCAATATTCTCGAGCGTAAAGATTAAGGTGCTCAATATTCTCAAGCGTAAGGATTCAGGTGTTCAATATTCTCGAGTGTAAGGATTCGGGTGCTCAATATTCTCGAGCGAAAGAATTCGGGGCTCAATATATTCGAGCGTAAGGATTAAGGTGCTCAATATCCTCGAGCGTACGCTATCCACTAGACCACCGGAGGCGGTTCGGGTGCTCAATATTCTCGAGCGTAAGGATTCGGGTGCTCAATATTCTCGAGCGAAAGAATTCGGGGCTCAATATATTCGAGCGTAAGGATTAAGGTGCTCAATATCCTCGAGCGTAAGGGTTCGGGTGCTCAATATTCTCGAGCGTAAGGATTCGAGTGCTCAATATTCTCGAGCGAAAGAATTCGGGGCTCAATATATTCGAGCGTAAGGATTAAGGTGCTCAATATCCTCGAGCGTAAGGGTTCGGGTGCTCAATATTCTCGAGCGTAAGGAATAAACTGTTGAATATTCTCGAGCGTAAGGATTCGGGTGCTCAGTATTCTCAAGCCTAAGGGTTAATATGCTCAATAATCTCGAGCTAGGTCAGCGATCGACTGACTCTCTGCACCTTGGTCAGTGGCAGGAGAGATCAACTCTCCCCTTATAGCGATCTTGTTCCTGTTTACAAACATTTACAATGTGTGTAGTGCAAGTGGCTTTATTGCGTCTTGTCTAGGTGAGAAATGAAGATGTGGGCTGGGCTTGGTTTTTATTGAGAATATATGTTTTGAAGAAAAGTGACTATGTGATTACAAAAAAGTTAGGTTATAATATTAGGTCGAAGTATTTTATATTTTAAAATTCAAATGTAGAAAGAATAATGCAGTTTTTATTAATGTTTTAATTACTATCTTTTGAAGCCTGGTTTTTTTTTATTTACTGCCTCCCCCAAATTTATTGGTAGGGTACTGGTACATGAAGTTAAAATACATTCTCATGCATGTAAGAACTTATGGGAAAACATTATGGCAAATCTTATTAATTAACGTGTCCAACAATATTCGAGAAGTGACATGCTCCAATTGTCACTTGAATTCTATTTCAATAAGTTACTGATAAACATAACATTTTGTAACAAAATTTATAAACCTAACCTGCCATATAAGTGGATAGGTTAAAGTTAAACACTGAACAACAATAAAAGTAAGATAAATAATAATTATTAGATTTGGTATTTATGCAGTGTAGGTTGTTTTTTTTTTCTTTAAATAGTAATTTTTGAATATTTTTTAATGTCATTTTATATCTTATTTAATTAACACATTCACCTGCGGAAAATAATTTTTTTAAATATTCTCACAATTTTGGGCCAATTTTAGTGGATTTTTTTAAAGGTGAAAATCACATTGAGGCTATTGTTGACTCTCTGCAGTTACAGCGGTCTGCTTTTATACACTCGAGTGCCGCACATGCGCAGAAACGAGTTTTTGGTCAGTCAGGTCTCAGAGCTCAGTTTGATAGGTTGTTCAGTGTTTGACTAATGGAAGTCATAAAACCCTTGCGATAATCGTGAACTATCCTTTGATACTGTTTACTGTCTCACCTTAAACTACAAAGGAGTGGCATGTTTTAGAAACAGGGTTATTTCCAACCAATTACAAAAAATAATGTATTTATTATATGTTTTTTGACAATATTTAAGCTCTATAATCGTACGTAATTTTTCATGGAAATAAAAACGCATTGTGCTCTTGATTCAAGAACAAATGCAATATTCCTTAATGATTTTTTTTTTTTATTTCTGAATTTTGAAAATAAGTTAATATTGTGGAAGTTACATTACCAAAAGACGTTCACCCAAAAGCCGCTCTTGCGACTAAATACATTGGATAGTACAAAACGGAATAACTATGCACAAACTTTCCTGACTTTTGTTAATTAATATTTGTTCTCATATTTACAAGGACTCAATAGTGCGTCTTACGACTGATTCCAGCTGATTTGGAATTTCCTTCTAGTCGTGCGACTTATTATTCTTCTTCTTTATTTGTTTCACCCAACTTTGGGGTACACCAAATCAATCACTTTTTAATGTTCTGTCGTCTGCATTAGCCCAAGTGTGCACAATAGTCGGACGTTAAACACCAAAAAAAAAAAAAAAAAAAAAAAAATTAATGTTCTGTGCCTTCCTCGTAGCCCAGTATTGCTTCATTCGTTGTGATCTTCTTTCTTCGTCAGAGATTTGGATCGTTCGCTTGGATTTGACTTTGCCTTGGAACCGTTGCTTCTTGTCCTTGGTTATTGTTTTGGCTGTTTTGTCCATGAGCATAGTGTCAGTGATTTGTAGTTCTGTTATGTCTTTCTCTGTTTCTCTAAACCAAAGTGGTTTGGCTCTTTTATTGCGAAAGTAGTCAAATATTTTTTTTTGCTTAGTTTATTTTTGTCCATTCGGAGGATGTGCCCATAAAAATCAATTCTCCTTTTTCTTCTTCTTCTTATTTTTTTTAGTTTAAATTGAATGAAAAAAGATAGCCATAGAAAAAATAATTTGTCAAAGTAAATAAAAATAATTATTTTTTTGGAAACAACTGATAGAAAAGAAGAACTGATGGACGTGGAATCAGATAAAACAGCAACAATTACTGTATTTCATCAAATCGCTCTTAAAGTTTTCCTGATTATAGTTTAAAGTTTCTAGAAATTGTTTT
>CM040184.1:12401399-12433899 GCA_022606455.1 Callitettix versicolor | reverse complement strand
ATAGAATAACGTAACCGTGTGTTTTTATGATTAGAAACCTTTATCGGATAAAAATGAAGAACGTTTTCAATAAATAACATGTGAAGATGCAAACAAGTGGTAGGCGACCGCGTACGAGATAAAAGCAGTATATTTATTGAAGTTGGAATGCCGGGAAATTGCCGCTCGCTACGTTTGGGGTAATCTTGAATCTCAGGCTCCCCGATTGTTGTCTTTCCTTCCTTTCCCGCAAACTTTGTTTTGTATTTGTTCTGTAGCCTATGTTTTAAAGTGTGTATGTTTGCCAGACAATTGTGTACTTTTTAGTTTTATTTTTATATACATTTTGTTCCTCCGACGGGGATTTCCATTTTACATTAAACGTATTAAATTTTAAAACTCAAAATTAGGTTCAATGGATTCATTAGTAATTTTAATCGTAGACTTATTGACGGAAATAAGCTACTCTAAATATATACAGTTAATTTTATTGGGAATGCAATCAAAAGTAAATTCTATTTTAGAAATTTGCACGTTTCGTTTCGCGTAAAAACAAACAAGATTTAATAAAACTTCACCATTTCCACAGGAAAATCTTACTGTCTGTATAGAGATTGGATATTTTTAATGGTTAAAACACGGACATTTCATCGACAGAACTTCTATTTTCTACATTTTTTTTTTAGTAAAAAACACTGCACAGAAACGGTGCAGGGAGAATCGGTGAAGATTATTTTAAAAAACCTCTAAAACCGAATTAACCTTTAAAATGTAAATTATAAAATTAAATCAGGAAAACATAATTTGGAACTGTTGTATTTGTTTTCTTATTAATCTATATTATTGATTTTTCTTACGTAATAACCGCGCCAATAAGAACTCGTCTAACGCATGAGTAGAGTTAAGCCACTGTTGAAAGATTTTACAATTTTTTCGCATAAAATCTGTTTAAATTTCTTTCCGTGATTTTGTTTCTAATATAGTATATTTTAGATAGTATTTATTTTAACGTGTCTAAAATGTTTTCGAAAAAATTTATAATGGTAATATCGTTTTACTGTATAAAATGTGTAAAAAATATACAGGCATATTATTTCATATTTGTTAAAAACAATAATGTTTGGCTTAATTTTAATATAATTACATCTTAAATTGTAATTGTATGAAATAGAAATAATGGATTGTTGTTAATTATAAGATATGATTACTACCGCGTTTTTTCCACCTTGGTTTTTCAGAGTAAATTTAAACTACTAAATAGAGCATATAAAATATAAAGTATTTATAAGTATATATAATATATTTATATCTCAAAAACTAGTTATTTTTCTGAACGTAATGCAATACTACAAGGGAAAAAATTGATACAGTTGGTTTATCGAGCAGGCCTAAGAAAATTTAGAACTTGGAAGAAATTATTACAACTTATACTTTAGGTGTATCATTTCTTATGTGGTAAAATAAATTAAGTTTTAAAAATATTTTAAATAAATAACTGCGTTCAGTAACATTAATACCAACATTAAAAATTTGTGTTCCGAGTCAAAATATGGGAGCTGGAATCATACCGCCTCCACAAAATATATTGGACAAATTTGATGACTTAAAATGTAAAGGCGCACATTTTGGCATTAAAATGTGCGATCATTTAATTCAGGGGTCTCCAAACTACGGCCCGAGGGCCACATCCGGCCCGCGGACAGATTTTGTCCGGCCCGCGGAGAGCTAGCATACTTGAAAACTCCTTTTAGAGAACATATTTTTCTCTAATGACAGGAAAATTAATAATATGCAGTGTTGCCGTTTTGCGGACTTTAGTCCGATTTGCAGCCTTTTTTAAACGTTGCGTACTTTTTCGGACTTTTTTTTCATCAGTGGACTATTTCACTTTTTACCACCGGCAACAATGATAATATGGTTTTGGCCCTCGGAACTTACTGGAGTAATCAGTATGGCCCTAAGGCTGGAAAGTTTGGAAAACCCTGATTTAATTGATTGTATAAATTATCGTAGTAGAAATCAGTATTTTTTATGTTTAAATGCATTTTTAGTTACATTTAAAAAATATTATTTCATTTCATAACAATTATCTAATTACAAACAAGACAGTTTCCATATGTTTTAAAATTTTGCATTAACATTCTAAAACTATTTTGCTGCATTTCGTAAGTAATGCCGCGTAGAAATAGTTGTCGGAATCATTTTTAAACACGCAAATGTTCGAAAAGAAAGGAACGTGTATTTGATTTGCGTTAAAATTTTGGTTCTTTAAAAGTAAATCAAAACGCATTTTTTTGTACGGTAGACAATATAAAAAACATTAACATTTTTCGAAATGCAAACATCAAGTATTTTTTTTAATCTCCGTTTTCCGTGTTTCAGACACTGGTATTGTTTGGACACGAAAAGCTAGACATTCCGTTTAGGATTCGATTAAATTAGGTTTTTATTTTTAAAACAGGATGCTTTGAACTACGTAACTATATATGCGGCCTGTACGGCAGACATTATGACGTTAATCACGGGATTTTCAAGTGTCGGTTACAAATACCGTGATTCAACACTTTTACTAAGGACTCTAACTCTTGATAACCACCGGACACGTTAAATACGTTCACAAATTAAGGAAAATTTGTTGTAGAGTCAACGAGACGTATGTTTCTGTTCTGTTTTCTACCAAGTTATAGACCAAGCAAACACGTTTACTATTGAAGAAGGTTTACACGGCAAACAGGAAATACTAGAATAACCCCAAAGTGAAATGACTAACCCTGACAAACAAAACTGCAAGTACCGTTATTTCGTCTGCTATTATTGTCTAGGCGCCCCGCTTTGTTCCTCCACTACCTGTCTTGGGTCTGTCGATACTTTGAGGCTTGTCTTCGTAAAAATTCCTTTGCGAATGCTCGTCGACCGAACCCCACCCAAAGCCGAAACCACTTCTGCAAGGTTTTAAATCACGATTTAAGTCAGGATTCATTGCTTTATCTAGACTCTGGGTGAAATACTATTTGAATATTTACTTTAGCAATAAATGTCTTAAAGTTTGTTAAATACTGTACTTCGTTTCGGTAAATGTTTTACTGTAAGAGATACAGAAGTGATTAATAGTCCAACGATATTTTTAAAATTACAGTTTATACCTGGCCTCACAAAACACGTATCATGGCTATCATTAATTCATTTATTTTTTTATATAAATATATATGTAACAATTATATACGGAATCATTACAAATAATATTGCTTTAAAGCAGTAAGTTTAAAAATAACCAATTAAACCTTCAGTAAATATAAATTACTAAATGAAAAAATGCAAAGAAATAAAGCAATACTTTTGTTATAACAAAGAGCCATAAAACTACGGTATAATGCTTGTAAAACAAAACTAACATTGTTTAGAAAAAAAAATATTTTCTTTCCTTTTTTTTAGTGGTTAAAAACTTCGGCAGAATCACTCCAGCCTAATTACAATAGTTATACATTCTTAATTCTTACAATAAATTTATAAAAAATTGACTTCATTGAGGTGTCGAAAATATTTACTTTAGAATTAATTTGATGTGTTCAATTTGAAAAAAAAATATAAAAATAGAAGTTTAAAACAGTCTGTATAACATTGATTAGTAAAAAAAAATTACAAATTCAATTATAAGCAAAATACCGCATAAATTATAGGTAGTCAGTAGATATGATCGTCATGAATCGAATATATTTAAATATACAATAAAGCAGAAGATAAATCCCAATATAACATATTGGGAGAGATCTACCACTCTTTAGTAGAACTACTAATGTCTCAAAAGCAATTCGTTAAACGTTACTAATACTTTAATATACAAAGCGGCTCAAAGCAAAAACTACATATACTGTATACAACATCATAGCTACAGAATGACTAAAAAAAGAAAAACTCTACTAGAAATATAATTACACATTTATTAAATATTAATCGCTACTCAACAATACAAATGAGCCGAAAACAGAACTACAAATTGTTAAATGAAGCGTTGCGCAAAAAAAAATACAGCTGAAAACAAAACTACACATTTTTAAATGAAGCCGCTGTACAAAAAACAAAAATAAACAATACATCTGCAGAACTACACATTGTTAAACGAAGCCGTTATGCAAAAAAAACTACCGCAGAAATATATATTGTTAAACGAAGCCGTTAAGGAAAATTTAGAAAATATCACTGTACATTGTTAAATGAAGCCGTATGCAAAAATATAAAACAGCTGAAAACAAAAATACACATTGTTAAACGAAGCCGCTCTGCATAAAAAAAAACTACTGCAGAACTACATATTGTTAAACGAAGCCGTTACGCAAAATTATAAAACAGCTGAAAACAAAACTACACATTTTTAAACGAAGTCGCTATGCGTAAAAAACAAAACTACTGCAGAACTACATATTGTTAAACGAAGCCGCTACGCAAAAATATAAAACAGCTGAAAATAAAACATTTTTAAACGAAGTCGCTATGTAAAAACAAAACTACTGCAGAACTACAAATTGTTAAACGAAGCCGCTACGCAAAAATATAAAACAGCTGAAAACAAAACTACATTTTTAAACGAAGTTATTTAAACGAAGCCGCAAAAATATAAAACAGCTGCGTAAAAAGCCGCAACGTAAAAACAAAACTACTGCAGAACTACATATTGTTAAACGAAGCCGCTACGCAAAAATATAAAACAGCTGAAAACAAAACTGCACATTTTTAAACGAAGCCGCTATGCGTAAAAAACAAAACTACTGCAGAACTACATATTGTTAAACGAAGCCGCTACGCAAAAATATAAAACAGCTGAAAACAAAACTGCACATTTTTAAACGAAGCCGCTATGCGTAAAAGACAAAACTACTGCAGAACTACACATTGTTAAACGAAGCCGCTACGCAAAAATATAAAACAGCTGAAAACAAAACTGCACATTTTTAAACGAAGTCGCTATGCGTAAAAAACAAAACTACTGCAGAACTACATATTGTTAAACGAAGCCGCTACGCAAAAATATAAAACAGCTGAAAACAAAACTGCACATTTTTAAACGAAGTCGCTATGCGTAAAAAACAAAACTACTGCAGAACTACATATTGTTAAACGAAGCCGCTACGCAAAATTATAAAACAGCTGAAAACAAAACTACACATTTTTAAACGAAGCCGCTATGCGTAAAAAACAAAACTACTGCAGAACTACATATTGTTAAACGAAGCCGCTACGCAAAAATATAAAACAGCTGAAAACAAAACTGCACATTTTTAAACGAAGCCGCAATGCGTAAAAGACAAAATTACTGCAGAACTACACATTGTTAAACGAAGCCGCTACGCAAAAATATAAAACAGCTGAAAACAAAACTACTGCAGAACTACATTTTTAAACGAAGCCGCAATGCGTAAAAAACAAAACTACTGCAGAACTACAGAACTACATTGTTAAACGAAGCCGCTACGCAAAAATATAAAACAGCTGAAAACAAAACTGCACATTTTTAAACGAAGTCGCTATGCGTAAAAACAAAACTACTGCAGAACTACATATTGTTAAACGAAGCCGCTACGCAAAAATATAAAACAGCTGAAAACAAAACTACACATTTTTAAACGAAGTCGCTATGCGTAAAAAACAAAACTACTGCAGAACTACATATTGTTAAACGAAGCCGCTACGCAAAAATATAAAACAGCTGAAAACAAAACTACACATTTTTAAACGAAGCCGCTATGCGTAAAGACAAAACTACTGCAGAAATACAAATTGTTAAACGAAGCCGCTACGCAAAAATATAAAACAACAGAAAACAAAACTACACATTGTTAAAGAAAGCAGCACAACAAATAATTTGTTAAAAAAAACCGTTACGCGAAAATATGAGACGGGCCGTAACGGTTATTATTATTTTCTGAGAACACAGAAATATTTGTAGAAAATGTTTTCTAGAAATTATGCCAGAAAGTGGTAAAAGTAAATGGTTCCGACTGATACGATGCAGGAATGTCGATCAATTTTATGCAATACATTTCTGCAAATTAACGTTGCATTATTTAGGCTTTTGTTTAACGAAATTGGTTGTCAATTTTCAAGTCCGAATTCGACTCAATTCAGATTACTTTCCTTCTATACAAGAATACGTATAAATAAGTTGTAAATATAAAAATAAGTTGTACAAACGTATATAATAAAATGTTTCTATTTATAAATATATACCATTTAAACATAAAAATTTAACTATACGTTTGACTTGATTGGAATAACTTATTCTAGAATGTTTGTTCGACAATCAAAACATATGAAATACTTTTGCATTTGAAATACTGAAACACATTACTAATTATTTAATTAATTAAATAATTAAATTTAAATAAGTAAATTATTTAATTTACGAATCACAATAAATTATTTATAGCATTCATGCCAATGTAACCGTACGATCGTTCGGTTGTTTTTTAGTTTAATTTAATAATTGCTGTTTTAACTGGTCGTACAAAATTAATAATGAAATTTTTCACATCGAAAACGTTGATTATTACTGGAATATCTAAATCGTTAACAAGATTTTCGAAGAATTAAACCATGTTTTCCTGAAACGTGCTTCAATAAGATTTAACATAACCGCTACAAAAGAATACAAAACTGTTCACAATTAAATTCAATATATCGCGAAATTACTGAACTATACATTACTATAATACAAAATTGCAAGCACTACACTTAGGCCTATATAGTTAATCTTAGCCTGTAGCAATTATATAAAACGGAAGTTATATATATCGCTAAACGTAGCCAAACTACAAAATTACATGGCACTACACATAGGCCTATATAGTTAATCTTAGCCTGTAGCAATTATATAAAACGGAAGTTATATATAACGCTAAACGTAGCCAAACTACAAAATTACATGGCACTACACATAGGCCTATATAGTTAATCTTAGCCTGTAGCAATTATATAAAACGGAAGTTATATATATCGCTAAACGTAGCCAAACTACAAAATTACATGGCACTACACATAGGCCTATATAGTTAATCTTAGCCTGTAGCAATTATATAAAACGGAAGTTATATATATCGCTAAACGTAGCCAAACTACAAAATTACATGGCACTACACATAGGCCTATATAGTTAATCTTAGCCTGTAGCAATTATATAAAACGGAAGTTATATATATCGCTAAACGTAGCCAAACTACAAAATTACATGGCACTACACATAGGCCTATATAGTTAATCTTAGCCTGTAGCAATTATATAAAACGGAAGTTATATATAACGCTAAACGTAGCCAAACTTCAAAATTACATGGCACTACACATAGGCCTATACACATAGGCCTATATAGTTAATCTTAGCCTGTAGCAATTATATAAAACGGAAGTTATATATAACGCTAAACGCAGCCAAACTACAAAATTACATGGCACTACACATAGGCCCATATAGTTAATCTTAGCCTGTAGCAATTATATAAAACGGAAGTTATATATAACGCTAAACGTAGCCAAACTACAAAATTACATGGCACTACAGATAGGCCTACATAGTTAATCTTAGCCTGTAGCAATTATATAAAACGGAAGTTATATATAACGCTAAACGTAGCCAAACTTCAAAATTACATGGCACTACACATAGGCCTATATAGTTAATCTTAGCCTGTAACAATTATTTAAAACGGAAGTTATATATATCGCTAAACGTAGCCAAACTACAAAATTACAAAACATTTTATTGCAAAACAACAAATATTGTTAATGTTAATAGATAAGCATTTATAAAAAAATATAACGGAACACATTCAGCAGCTACCCATTAACACAAATCGGCCAACTAGAGATCATCTGTTAATTTTATACATGGTCTGTTATCTCCTAGCAATTATACATAACGACAAACGATAAAAACAAATATCGATAAACTTAATCGGTGCCGAACAATACAAAATGGCGGACAGTAGATGTAAATATAGCGTACTTTTAGCCGTTATGCGTCAATATCAAAAGCGTGACTATAAAACTACGCATGCCGCATATGTAGTCCCAATGCAATAAAGTAATATTGCTAACAAAACTACAAATTAATGTGATGATTCAGCATATGCTTCACGCAATAATACAAAACGGCTTCCAATAAAACTTCCCGAAAAAACTGTTTCGATAAAACTACATAATGTTGAATTCAAAACAACTGACAATAAACGTCTATAACTTCTGCGCTATATACAAAACGGGTCATAATAATAATAATTAAAAAAGTCGCCTCGGTGGCCTAGTTGATAGCGTACTGGGCTTTCACCCCGAGGACCCGGGTTCGATTCCCGGCCAGGGCTTGGCATTTTCATACGCTATAAATCATCCCATCGTCTGCATTAGCCCAAGTGTGCACAATAGTCGGACGTTAAACACCAAAAAAAAAAAAATGTTTTTAATTGAATAAAGATATAAATAGACCTAACTTATCTAAATTACAAATTCGTTTAATGTAAAATGAACCACCAGTAGAATCTTCAACCAAATTCAGGATGCTCGGTAAAGAAGTATGAATAATTCTTTCAACTTGGTTAAAAAACTAATAACTAAGGGGTACAATTTAAAATTACGTAGCCACAGAAAATACCTCTACCTGCAAATATTTAATAGTAGGCTATTTGAAAGTTTGTCTCTGCCATTTCATTAATAACTGCTGGTGTTTTATAGTTCAGCAGAACCGTAGCATTTTTTGGAAAAATATCTTACAAAAAAGTAGCCCCGTGTGATCAGCAGCGTTCATAAGCACATTGTATTAACGTTTAATTATAGTTTGGATCTAATAACGTTCGACTGAACACGGCTTTTTTAAAAAGCAGTGTCAACATAAAGGCTTTGAGCACGTTTGACACAAGCCTACTTTTATGTTTTGAACCATTAGCATTGCGAGAAATATCGTATCTCCCAGCACGCGAAATTAATAGTTTCACCGGTATGACAAAATGCAAATTTCACTTTTAAATAGGCCTACTTACTATTCAAGTATTATCAGGTAACAATTCAGTGACTCATAGATTCATACCTGAAAGCTATAACAATAACAGAGACTGGTTTGCCGTCGAATCTAGCTGCGGCTCTCTAGTATGGTATGAATACCTGTTACTTTGGGCAATATCTGTTACTTTATTGATGACAGATTAATAATCAAAAATATTGTTAAATTCTATTACTGTCTAATGTCTATTTAACAGCATTTTGTTATGATATTTTCTAAAGTTTTGACAAGGAGATTGGCCAATACATATGTAACATGTTCACATATACAAAAAGATAAACAAATTAAACCTGTCCCGAAGTTATATTGTTCCATTTTATGTTTTATTGCTTTGTGCTTAAGTTTATCGATATAGTTCAATTTCTAATTACCGCGTAACGTCTAAATTTGTTTTTTTAATTTTTTTTTAACGTCCGACTATTGTGCACACTTGGACTAATGCAGACGATGGGATGATTTATAGCGTTTGAAAATGCCAAGCCCTGGCCGGGAATCGAACCCGGGTCATCGGGGACCGCCACGTTATCAACTAGGCAACCGAGGCAGCTCACATGAATTTTCTGCTCTTCTCTGTATCGTTCCAATTTTAGTATTGTACTGCCGAAGCAAATACTCAATTTTTTAAAAGGTTAGGCTTAAAAATTTGTTAGTAAAAACATAAAGGTCCCTGTATACATATTTTTCTCACTGTCAGTTTTCTGAAGTATGAATCATCACAGTAATAAAAAATGTCTAATAATAAAATTCACGTCTGCGTAATTACTATTTGATAATATATTACTATTAGTGGTCTAATTTGTTTTGTATAATATTATTAACCGCCTCGGTGGCCTAGTGGACAGCGTATTAGGCTTTCACCCCGAGGACCCGGGTTCGATTCCCGGCGAGGGCTTGGCATTTTCATACGCTATAAATCATCTCATCGTCTGCATTAGTCCAAGTGTGCACAATAGTCGGACGTTAAACAAAAAAAAAAAAAAATTGTATAATATTGTCTTACTTCAAATTTAAATACAGTTTATTTTAATACAAGAGGCCAATTGACGGGCAAATAAATTTCTCACTTTGAGCAACCTGATGATTTCTCTGCGAACACAACTTGCCTGAAGTAGGAGGCAAGTTTCCTGAAAATTTACCGGGCAAGTTGACCTAATCCAGGATTAGCAAATTATAGGGCAAGTAAACTGACACGACTAGTTAACCCGCAGCTGAAAGCCGAACTTGCCTCTGTTCTGAAGCGTGTGGACAGGTCGAGCGAGCAAGCTAGTTGTGCCCCATATAGTCAAGAAGAAGTATAAGTTGAGGTTATGTTTTAAATACATGCATTCTGTATAGTCACTTACAGCAGTCTAGTTTTTATTATTTCGTTGTTATCATATCCACTGTTAGTGTTATGTTAGTTGTAGTTGTTAATTACTTCGTTGTGTTCTTATGTTTGTTTTAAAACGACTGCTGTGAGCCGCCTCGGTGGCCTAGTGGATAGCGTACTAGGCTTTCACCCCGAGGATCCGGGTTCGATTCCCGGCGAGGGCTTGGCATTTTCATACGCTATAAATCATCCCATCGTCTGCATTAGCCCAAGTGTGCACAATAGTCGGACGTTAAACACCAAAAAAAAAAAAAAAAAAAAAAAAAAAATTAAAACGACTGCCGCCTCGGTGGTCTAGTGCTAGTGGATAGCGTACTAGGCTTTCACCCCGAGGATCCGGGTTCGATTCCCGGCGAGGGGTTGGCATTTTCATAATCATCCCACCGTCTGCATTAGCCCAAGTGTGCACAATAGTCGGACGTTAAACACCAAAAAAAAACACATTAAAACGACTACTTCTTTCCCAGTTACCCTAAGAGTAGCACACGCGACTGTTATTTATTTACTAAGATTTTGCACCATTTATTGAATTTCTTCGTGAACCATAGACGAAGTATACCATCCACTTTTAATCAATAAGGAAGTGTGACGAAGAATAACCATACAACAACCCGCTCTGCATTTGGTGGCCACTCGGCTTTAAAGTTCTGTATATCGCTTACCTTATACACGATAATACTCGAATATGCTCTTTATATAGCGTAGTATATACATCGCCTAACAATTCAAACCACTTCACATGACTGCAAAGTAATTGTACATGAATCATAAAATAGCGGCTTCATTTTTAAAACATATTAATTGAACCTGCCGTTATACAGTTATATATAAAACCTAACCTTACCTAGTTATATACAATCTAACATTTGTAAAAATGTTTTCGCTATAAATAATTAATAAAAAAACAATTTCACAGAATATCATTTGATGTTGCCGCTGACAATAGTACAAGGCATATAATATTACTTAAAATTTTTTAAGTACAAATACCACTTCAATTTGCAGCTATAATATAATAAAATGTGTATAATACCACCTTTAAAGAATATTATCTGACATTGTCGCTACGCAGTATTATATAAGGCTTCAATACCGTTGATTAATATTAAATAACATCATTTCCAGTTGCCGCTACGTTGTATTACGTAATGTTTACAATACTGTTTAATAATATTAAATAATGTCATTTGACATTGCGCTACGCAATATTATACAAAATCACCATTTAATAATAATAAATAATAGCATTATACGTTGCCGCTAAGCAATATTATACAAGTATAAAGTTTAAAAAACTGTTTATAAATATAATATATTAGCATTTGACGTTACCGCTACGCGATATTATGTACGGCTTATAGTATTGTTTAATAATATTACATAATATCATTTAATATTGGAGGTACGCAATATTGTATAAGGCTTATAGTACTGTTTAATGATATTACATAATGTCATTTAATATTGGAGGTACGCAATATTGTATAAGGCTTATAGTACTGTTTAATAATATTACATAATGTCATTTAATATTGCCGCTACGCAATATTGTATAAGGCTTATAGTACTGTTTAATAATATTACATAATGTCATTTAATATTGCCGCTACGCAATATTGTATAAGGCTTATAGTATTGTTTAATAATATTACATAATATCATTTAATATTGGAGGTACGCAATATTGTATAAGGCTTATAGTACTGTTTAATAATATTACATAATATCATTTAATATTGGAGGTACGCAATATTGTATAAGGCTTATAGTACTGTTTAATAATATTACATAATGTCATTTAATATTGGAGGTACGCAATATTGTATAAGGCTTATAGTATTGTTTAATAATATTACATAATGTCATTTAATATTGCCGCTACGCAATATTGTATAAGGCTTATAGTACTGTTTAATAATATTACATAATATCATTTAATATTGGAGGTACGCAATATTGTATAAGGCTTATAGTACTGTTTAATAATATTACATAATATCATTTAATATTGGAGGTACGCAATATTGTATAAGGCTTATAGTACTGTTTAATAATATTACATAATATCATTTAATATTGGAGGTACGTAATATTGTATAAGGCTTATAGTATTGTTTAATAATATTACATAATGTCATTTAATATTGCCGCTACGCAATATTGTATAAGGCTTATAGTACTGTTTAATAATATTACATAATATCATTTAATATTGGAGGTACGCAATATTGTATAAGGCTTATAGTACTGTTTAATAATATTACATAATATCATTTAATATTGGAGGTACGCAATATTGTATAAGGCTTATAGTACTGTTTAATAATATTACATAATATCATTTAACATTGCCGCTACGCAATATTACATAAGACTTATAATACTGTCTAATTATATTTAGTAATAACATTTTGACGTTGTTATTATCAATATTATATTTATTTATATTAAATTTATCAATCGGTTTAATAATATTAAATAATAACATTTGACATTGCGCTAAGCAATATTATGTAAGGCTTACAATTCCGCTTATAAATATTAAATAATACCATTTGACATTGCGCTAAGCAATATTATGTAAGGCTTACAATTCCGCTTAATAATACTAAATAATGACATTTAATATTGCGCTAAGCAATATTATGTAAGGCTTACAATTCCGCTTATAAATATTAAATAATAACATTTAACATTGCGCTAAGCAATATTATGTAAGGCTTACAATTCCGCTTAATAATATTAAATAATAGCATTTAACATTGCGCTAAACAATATTATGTAAGGCTTACAATTCCGCTTAATAATACTAAATAATGACATTTAACATTGCGCTAAGCAATATTATGTAAGGCTTACAATTCCGCTTAATAATATTAAATAATAGCATTTAACATTGCGCTAAACAATATTATGTAAGGCTTACAATTCCGCTTAATAATACTAAATAATGACATTTAACATTGCGCTAAGCAATATTATGTAAGGCTTACAATTCCGCTTAATAATATTAAATAATAGCATTTAACATTGCGCTAAACAATATTATGTAAGGCTTACAATTCCGCTTAATAATATTAAATAATGACATTTAACATTGCGCTAAGCAATATTATGTAAGGCTTACAATTCCGCTTAATAATACTAAATAATGACATTTAACATTGCGCTAAGCAATATTATGTAAGGCTTACAATTCCGCTTATAAATATTAAATAATAACATTTAACATTGCGCTAAGCAATATTATGTAAGGCTTACAATTCCGCTTAATAATATTAAATAATAGCATTTAACATTGCGCTAAACAATATTATGTAAGGCTTACAATTCCGCTTAATAATACTAAATAATGACATTTAACATTGCGTTAAGCAATATTATGTAAGGCTTACAATTCCGCTTAATAATACTAAATAATGACATTTAACATTGCGCTAAGCAATATTATGTAAGGCTTACAATTCCGCTTAATAATATTAAATAATAACATTTAACATTGCGCTAAGCAATATTATGTAAGGCTTACAATTCCGCTTAATAATACTAAATAATGACATTTAACATTGCGCTAAGCAATATTATGTAAGGCTTAAAATTCCGCTTAATAATACTAAATAATAACATTTGACATTGCGCTAAGCAATATTATGTAAGGCTTACAATTCCGCTTAATAATATTAAAGAATAACATTTAACATTGCGCTAAGCAATATTATGTAAGGCTTACAATTCCGCTTAATAATATTAAATAATAGCATTTAACATTGCGCTAAACAATATTATGTAAGGCTTACAATTCCGCTTAATAATATTAAATAATAACATTTAACATTGCCGTTACGCAGTATTATATAAGGCTTATAGTACTGTTTAATAATATTAAATAATAGCATTTGACGATACCGCTACGTAGTATTATATATGGTTTAAAATAATATTACATAATAGCATTTAACGTTGCCGCTACGCAATATTATATAAGACTTACAATACTGTTTAATAATATTAAGTAATATCATTTGGCGTTGCCACTACGCAGTATTATTTAAAGATTACAGCGGTTTAATAATATTAAACAATATCATTTGATGATGCCGCTACGCAGTATTATATATGGCTTAAAATAATATTAAATAATAGCATTTAACGTTGCCGCTACGCAGTATTATATAAGGCTTATTATAATATTAAAACAATACTTTTTAATATTATTAAATAACCGGATTTGATGTCGGCGCTACGCAATATTATATAAGGCTTACAGTACTATTTATTATATTAAATAATAGTTTTTAATATTAAATAATAATAATATTAAAGAGTAACATTTGAGTTTGCCAATAAATTAATATTAAAAATTCTTACAATATCATCTACAAATTACAAAGGATACCATTACTTGATGTTGCCGCTGACAATAATATGAGGCACAAAGTACAACTTAAAATTATTAAGGAACCAAATCATTTGAAATTACTGTTAGACAATACTATCCCAAAACTTAGAATATTGTTGAACAATTTAAAAATAATATCATTTAAAGTACCGACACGCACTGTTATATAAGGTTTGAATTTCCATCTTATAATTTCATAGAATATCATTTGGCGGTGATTGTAAGCAATTATACATAATATTTACAATAATACCTCCTAACGATTTGAAATACTTGCCAATTGACGTTGTTATCACGTAATATTAAATAAGGCTTATAATTCCGGCTAATAACTTTAAAGAATTACATTAGGCGTTGATTCTACGCAATAATATATAATATTTACAATACCAACAAACAATTTAAAGAACAACATTTCACGTTGCCGGCGCGTATTGTTACATAAGGCTTATAATTCCGGCTAATAACTTTAAAGAATTACATTAGGCGTTGATTCTACGCAATAATATATAATATTTACAATACCAACAAACAATTTAAAGAACAACATTTCACGTTGCCGGCGCGCATTGTTACATAAGGCTTATAATTCCGGCTAATAACTTTAAAGAATTACATTAGGCGTTGATTCTACGCAATAGTATATAATATTTACAATACCAACAAACAATTTAAAGAACAACATTTCACGTTGCCGGTGCGCATTGTTACATAAGACTTATAATTCCGGCTAACAACTTTAAAGAATTACATTAGGTTTTGATTCTACGCAATAGTATATAATATTTACAATACCAACAAACAATTTAAAGAACAACATTTCACATTGCCGGCGCGCATTGTTACATAAGGCTTATAATTCCGGCTAATAACTTTAAAGAATTACATTAGGCGTTGATTCTACGCAATAGTATATAATATTTACAATACCAACAAACAATTTAAAGAACAACATTTCACGTTGCCGGCGCGTATTGTTACATAAGGCTTATAATTCCGGCTAATAACTTTAAAGAATTACATTAGGCGTTGATTCTACGCAATAATATATAATATTTACAATACCAACCAACAATTTAAAGGATAACATTTCACGTTGCCGGCGCGCATTGTTACATAAGGCTTATAATTCCGGCTAATAACTTTAAAGAATTACATTAGGCGTTGATTCTACGCAGTAGTATATAATATTTACAATACCAACAAACAATTTAAAGAACAACATTTCACGTTGCCGGCGCGTATTGTTACATAAGGCTTATAATTCCGGCTAATAACTTCAAAGAATTACATTAGGCGTTGAGTCTACGCAATAATATATAATATTTACAATACCAACCAACAATTTAAAGAATAACATTTCACGTTGCCGGTGCGCATTGTTACATAAGACTTATAATTCCGGCTAATAACTTTAAAGAATTACATTAGGCGTTGATTCTACGCAATAATATATAATAATTACAATACCAATAAACAATTTAAAAAACAACATTTCACGTTGCCGGCGCGCATTGTTACATAAGGCTTATAATTCCGGCTAATAACTTTAAAGAATTACATTAGGCGTTGATTCTACGCAATAATATATAATATTTATAATACCAACAAACAATTTAAAGAACAACGTTTCACGTTGCCGACGCGCATTGTTACATAAGGCTTATAATTCCGGCTAATAACTTCAAAGAATTACATTAGGCGTTGATTCTACGCAATAGTATATAATATTTACAATACCAACCAACAATTTAAAGAATAACATTTCACGTTGCCGGCGCGCATTGTTACATAAGGCTTATAATTCTGGCTAATAATTTTAAGGAATTACATTAGGCGTTGATCCTACGCAATAATATATAATATTTACAATAACAACAAACAATTTAAAGAACAACATTTCACGTTGCCGGCGCGCATTGTTACATAAGGCTTATAATTCCGGCTAATAACTTCAAAGAATTACATTAGGCGTTGATTCTACGCAATAATATATAATATTTACAATAACAACAAACAATTTAAAGAACAACATTTCACGTTGCCGGCGCGCATTGTTACATAAGGCTTATAATTCCGGCTAATAACTTCAAAGAATTACATTAGGCGTTGATTCTACGCAATAGTATATAATATTTATAATACCAACAAACAATTTAAAGAACAACGTTTCACGTTGCCGACGCGCATTGTTACATAAGGCTTATAATTCCGGCTAATAACTTCAAAGAATTACATTAGGCGTTGATTCTACGCAATAGTATATAATATTTACAATACCAACCAACAATTTAAAGAATAACATTTCACGTTGCCGGCGCGCATTGTTACATAAGGCTTATAATTCCGGCTAATAACTTTAAAGAATTACAAGAGGCGTTGATTCTACGCAATAATATATAATATTTACAATACCAACAAACAATTTAAAGAACAACATTTCACGTTGCCGGTGCGCATTGTTACATAAGACTTATAATTCCGGCTAATAACTTTAAAGAATTACATTAGGCGTTGATTCTACGCAATAATATATAATATTTACAATACCAACAAACAATTTAAAGAACAACATTTCACGTTGCCGGCGCGTATTGTTACATAAGGCTTATAATTCCGGCTAATAACTTTAAAGAATTGCATTAGGCGTTGATTCTACGCAATAATATATAATATTTACAATACCAACCAACAATTTAAAGGATAACATTTCACGTTGCCGGCGCGCATTGTTACATAAGGCTTATAATTCCGGCTAATAATTTTAAGGAATTACATTAGGCGTTGATTCTACGCAGTAGTATATAATATTTACAATACCAACAAACAATTTAAAGAACAACATTTCACGTTGCCGGCGCGTATTGTTACATAAGGCTTATAATTCCGGCTAATAACTTTAAAGAATTACATTAGGCGTTGATTCTACGCAATAATATATAATATTTACAATACCAACCAACAATTTAAAGGATAACATTTCACGTTGCCGGCGCGCATTGTTACATAAGGCTTATAATTCCGGCTAATAACTTTAAAAAATTACATTAGGCGTTGATTCTACGCAGTAGTATATAATATTTACAATACCAACAAACAATTTAAAGAACAACATTTCACGTTGCCGGTGCGCATCGTTACATAAGGCTTATAATTCCGGCTAATAACTTTAAAGAATTACATTAGGCGTTGATTCTACGCAATAATATATAATATTTACAATACCAACAAACAATTTAAAGAACAACATTTCACGTTGCCGGCGCGTATTGTTACATAAGGCTTATAATTCCGGCTAATAACTTCAAAGAATTACATTAGGCGTTGATTCTACGCAATAATATATAATATTTACAATACCAACCAACAATTTAAAGAATAACATTTCACGTTGCCGGCGCGCATTGTTACATAAGGCTTATAATTCCGGCTAATAACTTTAAAGAATTACATTAGGCGTTGATTCTACGCAATAATTTATAATAATTACAATACCAACAAACAATTTAAAGAACAACATTTCACGTTGCCGGCGCGTATTGTTACATAAGGCTTATAATTCCGGCTAATAACTTCAAAGAATTACATTAGGCGTTGATTCTACGCAATAATATATAATATTTACAATACCAACCAACAATTTAAAGAATAACATTTCACGTTGCCGGCGCGCATTGTTACATAAGGCTTATAATTCTGGCTAATAATTTTAAGGAATTACATTAGGCGTTGATCCTACGCAATAATATATAATATTTACAATACCAACAAACAATTTAAAGAACAACATTTCACGTTGCCGGTGCGCATTGTTACATAAGACTTATAATTCCGGCTAATAACTTTAAAGAATTACATTAGGCGTTGATTCTACGCAATAGTATATAATATTTACAATACCAACAAACAATTTAAAGAACAACATTTCACGTTGCCGGCGCGTATTGTTACATAAGGCTTATAATTCCGGCTAATAACTTCAAAGAATTACATTAGGCGTTGATTCTACGCAATAGTATATAACATTTACAATACCAACAAACAATTTAAAGAACAACATTTCACATTGCCGGTGCGCATTGTTACATAAGGCTTATAATAATTCCGGCTAATAAATTTAAAGAATTACATTAGGCGTTGATTCTACGCAATAATATATAATATTTACAATACCAACAAACAATTTAAAGAACATTTCACGTTGCCGACGCGCATTGTTACATAAGGCTTATAATTCCGGCTAACAACTTTAAAGAATTACATTAGGTTTTGATTCTACGCAATAGTATATAATATTTACAATACCAACAAACAATTTAAAGAACAACATTTCACGTTGCCGGTGCGCATTGTTACATAAGACTTATAATTCCGGCTAATAACTTTAAAGAATTACATTAGGCGTTGATTCTACGCAATAGTATATAATATTTACAATACCAACAAACAATTTAAAGAACAACATTTCACGTTGCCGGCGCGTATTGTTACATAAGGCTTATAATTCCGGCTAATAACTTCAAAGAATTACATTAGGCGTTGATTCTACGCAATAGTATATAACATTTACAATACCAACAAACAATTTAAAGAACAACATTTCACATTGCCGGTGCGCATTGTTACATAAGGCTTATAATAATTCCGGCTAATAAATTTAAAGAATTACATTAGGCGTTGATTCTACGCAATAATATATAATATTTACAATACCAACAAACAATTTAAAGAACATTTCACGTTGCCGACGCGCATTGTTACATAAGGCTTATAATTCCGGCTAACAACTTTAAAGAATTACATTAGGTTTTGATTCTACGCAATAGTATATAATATTTACAATATCAACAAACAATTTAAAGAACATTTCACGTTGCCGGCGCGCATTGTTACATAAGGCTTATAATTCCGGCTAATAACTTTAAAGAATTACATTAGGCGTTGATTCTACGCAATAGTATATAATATTTACAATACCAACAAACAATTTAAAGAACAACATTTCACGTTGCCGGCGCGTATTGTTACATAAGGCTTATAATTCCGGCTAATAACTTTAAAGAATTACATTAGGCGTTGATTCTACGCAATAGTATATAATATTTACAATACCAACAAACAATTTAAAGAACAACATTTCACGTTGCCGGCGCGCATTGTTACATAAGGCTTATAATTCCGTCAAATAATTTTAAAGAATAGCGTTTAGTTTACCGCTAATAATACGGCTTTAAATTTTTAAAGAATATCATTTGAATTTACTACTATGCAATAATAGGTCTTTCCCCTTAATCCTATAATTACAGGATTACCGTTTCAATCCTTATAATATAGTCTAACAATTTTAATGCATATAATTTGACGTTGCCACTATGCTGTAGTATGTCTTACAGGATCATGTAAAAAATGTTTCTTTTGATGTTACCAATAATGAAAATGTAAGGCTTAAGTTTTTAAAGAACATATTTTCACGTTGCCGCTATGCAGTAACATAAACTTTAAAGATCGCCATACGCTGTTAAAGATTAACATTTGACGTTGTTGCTGCACTTAAAGTGTTTATAATATTGGCTAACAATTTAGAAAAAAAAATATTTTTGCATTGCGTTACATAATAATAATTAGTCGTAATATTTTGAAACAATTATGAAACATATCATTTGACTTTGCGTTACATTGTTGGTTTAAAACAACACTTAAAAATTATAAAATGTTTTTTTAAATCACTTAAAGTTAACGCAAAACAATAAAAATAGCCTATCATATGGCCTGACAATAGTAACTCTATAACTTCATACTGCGGCTGTTATGTACTGTTTATTATAGGCCTTTTATACGTCTAATAACTAACGAATTACATTGTCGTTATCGCTACACAAAAATATCAAAAATTTACAACACTGTCTAGCAATATAAACAATATCACTTCAAATTGTCGCTAAGCAACAATATTGCTTATACTTCCGCCTAACAATATTAAAGAATTTTTTGCTGTTGCTATAGGCTTTGATATATCAGGTGTGTTCAGAAAGTAACGAGAATTTTAATTTTTTGAACAAAATATTTATTTATTCTTCTACATTGATGTTGTCGCCTTCAAAATAGTCCCCATTGGAGATTAGCACTTGTGCCAGCGCTTCTTCCAATCCTTGTAACACTTCTCAAACTCGATCTTTGAGATAGCCTTTAGTTCTTTCAGCGATGCGCTTTTAATGTCATCTACGGCTATAAAACGACGGCCCTTTAAGGTTCTCTTTATTTCTGGAAATAGGAAAACGTCACACGGAGCCATGTCTAGCGAATATGGAGGCTGGGGCATCGTTACAGTACTGTTTTTGGCCAAAAATTCACGAACAAGCAATGCAGTGTGAGCTGGTGCATTATCGTGGTGCAAAAGCCATGAGTTGTTTTTCCACAGATACGGGCGTTTTTTCCGGATTGCTTCACGCAAACGGCGTTGAACTTATAGGTAGTACTCCTTATTGAACGTTTCACCTGGTGGCAAAAATTCATGATGCACTATACCATTAATATCGAAGAACACAGTGAGCATAACCTTCACGTTCGACCGCACTTGTCGAGCCTTTTTCGGTCTTAGAGAGCCAGAATGTCTTAACTGGGATGATTGAGCCTTACTTTCGACGTCATATCCGTAAACCCATGTTTCGTCACCTGTTAAAATGCGTTTCAGTAATTCTGCACCGTCGTTGACTTCATTTAGTGACTCCTGAACAACTTCCATTCGGCGCTGTTTTTGTTCAAAATTCAACAATTTTGGAACATATTTTGCTGCCACGCGTTTCATACACAAAACATTGGAAACAATGTCATGACATGATCCAATCGATATTCCAACATCATCAGCGACCTCTCTAATTGTGATTCGGCGATCGTTCATACCATTTCTTTCACTTTGTCCACGTTTTCATCGGTTGTTGGTGTGCTGGGGCGTCCAGGCGTCTTCTTCAACGTCTTCACGGCCTTCTTGAAAACACTTATACCACTCGTAAACTCTTGCTTTACTCATAGAAGACTCGCCATAGGCCTTTATTAACATTTCACACACTTTGTTACACTTTATTCCATTTTTTACGCTAATTTTTTTATACAAATTCTTCGATCCATTTCTTTTAACAAACGAAAATCGCCGAGCTTATAAAAACACGTCTAACCTTAGTGGCTGTCACAGACAAAGTCAACAATGAAAACAGCTGAAAATTTTATCATACTTCAAGGGCATTATGTTATTATAATTTAAAAAAATGTTTGACAATCGGACGCTCCAAGCCCGCGTAATTAAAAATTCTCGTAACTTTTCTGTATAGGAAATACACACTGCAAAACTCTGTATTTAGTTATTACTCAATACTATAGGAAATACAGGCACAGACTAATACTGCAAAACAGTTTTGGTTCATGTAATTTAGTGTTGTTATTACTCAATAATATAAGGCATTTAATACCACCTAACAATGTTAAAGTTTATGTTTATAGTTTTACTTTTACCGCTAAACAATAATACAAGGCATATAGCCTAATGCCAAACATATAGTACCAGGCAATTAGTATAAAACATAATTACAGTGTACTTTGCTTGAACATAGCCGCTGTACATGATATCGCTGAGTTTTCGCTTGTTAAAAACTTTGTTTTGGTAGCAACTAGAGTAAAATATAATTATTTTGTTTGATTTTTTTCTGAAATTATGTTAGTTTTTTTAAAACTTAAGGCGTTTATTTAACAATGATTGCCATACCAGCAACGCAATAATTAAATAATTCAAATAGTTACAACTTACAAATTTTTCAAAGTTTATTTTTGTAAAACAATAACTCGCACAACAATTGAAATACGAGATTTTTATACAGTAAGTAAAATATATAATTATGAATAATTATATTTTTAATTATTCATATATATATATATATATATATATATATATATATATATATATATATATATATATTATTATTATTATTATTATTTGCGTATAGACCCTGTTGGATCACGCAAAGCACTCCGACTCATGTCTTGTTCCTTCTAATCCTCCACACCTCCCTCATCCTGTCCCCATGGATACTCTTCCGCCCCTCCGTCCATTTTACCCCTGCTCTCTTTGGGATTTCATTCTCTGGGACCTTCCAACCGAGCATCTTTCTCCTGTATGCGTTCCTGTCTTCAACGTCTGTTGAGTCTATTTCTGCGTCATGTAGGTCGATTCTGACTTGTGCGATCCACGACGTTGTTGATTTGACACCTTGTATATACTTAAGGATTCTGTTGGCAAGTCTCGTTGTTGGGAGTCTACTGATGTGTCCATAGAATCGAAGCCTCCTTCTTCTGATATCTGCTGCCAGGTTCGATATCTTCTCTGTGGTCTTCCGGGAGTGCAACCTGTATCCATCTTCTGTTAATCTCGGGCCAAGGATCTTCCTCAAGATTTTGCGTTCTTGCTTCAAAATACCCTCCATGGTAGCTTTTGTGTGGAGTGCTAGCGTCTCGCTTGCATATAATACTTCCGGTTTTATGACTGTGTTGTAGTGTCTGATTTTTGTGTGCGTCGACATACATCTGTTATTGTAGATATCACGAGCCCTCTTCATTCTCAGTAGCCGAACTTTTTGCGCAGCCTTCTCGCCACCTGTGGGTTCAAGACTTTCTCCCAGGTATTTGAAGTACTTGACTCTGTTTATCTTACCATATTATGTGTTTAGTTCTTGAATATTTAATTTTGTACAGAAGAATTCGGTTTTTTTAAACGAGATCTGTAGACCGACCCTCTCTGCACATTCCTTTAGGACTTCTATCTGTTTAATTGCTGTTGTTTCATTATCTGTGAGTATGGCCAGGTCATCTGCAAAAGCTAGGCACGCGATTTCTGTGTGTGTGTGTGTGTATATATATATATATATATATATATATATATATATATATATTATTAATAATTATGAAGAATATTTAGTTATTTTTATTTATTACTTTATAAGACATAAAAAGTACTATTTTACAATATGCGTAGTTTATTATCACTTGTTGAAATACAAGATTTTTATACAGTAAGTAAAATATATATTATGAATAATTATATCATTAATTATTCATATATATAATATATATATATATATATATATATTATATTATATATATGTATATATATCATATATTATTATTATTCATAATTATGAAGAATATTTAGTTATTTATATTTATTACTTTATAAGACATAAAAAGCACTATTTTACAATATGCGTAGTTTATTATCACTTGAAAAAATATCACTTGGACATCTAACCAACAGTAGCTTAACATTTATTTTAAAACAAAGATTTTATTTTTATTTGATATGTAAAACTTAATGTAATAGAATAGCCGCCTCGGTGTACTAGTTGATAGCGTACTGGGCTTTCACCCCTAGGACCCGGGTTCGATTCCCGGCCAGGGCTTGGCATTTTCATACGCAATAAATCATCCCATCGTCTGCATTAGCCAAAGTATGCACAATTGTCGGACGTTAAAAAAAAATAATGTAATAGATAATTTTGTTAGTAATAGGCCTATATCTATACTTTTTATGAATTACAAAAACTAAAATTATATTGTATGTTTTATAACTTAATGAGTTACCTTGCGTAATTTATTTAAATAGAAAAATTGTAAAGCAGAAGGAAAGCAATACTTTACTTAGAAATCGGCCGTGCTGATGCAGTAATAGTGAGGCCTTGTTTTTTTACGCAGTTACAATACTTGTTCCACATGTTTGTGTAAGTGGATAGTTGCTACATAGTTTTCAGTAAATTCCTCGACAGATGAACCAGTTGTGGTACATTAGACTGTTTGTGTCATGTAATGGAGTTAAACTCCTTCTACGTTTTAACAAACTATTCCCGCATATGGTAAAAAACATGCACTTTGTATTTTTATTAGAATATTTACCGTTTATCGTGTAGGCCTACGTGTTATTGCTGCATTTAGTTCTGAAAAAGTAACAAAAATTATAGCCTAATATTTTATGTGTGTATAAATCGTTTATTAAAACAAATCCTCTTGTAGGCCTACGTGTTATTGCTGAATATTTTATGTGTGTATAAATCGTTTATTAAAACAAATCCTCTTGTAGGCCTACGTGTTATTGCTGCATTTAGTTCTGAAAAAGTAACAAAAATTATAGCCTAATATTTTATGTGTGTATAAATCGTTTATTAAAACAAATCCTCTTGTAGGCCTACGTGTTATTGCTGCATTTAGTTCTGAAAAAGTAACAAAAATTATAGCCTAATATTTTATGTGTGTATAAATCGTTTATTAAAACAAATCCTCTTGTAGGCCTATGTGTTATTGCTGCATTTAGTTCTGAAAAAGTAACAAAAATTATAGCCTAATATTTTATGTGTGTATAAATCGTTTATTAAAACAAATCCTCTTGTAGGCCTACGTGTTATTGCTGCATTTAGTTCTGAAAAAGTAACAAAAATTATAGCCTAATATTTTATGTGTGTATAAATCGTTTATTAAAACAAATCCTCTTGTAGGCCTACGTGTTATTGCTGCATTTAGTTCTGAAAAAGTAACAAAAATTATTGCCTAATATTTTATGTGTGTATAAATCGTTTATTAAAACAAATCCTCTTGTAGGCCTACGTGTTATTGCTGCATTTAGTTCTGAAAAAGTAACAAAAATTATAGCCTAATATTTTATGTGTGTATAAATCGTTTATTAAAACAAATCCTATTGTAGGCCTATGTGTTATTGCTGCATTTAGTTCTGAAAAAGTAACAAAAATTATAGCCTAATATTTCATGTGTGTAGAAATCGTTTATTAAAACAAATCCTCTTGTAGGCCTATGTGTTATTGCTGTATTTAGTTCTGAAAAAGTAGCATTTAGTTCTGTATTTTTGTTTGTAAAAATCGTATTAAAACAAATCCTCTTGTAGCCTAATATTTTGCATTTAGTTCTGAAAAAGTAGTAAACATTGTAGCCTAATATTTTGTGTGTGTAAAAACCGTTTATTAAAACAAATCCTCTTGCCAACAATAACACATAGGCCTACAAGAGGATTTGTTTTAATAAATGATTTCTACAAACAAAAAATATTAGGCTACAACGTTTGCTACTTTTTCAGAACTAAATGCAGCAATAACACGTAGACCTACAAGAGGATTTGTTTTAAGAAACGATTTCTACACACATAAAATATTAGGCTACAATTTTTGCTACTTTTTCAGAACTAAATGCAGCAATAACACATAAGCCTACAAAAGAATGTGTTTAGCCTACACAAAAAATATAGCCTAATATTTCATGTGTGTAGAAATCGTTTATTAAAACAAATCCTATTGTAGGCCTATGTTTTATTGCTGCATTTAGTTCTGAAAAAGTAGCAAACATTGTAGTCTAATATTTTATGTGTGTATAAATCGTTTATTAAAACAAATACTCTTGTAGGCTTATGTTATTGCTGTATTTAGTTCTGAAAAAGTAGCAAAAATTGTAGCCTAATATTTTATGTGTGTAAAAACCGTTTATTAAAACAAATCCTTTTCCAGGCCTATGTGTTATTGCTGCATTTAGTTCTAAAAAAGTAGTAAACATTGTAGCCTAATATTTTGTTTGTGTAAAAATCGTTTATTAAAACAAATCCTCTTGTAGGCCTAAATGTTATTGCTGCATTTAGTTCTGAAAAAGTAGTATACATTGTAGCCTAATATTTTGTGTGTAGAAATCTTTTATTAAAACAAATCCTCTTGCTGGCCTATGTGTTATTGCTGCATTTAGTTCTGAAAAAGTAGTATATGTAGCCTAATAAACGTGTTTAGAAATCGTTTATTAAAAACAAATACTGCAGGCCTATGTGTTATTGCTGCATTTAGTTCTGAAAAAGTAGTATACATTGTAGCCTAATATTTTGTGTGTGTAGAAATCTTTTATTAAAACAAATCCTCTTGCTGGCCTATGTGTTATTGCTGCATTTAGTTCTGAAAAAGTAGTATACATTGTAGCCTAATATTTTGTGTGTGTAGAAATCGTTTATTAAAACAAATCCTTTTGTAGGCCTATGTGTTATTGCTACATTTAGTTCTGAAAAAGTAGCAAAAATTGTAGCTTAATATTTTATGTGTGTAAAAATCGTTTATTAAAACAAATACTCTTGTAGGCTTATGTTATTGTTGTATTTAGTTCTGAAAAAGTAGCAAACATTGAAGACTAGTATTTTTTGTGGGTAGAAATCGTTTATTAAAACAAATCATCTTGCCAGCAATAACACATAGGCCTACAAGAGGATTTGTTTTAATAAACGATTTCTACACACACAAAATATTAGGCTACAATGTTTACTACTTTTTCAGAACTAAATGCAGCAATAACACATAGGCCTACAAGAGGTTTTGTTTTAATAAACGATTTCTACACACACAAAATATTAGGCTACAATGTTTACTACTTTTTCAGAACTAAATGCAGCAATAACACATAGGCCTACAAGAGGATTTGTTTTAATAAACGATTTCTACACACACAAAATATTAGGCTACAATGTTTACTACTTTTTCAGAACTAAATGCAGCAATAACACATAGGCCTACAAGAGGATTTGTTTTAATAAACGATTTCTACACACACAAAATATTAGGCTACAATGTTTACTACTTTTTCAGAACTAAATGCAGCAATAACACGTAGGCCTACAAGAGGATTTGTTTTAATAAACGATTTCTACACACACAAAATATTAGGCTACAATGTTTACTACTTTTTCAGAACTAAATGCAGCAATAACACATAGGCCTACAAGAGGTTTTGTTTTAATAAACGATTTCTACACACACAAAATATTAGTCTACAACGTTTGCTACTTTTTCAGAACTAAATACAGCAATAACACGTAGACCTACAAGAGGTTTTGTTTTAAGAAACGATTTCTACTCACATAAAATATTAGGCTACAATTTTTGCTACTTTTTCAGAACTAAATACAGCAATAACACATAAGCCTACAAAAGAATGTGTTTAGCCTACACAAAAAATATAGCCTAATATTTCATGTGTGTAGAAATCGTTTATTAAAACAAATCCTATTGTAGGCCTATGTTTTATTGCTGCATTTAGTAATTAAAAAGTAGCAAACGTTGTAGATTAATTTTTTGTGTGTACAGAAAACGTTTGTTGACATATTGTAAAACTTATTATAAAACAACTAATTACAAAATTGTAATTTTGTACTACAGATGTTATATATGTTATAACTAGATTACATAGAATTGTATTCATCAGTACAGTCCATATAGAAATAAATATATAATATAAAAACATAAAGTAAATATTGATACAAACTCAATAATAATACTTACAAGTTCATAGTAAAATACATAGGCTAATGAACATTTTCCTCGGCGAAAAACTATAAGGTTTATCACAAGGTTTAGCAAACCGAAACATACATAAGCTAAAGAATGTCATTTCGTTTAGAAATTATTTACTGATAAAGCCTGTAATAACATTATAGACATTTTCTCCTTTGGTGTGAATATTTATAGCACGTGTATTATGTGTGGTTATCGAAAAAATTAAAGAACCATTATCTTTACCGAATTAAATTAACCGAACAAATTATCGTTACAATATTCATTCAGACGGAAGTTATTAGTAAATAAATTTAACTCTGAAAATAAAACAAAAATTTGAAAGTCCCATATGTTTGTTTCAGAACAGGACTCCATTCTAAAACATAAAAAAAATTATTATGCTTTAAAATATGATAAAATAAAAATTTGAAAGTCCCATATGTTTGTTTCAGAACAGGACTCCATTCTAAAACATTAAAAGAAATATTATGCTTTAAAATATGATAAACAAAAATTTGAAAGTCCCATATGTTTGTTTCAGAACAGGACTCCATTCTAAAACATTAAAAGAAATATTATGCTTTAAAATATGATAAACAAAAATTTGAAAGTCCCATATGTTTGTTTCAGAACAGGACTCCATTCTAAAACATAAAAAAAATTATTATGCTTTAAAATATGATAAAATAAAAATTTCAAAGTTCCATATGTTTGTTTCAGAACAGGACTCCATTCTAAAACATTAAAAGAAATATTATGCTTTAAAATATGATAAACAAAAATTTGAAAGTCCCATATGTTTGTTTCAGAACAGGACTCCATTCTAAAACATTAAAAGAAATATTATGCTTTAAAATATGCTAAACAAAAATTTGAAAGTCCCATATGTTTGTTTCAGAACAGGACTCCATTCTAAAACATTAAAAGAAATATTATGCTTTAAAATATGCTAAACAAAAATTTGAAAGTCCCATATGTTTGTTTCAGAACAGGACTCCATTCTAAAACATAAAAAAAATTATTATGCTTTAAAATATGATAAAATAAAAATTTGAAAGTCCCATATGTTTGTTTCAGAACAGGACTCCATTCTAAAACATTAAAAGAAATATTATGCTTTAAAATATGATAAACAAAAATTTGAAAGTCCCATATGTTTGTTTCAGAACAGGACTCCATTCTAAAACATTAAAAGAAATATTATGCTTTAAAATATGATAAACAAAAATTTGAAAGTCCCATATGTTTGTTTCAGAACAGGACTCCATTATAAAACATTAAAAGAAATATTATGCTTTAAAATATGATAATGAAATAATTTATTAAATATATGTACGATTTAACAACGTACACAAATATAGCGAACGTACATTTTCCAGTGTTGTATATTGCTTCAATCATGTTCGGTTTACATTCGGGTATTGAAGATGTCTGCGCTGTGACGATAAAGAAATTAATTAATTCAGTTGCAACGACGGTGGAAAATGTGTCTTAAAGAAAAGCGTTAAAAAGGGGGTAGATAACCCGCCATTTTGAATCCGCCATGTTGAATGTATCTCACTGCTGAATATGATCGGCACTTTAGAACTTAAAGGTTTAATTTCAACAATTTTTGTAAATGTTATTTTTTTCCAAATTAATATTGACATCGACATTTTTAAGTTTATAAAATAATTTATTTCAACTTCCTTGAACGTTTTTATTTGTAGGTGGTTTTATTTTTCTGTCGAATATTATTTATCAGTATGGCATTGTTGTTTATTATTTATGATTTACACTAGAATAAAATAAATTAAAACATTATTTTTAAATAAATGAATCAATACAAAAGGAATTTATCAGTGATTAACTTTGTTTACGGGCATAATGAAGCGTAAAGAATTTTTATTTTAAACTAAAACAGCCCCAGGTCGTTAAAAACAGTCCTAGACGGGCTTATAAGATCATAAATAGGATAACTAACAATATTGTTATAGGCCTATACTTTAGACTAGATAAATAGGACAAACATCACACATTTTTTTTGTTTTTCGATTGTTTCAGTAAAGAACAAAACAAATTTGTTCGGAAACTTCGAAAAACCTGATCGGTCTTATTTCTCAGAACTGATTATTTTTTTATCGTTGAATGAATTAAGTGACACGAATAATGTCTTGTTTTTTATAGTAGGCTATTGTGTAATTAATTTAGAAAATGTAGTACTAGAAAATCAGTATAGTTTATTGAATATTGCTCGTCAAATCTTACTAAAATCTGGATATATATATATATATATATATATATATATATATATATATATATATATATATATATATATATTAATTTAGAAAATGTAGTACTAGAAAATCAGTATAGTTTATTGAATATTATATATCGTCAAATCTGACTAAAATCTGGATATATATATATATATATATATATATATTAATATATTAATAATTAGAAAATGTAGTACTAGAAAATCAGTATAGTTTATTGAATATTGCTCGTCAAATCTTACTAAAATCTGATATATATATATATATATATATATATATATATATATATATATATTAATTTAGAAAATGTAGTACTAGAAAATCAGTATAGTTTATTGAATATTGCTCGTCAAATTTTACTAAAATCTGGATATATATATATATATTAATTTAGAAAATGTAGTACTAGAAAATCAGTATAGTTTATTGAATATTGCTCGTCAAATCTTACTAAAATCTGGATATATATATATATATATATATATATATATATATATATATATATATTAATTTAGAAAATGTAGTACTAGAAAATCAGTATAGTTTATTGAATATTGCTCGTCAAATCTTACTAAAATCTGGATATATATATATATATTAATTTAGAAAATGTAGTACTAGAAAATCAGTATAGTTTATTGAATATTGCTCGTCAAATCTTACTAAAATCTGGATATATATATTAATTTAGAAAATGTAGTACTAGAAAATCAGTATAGTTTATTGAATATTGCTCGTCAAATCTTACTAAAATCTGGATATATATATTAATTTAGAAAATGTAGTACTAGAAAATCAGTATAGTTTATTGAATATTGCTCGTCAAATCTTACTAAAATCTGGATATATATATATATATTAATTTAGAAAATGTAGTACTAGAAAATCAGTATAGTTTATTGAATATTGCTCGTCAAATCTTACTAAAATCTGGATATATATATATATTAATTTAGAAAATGTAGTACTAGAAAATCAGTATAGTTTATTGAATATTGCTCGTCAAATCTTACTAAAATCTGGATATATATATTAATTTAGAAAATGTAGTACTAGAAAATCAGTATAGTTTATTGAATATTGCTCGTCAAATCTTACTAAAATCTGGATATATATATTAATTTAGAAAATGTAGTACTAGAAAATCAGTATAGTTTATTGAATATTGCTCGTCAAATCTTACTAAAATCTGGATATATATATATATTAATTTAGAAAATGTAGTACTAGAAAATCAGTATAGTTTATTGAATATTGCTCGTCAAATCTTACTAAAATCTGGATATATATATATATTAATTTAGAAAATGTAGTACTAGAAAATCAGTATAGTTTATTGAATATTGCTCGTCAAATCTTACTAAAATCTGGATATATATATATATTAATTTAGAAAATGTAGTACTAGAAAATCAGTATAGTTTATTGAATATTGCTCGTCAAATCTTACTAAAATCTGGATATATATATATATTAATTTAGAAAATGTAGTACTAGAAAATCAGTATAGTTTATTGAATATTGCTCGTCAAATCTTACTAAAATCTGGATATATATATATATTAATTTAGAAAATGTAGTACTAGAAAATCAGTATAGTTTATTGAATATTGCTCGTCAAATCTTACTAAAATCTGGTATATATATATATATATATATATATATATATATATATATATATATATATATTAATGTAGAAAATGTAGTACTAGAAAATCAGTATAGTTTATTGAATATTGCTCGTCAAATCTTACTAAAATCTGGATATATATATATGAGATTCGCAACTCGCCTTTCTGTAGGAAATTTGAAGTAAAATAAACTCGAAAAACAAAACAAACACTGCGTTGAATATTTTACTGATTTAACGATCTTTCGTTTTGTTTTGGTTATGGGCAACATGCAAGCAAAATTTGATCAAAAACGTTAAATTCAATTTTTAACAAATCGAATTGTAGCGGGTTTTTTTAACCAATAAAGGCTTTTAACCCTTTCCGGGAAAATTGAAAAACAGTCCCTCGAAAAGAGTAAACCATACCGGGTTCCATCAAAATCGAAATCGGTCATTTAATTTATTTTCCAGCAAATTGTACAGTTAGACATCTTAGTAAAA
>CM040184.1:12386399-12396399 GCA_022606455.1 Callitettix versicolor | reverse complement strand
GATCCACTAGGCAAAATCGCAAAAACACGATTCTAAAACAATTGCGGTGACACAGGAGTCGATATGGTTCTAAACTACGTATGACGGCATCTCGCATGCTCTTTATGGCCAATTAATGCGCTCTTGTGACGATATGCACGATAAATACGTATTCAAACCGCACAACAATCATCGCGGGCTCATTGATCATTTTGGTAGAAATCAAACATTCTGTACTATAACTACAACATTTTTCTACTATCAAACATTACGTCTGCCGTTATTGCATTCAATCAAATGTATTTTAGGCTCGATAAGAAAACATAAAACAGCTGATCGATTAATACGCAAAGAACAAAAATCAGCTGTTTAAATTCTGATTTAAATGAAATAAACGCTTTGCTTAGTGTATATTTTAATAATGCAATTACTGTTAAAGCAATAACAATTTATAGTGCATTATATTGTTAATTTCCGCATCTTCAAAAAACTGTATAACATTACATTTAATTTTGCGTTTTTTTTGTAGCTTTGTAGATATAAAAGTACTCGTTTAGAGGAAATTAGTAACATAAATAAATAATTGAGTCAAAGCAAGCAAGAACCTGTAAACAGGCCTACTGTAAAATCTCTGTATAGCGTCATTGAAGGGGATGTTAGTTTTCACCGCTATAAAGAGATTTACGCTGTAGAGAGAGTTCAACCAAAGTGTTTTTACTTGTAAAACGTGTTATACAGTACTTGAAATATTGAGTGTGAAGTTTAAACAATATTTATCAAATAGTACTATAAACGAATAAAATACTACGTGAGAGAAAGGCATATGTCAAAACTACTGCTGAACCGCTTCCTTCAAATTCTAGTTTACGAATTTTCTTGAAGCTATTCCCTTCATTATTTTATTTTTATTTTTCAAAATTGTACAACAGAACGAGCTAAATTAAAAGTTTCGGCAAACATCTAACGATAAAAAATTCCAGTTATAGATGCCAACACACAGTATCGTTATGTAAAAGTGTACAAAAATGACGCACTGACGCACAAGCACGCTTTTAATACACGATGCCGTGTTGACGTACTGAGAAATATGGTAGAAGAATAGGACGTGTGAACGTATCCTGGTATTTTCTTGGCCTCATTAGAGAAAGTTGTAAAATATATTTTTAATATAGAAATGGGAAAGCACAAAACACATATTACACTATAGAAAGATTTCCGTTATAAAGTGATCCACAATAGAAAGATTTTACTGCATGTCGTGTATCGATATTAACGAATTTCCCAGTAAATATAATAAATTATTTGCTTCGAAAGTAATTTGTTTATCGAAAAAATTCTTACTTATTTAGTTAGCTACATAAAAAATAACAGATTCTTCTTTATCATATGCACTAATAATATATTCATACACAATGTGATATTGCACCTTTAAACTCCCTAACTTTTACCAGTGGCTTGTTTATACTTTAAAACCTAACCCGACATATTCTTAATTAAATTACTGTAGCTCGTAAATAAACATAAATTTTTTTTAGATATTTTTATGTTGACCTTCATTAATTCACATTTTATAAATAGAGTAGCATGTGCACATAGTGGTATCACTTGTGGCCTGAAACCACAAAACTTTACCTAACCTAACCTGATCTAACATAACCTAACCTAACCTAACCTTTTAATACACGATGCCGTGTTGACGTACTGAGAAATATGGTAGAAGAATAGGACGTGTGAACGTATCCTGGTATTTTCTTGGCCTCATTAGAGAAAGTTGTAAAATATATTTTTAATATAGAAATGGGAAAGCACAAAACACATATTACCCTATAGAAAGATTTCCGTTATACAGTGATCCACAATAGAGTGATTTTACTGTATGTCGTATCGATGTTAACTAATTTTCCCAGTAAATATAATATATTATTTGCAACGAAAATAATTTGTTTATCGTAAAAATTTTACTTATTTAGTTAGCTACATAAAAATAACAGATTCTTCTTTATCATATGCACTAATAATATATTCATACACAATGTGATATTGCACCTTTAAACTCCCTAACTTTTACCAGTGGCTTGTTTATACTTTAAAACCTAACCCGACATATTCTTAATTAAATTACTGTAGCTCGTAAATAAACATAAATTTTTTTTAGATATTTTTATGTTGACCTTCATTAATTCACATTTTATAAATAGAGTAGCATGTGCACATAGTGGTATCACTTGTGGCCTGAAACCACAAAACTTTACCTAACCTAACCTGATCTAACATAACCTAACCTAACCTAACCTTTTAATACACGATGCCGTGTTGGCGTACTGAGAAATATGGTAGAAGAATAGGACGTGTGCACGTATCCTGGTATTTTCTTGGCCTCAATAGAGAAAGTTGTAAAATATATTTTTAATATAGAAATGGGAAAGCACAAAACACATATTACCCTATAGAAAGATTTCCGTTATACAGTGATCCACAATAGAGTGATTTTACTGTATGTCGTGTATCGATGTTAACTAATTTTCCCAGTAAATATAATATATTATTTGCAACGAAAATAATTTGTTTATCGTAAAAATTCTTACTTATTTAGTTAGCTTCATAAAAAATAACAGATTCTTCTTTATCATATGCACTAATAATATATTCATACACAATGTGATATTGCACCTTTAAACTCCCTAACTTTTACCAGTGGCTTGTTTATACTTTAAAACCTAACCCGACATATTCTTAATTAAATTACTGTAGCTCGTAAATAAACATAAATTTTTTTTAGATATTTTTATGTTGACCTTCATTAATTCACATTTTATAAATAGAGTAGGATGTGCACATAGTGGTATCACTAGTGGCCTGAAACCACAAAAACTTTACCTAACCTAACCTGATCTAACATAACCTAACCTAACCTAACCTTCATTTTAATACACGATGCCGTGTTGGCGTACTGAGAAATATGGTAGAAGAATAGGACGTGTGCACGTATCCTGGTATTTTCTTGGCCTCAATAGAGAAAGTTGTAAAATATATTTTTAATATAGAAATGGGAAAGCACAAAACACATATTACCCTATAGAAAGATTTCCGTTATACAGTGATCCACAATAGAGTGATTTTACTGTATGTCGTGTATCGATGTTAACTAATTTTCCCAGTAAATATAATATATTATTTGCAACGAAAATAATTTGTTTATCGTAAAAATTCTTACTTATTTAGTTAGCTTCATAAAAAATAACAGATTCTTCTTTATCATATGCACTAATAATATATTCATACACAATGTGATATTGCACCTTTAAACTCCCTAACTTTTACCAGTGGCTTGTTTATACTGTAAAACCTACCCCGACATATTCTTAATTAAATTACTGTAGCTTGTAAATAAACATAAATTTTTTTTAGATATTTTTATGTTGACCTTCATTAATTCACATTTTATAAATAGAGTAGCATGTGCACATAGTGGTATCACTGTGGCCTGAAACCACAAAACTTTACCTAACCTAACCTGATCTAACATAACCTAACCTTTTAATACACGATGCCGTGTTGGCGTACTGAGAAATATGGTAGAAGAATAGGACGTGTGCACGTATCCTGGTATTTTCTTGGCCTCATTAGAGAAAGTTGTAAAATATATTTTTAATATAGAATTGGGAAAGCACCAAACACATTACCCTATAGAAAGATTTCCGTTATAAAGTGATCCACAATAGAGAGATTTACTGTATGTCGTGTATCGATATTAACGAATTTCCCAGTAAATACAATATATTATTTGCAACGAAAATAATTTGTTTATCGTAAAAATTAGTTATTCTTACTTATTTAGTTAGCTTCATAAAAAAATGACAGATTCTTCTTTTTTAAATTTTTTGGCTTCATGGGACCACTTTAGTCTAAATTTCAGTTCTTCCTAACATTGGGCTGTAATTTGTTTCTCCAATAATCCCTCATTCGATCAGATCGTTGCTTCCTGACGGCATCTGTGATCACTATCTTCTTGTGTCTCTTCGGTTTATCCATTTTAAATTTATTAGTCTTAAGAATGCGTGTTATTTTACATTTGTCTGTTGCATCATCCATTTTCAGGCCTATTTCACCGAGGTGTCTGAGGACTTGTGTGATGTATATTTCCTGTGTTTTCCTGTTGATGATTCTCATTACCAGTTGTCTCAGGATTCTGTCCTCCGGCATTCTTAATATGTGAAAGAAGTGGGAAATTGTTCGTTTTTTCATTACACTGAGAACTGGGTCGATATATTTGTATACAGATTCTTCCTTATCATATGCACTAATAATATATTCATACACAATGTGATATTGCACCTTTAAACTCCCTAACTTTTACCAGTGGCTTGTTTATACTTTAAAACCTACTCCGACATATTCTTAATTAAATTACTGTAGCTCGTAAATAAACATAAATTTTATTTTAAATATTTTTACGATGACTTTCTTTAATTCACATTTTATAAATAGAGTAGCATGTGCACATAGTGGTATCACTGTGGCCTGAAACCACAAAACCTAACCTAACCTAACATAACATAACATAACATAACACAACCTAACCTAACTTAACCTAACCTAACCAATAACGTTAATATTCTTTGGTTGTAATAATAATAGGTTTGTAATATTATTGATATTCTTATTATTTGATTAATATTATTCATATAATATTATTATTTATAATATATTACATCAAATATGTATGGTTCACTTATAATATTTTGTTTTAATTAATTACTATTGTTCGCTTAGTTTATATTACTCTACACTGACATTTACGCTAAACATTTTAAATCAGCTTTCAAGGCTGTTCAAATTTAATTTAATTTTAAATATATAATTTACTATTCCCTTTTTAATTTATCACCTTATGTTACATTTCTATTAAATTTAATTATTATTAAGCCCAATTAAGTGTTTTATTTATTTATTTATTGTTATTTTAAACTGACTTTTTTTGTGTTTAACGTCCGACTATTGTGCACACTTGGGCTAATGCAGACGATGGGATGATTTATAGCGTATGAAAATGCCAAGCCCTCGCCGGGAATCGAACCCGGGTCCTCGGGGTGAAAGCCTAGTACGCTATCCACTAGGCCACCGAGGCAACCATAATAAAATGGTTGCTGTTTTTATCGAATTAGGATTTTCTTTGAGTGTTTGGACAACATTTAAGATTCTTTCTAACTGCTGCTGTCTTGTTTGCGGTTTGGTTTTGTACATTTCGGTTTTCATATGTCCCCACAGAAAGAAGTCCATCGATAACTTCCATAATTACAAATTTTTAGATGGTGCAATAAAGGGTAACTTATTTACAGTTTCTACAAGGCAAACTACATAATTTAGATAGAATTATCTTTATGAAGATATCCTTATCCAAATTAGAAAGACTATGTTTTACCAGCATGACGGTACACCCCGGTACATCATATCACTTGGTTTGCTTATTACGTAACAGTTATAGTAGAAACATAATGCTCACCGTCGACACACTGGCCACCCAGGTCACCATATCTGACTGCTATGGACATTTTCCCGTGGGGAACGGAAGTATATAAAACCAAACCGCAAACAAAACAGGAGCTGTTAAAAAAAATTCTAAATGTTGCCCAATCAAAGAAAATCCTAACTTCATAAAAGCAGCAATGTTTCTGCTAAAGCGAGCCAGACTTTCCTAGATCACAAAGGGGGACTTTTCAAAAACTTTCTAAATTTATTGAAGTACTTTTTTAGTGATAACTAACCTACTGTATAAAGAGGTCATTAATTATTATAGTTAATAATATAAAAGCTCAATTGTTGGTAGACTTATTACCAAACACAAAAACAAAAATAAAAAAATCGTTCCTGATAAAAAAACATACATCTCCACGGAATACGGTTCAACTTTAAACCACACCCTAAAAAAAGAATTAGCCAAAGAAAATATAAATGTCTCTTTCAGAACAAGTAATAAGATACCAACATTATTAAAGAAGCCAGTTGCAAATACAAGTGGAGTTAACTTTGAAAAAACTGGCATATACAAAATGAAATGTAGTGATTGCCTAAGCTTCTATATCGGTCAGACATCTCGCTCTTCTAAGAAAAGATTTAAAGAGCACATACCCAGAAGTGCATTATCGACAAACTCGGGTTTCACAGAACATCTTATGGACAAAAACCATAAATTCGAGGATATCCATACCAACATGGAAATATTGCATTTGTGTTATAAAAGTAGTTATATGGATGCGATTGAAGAGTTTGAGATTTACAAGAGCAAAAAATCAGACCCCAAGAAAATCCTCAAAGAAAAACTTTCATTTAAATCAAATTTTATATATGACATGGCTCTAAGGATAAGTGATATGAGTATGTAACACGAACCAACAGACGCACCGTAACTGATAACAACGACGGGCGCGCTACTAATGATGGAGACTCCGCAGTCCGGAATGTAACGACGTACGAGTCGCGTGTGTAGCTTGGCCAAGCCGAATTTTATGATGAATATTTTAAACGTGTAATTGTGCTCAGTGTTTGTGATGTGTGTATTAATATTTTGTTTGATTTTGTGACGACCTCAACAGAGGGATTTAACATTTTGTATAACGGCCTGAAGATGAAACTATAGAGTTTCGAAACCGCGGTAGCCTTTATGAGGTGAGTTGACAGACCACTGACGGGAAGAATAGGTCATAATCCTAATCATTTGAATATGTGGTCCGGTGGTTATGTTACAATAATGACATTCATTATTGTTTGTGGGCATTTAAAAAAATGTATTTTAATTTAAGCGTGTATCCCTTAAACTTTCCTTTGCAATTTGTGTTACTTTACGGTATTTCATGCTTTCAAAGTATTGCTTATAAAATTGAAAAGGTCTAGATATAATCTTACTCTGTATGAAATCTTACAATTTTTGGTAAAATTGCAGCCAAAATTACTCATAATTTTCACGTGGAAATAATATTAAATATTAACAATACTTTTAAGAATCTTTTTTTTAAGGTAATACCAACGAATTTCGGTCGAAATTTGCCACATAAAACAAATGTCTTCAGAATTTTGTCCTTTAACTAGCCGTCTATATTTTAATAAAATATCTTCATTAATTTTTGGTTTAGAGGTTAAAAAAATGCATCAAATACACATAAAACAAAAAAATCCAATTGTTAGTTGTAAATAAGAAACGAATACGCTTAGGACCTGTTTTTCAATATACTATTTTTAAATAAATGTAGGTTTTTTCTTGTATTGAGCCCCGCGGGGGTGCGGACTAGCTGCACCCATTGAGAGGATTTAGACGTCCCTCGCAGTACCCGAGTCTAACACACACTTACATTTAGGGAGGGGATAATAACCTTAATGAGCTTTTCGCCTTAAAAAAATATCTTGTATTGCGTCTCGTCTCGTCTCGTCTCGTCTCGTCTCGTCTAGTCTCGTCTCGTCTCGTCTCGTCTCGTCTCGTCTCGTCTCGTCTCGTCTCGTCTCGTCTCGTCTCGTCTCGTCTCGTCTCGTCTCGTCTCGTCTCGTCTCGTCTCGTCTCGTCTCGGACCTTAGGATCCATTTACCGAAGTTTGTAAGTATTCTTGTAACACCCTGTATAAAGATTTTCAACCATAATCTTGAATGGTTAGCGTATCAAATTTGAAATAAAAAAAGGACATTTCGAGAAAAGAGCGGGAAAAAGTCGACTTTGAAAACAGCGAGTGTATTTTCATTTAAATTACAAATTCATACTTGTCCATATTTTCCTGATTATGGCAAATTAAAAACCTATTATCGGCTTAAAGTCTTTAATATGCGTCATGTGTATTTCCTGACAGATAATTTGATTTAAAGTCAGTAGGCATCGGACTGAAAGTGAAGCCTACTTTTTTTTTAACCCTAAATGGATACATTTAGTCAATTTTGGTTCTTTTAGGCTTTCAACTTTGGTTCTTTTAGGTTTTTGAGATTCTCCCAATACTTTTTCAGCCTTATAGATCTCTGTAGTCTAACTACCTCCGAGTAAAAGGCAACTCTTTTTGTTCCTTCTTTAAATTTTAATCTAGTGTTTTTGTCCCAAGGATTCGTTTTTCCCTTCCTTCTTTCAGACGTTCCTCCGTTATCCCTAATTCTTTTAGGTCATGTTCCACTTCCTCAATCCACTCATTCTTTACTTTCATCTTGAGTTGGTAATTCAGGAGTTTCTTCGTCAGTCATTCTTCTGGTAGCCTTATTAGGTGTCCATAAAAAGCCAGTCTCCTCTTTCTAATATTATCTAACAGATGTTCATTATCCTGATAGATGGCTGAACTTGGCAGCAGTCTGTATGTTCCTTCTATCGTATGTTTTTTGTTGATAATGGTTCTCAATATTTTCCTATCCACTTTTTGAAGCTCCTCTGTTCTGTTTCGGCTTCTTAGATTAAATGAAGTTTCCGTGGCATAAGTCACTTCCGGTCTTGTGACCGTATTATGTCTAATTTTCGACTTTATGGAAAGCGACTTTTTCTTATACGTTCCCCAAGTTAACTTTAGGGCCTTCTTTAATTTGTTCGTTCTACTTTTTATTGCCAGTTTTTCGGCTATTTTTCTAGTGATATTTTCTCTCGAATACATAAAATTATACACTATCTTTATTCGTTCGCCTTCTATTTTTATAGACTTTTGTTCCGACTTTTTAGTCGGCATTATTTCCGTCTTTTCGAAGGATGAAGCCTACTTTATTAGAGTTTATGGTTTTAAAGCCAAATATAGGAAGTGAATATAAACATATTTATAAAAACTTAATCGACTGAAAACGGCCATGTTGACGAAGCCAACTACTTTGCACATTACCTGTAAAAGTGATAGATCGGAAGATTGTCTGTTTCTTGAGGGTCAGATTCCTTAACAGTTTATCTACAAATCTCTTTACGCCTATCGCGGAATCTGCCATTAATGCCCGGAATATTAATAGCAAATGTTATGTATATCCTTAGCACTAGTGTCTGACCCTTGAGCTATTATAGGTAGAAAGTAGACTACATTCCAAGAATTGCTGATGGGCGACTGAGGTTGCGAAACATAACTATTATCCACCATTGCATTACAGGAACACTTGTTTAGTCACTCCGAATATGTGTTCTCTGAGGTTTGGGTGCGATTTTACTTTTGAAAAATCGTAAGTGTTTTACGCTTTTATTTTTAGGTTAATACTTGCACACCAGAAAATTTATTTACATTTGAGCCAAATTTTGTCGGTAACGCACACAATGCTAAGTTGGTACAAAAATATACTTACCACTCTGCTAAGAGTTTGAGTATCAATCTAGAAACAATATTTTCATCTGTTAAATAAACATTTTATACCAAAATGTTATTTTGCTTTTCTAGTAAAAAAAGTAGATAAAATACGTATTTGCAAATTGTGTTTTTTTTAATTATTTTTTGGCCTCATGGGACCACTTTAGTCTAAATTTCAGTTCTTCCTAACATTGGGATGTAATTATTTTCTGCAATAATCCCTCATTCGATCAGATCGTTGCTTCCTGACAGCATCTGTGATCACTACCTTCTTGTGTCTCTTCGGTTTATCCACTTTAAATTTATTAGTCTTAAGAATGCGTGTTATTTTACATTTGTCTGTTGCAGAAAATTGTGTTCTTTATTATGAAAATATTAATTTTTTTTTCACAGTAAAATTCACAGATCGAACAAAATATTTTTAATTGGAACTCCTGTCAGAGTTTTTTTTACAGAGTGTTAAGTTAAAAATTTGTAAAGCAGGTTTTGAAACACGGAAGTAAAATTTGTTTATTTTAAAATAGATTATCTTTGGTCCTTTTAAGAACAAAATGCTTATTTTTATAATTTTCTTACACCCTGACCGACCAGCTGTTTTCACATCTGTTAGGCAAACAGAGCACATTTGATAGGCAAACAGACCACATTTGTTAGGCAAACAGACCACATTTGTTAGGAAAACAGATCGCATTTGTTAGGCAAACAGACCACATTTGTTAGGCAAACAGACCGCATTTGTTAGGCAA
>CM040184.1:12366399-12381399 GCA_022606455.1 Callitettix versicolor | reverse complement strand
AAACCAGCAATACTTAACAGAGTAGCTAAATTAAGATCTGCCTTCTATTTGACCCAGGACACCTACAAAAAAATCGCTTTCTATAAAATCTAAATTTAGGCATTATAACACGGTCATAAGGGCAAACGTAACTTACTCCTCGGAGACCCTATTTAATCTAAAGAGCCAAAATAGAACGGAGGAGCTCCAGAGAATGGAAAGGAGAGTACCGAACAATTATCAATAAGAAACATTTGGTGGGGGGACAGTACAGACTGTTGCCGAATGCGGTCTTGTATCGGAACAACGAGCAGCTCACTAACATTTTTAGGAAAAGAAGATTGGCCTTCTTTGGACACCTAACTCGATTACCAGAGAGTAGACTTACGAGGAGATTATTGGACTACCAACTGAAGTGTAAAGTTAAGAACAACTGGTTGAAGGTGGAACAGGACTTGGAGGAACTGGGAATAACCAGGAAGCAATTGGCAGGAAGAAGGGAAAAAGCGATCTTAAAAAGTCAGGAAGCCCTATTACAGTTTAGGGAAAAACGTCCACGAAACGTAGTATATTCGGAAGAACTCAAACTTCAGAGATCAATAAGATTAAAAAAGTATTGGGAAAAACGCAGAAAAACCAAAAGACTTAATTAAATTGACTGTGTGTGCTCCAATGTGGGCTTAAACTTAAAAAAATCCTTTTCGAGTTAGATCAAAATCTGATGACTAAAATTTGAGAAAATTTACCGACTTCATGGTTCTTTTATAGTTTCAAACCGGATTGTTGGTAGGAAATAATAGCAGATACTTTATGTATTGGTCAAGCGCTTCATTAGAACTTCTATTAAATAATTTAATGACAAGGAATGAAAAAGTTGTGCTTTTTTTACCAATTTTACGCATATTAAACTTTTTGTAATGATTATAACATTACGCAGTGAACAGCTGCGATGCAATCAGCAGATGCACGCGATCATATGTTGTAAAAATATTTTGACACTATGAAAAATAAAATAAACTTTTGGACCCGTGCGACTTTTCGCAGTTAATGGGAAAAAGAAACGAATAGCATACAACAGTGTGCAGCAAGAAGTTTAACAGTATTGCAGCACCTCGGTAAACTATGACATACATACGGTATGGCCTACGAAATATGTGGCAATGGTAGCTTTCCATATTGGTACATAAACGAAAAAGAAAAGAGCCTGGGACGTTTTTGAAGTGAAAACTTCTATGGTCGCGGTTGACAAAACATAGGTTAAACATTTGCTTTCGCGTCACGCTTGATTCCGTAACACATACGTCACAGCATATATAGGCCTAATTGTTCGTGTATATAGGTAGACGTGAAGTGACTACTTCGAAACAACTGATTCTGTATCATTTCAATTGAGGTTATGTTTATCGTTCTTTAATTTTAAAAACGTGTATTCTAAATTCGTGTAGTTTAATTATTTATTGAATTTAAGAATCGCAAATATTATACTTATTGCAATATTCAGACTATTAAACCCCTACCTGCATTCATATAAATTTTTATAAAAAATAATTAAATCATAATAGTGAAAAAGTGCACAGTCACGTATGCCAAAAAACGTAGTCACATCTGTCGGGTCCCGCGACTGCTTACTCTCTTACATAATTAAATTATTAATAATTAAGATCAGATATTAAATGAATATAATAATAAATTTTACTTGAATTTTGCAATTTGCAAAATCGTCAATTCAAATATTTGTCTCGATTGAATAATTGTTTTTTAAACGAGAGCATAAACGTTTTGACTTCTGTCGGCACTACCCCAAGTGTCACGCGTAAATGAAATCTTTATTCGTACTGGAATGTAAAAGGCATACATTTTGAAATAAAATAATTCAGATAATATCATTGGCTGGTATTTAATTACTAAAGTACACAAGTCTAATTTAATACTTGTATTTTAAGGTTATCTCATAAAAGGCAATGTCCTGACTGACTGACTGATCAACGTACAGCCCAAACTATAAAACCTAGAGACTTGAAATTTTGAGGATACCTTCGTTTTGATATGTAAGCGCGTACTAAGAAATGATTTGGCAAAAAATTGATTTTAACTCCATTAAACTACTTACCCAGTCCAAATTTAATAAACAACGTACAGCCAATACTATTATAGCTAGAGACTTGAAATTTTCAAGGTACATTCTTACAACAACGTCAAGGTGCACTGAAAAAGGGGTGCACTGAAAAACGATTTTCCAGTGTGCAACCCCTAAAGAGGTAAACATGAGGTACAACAATTTTTATTGGCAAAAATATGTTTTTCATCTGACCTTCTTAAAACGTAAGATAGTCACTTTTAAGACTAAGTAATGAAATATATTTTTCACCTTTTACCCAAAACGCATCCCCTAACGAGATTGAAAAAAGGTATAAAATATAAAAAGGGGTACAATTTTGTATTGAAAAAATATTTTTTTAAATCTTATATTGTAGAAATATGCTATGAAACACATATGTCAACATTTTTCTGAATTCATCCCCTAAAAGAATAAAAATCATGGGAGAAAAAAGAGTGTTTGCATTGGAGAAGAATATTTTTTATCAAATTTTCTTAAAAGTAAACAAAATATTTTAAAACACAAATTATGATACACGCAGTTCAGTATTTCCCCCCGAATTCATCCCCTAAAAGGACAAAAATATAGAATAGGTATAAATGTTTGTATTGGACAAAAATATTCTTGATCAGATTTTCTTAAATTCGAATGGAACACGTTTGAAGACAATAAAACAACATATTCAGGTTATAATATTTTTTCATATTCACTGTAAAATAATCACGAGTTTAGATAATCACGTTTTTATTAATATATTTGTTTATGTTTCTAAATTATTACATTACTGAAACAGTTTAAGTTTCGTGGGCGAAGCCGCGTCGGGTAATGCTAGTTCTACATATTTTCTTAAGTAAAATCGTTGATGCAAACTATATACGTAACCAATATTTAATGCAATAAGCCTTATTGTACCTTATTGAACTATTTAAAAGTTAAACTATAACTGGGTTTTCCACCACATATGTAAATTAGTATTTACTATATTACACTACAGCGTTTACTGTTTACTAAAACCAGTATTTTATTTAATAACATACATATTAGAACTGGCCTAGAAATCTTAATGCTATCCTACTTTCAAAACTGATTCGGTCAATAATTATACAGTAATAATTTAAATATTAGGTTCAATAATATTTTTAGCAATCAGCTGTTTTGTTACACACAGAATTAATTGTCACGTGTGCTGCAGTGCTGCACTCTTACGGGGGCACTTTATACTGCTCTTGGATTTTTTTTTTACCAAACTTTAATCGGTTTTAAATTGGTTCTATTTTATTATAAAGCCTTTAAAATAGACACGTACGACGCTGAGAGTTCCCAGGTGTTCTGACGAAGCTGTAGTAATGCCGTGTATGTAGTTTCAATAACGCAGGTCCTTGATTTTGGTACACACAGAATTAATTGTCACGTGTGCTGCAGTGCTGCACTCTTACGGGGGTACTTTATACTACTCCTGGATTTTTTTTTACCAAACTTTAATCGGTTTTAAATTGGTTCTATTTTATTATAAAGCCTTTAAAATAGAAACGTACGACGCTGAGAGTTCCCAGGTGACGAAGCTGTAGTAATGCCGTGTATGTAGTTTCAATAACGCAGGTCCTTGATTTTGGTACACACAGAATTAATTGTCACGTGTGCTGCAGTGCTGCACTCTTACGGGGGCACTTTATACTGCTCCTGGATTTTTTTTACCAAACTTTAATCGGTTTTAAATTGGTTCTATTTTATTATAAAGCCTTTAAAATAGAAACGTACGACGCTGAGAGTTCCCAGGTGACGAAGCTGTAGTAATGCCGTGTATGTAGTTTCAATAACGCAGGTCCTTGATTTTGGTACACACACAATTAATTGTCACGTGTGCTGCAGTGCTGCACTCTTACGGGGGCACTTTATACTACTCCTGGATTTTTTTTTACCAAACTTTAATCGGTTTTAAATCGGTTCTATTTTATTATAAAGCCTTTAAAATAGAAACGTACGACGCTGAGAGTTCCCAGGTGTTCTGACGAAGCTGTAGTAATGCCGTGTATGTAGTTTCAATAACGCAGGTCCTTAATTTTGGTACAAAACTGATCTGAAAGTTTAGCGTATTAATATGCGAAAATATTAATATTTAATAAAAAAAAATGCTTGGTAAAATTATTGAATAATTAACTAATAGTAATAGTTTAAACGAAATGACAATTTATGTGTTTAAACATTCGCACAATGTTTAATACGAATGTTATTCGAAACATTTTGGATACAACTTTAAAACATAGTGTGAAACACCGACGTTTTACTTGAATTTTATTAATTTCAAAAAGAAAATATTTTGTTAAACACAATTTTTTCTCTTCCGATAATCCGTCAGCGGTTATTGTTGTAGTTACATTTCAAAAATACAAACAAATTTAATTGCAAATCATAACTTTCTTTTATTGAAAATTTCATAACTAGAATAATGTACATTCGTATAATACAGGCTTTAATAGTTAAAGGTGAGCACTTTATGAAACTCTACATAAGTAGTATAAAATACTAAAAAATATAATGATATTAGTCGTACAAAAATATTTATTGAGGTTAAAAATCGATTGTTGATTTTTAACATTGTGATCGATTACTTTATATTTTATAATTCTCCCGGCAGACTAGCTGCACCTATTGAGAGGATTTAGATACCCTGGCGGTACCCGAGTCTAACACTTACACTGCACTTACGACTCAGGTAGGCGATAATAGCATCAATGCGCTCTTCGCCTTAAAATAAAAAAAAAATTATGATTCTAGGTTATTTTATAACGTAGTTTAGAGTAAAACCAATTAATTTTTTCTAAACCGTCTTGAACGGACTAACAGATTTTTTTATATTTTTCAATTATTTAAAAGTTTGAAAAGCAAATCGACTTGTGCTTGGGAACAATCAGTTAATAAATGTTTTAGTAAAAAACATAAATATTGTTCTTTGCATAATTAATACTAAGGAAACAATCGTGTTCGTTTCTTTGATTTCATTTTTTTAAAAATTATTCTGTATTGTTTAATATTTCGTTTTTACTGTTTATTTTTGTAGAGGCATTATACTGATGCGGCAATGACGTAAGCAATTATACGTAAGCACAATCATTCTTAGTGTTGGTATCCATTAGAACAGCGAAAGTTATAGTCTTTTTCCATTGATTATTTTTAAGTGAATAAATAAATTTGTTTTATTTTAATAGAAAATATCTTTTTTAGCGTTATCAAATTTATCTCTGTTGTCGTTAACATTTAAAATGAACAATGAGTGAGTTATTTTATTTTGATTGAATAGCGTGAGCCAGACCAAGGCACACGGTAGGCTAAGTCGCGACTGGTATCCTGCCCGGCGGAGGACAAATTTATGGGCGACAACTTCTATGCCGCGTCGCATGGCTTACGAAATCCCCCCCCGCGCTAAAATACTGTATCTTTATTATGTAAGCATTACACATTGCGTTCTTTCAATCGCACAAACGGCAAATATTTTATTTACTTGTCAAATGATTTTTTATTTACAAAAATTACGCTGTACGGGTATTTAATATATCTAATTTTTGTGCTAGAAATTGTGTGCGTGCGTGCGTGCGTGTGTGTGTGTGTGTGTGTGTGTGTGCGCGCGCGCGCACGTCTGTGAGTGCGCGTGCGTGCGCGTGCGTGTATGTGTGTGTGTGTGTGTGTGTGTGTGTGTGTGTGTGTGTGTGTGTGTGTGTGTGTGTGTGTGCGCGCGCGTGTGCGTGCGCGTGCGTGCGCGCGCGTGGGCGTGCGCGCGCGTATGTGTGTGCATGCGTGCGTGTGTGTGTGTGTGTGTGTGTGTGTGTGTGTGTGCGCGTGCGCGCGCGCGTGCGTGTGTGTGTGTGTGTGCGCGCGTGTGCGTGTGTGCGCGCGTATGTGTATGTGTGTGTGTGTGTATGTGTGTGTAAGCGTGCGCGTGCGCGCGCGCGTATGTGTCTGTGTGTGAATGTGTGTGTGCGCGCGCGCGTGTATGTGTGTGTGAATGCGTGCGCGTGCGCGCGCGCGTATGTGTGAGTGAATGTGTGTGTGTGTGTGTTTGTGTGCGTGTGTGTGTGCTTGCGTGCGTGCATGCGGGCATGCGCGTGTGTGTGTGTGTGCGCGTTTGCGCGCGCGCGCGTGTGTGTATGTTTGTGTGCGTGCGTGTGCGTGCGTGCGCGTGCGCGCGCGCGAGTATGTGTGTGCGTGCGTGTGTGTGTGTGTGTGTGTGTGTGTGTGTGTGTGTGTAAAAACGTAAATTTCTTTAAGAATAAATATAGAAGCAGTATCGTTTTTAATATAATAGTGACTTTGGTAATGATTTCTTTTAAAATTCTTTTATTTTTAAAGGCCTAAAGCAAGAGTATACGTTTAGAGTTTTTAGTTATACTTACAAATAATTTAATATGATGAATTAATCAGCTATCTTTTTATTTCCTATTTCATTTTTAGTACCAGTAATGTAAAATTATTTTAAAATGTATCTTAATCACTATAATAAAAGCCGCCTCGGTGGCATAGTTCATAGCGTACTGGGCTTTCACCCCGAGGACCCGGGTTCGATTCCCGGCCAAGGCTTGGCATTTTCATACGCTATAAATCATCCCATCGTCTGCATTAGCACAAGTGTGCACAATAGTCGGACGTTAAAAAAAAAAAAAAATCACTAAGGAAGCGCGGCCACCAAATGCGGAGCGGAACTCGGCGGAATGAAGATGAACGGCAGAAGCGGAGTTCAGTCAGTTTATGGAACGCGTTTGCATATTTAAATCTAAATATTTAGGCCTACTGTAACGGGCTACTATGTTTAAAAACCGTAACCTTGGCAACGGTAACCTAGGTAACGAGAAATAATAAGTTTAGAGGCGTGGTGATGGAGGCGGAGTCAAATTCAAAACCAACCTAGACAGAGTCGAAGCTACTGCGGAACGGAACACAGCGACGCCGCTTCAGTTCTGTTTCGCTTTCAGTGGCCGCAAATACATTAAAAATAATATTAGGTTTATGCGTAACCTAATAATAAAAATAATAAAATAATAAAAATAATATGCTTAGTCCGCTACGCTCAGCACAACTGTGCTTTGTATTTGGTGGCCACCCCTGTCTTAATCTGAGTAACTGGTTGTAAGCATTAAAAAAAAGGTGGCAGTGGCACGATTGCCGACAGAAGTGACTACTTCTTATCACTGGTCATGGCTGTATATTTTACACCACAAAATAAAATTTATAGTTGATTTTCAAAATTATGAGTACGTTCATTTCAGTTTAATATATTTCTAAATACAATATTATATGATTTTATGGTTTTTTGCCAAGACATAGATTTTTGCTACTCAACACTAGAAGAGGCTATAACTGACCACGGGAGAGGCACGGAATCCCAAATGTATTCCTGCTACTCTTAATATCTGACCCTGTGACTTATTGTCATTGTAAATGCCAACTTCAATGGAAACTGCAATATTTTAATTAGGAAAGGCAGGTTTGTAATTATAAGATTGTTTCAATTAACACTGCAAATGTAAGCTTATAAACAATAATTTTATAATAAATAATAACAGACATTCCGATTTTTAAAACAGAAATACATCTATGTCCATCTCAGGTACCTAAACCATGTTAATTTTAAATTTCATCTCAATCGGTCCAGTAGTTAATGTGTAATTGAATAACAAACAAAAACACACACATACACTTTCAAATTTAAAATATTATATTAAGAAGTATAAAATATTGTTAAAACGTCTCTGTTGTAGCCTATAGTTAACATATCACAAAACTGAATACTAAATAATTCAGTTGCATTAGGTAAGTAGTATAATGGCATTTAAATATTTATTATTCACACTTACCAATATATAATAACGTATAAAACGTCACTGTTACACAGTTAACACTTGACACAAAACTAAAAACTCTTAATTAAGTTGAACTGGGTAAGTAATATAATGGCGTGAACATACAAGTTTTCACTTCAAAAATACATTTTAAAACAAAAATATATATAAGAGCGTGATGCGTGACGGCAAACTGAATTTTTCCCGTGCAAAACACACATCCATACCCCGCCATAAGAAGTAGTCGCTTCGAAAATATCTTCAGTAATTTTGTTTAAAACTAGAAATTTTGAAAAATAAGCTGTGTAAAAAATGAATCCCTTTATTCAGTGCGAGTTTGGACTGACGCTAAGGTTTCTTACGTAACGAATAATCAAGTATAATATTATCAAAAATATACAAAACATTTTGTGCGACTTTTCTATTGCGGTACTTAAGCTTACAAGAAATGTTGATCAATATTTGTAGTAATCATTTGCTAAAACATTTTTTAAAGAAAAAACGTTTTCTACTTCAACCTTCATAACAGAACTGATTAATTTCCTATTATACAGTTAATTAATAGTAAACCATCTATTGTTAATAATTTTGCTTTTTACCGGATTAGTTTAACTCTCATTTTTAAAAATTAACTATTACATTAATTTACGTGAAAATATACATAAACTAGCATTACCCGACGCGGCTTCGCCCACGAAACTTAAACCTTTTCAGTAATGTAATAATTTAGAAACATAAAAAATATATTAATAAAAGTGTGATCATCTAAACTCGTGATTATTTTACAGTGAATATGAAAAAATATTATAACCTGAATATGTTGTTTTATTGTCTTCAAACGTGTTCCATTCGAATTTTAAAAAATCTGATCAAGAATATTTTTGTCCAATACAAACATTTATACCTATTCTATATTTTTGTTCGTTTAGGGGATGAATTCGGGGGGAAATACTGAATTGCGTGTATCATAATTTGTGTTTTAAAATATTTTGTTTACTTTTAAGAGAATTTGATAAAAAATATTTGTCTCCAATGCAAACACTATTTTTTCTCCCACGATAACTCTTTTTCCATTTTTATTCTTATAAGGATGAATTCAGAAAAATGTTGAAATATGTGTTTCATAGCATATTTCTAGAATATAAGATTAAAAAAAATATTTTTTCAATACAAAATTGTACCCCTTTTTTATATTTTATACTTTCTTTCAATCTCTTTAGGGGATGCGTTTTGGGTAAAAGGTGAAAAATATATTTCACTTAAGAGTGATTATGTTACGTTTTAAGAAGGTCAGATGAAAAAGATATTTTTTCCAATAAAAATTGTTGTACCTCATGTTTACCTCTTTAGGGGTTACATACTGGAAAATCGTTTTTCAGTGCACCCCTTTTTCAGTGCATCTCGACAATGTTGTAAGAAGGTACCCTGAAAATTTCAAGTCTATAGCTATAATAGTATTGGCTGTACGTTGATTATTAAATTTGGACTGGGTAAGTAGTTTAATGGAGTTAAAATCATTTTTTTGCAAAATCCTTTCTTAGTATGCGCTTACATATTAAAACGAAGGTATCCTCAAAATTTCAAGTCTCTAGGTTTTATAGTTTGGGCTGTACGTTGATCAGTCAGTCAGTCAGGACATTGCCTTGTGTATATATATTAAGCGTATAATGTCAAAAATTTTAAATATCAAACGAAATGGAGCAAGGTAATAAATCAGTTTGGACAAAGCTATACATGCTACAGTTAGTTAACTGATAAATAACATCAGTGAATAAATCATAGCCATATCTCAAAGTAACAAAATCAGCTGTTCAATGAAATTAAAATAAAACCTAATTACAGTCACAGCTTAACATAAAATATGACACTTTTAACTTTATTAGTGAATCCCATAAAGAATGAGTTATTTGATCGGGGATCCGAGACTGATTTTGATCTTGCTGATCTTAATCATTTTTTGCTGTTCATCTTAATCATTTTGCTGATCAGCAAAACATTTGCTGATCTTGATAACATACATTGATGTTGTCGCCTTCAAAATAGTCCCCATTGGAGATTATGCACTTATGTCAGCGCTTCTTCCAATCCTCGAAACACTTCTCAAACTCGATCTTTGAAATAGCCTTTAGTTCTTTCAGCGATGCGCTTTTAATGTCATCTACGGCTGTAAAACGACGGCCCTTTAAGATTCTCTTTATTTTTGCAAATAGGAAAAAGTCACACGGAGCCATGTCTGGCGAATATGGAGGCTGGGGTATCGTTACAGTACTGTTTTTGGCCAAAAATTCACGAACAAGCAATGAAGTGTGAGCTGGTGCATTATCGTGGTGCAAAAGCCATGAGTTGTTTTTCCACAGATCCGGGAGTTTTTTCAGTTTGCTTCATGCAAACGGCGTTGAACTTGTAGGTAGTACTCCTTATTGACCGTTTCACCTGGTGGCAGGAACCCATGTTTCGTCACCTGTTATAATACGTTTCAGTAATTCTGCATCGTCGTTGACTTCATTTAGTGACTCCTGAGCAACTTCCATTCGACGCTGTTTTTGTTCAAAATTCAACAATTTTGGAACGAATTTTGCTGCCACGCGTTTCATACATAAAACATTGGAAACAATGTCATTACTTGATCCAATCGATATGCCAACATCATCAGCGACCTCTCTAATTGTGATTCGGCGATTGTTCATAACCATTTCTTTCACTTTTTCCACGTTTTCATCGGTTGTTGATGTGCTGGGGCGTCTAGGGCGTTCGTCATCTTCAACGTCTTCACGGCCTTCTTGGAAACATTTATACCGCTCGTAAATTCTTGCTTTACTCATAGCAGACTCACCATAGGCCTTTGTTAACATTTCACACAATTTGTTACACTTTATTCCATTTTTTACGCAAAATTCGATACAAATTCTTTGATCCATTTCTTTTAACAAACGAAAATCGTCGAGCTCATAATAACACGTCTAACCTTAGTGGCTGTCACAGATAAAGTCAACAATGAAAACAGCTGAAAATTTTATCATACTTCAAGGGCATGTATACCAACATAATAAAAAAAATTTTTGATAATCGGTCCCTCCAAGCCCGTGAAATTTAAAAATTCTCTGAACAAACACAGTTGTTAGAACATTAACATTTAGATAATGTGTACATGATTGATATTTTATAATTATATTTGATGTAGGTAAATAATGAAATTAAAGTAAGTAGCTACATAAGATCCAGTCTCATTAGTTAATTCGCTTATTTATATTACCGATCACGTGATTAAACTGTCACGTTTTTGTTATTATTATTGTGTTATATAGAACTTAATGATTCCTAGATACAGGTTCATAAATGATTTATTATCAGAATATTAACAATTTTAAAGTATTACTATTTTACACTAGTTTGCTTTCACGTATAATTTAAATTATTCTTAACTGTTATTTATTTTTATTTATACACTTATCTGCTACTAGTAACCGTTACTCATGCGTTCTTTATTTCAAGTTTTCACTTCTGTTAGTATGTCCCGTAACTGTTACTTATTGTTCCTTATTTTGCCCTTAAGCTTGGTTGTGGCTATTTTTCGATTAATCAGGTTTAAGGGATTCCGTCGTATAGGTTTTTATAAATGTGAATATGTTTTTGTTCAAATGGCTTTGCCAAACTAGTTTTTCACTGTCTTCTATACGTTTAGGAGTTAATTTAATTATTTTACAAGTGTGCAAGCAGTTTAAATGTATTGATTTCGCTTGACATTTTCAAATGCGGGGTTCAGTTTGGCAACTGGCCTAATGAGAAAATAAACTTTTTAAATATTAACAATTGTTGTTTTTTTAAAAAATTGGTTTAGTTCTTCAACAACGAACTTAATCCAAAAAAAAGTTGCAGTGGCATGACTGCCGACAGAAGTGACTACTTCTTATTACGAGTTAAATGCTATATATTTTACACCACAAAATAAAATTTATAGTCGGTTTTCAAAATCATGAGTACTTTCATTTCAGGTTAATATATTTCTAAATACAATATTATATGATTTTATGGTTTTTTTGCCAAGACATAGATTTTTGCTACTCGACACTAGAATAGGCTATAACTGATCATGGGAGAAGCACGGAGTCCCAAATGTATTCCTGCTACTCTTAATATCTGACCCTGTGACTTACTAATTGTCATTGTAAATGCCAAATTCAACGGAAACTGCAATATTTTAATTTGGAAAGTCATATTGTTTGGAATTATAAGATTGTTTCAATTAAAATCATTGCAAATGTAAGCTTATAAACAATAACTTTATAATAGATAATAACAGGGATTCAGATTTTTAAAACGAGAATACATCTATGTCCATCTCAGGTACATAAACCATGTTCATTTTAAATTTCATCTCAATCGGTCCAGTAGTTAATGTGTGATTGAATAACAAACAAAAACACAGATGTAAACTTTCAAATTTAAAATATTATATTAAGAAGTATAAAATATTGTTAAAACGTCACTGTTGTAGCCTACAGTTAACACATATCACAAAACTGAATACTAAATAATTCAGTTGCATTGGGTAAGTAGTATAATGGCATTTAAATATTTATTATTCACACCTACCAATATATAATAAACGTATAAAACATAACTGTTACACAGTTAACACTTGTTATAAAACTAAATACTAAATAAATTTGGACTGGGTAAGTAATATAATGGCGTTTAAAATAATTTAAATATTTATTACTCATACCTATCAATATATAATAACGTATAAAACGTCACTATTACACAATTAACACTTGACACAAAACTAAATAATTAAGTTGGACTGGGTAATGGCGCGAACTAAAATTTTTCACTTCAGAAATAAATTTTAAAACAAACATATATATAAGAGCGTGATGCGTGACGGCAAACTGAATTTTTTCCCGTGCAAAACATACATCCATACCCCGCCATAAGAAGTAGTCACTTCAAAAGGCATACATTGTTTGTTTATTAAAGTATTTGAATTTATTAATTAAATGTATTTTACCTTGAAATACTTTAAAAATTACACTGTTTTTTTACAATGTAAAACAGATAATACGAGGGTGGTCTGATAAAATTCCGACCTCAACATGAAGATAGCAGCACTCGTTCGGTGGCAGCACTCGAATTTCATTGTTCATCTGTTGACAGTTACTCACCAAAATTTCAGCCATTTTGGACGCGCAGTTGTTATGTAACAGTCGGTTGAGTGAGTTGATGTGAGTATTTTTATGAAAATGGACAAAATCGAGTATCGAGCTGTCATTAAATATTTGTTTTTGAAAAGCAATACGCCTACGCAAATCAAAGATGAGTTGGATTCTGTGTATGGGGCCTCTGCACCATCATTTACCACAGTGAAATTTTGGACAGCTGAATTTAAACGTGGCCGTAAGAGCTTGGGAGACGATGAACGTTCGGGACGTCCAAAAACTGCAACTACCGACAAAAACATCGCCAAAGTTCACCAAATAGTGCTAGATGACCGCCGAATTAAAGTGAGAGAGATAGCAGACGTTATGAACATGTCAAAAGAACGTGTTAGTCATATATTAAATCAATATTTAGACATGAGAAAGCTGTCCGCGTGTTGGGTGCCGCGTTTGCTCACTTTAGAACAAAAACGTGTTCGAATGAACATTTCCAATGCTCTGTTGGCGCAGTTTAGGCGCCGATTAATTACTGTACATGAAACTTGGATACACCATTATACGCCCGAAACAAAAATACAGTCCAAACAGTGGACTGCAAAGGGGGAACCGGCTCCAAAAAAAGCAAAAACTGTTTTTTCGGCTGGGAAAGTGATGGCGACTGTTTTTTGGGATAGTCATGGAGTTATTTTAATCGACTATCTTCAAAAAGGAAAAACCATTACAGGAGCATACTACGCATCATTACTTGACAAGCTGAAGTCAGAACTTGCGGGAAAACGGCCACATTTGCAGAAAAAGAAAATCCTTGTTTCACCAAGACAACGCACCGTCTCACACCTCAGCGGTTGCCATGGCGAAAATCCACGAATTAAGGTTTGAACTGCTTGACCATCCGCCTTACTCACCAGATCTAGCCCCAAGCGACTTCTTTTTGTTCCCTCATCTAAAAATTGCGCTCGGAGGACAGAGATTTTCGTCAAATGAAGAGGCAACCACCTTCGTGAACAATTATTTTGCAAAGAAAAACGCCGAGTACTATTTGGACGGGTTACAGAGATGGGAGCATTGCTGGGAGAAGTGTGTAGAGGTAAAAGGAAACTAAGTTGAAAAATTTTAAAACATTTTCTGAAAAAATGTCTTGTATCTTTGTTAGGTCGGAAACTTTTCAGACCACCCTCGTTGGTAGTTTTAAGAATAAAAATAGAGTATTTAAAATTACGTTTCTGAAAACAACAAAATTAATTAATTATATTATTCATCATTTATAGTTGCAATTAAAAATTTAATATGAAAAATGTAGGCTACGTTAAATGGAACAGCGGACGTGTTTGTGCAGGTTTATATTGTAACGTGCGGTTATCGAGTGTTTAAAATTAATTAGTTTTCGCGATTTCTACAAATTAATGGAATAATTGTCCATATAGGCCTGGCAACCAACAAGGTCTGCAAGGAAAGTACGGAACCACTGGCATCGCTTCATTAGGCTCAATGCCTTGCCTACTCGGCCGCGAATGTCAACACCTAGCGACCTGGCCTAAACAAGCAATATATTTATTGTCTTTTTTAATTTGCTTGCCTCGTAATTGTTGGCAATTAGTCTAATTTGAAAGTATTTTAAAATGTTTGTTGTATAGTTATATAAATTGAAAACTTCATTAGACATGCCTTATCAATCAGCAAACAAAATATTCAGCTAATCAGTTCACATTAATATATTTGGAATTTATTATTATTTTACTTCCTTGTTTGTATTTTAACTAATAATTATACTTTCTGGTCGATCAGAGTTTGGTATGTTTTATTGTCTTCTTCATGGCGGCTTGACGGTTCCATTCAAAACTGCGCAGATCAAAATTGACCAACGAAAAGTTAATGCACAAAAATTATGTTTATGTGTGTGTGTGTGTGTGTGTGTGTGTGTGTGTGTGTGGTG
>CM040184.1:12236399-12353899 GCA_022606455.1 Callitettix versicolor | reverse complement strand
TCATACGCTATAAATCATCTCAAGACCTCTCGACCACGCTAACCACCTCGGTGGCCTAGTTGATAGCGTACTAGGCTTTCACCCCGAGGACCCGGGTTCGATTCCCGGCCAGGGCTTGGCATTTTCATACGTTATAAATCATCCCAAGACCTCTCGACCATGCTAACCACCTCGGTGGCCTAGTTGATAGCGTACTAGGCTTTCACCCCGAGGACCCGAGTTCGATTCCCGGCTAGAGCTTGGCATTTTCATACGCTATAAATCATCCCAAGACCTCTCGACCACGCTAACCACCTCGGTGGCCTAGTTGATAGCGTACTAGGCTTTCACCCCGAGGACCCGAGTTCGATTCCCGGCCAGGGCTTGGCATTTTCATACGCTATAAATCCTCCCAAGACCTCTCGACCACGCTAACCACCTCGGTGGCCTAGTTGATAGCGTACTAGGCTTTCACCCCGAGGACCCGGGTTCGATTCCCGGCCAGGGCTTGGCATTTTCATACGTTATAAATCATCCCAAGACCTCTCGACCACGCTAACCACCTCGGTGGCCTAGTTGATAGCGTACTAGGCTTTCACCCCGAGGACCCGAGTTCGATTCCCGGCCAGGGCTTGGCTTTTTCATACGTTATAAATCATACGAAGACCTCTCGACCAAGCTAACCACCTCGGTGGCCTAGTTGATAGCGTACTAGGCTTTCACCCCGAGGACCCGAGTTCGATTCCCGGCCAGGGCTTGGCATTTTCATACGCTATAAATCATCCCAAGACCTCTCGACCACGCTAACCACCTCGGTGGCCTAATTGATAGCGTACTAGGCTTTCACCCCGAGGACCCGGGTTCGATTCCCGGCCAGGGCTTGGCATTTTCATACGTTATAAATCATCCCAAGACCTCTCGACCACGCTAACCACCTCGGTGGCCTAGTTGATAGCGTACTAGGCTTTCACCCCGAGGACCCGAGTTCGATTCCCGGCCAGGGCTTGGCTTTTTCATACGCTATAAATCATACGAAGACCTCTCGACCAAGCTAACCACCTCGGTGGCCTAGTTGATAGCGTACTAGGCTTTCACCCCGAGGACCCGAGTTCGATTCCCGGCCAGGGCTTGGCATTTTCATACGCTATAAATCATCCCATGACCTCTCGACCACGCTAACCACCTCGGTGGCCTAGTTGATAGCGTACTACTTTTTCACCCCGAGGACCCGAGTTCGATTCCCGGCCAGGGCTTGGCATTTTCATACGCTATAAATCATCTCAAGACCTCTCGACCACGCTAACCACCTCGGTGGCCTAGTTGATAACGTACTAGGTTTTCACCCCGAGGACTCGAGTTCGATTCCCGGCTAGGGCAAGCCCTCTCTATCATTTCATACGCTATAAATCATCCAAAGACCTCTCGACCACGCTAACCGCCTAGTTGATAGCGTACTAGGGTTTCACCCCGAGGACCCGGGTTCGATTCCCGGCCAGGGCTTGGCATTTTCATACGCTATAAATCATCCCATCGTCTGCATTAGCCCAAGCGTGCACAATAGTCGGACGTTAAACACAAGAAAAATCGTAACTTGTTTATAACGGTTGTTTTTTTTAAAAAACAAAGCTTTTTATGTTAGCTTTGGCGAGAGGACTGAATAGAAAAAAGTCTGCCGAACGGAAAAATGTAACGAAAATAGGAACGAACGAGCAAACGAATTTTGTCTCTTTTTCTTCTTCCTGTTTTTAGCTAACTGTATACGCATATTATATGAAAACGTTGTGTTTGCTTTGATTTCGATATTTTGCCTTACGTAAAGAAAAATGGTTGTAACCGTATATAATACATTCGAGATTAGTATAAACCTTTATAATTGTTGTTAATATTGCTGGTTTTTAACAACATAACCTGAAACTTAATCAGCCGTTCAATGAAATCAGCCGATCGTTACGAATTAATGTAAAACAGCTGTTCTTGTACTATAACTACGGTAAATAACATCTAAGCTGGGTTCACGTATTTATTTATTTAAACGAAACAAAATATTTGTAACATATTATCTTCAGACTAATTATATATTCAGCAAAGATATCATTAACAAAATCTCTTCTGTAACTTCCCGAATTCCAAACGTCTATTTTTTTTTAAGTTAAAACAAAATTACTTTAAAGATTTATTCTCACTGTGTTTATTTAGGGGAGCTTTTCCTGACAGACAGTTTTCACGAAACTATATAATGTTTTCATTTACCTTCACTCGTCTATACGTGTCAGTGCTAACAACGAATGATTCATTAAAATGCCATTTATAACTGGGCTGGGAAACTAAGTGAAAGTGTTGCTATTTTCCCGTGGACATTTCCCACCTTACGTCCATTAGCTCAGCCTGTTTCAGGCATACTGTAGGCTGTAGGCTAACCAATTCGTAGTTTAAATCTTGCCAGTTTATTTTAAGTTAGCAATGAAACCGTGTGACATACATATCTAATCCTAATCCATTAACTAAACATCCGTGGGTATTTACAAGTATTGCGAAACTAAAATTGCTGGGGTTTTCGACAGTTTAATTTGAAACCAGTGCAGAATTTCGCTAATACGTTGAGCTTAGATAAAGTGTAAAAAATAAGGCTTAGATACGGCGTAGAGCTTAAATCAAGCGTTATTATTACCCTGGGACAGCATACAACAGTATTCCAGGCTGAAGTGATGGCCGTCAATGACTGTGTTTTGGAGAACTTGGATCGTGGCTTCAAGAAGGCACGTATTCATATTCATACCGATAGTCACGCAGCAATTAAAGCACTTACGGGTCCTATAATACAGTCCAGGCTGGTCTGGGAGTGTTGGAAGAACCTTGACGCTCTGTTCCTGGGTAACCGGGTAACTCTTCACTGGATTCCGGGGCATAGGGGAGTTGTTGAAAGTAATGAGGAGACCGACTGGCTGGACTTGGACCTGCATCTGAGTTTATCGGACCTGAGCCGGCTTTAGGGATTTCTCTACCGTTGGCCAGGTCCGCTATTAACAGGTGGATTACAAATCAACACCAGATAATATGGGATTCCCATATTATCCTATAGTATTCCCATAGTAAACGTCTCTCAAGCAAAGTTCCTTTTGGAGGACTCAAAGGGGCAGCAGATGTCCTGGGCAGAGCACAACTCAGGAGGATCTTGTCGCTCATAACAGGGCACTGTGGTCTGAGGGTGCACATGAGCAGGATAGGCGTGTACCACGGAGAGACCGTGTGTAGATTGTGCAGGAAGGAGGAGGAAACTGCAGGTCACATAATTTATGATTGTGAGGCTCTTGCTATTAGGAGGTTTGGTTTCCAAGACCCTAGGGATCTTCAGCAGAGTGAGCTAGTCAGTGGGTTGCTGGAACTTATTAGGGGCACCAATCTGCTGAACTAGGTGTTTTAAGTGGTTAAGTTGCACAATAGGTCAATCGATCGCAGTGCCTGGGGTTGAATTATCCCTTCCTTTAGTATATAATCTTATTCTTAATCTAGCCGCCTCGGTGGCCTAGTGGATAGCGTACTAGGCTTTCACCCCGAGGACCCGGGTTCGATGCCCGGCCAGGGCTTGGCATTTTCACACGATATAAATCATCCCATCGTGTGCATTAGCCCAAGTGTGCACAATAGTAGGACGTTAAAAAAAAAATCTTAATCTTGGGATAGAGCATATGATTTAGATAGAAATTAGGTTTAACAGAGCTTTAAAAGAGTGTAAAAAGTAGATAAAACATAGAAATTATATAGGCGTAAATCTTAGATAGAGTTGAGCGCACAGGAGAGATATTGAAGCTTAATAATACATAAAGCTTAGAAAGAAGGACTACAGAACGTTGAACTACATATACACCAAAGATACCAGATAGATCGTATAACTTAAATTAAGTATGTATTCTATAGAGTAAAGCGTAGAGCTTAGACTAAGTTTAGAGTATAGAGTGTAGAATTTAGACAGAAATTAGAACTTAGATAAAGTATATAGCGTAAAACGTACAAAGAGGCAAGAATTTAAACAGAGTATAGACATTATATAACGTGTAGATCGTAAATATAGAGTAGAGCTTAAATAAAACGTAGAGCTTAGAGTGTAAATGATAGAACTTAAATAAATTTTGAAATTTAGTAAAGCGTATATCTTAGGTAGAGCTTTATATTGCTTTTCACTTCAAAAACAATTGTGAAAGCACAGAATTTAATGTTTTATTCTACGATTTAAAGGAGAGAGGTGCGGACTTAAAGAAAAACAATTTAAAATTATGTGTAAACTTCAACACTGATAGAATTAAGATAACTTAAAGGCAATCCACATATGTAACGTCATTCGTTTGATGCCAAACGTTTATATCGCGTGTGAATGTGTGTACCGAGACCACAAAAATAGTAAAGAAATTGTATTCCGTGACTGTGCGTGCAACTCAAAAATTGCGATATGTACCTACAAATAACGTCGGTAGAAATGTTAAATAATTAATTTAAAACTTTTGACTTTTTTTAATTTGACTGGTTTTCACTTTTTTAAAGAAAATATTTCCCAAAATTTGATATACGAAAATAAATTTCCAAAATGTTAATCAGTGTTAAATTTTTATTTACTTTTTAAAGTTCTTTTTGTAGATTAAGCTTATTTTACAAACGATTTTCATTTATGGTAAGCAGAACATGACGTTCTTTGGCATTATCGTTGTAATTATTCATTTAAAACAAATATTTACATTAATATTTTACTCTATGTCATATCGACTACGTATGGTCAACAATTGTATTTTTTTCTTAGAAGACTCCGAGTTGATTTTTGAACAACTGAAAATAAAACACTTACGTCTTTTTTTGTATTGTGTATAAGAACACAGAAACTAAAAAATATTTTGAAAAATATTTGGGGATAAATAGGAATTTTCATAAAAAGATTCATAATCAAAAGACAGCTTATTTTAAAAATCTTACGTTTGTAATATGAAATTCGTCGCAGTCTTGACGTTTCTACCATTAACCTGTCAAAAACTAAAAAGTTAGGCTATACAAATTAAACCACAAACTATTGTTTCATTAAAAACCTTTAACAGGGGAGGGTAAGCTTCTACAAGAATCGCCCAAAATCTCATAGTTAATAACCGTACAGCCTACTGGTTTTCGTCTTTTTTTCCTATTGTGAATAACAAAATGGCACAAGAGCCTGTATGATTTATCTGTTACTGAATTATAGTTATACTAAAATTTGGAAAATTCGATATTATTCTGTATAAATCAGTCTCATTTTCAGTTAGCGTCAATTTGTTGTAAACACTTGAAACTTTTTTGCCATCTGGAGTAGTTTTGTACGTTTCTATAGTTCTAGATACCACTAACATTTTTCAACAAATGGGTGTTAGTAGACAAACTGTAGTCCTGTCCCTTCCAACATAGCCTGTGTCTATAAAGTGTTAGAGATGTGGTTGGGATCTAATCTAAAAGCATCGAAAATTCATACAGCAACTACATTTAATATTCAGTCACTTTAGCATACATCGATACGCAGGTATATTCGTATGCCCTAAGTGTAATCATTGTTATATAAAAAGTGACACATTTTTTTGTATCTGCTTGTGCGTGTAATCATTCTATGGAGTTGAAACTATTAAAAGCCAACTGAACTGATAAAGTTTTATGGGCGAAGTAGCATTTTAAAAGCGGTTTTCAAAAACATAAAATTAAAATGTCTTTAACAATGTTTATTAAAGATACATTCCAGTCACCGACTCGTTACCGAATCTTGGAAACCGTTCAACGAATTACAATGAAATTTAACCTACAACCACGCCAACTTTTCTAAGGAAATGTTTCGAAACAAAATGCTTTTGTCTGAAATGATGGTAGAATTAATGTATACACCATGTAAATACGTTCACTGTCCAATACCTAGAAAATTGAAGTAATGTTTTTCTTTTTAGAAAACTTAGAACCTTTAAGTATAAATAATTACCTTAAAGTTTTCATCTATCTATAATTCGGTCTACAACGTTCTACGCCGTCTTCCGATCTCCAACCTCCACCGATCGCGGTCCCACCACAGGTCTTCTGGTAGAAACCTTTTTTTAATTTCCTTTTCGACTCCCTCTCTCCAGCTCAGTCTCGGCCTTCCTAGTTTTCTTCTTCCAGGTGTTCGCCATTGCATGATTTTTTTGGGATTTCGCTCATCCGGCATTCTTTGTACATGCCCAAATCAGTTGTTTTGTTCTTATATCTTCTAAAATTATATGCCTTACGTCCATTATCCTCCGTATACTTTCATTTCTCACTCTCTCTTTTCTTGATCTTCCTGCCGCTCTTCTCCAAAAGTCCGTCTCAGTAGCCAACAGCATTCTTTCTGTTCTGCTCTTAATTGGCCATACCTCACTACCATATGTTATAATGCTTTTTACAATTGTGTCATAAATTCTTTTTTTATTCTCTTAAAGTTTTCATTCGGGGGTGTATTTTCTAGTTACGAAAAAGCGTCTGCAAAAAGTGAAATATTTGACCGTAGTATAAGGTTCTTCAAAATAACAAACATAAATATTTTTCTAACGTGATATTTTTTTCTACAAGGAATAAACACAGCTAGTTTATTACTTAGTTTAACCAATAAAAAAGGAACAAAAGCTTTCATTTTATTTGTATTGGTTAACCATAAGCCACTTTTTTTTTTTTTTTTTTTTTTTTTTTTTATATTAACGTCCGACTATTGTGCACACTTGGGCTAATGCAGACGATATGGGATGATTTATAGCGTATGAAAATGCCAAGCCCTGGCCGGGATCGAACCCGGGTCCTCGGGGTGAAAGCCCAGTACGCTACCAACTAGGCCACCGAGGCGATCAGTTATTCTCATCATGAATTACAATTTATTCTTTTCATAAAGATTTGGTTCTTATTTGAAGAATCTATGAGTGTTTGAAAAGATTTTCGTTACGACAGTTTTTTTTAACGAAATTCTCAACGATAAATCATTTCGAACGTGAACGTTTTACTGCTGTATTTTGAGGTTATGTGAACAAAACTCGATTGAGATTCTGTTGGAAGGCTTATAAACTTAGATATTTAAAGAATAGGTCAGATGTACTGTGGAAACAAACAATATTGCATGCTGGCTATAAGTTGAACACAATTATAAAATCAATACACGGGGGCTGCGGACTTGCCGGTTAGCCAATTATTAGCTGTTTACACATGCAACTTTAGGGAACACCTCAAGCTACGAGCCACTGCCACAGCGAAATTTCTTCGCCACTAGGCTCTGCTTTATCAAGACGCTCGTGCTTGTACTCTGCCAGTCAGCTGGGATTTGCTTTTATCGTTAATTCGTCAACACTTCTCATAGGAAATACACAATGGATTTAATCGCTTTTTGTACTTTTATCGCTTTTGTAATTTAAATTTTTTTTAAACGTTTTAGCTATGGAACGTAACTATGAAACAAAATTTCTCAGAATTTGATAAATTTAGAAAATGTTCTGATGTAAAAATATTTAAAAAATATTAATTTATAAATAATGAGAAAAAAATAGTCGTCTAATAAATTTTCTTCTTTCTTGTTAAATCGCTTCTTTAAAGAACTATCGATTTGTTGCGTTAATTAGGCTAGCCTAAATCACTTAAATGATTACAGCAAATATAGGGCCTATATCGTTTATTTTAAGCAAACTTTTGGCAAAATACTTTTATAAAATTTATTTTTACAAAATATATAATTAATACGTTAGGCGAGTTCGTTAAAAAACAAAACCGGTTCACTGCTTCAAAAATGTAGGCCATTAAATCTTACTACATAACTTTTCATATTGTACTTTTTAAAAAATCTAATTTCTGCCTTGTAATCCGTAGATAGAAAACATATGATCAGTACTTCGTTAACAAAAATGAAACCGAAGATGGTCACGTTTAAAATCATTTTCACTTGCCGACGTTTTGAAACAGATTTTGTCAAATAACAATCGTGTACGAAATCAATTTTTATGGCGTTTGTTTTTTTTTGTGTATTTAGATGATGTCAACGTTTGAAATTCAGTTTCGTCACGTCAAAAATAAAATCTTTAAATTTAATTACAAAAATAAAAAATAGACATGCGCGTGATGACGGCCATACGAACCCTAATTGAATGAAAGTGAATTTAGTTTTATAATTTATAAATAAATGTTTGTGAATTATGTATTTTATTTTGATGTCAAAGGATTTTAACAACAACAACAACAATAATAATCTTATCTCCAAATCTTGTAGGCATATATTTTAATGTATCTACCTTCGTTTTGATCACAGCTCATCCTTAAGTCTTTCTCTCCTTTAAAAAATTTAATGAAACCTTAATTCAGTGGCACAGACAGTAACGGCAGCATGTTCACTCATACCGCACAAATTTCAATGACCAAAGTTACCAAAAGCTACTTAATGCTGTAATGAAAATACACAACCTTGAAGAGAATGCTGTGTGTGTGTGTGTGTGTGTGTGTGTGTGTGTGTGTGTGTGTGTGTGTGTGTGTGAGAGAGAGAGAGAGAGACAGACAGACAGACAGACAGAACGAGAGAGTGTGTAAGAGAAAGAGAGACAGACAGAACGAGAGAGAGCGTGTGTATGTGTGAGAGAGAGACAGACAGACAGACAGAACTAGAGAACGTGAGAGAGAAAGAAAGAAAGAGACAGAACGAGAGAGCGTGAGAGAGAAAAAGAGAGAGAGACAGAACGAGAGAGCGTGAGAGAGAAAGAGAGAGAGACAGACAGACAGAACGAAAGAGCGCGCGCGTGTGTGTGTGTGTGACAGAGAGAGAGAGAGAGAGAGACAGAACGAGAGAGCGTGTAAGAGAAATAGAGACAGACAGACAGAACGAGAGAACGTGAGAGAGAAAGAGAGACAGAACGAGAGAGAGCGTGTGTGTGAGAGAGAGACAGACAGACAGAACGAGAGAGCGTGAGAGAGAAAGAGAGAGAGACAGAACGAAGAGTGTGTGTGCGTGTGAGAGAGAGAGAGGGAGAGAGACAGACAGACAGAACGAGAGAGCCTGAGAGAGAAAGAGAGAGAGAGAGAGAGAGAGAGACAGAACGAGAGAGAGCGTGTGTGTGAGAGAGAGAGAGACAGACAGACAGACAGACAGAACGAGAGAGCGCGCGCGTGTGTGTGTGTGAGAGAGACAGAACGAGAGAGCGCGCGCGCGTGTGTGTGTGTGTGAGAGAGAGAGACAGAACGAGGAAGCGTGTAAGAGAAAGAGAGACAGGCAGACAGAACGAGAGAGCGTGAGAGAGAAAGAGAGAGAGAGAGAGAGAGAACGAGAGAGAGTGTGTGTGTGTGTGTGTGAGAGAGAGAGGGAGAGAGAGACAGACAGACAGAACGAGAGAGCGTGAGAGAAAAAGAGACAGAACGAGAGAGCGTGAGAGAAAAAGAGACAGAACGAGAGAGCGTGAGAGAGAAAGAGAGAGAGACAGACAGACAGATAGAACGAGAGAGTGCGCGTGTGTGTGAGAGAGAGACAGGCAGACAGAACGAGAGAGCGTGAGAGAGAGAGAGAGAGAGAGAGAGAGAGAGAGAACGAGAGAGAGCGTGTGTGTGTGTGTGAGAGAGAGAGAGGGAGAGAGAGACAGACAGACAGAACGAGAGAGCGTGAGAGAAAAAGAGACAGAACGAGAGAGCGTGAGAGAAAAAGAGACAGAACGAGAGAGCGTGAGAGAGAAAGAGAGAGAGACAGACAGACAGATAGAACGAGAGAGCGTGTGTGTGTGTGTGAGAGAGAGACAGAACGAGATAGCGTGAGAGAGAAAGAGAGAGAGAACGAGAGAGCGTGTGTGTGTGTGTGTGTGAGAGAGAGAGAGAGAGAGAGAGAGAGAGAGAGGAGGTAGAAATGCAAAGTTGTTAATGTTTTAAACAAATATTTAACCACATTTAACTACTGATGATGGCATCATTAAGGAGCATATTAGCCTGTGTTGTAACAATAGATTTAATGATACAATAAACATAACATTTCAATGTGTAACTTGATAACAGTAATAAAACTAAAACAGTATTAGGGTTCACATAATTAGCCTATGTGTCGCGATGCGTAGTCAGTGCTCAGTGTGTAGTTATTGTCCAAAACAATTTGTTTTTAATTAGGAAACAACCAGTGAATATTCACACATAGGTTAGAGATTTTGGCGGTAAGTACGAGTTTCGATTGTAGGTAATGCTAGGCCGGTTATATTGTAAGGAGAAATAGTTTAACAAAGTCAGCAAAAAAATATACAACATCGCATATCTGTAGGATGGTCCAACGACGCTTCTTGATTTAGCGTTGTTTGATATTCCACTACACTATTATGTTGACTTTTCTTAAACGGAGATAGAATAGTCGTTGTAACAGCGTTAATTTAATACCTTTAGAAGTATATTTAATTAATAAGGTAATTGTTTTTACACAGAAATACAATACTGTTAAAAACTAATAGCCTACACCATAATGTAGCATTGGAGTTAACACCATAAGGTAACAGTTATTATGCAATTTCTGCAGATATAAAAATTAGGCGGTTATGTAAAATGTTATCACATTAAAAACTATTGAATCAATTGTGCTAAAATTTGTGTAAGTATTTTCCTACAGCTATTCGTTCAATATGGCGACTATTTGAATAACACCTTAACCTTTGGGAGCCAACATAACCACAAAATGTTGACATCAGCTGATATGTTCATTTAAGCACAGCTTGATGCCAATATTTGTAGCAGCTGTTAAACATACGGTATTAAATTTAATGAAGTTAAACTAAACGAAAATACTCAACTGAATTTTTATAATGGTACGAGATGTTGGCTTGTAATGTGGAACACTATTTGAGATATTCACAAACATTGGTGAACTGTAGAACAGTCTAGTACAGACGACTATGAGAACTTCAGTAATTGATTTTTCAAATTACATGAAATAAAGATGAAAATTACTTTCAAAATTTGCTAATCCGTTTGTCTGTAATGTATAAATGAACCTTCAATTTTTTTTTAATGTAAAAACACATTCATCCTAAAAATTCTATTTATTGATAATTTTATTGATAATTTTTCCTGCTTATAAATTAATTATACTTACAGTGGGCTAGTTGTTAAAATTCTATCTGTTAAATAATTTTGATGAGCATATCAAGTGAATTTGTTTAATGCAAATAACTTTTTATAGCCTGTTCTTAAAAAAAACAGTTACATTTTTTTTTAAGAGATATTGCTTAGAAAAATATTTTTAAATAATTTTTAACATTGTGTAAGACTCTGTTTTGTTCTCTAATAAAATGTAACAGAATAAAATACCTTACTTTGCTTACAGGTAGATGAGATGGGGTCTCCACACTACAGTCTCAGATGGAACAACCACCAAAACCATCTTCTGACAGCCTTCGACTCCTTGCTGCAGAATGAGACATTGGTGGATGTAACATTAGTTTGTGAGGAAACCAGTTTTAAAGCGCATAAGGTTGTTTTGTCAGCCTGCAGGTAAACTGATTGCAATTATGTATTTGTAACTCAGTACTCCTTTCTACTGAACCTCTTTGGGTTCAGTTATTAAAACATTGATTGATTAAATTTTCTAAACGTCTGCTGTTGATTAAGTATGTAATCCATTTCATAAAAAATCATTAAAATAACATTATTTTTCAAATTAATTCTTCAAATTATTATGTTTATATAACTTAGGACAGTGCCTATATTAGTATGAGTCTTATAATGTTGCACTCTTGATATTACAATTCTTGGCTATTAAATATTACACAACATCCACTGCCTAATAGATAATGAGTTCAATGAAATGCCTTTTATATCAAATATATCTTATGAGTATTTTATATCTTAGGAGTAGTTCTTTTAAAAACTTTTAAATACTTAAAAATTACACTTCATAGACTAATGGTAAGGAAAGAAGTGGTTTCAATGTTAAGAAAGCAGGTGATAATGACTACAGTTAACTATTTGTTAGGAAGTAATAAAACTATTTGTTGTACACACAGATGTTAAAAAAAAACTGTTCACTTTTATTTTTAAACTTAAGAAAACATTTTCGATCAAATTGTTATTAAGACCTCGTACTTATTTGTGCAATTATTTTGTATTGCAGTCCATACTTCCAACGCATATTCTCTGAAACACCGTGCAAGCACCCAGTTATCGTGTTAAAGGACCTCAGGGGCTGGGAGGTCCAGGCTATTGTAGACTTTATGTACAGAGGTGAGATAAGCGTAGGACAAGAACAACTAACATCGCTTATCAAAGCTGCGGAATCATTGCAGGTAACACGATAATGTCTGCCTACTTAACAATTACAGTAAATTCAAAAAGATCAATAATTGGTATTATAGTGAAACCTGTATTGTTATTGGACGCTATTATTTCTTTATAAATACAATTATCTAATTATAATTATATAAGCTATTTTGTAGTGGTTCAACATATCATAATATCTGGTCAATTTGCAGATAATTCTTTAAACTAAATTTAATCTTTAAGTTTGAACCACAGTTTATGCTGGGAATAGAATGTTATAAAGCAGATTTTGTAACATTTATTTTATTAACTTGTAGATTATGTTGAATTAATTTTCTAAAACCAGCATTTAATTTAAACTGATAGGTCTACGAGTATATTAAACTATTTTTACATTACTATTCATTAGCATTTCGGAACCATTAAGGATTAATTTTTATTTTCTCACATTATCAGTAGTGTGTAACTTGTCACAAGAGATTATCTTATACAAGGATTTAAGTTATTTTATTATCTTATATTCTAGAAGAATAAGGACTATTAATTGTGTTGACATTTTTAACAAATTATAAAAGAATGTAAATAAACACAAAATTATCAAATGGATTTTAAAAAAATTGTAATATTTAAAACTAAAATATTTAAATTTAATTCAATGTGCAACTCCAAACGGTTTGTAACTATTGTACCAACCTTTACTTCTTAAAAAGCTAGAAATGCATTATCAAGTTAAAACATTTTCTCTAAATTTAAGGATTAAAATCGAAGGCAACTAAATATAAAATTATAAAACAGTAAAATATTATTTCAAGTACGTACCTGAAACATATAAAGAATGAGTTATAATTTAACATATAAAACTCAGTATGAATTCTACACTGTAATAAAAAAGGCACACATGTCAGTAAACATTTTTTGTTGTTTAAAGCACATACGCATACAGTACGTACATACAAATACTTAATTTTAAAAAGTACTTTAGTATGAAAACTTGATTTTTATGTTTATTAAGTTATCATCTTCACAATGTCTTGTGTTTTACATGTGAAAATAGAATGTCCTATTGTTAACGTAAATGTTTTACCTTGTTTGGTGGCCACTTTGTAGAATGTTTTAATCACTATCATCATAATGTTTGTCTTTAGTTCTGCAAGTGAATGTGATTGTTTCTACAGATGTTACTTTAAAAGTGCCCCCCTCCTATAAAAACAATTTGTGGGTGAATGTTAACATCATAATCCTTTTGAAAGGGGCTTTTTTTAAGGCGAAAAGCACATTAAGGCTATCATCGCCTAAACACAACTACTAATGAAACAACAGGGCAATAAAACGATAAAACTTAACATTACTTACAAACTAGATAACATTTATAACAAGAATAAATAACTTAAAATAAAGGTGGACTGTAAAGGGGTCCTAATCAAACAAAGATAATAAATATTATAAAACACAATAAAACTACCTAAAACTACTTAACAAGAACATAAACTATAAAAAATATATACTAAGGATAAAAATAAAATTAAATATATTGATATATATGCAAGTCCCTCAGGAAGGCAAAAACGCGATCAATGATTGACGAATCGTCCCCCAAGATCGCCTGCATACAGTTTCCTAATCCATATATTGTACGCATGTTTCTCAAGTAATCGCAGTCTAAGAGCAAGTGTTTGACTGTGATGGTTTCTCCACAGAGTTGGCATGTAGGTGGCTCCCCGTGTCCTATTAGAAAACCATGTGTCAGCAACGAATGACCAATGCGGAGGCGTGTAACGACAACCTCCTCCCTACGACTTATTCTTACAGACGACCCCCAAGGGCGAACAGTATGTTTAATTACCCTCAATTTGTTATTGCCCAAGGCTGTCCATTCATCTTCCCAATGCATTCGAATTAGTTGTTTTACTTTGCAAAGGTAATCTGAACAAAATACACGGTGCGTGCTTGGCGGCAGCAAAGTTGCTTCCTTTGCTGCAATATCCGATCTAGTGTTTCCAATTATCCCGCAGTGTTCTGGTATCTAGCAAAATGTTACTGCAACACCTCGTAGTTCAAGTCTGTGAATACGGCACAAAATATCTTGAACTAGAGGATTTACCGAATACATATCCTGGATAACCTGGAGTGCACTTTTTGAATCGGAACACACAAAATAATGAGCAGAATTGGGTACAACAGTGTTCAAAGCCTTCAAGATAGAAAACAGTTCAGCAGTAAAGACACTACAAATTGAGGGTAATCCATACTTACACGTTTTCCCTAATGTGTAAAATGCACAACCGACTTTATCTTCAAGTTTTGAACTATCTATAAAAATAATTTCACTAGATGGGTTGGAATGTAGAATATGAAGGAACTCCTGACAATACACTATGTCAGGAGTGTTGTATTTTATGTAAGATGATAGTGATAAATCGACTGTCGGCATGGTAATAGTCCATGGAGGAATAAATCATTGGGACCTTACAAACATTGGGGGCATTTCAATATCTAAGTCATCAAAAATACGGGAAGTTCTAATACCAAGCGGAGCAGTAGAAAGGGGCTTATAAAACTCACATAAAATGTGCATGATTTCATTGAATGTGTGATATGTAGCGCAATCTTTCTGGAATCAACAAAAATGTTTATTTTCTTTAAGCTGCACAATAAACTATTTGATGATGTCTTAACACACAACACTGTTCACTAGATTAAAAAGAAACTGTTTTGCTATGTGATCTTATGGTTGAGCAATTTTCTAGTAATATAAAGGTTTTTAATGTAACATATGTGAATTTTCAGATGATCAGATTCTACTGTTCTGACTTTTTGTGCAGATAAGTGAAAAACAAATCGCACTTTGTCACTGAAGAAAATCTGATCAAGTTATTGAACAAATTGTCAACAAATAGTTGAAACCATGTGCAATACCCTAAGCATTTTTCTTTCATTTTTTAAAAATCTTCTTATGAAATCTGTGACTGAGTGGAAGTATAATAAGATTTTTTGAAGGCAATCCATTCATCATGGTGAGGTTTTTGAATTCATTAGTCCAAACAGTTTAGCCAAATTTAAAATCTGCCAAAACATTCAATTTCATTGTCGCTGTCAAACTGTTAGAAAGTACCAGATCCAGTTAATTTCAACAAAAGTCAATTAATTTAAATATTAACTACAGGAAAAATAATATTCAACAATGAAAACTTGTTAATCTTGTAAACGATGACGTGTTTTACCAAGCAACCAACATATCTCGACTGCAGATGATCACAACGAAACGTGTCTGTGTTTGTTGCCAATACCATACTATTAAAATGGTATATACTTAATACAACTGAGCATTTCCTTATTTGTTAATTACATTGGTAAAACTTTTAAATATATTTTGTGGTTAATAACAAATTATAAATACAATAATAACTATAAATAAACTTATAACCTACAAAAATGTTTCATAAATAAAATTATGTTCTAACAGATTAAATAATATAAATACTTTTGTTTCGAAATATCAAGGTCAGAGGGCTGGCACATACAGAAAGGATACCCATGTGCGGCAATGAAAAAGATAGAGACAGAGAGCGAGATCGTGACTGCACAGAACGGGATAAAGACAACACAAATTCTATTGGCGGAGTGCCATGTTTTTCACCGGCTACAGGAATGAGTTTATTCCCACCACCACCTCCACCAAGGCCGACTAACATGTCACCACATTATGAAGGGCCACTCCGGTTACCACAGTTACCACATATGCCGCATATTTCATTCACGGACCCTCAAGATCGTCAATGTTTCTCGCCAATGCCAAGGAGGAAGCAGGTATAACATACATTATAGAAGCTAGTTTGTTCTGTTTAAATTGTTACTTTTTAAATTATATATATATTTTTTAATTAAATTGTCAAGTACAAATGTGTTTCCTTTGTTTGGATTAGGCAAGGCCACGTCGAAGGTCTGGTGAGTCGTGTGGAGCGCAAGATCTCACCAAGACCCCAATATCACCAGAGTCAGAAATGGCAGAAAACTTATCGGTAAAGAAAAGCAATAGCATACATTCCAATAGGCACAGTTCTACTCCCACTTCACCACAAATAAATACAGTAAGTTGTTCTTTCATCATTTTATACAATTCTTTATATATATATATTATTATTATTATGATTATTATCTGCGTATAGACCCTGTTGGATCACGCAAAGCACTCCGACTCTTGTCTTGCTCCTTCTAATCCTCCACAACTCCCTTATCCTGTCCCCATGGATCCTCTTCCGTTCCTCCGTCCATTTTACCCCTGCTCTCTTTGGGATTTCATTCTCTGGGACCTTCCAACCAAGCATCTTTCTCCTATATGCGTTCCTGTCTTCAACGTCTGTTGAGTCTATTTCTGCATCATAAATAAATATATATATATATATATCTTTATTTTAATACAATATTGTATTTAACTTCCTTTGCAAAAATCAAACTTTATAATAAAAACTAATTTGGTGTACTTGATGAAAATCATTCATTTAATGGAATGCATTCATAATACATTCTTAACAGAGATTTTTAAAATAATTTGTTGTACAGAATTACTAAATTTCAAATTTTTATATTAATATGTGTACCACGAATCTAACTTTTATTATGTATAAATAGTGTCTTTAATGCTGCTTTAGCTTTAGCGAAGGAAATGTTACTACAAACAGTGTAATGTACATTCAGTATTCGCTATCATTCTGTATTTGAAATATGTGTGTTTATGTTCTTTTAGTATGTTTATTATTTTTGAAAACTGAAATAAAATATAAATACTATCAATATGTTGGCTACCTGACTTCATGATCCAATCAGAAACATAATGAACTGAAGCTTACAAACTGAAAACTGTTTTTTTTTTAATTTTCTGAACAATTATTATCTAAAACCATTTGTAACATAAGATTCAATTAAAAACCCTAATCTTAACTTAATTTTCCCGGGTTTTTTTCCAAATAGGTAGACTAACAAACAAAAATTGATTTTATAAAATGGACTGAATAGTTGTTAGAAGGTTTCTCTTTGAGGAAAAATGTGTTTTTACTTAAAAAATAGTTGACACTGGTCTTCTGGATTGGGCCTACATGTTAACTAAAATTAAAGTTGGTTGCAGGTTAAAATGTGCATGTCACCCAAATTTGGCACTGCTTTATATTAAATGTTTTTTAACATGTTGATAACCAACAAGTGATGTACTAATGAACTAATATGTATGTGTAAACTCAATTTTGGTCTAACCTAAGAAGTAAACAAATATTACCAGTAAATTATTTAAAATAATAGATACTGCACTTTTCAAAAGTCCCCATTATTTAAATTAATTTTATAAAAACCGAAAACAAAATAATTTGATATTATAATTTTCCTCCAAAAGGAGCAAATGTAAAAAAAAAGAAATAAAATGAATTCACAAAATTTATCATTCATGTTTCTATTATAAGGATCTGAATAGGTTTATTGAAGTAATTTATTTAGTTAATAATTACCTGTTTTAAGTTATTGAAAATCTGTTCCATAAAGTTGAAGATTTAGAATTACAAACTAAGAGCTTACACAGATACATAAAGTTTAATATTAAAGAGAAAGTAAAATAAGTTATCTTTAAAAAAGTTTATAAACACACTGTAACCGTGTTTTAGTTTTTTGAAAGTCATTATTGAAGCAAATAGCTTCTTTCGTTAAAAATTAACAGAAAACATCAAAACTAAGTTGGACAAAATCAGTAAAAATTCAAACTTTTATTACTCTATTTGTTTCACCCAACTTTGGGGTACACTAAATCAATCACTTTTTAGTGTTCTGTGCCTTCCTCGTAGCCCAGTATTGCTTCATTCGTTGTGATCTTGCTTTTCTTTCTTCGTCAGAGATTTGGATCGTTTGCTTGGATTTGACTTTGCCTTGGAACCGTTGCTTCTTGTCCTTGGTTATTGTTTTGGCTGTTCTGTCCATGAGCATAGTGTCAGTGATTTGTAGTTCTGTTATGGATTTCTCTGTTTCTCTAAACCAAAGTGGTTTGGCTCTTCTATTGCGAAAGTAGTCAAATATTTTTTTTGGTTAGTCTATTTTTGTCAATTGGGAGGATGTACCCATAAAAATCAATTCTCCTTTTTCTTATTGTGTCTGATAGTGTTTCAGTTTTTTGGTAAAGAGTTTCATTCCTGATGTGGAGTAATTGGTTGTTCAAGAATTTGGGGCATAAGATCCCTTCTTATCCTTGGTTATTGTTTTGGCTGTTTTGTCAAACTTTTATTACATTATTATTACCTTTTTTTTGATATATTTTTTGAGATATTGTATTTAAGTATAAGTAAGGAATTAATTTTAAGGACCAACCTATGTAATGGCATTTTTCCTGTAGGTCCTTCATATTTTGTATTGTATTGTATAATTTTTTAAGGAATTTTGGAAATGAATTAATATTGTGTTAACATTTGAATTACTTAATATTATCAAATTTGATTTAAGCAGAGTTTGTTCTGTCTAGACCATGAAAATCGAAAGCGAAGATTCTGACGCAGCTGATTTGAGTCAAACGCATCCAGTAGAATTAACAAGAACTACTCCAAATGATCACAGGCCAGATATGTCAATGAACGCGGAACATTTAGGTAGTCTACCACCACCGCTTCATGTAAGTTATCACATAAAACTTCATGCACCTGAAAAATAATTTTTAAAATATTACATATTTATATAATTTTCTGTAACAAAGGGTTGGTTGTTTCAGGAGTCACCGCTAGAAAATTCCAACTTCCATCATCTAGCCTCGATGTCAGCGCTTTCTCTAACTCCACCACACAGTAAGTAAAAATTAACGAGCTTTTTATAATTATCTTCATTCAACAGTGTTAGGTGTATCCTATTCTGGTAAGATCTGCAAATTTTATAGATATTAAAACTTTAATAATAACCAACAAATCTCTACAGACATATCAAGGTTTTTTTTTACGTAGAATATATTGAATTATTTGTTTGGAACCTACTTGATTCATCAGCCTGAAACAAGGTAGTAAACTATATGCCTTGTATTCTTTACAGTTCACTTAGTAAAGTTTTAAAAAAAGGAAAAAAATACTGATTCAATTATATACTTAGTCGTCTTGTGCCATCTTAGTATTTTGGGTATTCTTGTTTACAAAATAAATAAATAAAATTTGTAAAACTTTTGTTTACAAAATAAAATTTGTATAAACTTTCTCAGAGTAGTAATGAATCAAGCAGCTTGACAGTTACGTGTGTGTGTGTGTGTGTGTGTGTGTGTGTGTGTGTGTGTGTGTGTGTGTGTGTGTGTGTGTGTGTGTGTGTGTGTGTGTGTGTGTGTGTGTGTGTGTGTGTGTGTGTGTGTGTGTGTGTGTGTGTGCACATATATAATCATCTGTATTATTTCTCAGGTCAACATCCATTTTTTTCAGTACTTACTATTCGTACAGGTGTAAATGATGTATCTTTAGAAAGATTTTTTAACCGGCCGAAACAATTTTGTGCTACAATTTACTGTTTATGGAAAATTTTAACATAAACAACACTAACTGTCATAAGCAAAACGACATCATGGACATGCAGCTCGCATGCGCATGCTTGGTGTCAAAAATGAGACAATATTTTGTATATTTTACTAAGCTAACTTATTAATCACAAATAGACAATCCCATTACAAATGCCACCTTCTTTCATAATGTGCTTAGAACAATTTCAATATTTATTTAAAAGTCTTTGAACTTATAGGTTACGTGGCCCTATTGACAAGCCCTACGACAAGTGTGGTGTCGTACAAGCCGGGACAAGCATTTCAAATAACAAACACATGTTTTGAACACTGCTTTTACACAAATATATTTGTAATTTTTCCTTCCTTTGTATATTTATCTATTGTTAATAATTCACTTTTCAATTTATTTTTTTAAACACGTTTTCGCTTCCTTCCAACTATCGCCCTCATCACAACGACTACTTATTCAAAATGCTGTGTTTATTTAAAACTTTCATAGTTTTCCACAGGTACCCTGGTCTTAACTTAATCTACATTAATGGTCCTAAAACAATTTACAAAAATAACTTGTTTATACTATTTTTATATTTTGTTTCAGTGTTTTCTTTGGATACTCATTTAGGTAAGTTGGATACTCATTTTAAAAAAATGAAAAAGTATTATTTTAATGTAACCTTCCTAGTTGGAAAAATAATATTATTTATTTAAACTTCAGGTTTATAATATTTTTAAATAGATTTTTGTTAAGTGATTCTCTTTTAATATTTTTATTACATTAATATAATTAATTATAATTATTAATTAATTGATTATATTAATAATTATTTTGAAATTGTGTGTCAATAGTGACAAATTTTATTTTGATGGAAAATTTATTTGGAAATCATGCATTAAGCATTATTTGAAAAAGCTTTTAACAAAACAATAAAATTACAATTTAATTTATTTAACTTAAGACAGAAAGACTACTTTCTCAATTTTACTCTGGTTTTTGATAAAGTATGTTATAGGAGATTCATTGTTGAACTAAGTAAATCATTGCCAGGTAATTATTTGCCAATTACTTGAGCTGTACTTAGAGGTTATACGGTTTTTTCCTTTTCTGGTGAAAAATCATTAATGTTAACAAAAGGTTATGTTAGGTTAAGTTTAAGAGGTCATATGTATAGATAGATTTTTTTTTAAAATGTCATATGTATAGATAGATTTTTTTAAAAAAATCACATTGATCTTGAGGCCATATCAGCTTTATATCTTGTAGAGTGCCACAAGACAGTATTCTTAGGCCTGTCTTGTATTTAATATAATACAGCAGACCAACCATCAGATGAAAAACACTACCATTGCACATTTGCTGACAACACAACAATAATGTTAGTTAATGAATCCCAGACTGAAGTAAATAAAATGTGCATAAGAACATATAACTGAATCACTCAATGACCTCATGTTTACAGGCTAAAATTAACAACTAAATGAAGCTAAATGAACAGAAATTACATCACACATTATTTGTTTTACAAAGCATTAACATGTTAATAAGTGTTGATATTAAATAGTAATTAATGACAAACAAATGCCTCGATCATGCTAAATACCTTTCATTATTGTAACATAGCCACCAGACCACATATTCAAATGATTAGGATTATATACCTATTCTTCCCATCAGTGGTCTATCAACTCACCTCATGAAATTCGGCTTGGTCAAGCTACACACGCGACTCATATTTCGTTACATTTCATAATGAATATTTTAAATGTGTAATTGTGCTTAGTGTTTGTGATTTATGTTTTATTGTTTTGTTTGACTTTGTGACAACCTCGACAGAGGGATTTAACATTTTGTACGGCCTGAAGATGAAACTATAGAGTTTCGAAACCGCGGTAGCCTTTATGAGGTGAGTTGATAGACCACTGACGGGAAGAATAGGTCATAATACTAATCATTTAAATATCTTTGTTCACAACTCAAATTGAAACACCTTGTTTGTAAAAGGGTAGAGAAAATACGTCTAAAAGTATAACAAGCGAATCGATAAATTGGGCAGAAATCGCAGCTACATCATAATTGCTCTATAAAGCAATCATCAGACCTATTAGGACATATGGAGCTTAATTATGGTATACAATAAATCATCAAACTAGCAGATATTTCAGCAAAGTTGGAACAAGATTGTTCACTTTATTGTAGAATAAATGCTAGATGGTACCAGCAGAATGAAGATCTGTATTCAAATGTAAGTTTCCAATTCGTGGATAAAGTTATCCAAAATTGTGCACTACAACATAAGAAGAGATTATAACAACATCAAAGATGAGGCTGTACAGCTGATGAACACTGAGTCTGACATAAAACGTTTTAGAAAACAAAATCCACAAAACAGCTAAACACCTCAATTAGAAACTAGGTTGTGATTTAGGACCTCTATTTCTGTCATAGGTGTCAAGGCTGGTGCTAGGTACTCTGGTATCCTGTGCAAAATTTTCATTCACGCTTCCCCTCGTTCAGTTTACACGCTCTCCCCCACAGCCCATTTAGTATGTGTTTCTTCCTCTCGTGTTCCTTAGACATTAATTTTATAATATGTAGATTTTAGAAGTAACTTGTTTGAATAGATCCTTCATGATGACTACTTACATTAAACAGTATATGATAGCATGAATATGATCTTGAAGAGTGTCCGTAAAATATTCTTACATCAGGAGTACAGTCAGCTATAATGTAATACTTTGATTGATGTAACATTGATAAGATTTTACTTCTTTAACAGTAGAAAGCAATTAAATCAGTGCAATTAAAATGAAATATATAACGTATGATAAAATATATAAATATGTGATACATGACAACTGGTTCGCAATACCTAGTATTTTCATTGTAGTAATCCTTTTTTTGATAATAAACCACCAATTTCATAAATTGTTATTTGTACGAGACGCCTCCTTTGTTTTCCAATACATACTATAATTGATTTTTTTTTAATTTAAGCCCACAATACAGCACACACAGTCAATTTAATTAAGTCTTTTGGTTATTCTGCATTTTTCCCAGTATTTTTTTAATCTTATTGATCTCTGAAGTCTGAGTTCTTCCGAATATACTACGTTTCGTGGACGTTTTTCCTTAAACTGTAATTGAGTTTCCTGACTTTTTAAGATCGCTTTTTCCCTTCTTCCTGCCAATTGATCCTTGGTTATTCCCACTTCCTCCAAGTCCTCTTCCACCTCCTTCAACCACTTGTTCTTAACTTTACACTTCAGTTGGTAGTCCAATAATCTCCTCGTAAATCTACTCTCCGGTAATCGAGTTAGGTGTCCAAAGAAGGTAATCTTCTTTTCCTAAAAATGTTAGTGAGCTGCTCGTTGTTCCGATAAAGACCACTTTTATAATTGCTTTTAAAACACTAAACTTTACATTTACTTGTGTATATATATAAATATATGTGTGTGTTATTTGTATATTAGTAATTAATGTTATACTGTTAACATACAAAAGCTTGTAATAGTACATTGTACAACCAAATACATTTGGGCTGTCATGCCCAAATATTAAAGCATGGTGAAATGATTAAATGGAATTATGAACTCAATAAAATCTTTCACATAGACACCAATGATTTATAGTCATTTATTTACTTGCCAAATGATTGATAAAGTATTTCAAATTTTTAAATAAAAAGGAACACATATAATGCTACATAAAACATTCCAGTTGTTTTTACGTACATAAGTATCATATTGATGATGTAATTGCAGGTTTATTTCCTGGTATGGAGGCCTGTCGCAATTCCCTCATGAATGACTTGCATGAAGCACGTAATGAAAACCATCACATTGTAACCAAGAAAAAAAGTAAGTGCCACATTCTCACTCAATACTCTTGTCATATAAGTGTAACAATACACAGCGCTAAGGATCTGTTATTATTAAATTATTTAAATTATTTTTTATTATTAAACTGTTTCTATATCATCGTTTTTTATATAGCCTACCTATTTAATATCGTTTTTTATATATTATTATCTACCTGGGCTATAATCAAAATAATTCAAATCTTTATCATTGTTAACTTATTTAACTCCACTTCTTACTTTCACCATAAAAATATCTTCTTTTTCATCATAATGCACTCTTACTTTAACAGAGCCATCCTTGGGGCAGTGCGAGAGGGGCCTTGCATCTGTAGAATTTTTGTAATATAGTTTGTGTTAGGTTCAAACTAGCAACCAAAATATATTTAAAGTTGAAATGTTCAGCTTATTAAATGAGAAAAAATGGATATGAAATAACTAAATCAGTGTTATTAAAATAATTGTTATGTGTTCACATGTTGTCATAATCATAATATTTTCAAGACCACTGTCACTATGTATGTACAGGTAACAGTGTACTTCCAGTGATTTACCCAGGTACCTGACAAGAGAAAATAAAGTTACAAAAACAGATATTTTTATGCAAATTATTCCCTTGCTCCTTTTGACTACTTTTAGTGTAAATAATGTTTACTCTTTAAGAAATTCCATATTTAAACATTCATGAAGGGTGGAAGCTTAGAGTATTAAGAAAAACCAATATGCCTACTTTTGTGTTCATGATACTTTCGATTTTTTTTTTTTTTTTTTAACGTCCGACTATTGTGCACACTTGGGCTAATTCAGACGATGGGATGATTTATAGCGTTTGAAAATGCCAAGCACTGGCCTGGATCGAACCCGGGTCCTCGGGGTGAACGCCTAGTACGCTATCAACTAGGCCACCGATTTTCCATTGTTCTTGTCTATACATATTAAATTAACATACTTTCGTGTTTATCATTTTTCAGTAGTAATGTTTTTGTAAGTAGAAAAATCATACGTTTTTAGGTCTAATTAAGTCTGTTTTATAAATAACAATTTTTTTGTACTAAATTATATAGGCCTAATTATTGTTGTTTTATCAATACATTATAATATTCTTCCTACTTTTCTCCAATATAATGTGTTGTGAATATATTGTTTATGGGTGGGGGGCATTAATTGTATTGTTGCAATGAGAAGACCTTGCAAAAACGTTTTTCATCAGGTCTTCCATTCGCCAAGGACGGCTCTGCATTCTGTGTCAACTTGGTTTTCATAGACTGCTTCTTTTCTGTAATTATTTCTTGAGGTTAGTTCAACCTCCCCAAAGAAGACTGTTTGACACTTATCACTACATTTACCTTCATAATGAGCTGCCTCGGTGGCCTAGTTGATAGCATACCATACTGGAGCTTTCACCCCGAGGACCCAGCCAGGGCTTGACATTTTCATACGCTATCATCCCATCGTCTGCATTAGCCCAAGTGTGCTTTATCCATTAGGTAGTAGACCAAATATTTTTCTAAATAATTGATTAGGAATTATTGTAAATATGAATATGTTTTAATAATAGTTTGTTGAATTTTAAGTTGTTCCCTACTAAATATCAACAATTTTTAAACATAATATTATTTTGAAATAATTGCTTAGACATTACCTTGTCTGTATTTTGTTCATTTTTATCTTTTCAGACAAAAATATCATTATCTCACTTGTGATTTAGAGTAAAATAAAATTTCAAGTAATTAAAAACAAATTAATAAAATAATATTATTGATTTAATAAATGTTATGTGTATATTTTTACAGTTGGTCGCCCTAAAGGCCAGCACAGTGCTCCACGAGGAGGCCCTCCTAGATCATGGACCAATGCTGAATTAACAGAAGCCCTTCAACATGTATGGAACAAAAAAATGACAACTTCCCAAGCTTCTCGGATTTTTGGTATACCATATAATAGTCTGTTAATGTATGTAAGAGGAAAATATGGTAAATCGCTTAAACTAGAACAGTTGAAGAAAGAATGTTTTGGAGATCTTGGAGGGCCTTTGGATATTTTAGGCTTAGGATCTTTAGCAAATAATAACAATCCAACAGGAAAACCACACAAGGGCCCTGAACCAGATCTAATGCTGGGCCCACCTGGATTCAATCCTGGTCCTTATCCGACAACCAACTTTTACCCCGATTTTGGGGCATCTTTTCCAGTTCCTGTTGGAATGGTCCATCTTTTACCGCAATCTGAGAAAAACAGAGAATTAACTGGTCCTATAGACTATGTTAAAGAAGAACACCATTCTCATCGAAATGCACCAACGCCCATGGATTATGCCAAAGAAGATGCAGTAAGGAACAGCCCAATGGCGTTAGACTTTGCCAAAGAAGAAGGTAATATTCAAAATAGTTCTATGGAAGAAGAAGATGAAGAAACAGAAAGGAGCCCAAAACACCGAGAAGAAATTAATCCTCAACATGTTGAACAAAATGGCCAAGACTGACGTTCATTCTATTCGGAATGTTGATACGAGGCTTTTTCAAACTTAATGGCAAGGTTTGCAAATTTAAACTGAACTTAAATAAAGTGATATTGTTCTTACAGTAATATTGTGCTGACTTTTATCATAAAGGAATTGTGCTAGGACATTTTCTTAAAGTGTAAGTTTTAAGGACTCTGCAGCTAGGAAAAAACAAAGAGTTATGTGTGTGGAGTATGAATGTGTGTGGACCGTTGTCTTGTTGTTTTATTGTGTTGGGGAAGACTAACCTGCAACTCATACTGTCTGGACGTAGTGAACAAATAACTTCATGGCTTACTGTATCGGATTTATCTCGATGATTCGACATTGCTGTTATTTATAATGCCATGTTTTATTGAAATAGATTAAATAATAGCTGTTAACAGATCATAAATATTATTCTTATACTGCCAAATACAGGATATACATAACAATATTTATATTTACACTTACAATATTTTTTATAAACTCTTACAAAGGCAATGTCGTTTGATTGAGGTATAAAATCCTTCATTAAATTAACAGTGATAATTTATAAATGTTAGATTTAAATTTACAATATCTTGATTCCTCACAAAACTATCCGGTTCCTTAAACAACAACGGTCTTTTGTTATTACTATTAATACTGTGCTTCCTATGTTATACACTTTGTATTAATCTCAGTTAAGAAATAGATGGTACTAAACATTATCGATTAGTATCGGGAAAGACACTATGTTTAGTAAACTATACTCTTAAGGGTAGGAGCACAATTTTAAAGTTTACTGAACACTCTGGCCCGATACTATTCTCAAGAATATCATAAACACATTTAATGTAATTGTTTATGATATTTTACAAATATGTTGGTAAACATTTTTTGTTTACTATGCATTTAAAAAAAAACATTTTGGATTATCAGGTCTTGCAGTTTATTATTCATTCTTTAATTTTCAAAGTAAAAATTTTACATTATCATTAACTTGAGATTTTCTGTTTTTCTATTACTTTGTTTTCATAAAAAAATTTCATATTTTGACTTTGTGGTGCTAATTTTGAGACTAGTAAAGTAATTTTCCTACAAGCTAAATATAATAAGATGGAATAAATCTCATTGCTGATATGCTCAAAGTAATTATATAGTTAGTTTGTGAGAAATATAATTTTGTACTTTAATAAATAAAATATATTATAATTTTAAAATTTTTATAATACAAAAATATTATTTGTTTGCTAGTATTTGGCAAGGTAATACCAATACTTAAAATAAGTTAAAAATAATGGTATAACTTAAATAAGACATACACAAAATAAAACATTTATTTTAATCTGAAATATTTATAATTTTTTGAATGTTTGTGTGTGTGTGTGTGTGTGTGTGTGTGTGTGTGTGTGTGTGTTTGTGTGTATTTTGCATTTTTGCAAATTTGCATTTTGAATATATGTTATAGTCTTTTGAGTATTTTTTTTTTTTTTTTTGTTAAAATTGTAGCTTATAAAAATAATATACAGATCAATTTAAATACCTAATATTATTTATTTAATAAAAGATAATATTTAATTTTACCATGTACTTTTAATTTAATTAGTATAAAAGAAACATTTTCTTATTGTGTACCAATAAACACCACATGTGTTTATTAATAATAATTATTGTATTTAATTACATTTTAAAACATAACCTTTAACAACAAAACTACCTGAAGGTATTTCTCAGCTAAAATTAATGCACCGTTAAAATTACAAAATTTCATTTTTTTAATGTTTAAAACTATATTCCATTAAATCATATCAATTAATTTATATAGATTTCACTCAACAAAAATTTTAAAACAACTTTTGGCATTGAGATGTATTTCTTTTCTTAATTAGTTTTAGGAAGTAATCCTACTTGTAGAACACTCAAAGATTGATAAACCAAAATGTTAAAAATTATAAAAATATATATATGTTAAATACAGAAGACTGACTGAAACATGCCAATGTTCCAAGTATATATTGTATCATGTATTTATGTTTGGGTTAGAATACTCAGCTATTTTGTTGTTGTACTGATACAAACTACAGTTCCTGCAGATTTATTAATATAATATATAGACATTCTAAGTTTTAAGTTTTGCAAGCTATACGATTTATTACAACAGATTTTTAGGCTAGGTACAACTCGCAGTATTCTACAGTATTGTCCAAGTAGTCGAGGATCATAAACAGTCTAACATTACATTGAGTGTCACTTCGACTATTAGCAAGGTGCAGTTGGTTCCACTGATCTCAGTGCTGCCAACATAAAAATGTGATTTTTAAAGAAGAATTGTGCAACTAACATAAAATACTTGAAAGAGTATTAATGACTTATAGTAATAAATAAGATTGTGATCAAACGTTTATGAACTTAAGTAATCGTGATAATTAAGAATTGTTAATGTAATAATATAACTTATTTTCCATGATTATGTTTTACAGAATGATTATTATGTAGTTTGAAGATAGTTTTGTATTGAGGTTGTTTAACATAGTAGACCTATCAATGGCATTCAGCTTAGTTGTTATTCCTTTCTCGCATTCTATGAAAAGTTCGATTGCGTTACCAGTTTATATGTGTTGTAGCATGTGTGTTACCAGTCTACACTACTACACTATCTAATCTTGTTTTAAAGAATACATTCTGAAATTTGTGTTAGATCTAGATATAGAAGAATTTCTGTCGACATAAATCCAATAATATTATTTAGTTAGGTTAAAGAACTTTGCACTGCGTTCTTATTACCATTGAACGCCAATAAAAGAACAGATGTATCACCATTTGAAAAATAATAGCAAGTTACTGAATATCAGTGTTTTAATGGTAATAATTACAGCTCATAATTGTAGCACATAAGAACACAGACCAAATAAAATTGTAGCTTGCACTGTAATTAAAAGAAATCTACTCGAGTACTTTCATAATTTCATTACTAACTCTGTTAATTATTTCACAAACCATTTTTTTTCATTCGTTTACAGAATTAGAAAAAAGTTACAGTAGTTTAAACAATCAAATATTATAACTGTTTAAACATGAATGTATACACTTGTTATATTCTATTTTATAGATTGCTGATTAATATTTTTACAATAAACACAGATATTTAATGATATTATTAAAATAACACTTGCAGGGTAAATATCTCTTATCAGGGATGGCCTTCATACAATAGATACAGGTAATTAGATTAAGTTTGTAGGGACTTGTTTATATCAATCATTTGAATAATTCTTCACTACATCACTACAGAATATACCAACCTAAACATAATTTTGGATAGATAACATTTTGTGAAACAAAAACTGAATAACGGTATATAATTAATTTTATTTTCCAGTTTGAATTATTCATAACAAAATTATTAAAAGAAAAATGTAAAGCAAAAAGTTCTCTTCATATAATTTTTATCAGCATTTTTTTTTATAATAACACAGAATGCTTATGAAAATCGTTGGTGTTATGTTACAAAGATTCAAATTCACAAAGAAAAAGCTAGTTGATAGAAACATTTATAAGCTTATAAAAATCTAAAAACATGAGATTGTGTGAAAATATGGCATTAACAAAAAGATTTAGAACAAATATGGCGTTAACAAAAAGATTTAGAACAAATACGGCATTAACAAAAAGATTTAGAACAAATACGGCATTAACAAAAAGATTTGGAACAATTTTAAACAGTGGCACATTGCATGTTGAGCTATATGGTTGCTAAAGAAGATGCAAGATGCATTCCTAGACAATAGATACAATAATAAATATAGTCCAACACTCAATGGCGTAAAAGGATTCCTCCAAGGAATTACCTTAAGGAATGTAATATACTCTCTTTGAAATGGTTTCAGAATTTTTAGTTACTTAAATTTAAAAAATTGAAAACTTTTTAAACAATAATTTTTTTAGGTTTGGAAAAACTAAAATTATTTTTATTAAAAAAAACCATTATTGTCATTCTGCTTGATGACCCAAAAATGAAGAGATCAAATGGTTAAAAAGAATAAATTGAAGAATATTATTTTTAATAAGGAGAAAAACGAGTTGGTTAAAATTTTTATGATTTAAATCCATAACAATATGGATGAACAAGAATGGATTTAAAAGAATAGCGATTGATCTTTTATTTTGCATGAATATTTTTAATTTTGACATTGTATTTAACACTTTAACCTTTTCAATGCAACAAAACAATAAAACATTTTTATAACAATTTTGAAATGTTATCTATTCAGAAGTGATCGTTTAATTTGTGTTTCTTCTTTAATAATTATTTTCTTGCTCATCGTCTTCCATTACAACCACAACTCAGCAGTCATGTATGTATACGATAATTCTGGATTGTTATAATTCTAATTGTTATACATCAATATTTTTGCGTAGCATATTTATACATTGTTATACAGATTATAATTTTCTGTTTTTAAATACAAGAAGGAGAATGAAACGATTGATATAAACTTTCAATGCTCAGACAGATCAACAAAAACAAATCCGTTGTACAGTGAATTAATTAATTATTTATATAAAAATAAATATATTTTGATTCTGTTAAGGGTATTCCTGGCTTCCAACTAGACATAGATTAAATAGTTTATCAAGCATGTTAATGTTCTATAATTGTTTATACACCAAGAATTTAATTTGATGTAACTACGATTGTAAGTGAAATTATTCATAATAAAATAAACGTGCACGATTTTAATGTTATAAACTGAAACAATTTGTATTTTTGCGATTAAAATTCATTAAAAATATCTTTAATGGAAATCATTATTGAAACTTAAGTGAACTTATACACTTCTTTAGTGGCATTCGGATACAAAATAAAAATGTCTGTTTATCTGTGTAGTAAACCACTTAAAATCTGGCTACTAATGAAGGCCAGGTAATAAAATAACTAGATAGCTACATTTTCCACTTAATTAAAATTTGAAGTAATTGACAAAAATTATACAAAATTAATGCCTGAAGGTATTGCAGGTTCATTTTTCCATTACCCTAAAATTGCTATTTGTATATAACTGTAGATTAAATTAATTTACAAGTTTTTTAATTGTTAAGAACAAAAGATGATTTACATAAAATTATATTTTGCAACTGCAATCTGAATTTAGTTATTTGACTTTCTCATTTTTTTAATAAAATAATAAACTTTGATCAAAACAAAAGAACTCAGTTTCTGAAATTAAATAATCCTTCCCCTTCTGTACTATAAACACATTTCTTGGAATTAAATCATACTGGCTACCATATGAACGAAAGGTGAATTTTATGTAAGGCGACTTACAAATATTGTTTCTTATGAGAATGCAACCATGAAACTGGAAAAAAGTGATTGGTTTATTATATGATGGTAGAGCATACGCATTTCACCAGTGCTATATTTCACTTACACTTTGCTCGTCTATATTGTTCACTTGAAAAACTCTTCCGACTAAAATTATTCATTGGACATTTTATACAGCAGTGGATAACGGAGAACCAAATATAGAATAAAGAGCAGTACTAATTTTATTTGATTTGTTTTATTTTTTTAATAATGACATTGAGCCAGTTAAGCCAAATCAAATTTATTTCCAATTACTCAAAATTCAAACTTTAACTAAGCAATTCTTTTAAACATTCATTAAAAACTTTTACGAATAGGTGTTACTCATAGGTAGTAATAATAAAACAGTAAACTTTATAATGTATTGGTTTTTATCAATAACCGATACTATTAATATTATGAAAATTTCACTACCATTACACAAATGTTCTCAGATATACATATACAAAACTAACTGTTTTTCAGTAAAGGATTATATCTATTGTATAATTTATCTATTTTTTTTTTTAATTGTGATTCAAAGTTATTTTTCCAAAGCTATTCATGTTTTGGCAAATATCCATTAGCCTGCACAAATACCATTAAATGTATGGGCATTTTTCAAAACCTTTAATTTGAGTGTTATGTATATGTTATATGTGATGTCTTTTTATAAAAATTTCTGTATATAATTTTTATTGATGGTAAATAAATTTTCTGTTGAATTTGAATGTTACGCAATACTTATTTTACCACAAATTATGATATTAAGTAGTGTAAATGTGAAACCTTATATTTAACGGTACAAGAACCTTAGCTGTTGTGATAGGTAATTGTTAATTCAATATGTACTTAATGCTCGTCAGCTTTGGCTAAAGTTGTAAAACACGTATAATTTGTATATTTTGTTTGTTATTTTCCCTATTAAGAACAAATAAGGTATACTGAGAAGTATTAAATTTTTGCATCAATTAGAAATATAAATAATTGAGATAGGCTTTAATTGAAACTGTTACCCAACTTATAAAACTTGAAATATTTACTTTTTTATATATTTTTTAAAAATTTACATTATCCATATTACAGTTTATTTTCTTATAAATGTATATTGCATTTAATATTTGTATTTTGAAAGCTTGTGTATAATTAACAAATTTTCAATAGAGCTTATGATTTTTGTTTACTACTACTAATTAAAATAATTTTTTTTGGTGTTTAATGTCTGACTATTGTGCACACTTGGGCTAATGCAGACGATGGGATGATTTATAGCGTATGAAAATGCCAAGCCCTCGCCGGGAATCGAACCCGGGTCCTCGGGGTGAAAGCCTAGTACGCTATCCACTAGGCCAGATTGTTTCTTTGTCTGGCAAACATATTCATGTGCAAGAGTTATATTACAATGCAGTTATAATTAACTATTTAACTTCTCTAATTTGCTAAAAGTACATTATAACTATTCCTACATTTTATCATAAAACTTGTTTCGTATGGTAATTAATTTGAAATTTTGGTATTAATTTGAACAAGAGTAATTTTAATAAATATCCTTTGATTTCTCTGTACTACACAATGTTATAAGTAAATGGCATCTCAAGTCCTAACTATATTTACATTCCAAGTTCATTATTCCAATTAGACATTAATAGCACTTGTCAGACAGTTTTCATTTTCCCATTTCTTTACCATTTTTTGAACAGTGCTTTTTTTATTTATTCCAAATTTTGCACACTGATTACATTTCTTTATACATGTTGATTATTTTTTTAATCTACCCATAGTCATAATTTTATTTGTGTGTAATATAAATGCTGTACACTACCTAGGCCAATTTAAAATTGCACTTTTACCTTCCTCTAATTTGATTTTCATTTAATATCCTGTAATATTAATACAATCGGGATACCCTTTTCAAACTTGATTAACCTGTTGCAGTTCACAAATCTTAATACTTGCCTATGATCCTGATCATTTTTAAATGAACAAAAGCAACCACTTTCTCAGTATGTCTTAGTCACATATGTATATTTTCAATATTAAAGATGTATATTTATATTTTAAAAGAATTTGAGTAAATAGATTTCTTTATTTATTGTATTCCTTCCATTGTGTAGAATAGAATTAGTTGGTGAGTGGTTTTTATTGTTACAACTCGATGTTACATCAACAATTTTACCACTTGTAAACATTATTTAGAATTATTGTAAAGCTCTCTTCCAAATGTACAGTTATTATTTATTATATTTATAAACTAGATAGAATCAGCTTATATATTTTTTGTTTGTATTATTATTATTTTATTTTGTTTATGTTGTGAAATTCTTGTAATGATAATTCGTTGATTATCATTTATTGTGGCTGTGTAAAAATACTTTATTGGTTGTTTTATTTTTAAAATTTTTTATTATTTCTTTTTTTTATACCGTTCGTATCTTTCCTCAATTTAAAGTGTTGTCCGTTTAAAAATTTGTTTTAACATGTCTTTAATGCAGTTTTAGTTCAAATATTATAAAATACTTTTATAAAATTTAACATTTTTTTTAAATGTTGCATAAATATTCAGTGTAACAGAAGATTGCATTCCGTAATGTGAAGAGGTCCATAACAATGAGGTGGGTGAGATAATATAACAATAACTTTAACAAGGTCACTGGGAAAATGTATTTAACCCTTCCAGAGCTACATTCACACAAATATGCTTGTATGTTAATTGCATAGTAACATCTTATTTAGGGTAAAAAATCATAGAACAATGTATTTAATTATGTAAAATAACTTCACTGACATAAAAAGCATATGAAATGTTTTAAATAATTTTTTATTGTTTTTTTGTGAAATTTTTTATATATATGTATATATAAAGCTCAAGAAGCATAACAAGAGTAGATGAATGTAACCTCAAATCCTAAGTGGTTTTGCAGAAATTTCTGTCATAAGCTCCTGAAGGGTTAAAACTTATATTTTTCAAATTCATATTAATTTGTACATTTTAAAAACAAATGATTGAATTAAATGACTTTGTGTGAGAATAGTTAATAAATTCTGGTAATATTTTATGGTATATTTTTGATGTTACATAAGCAACTATTAAAAATTAGTTAATTTATATTTCAAAATTTAACTGTTTATTAAATTTAAGCCTACAGCTTTTTAAGCTCTCATTGATAAAAATTTAATTTATTCAAATCAAACTGAAAGAAATTATTATTTTCCAATATTTATTTTGATATTATACAGTTTTAATAAATACAACCAATATTTTTTTATATAATTTCATTACTTTTCCAACATGAATATACTGTTAATTTAAAACTAGTTTACAAGATTTTTTTAGGTTACGTATTCAATGTAATTGTTTAACTTTACTTTCCATAACTGAAATATTTGATTTTTTCAACTTTAATAGTCACATAAACTTAATGAATGACATTGTTAAACTGTACAATTTAAACTTGTTTCGTTTTGTTTTTATGTTTTAACTACCTTATACCTTTCCCAAATTTGTATGAATTTAGTTTTTATTTTCTTTAATTAGTTGCATATATTTTGTATAGGTCATTTTATTTTGGTATTGGTTCCTGATTTGAATTATTAAAATTCCTTATTTTGACAAATTTAAATTGTAACGTTTTATTACCTTTCTTAATTTCATTCCTTTAATTTAATTTTGTCCTTATTTATTTTCTCTCTTCCAACCTGAACATCACAATGATGTATTTAATTTATGTATATACCAAACAAACACAATATAATTTCAAACCTTTATTAGGTTTACATATAAAAAGCAAGTACAAGATTTTTAGAAAGGAGAAGTTTGAAAAATTCTCCTCAGTTGTGAAATTCAGAATAATTTTATTAATAAGTTTCAATTATTTATTAATTTCCAATTATTTCAACATATTTTTATTTGGGTCTTGTTATTAAAAGGTTTTTAAATTATTTGTTTTTATTGGCAAACATCCATCAATAAAACTACATTTATTGCAAAATGAAATGAAGCACTCGTGTGCAAATCATATTTAACCAAAACTTTTATTACAATTTGTGTGTGCTTCAAACTAGATAAAGTTAGTCAATACAAGTTATAATTACTTTCTAAAAAAACTATGTAAAAATAATTAACATAATTTGGTATTATATATTGGTTGGTTAAAACGGTGCTTATCATAGAAAATCATTATTTTAATACAAATAAATTTATTTATATATTATGTTTATACATGTTATAAATGTATAACACAATAAATTAATATACAAAACTCAATATTACAAAAGAAGATTATTAGCTTCTTTGCATTTCAGAGGCATTTGTAACTGAGAGGACAAGATACTAAACATATTTTATTTTTTAAATAAACTAACTAAATCATATTACAAAAAACATTACTAAAGTATTTTTTTAGTTAGTTCAACTAACTAGTTTTATTAAAATCTTTCTAAATCACTAGTTAATATTTAAACAAATTTAGTTTGTAATAAAATAGTACACAATATAATTTGTTTACCGCATTACTAAAACTATCAAAAATATACAATAATCTACCTATTTAATGATTTACATAAAAATATTTAAGCTGTCAAAATGTTATATTAACTCACTTAGCTACAAATAAAATACTTTTTTATCAATATTTTTATTTTCTTTAAATTTGTTTTCTGTACTGTATAAACCCACACTTGTAACGAATACCTCAAGAATAGTAGAATTTGTGAAGTTGTGATAATGTTAGAACGAGATGTCTGAAAAGACTGTAAATCATACACTGCCTGCTTTATTTTTTATGTATAGCCTACTCATTAACTTATTACCTCAGAGCCCCGCTCGGCTCAATACACAAAACACATATTTGCATTCTTCACTTATTGACATTTTACAATTATTTGTTCAAAACAATTGTTATCTTTGATTGAACTGGACTTTCAATTTGTTTACAAATTTTTTTCAGTGTCCAAATCAAAATTTAAAAAAATTAAAATCTCATGAAATTTATCAGTTATTTTATTTCAGTAGAATATTTTCAGTAATTTTAATACTGCTAAAAATTATTGATTTCGTTATTAGTATAAATTACGTAAACCAATGCAAAACCTTTTTTTTCGTACACAAGAACATAAGTACTTTATATTATAATATTTGAATAAAGAATTATTTACACACAATCCAACAAGTTGTTTATTGAACATTTTAAATAAAAAAGTATATAGTATGTACCTTTAGTAACCAAATCACAGGGTACAAACAACGGTATTTCTAAAATCATAACCAAATCAACAATGTTTTAAAAATTTATATTAGAATATTTTGAAATTCAAAATGTAAGATTAAATTGCACAAATAATGACTTTTTATCATTATGTAAAAAATATTACTTTAACAACATGATAATAAAAAAAAATTGATTTCATGATTTTAAAATACAATTACTTTTACCAAAATAGCCTAGATACTGTAAACGCATTGAAACATCTAATTACTCAACATTTAATTAATTACTTAAAATAGATTTACATTTTTCTATTGTTTTTATTAATTAACAATGCTAATTTTGAAGTATTCTGAAATAGTTACATCTTTTTTTTTATTGTCTAATATTGCAGAGTCAAGACTTATGTAAATGGTGTGACATGATATTTGGTGTAATAAAACCACTGTCCCTTATTATTTGCAAACAGTTTAAACTTATTTTATGAAAACGTTTTAGAAATTTATTTGTAAACAAATACATAGTAGAAATCATAAAGTCTGTATAAGAAATGGTTTGATAGTTTTGTTGCGTTCAATGTTCTCTCTAATGTAACGTTGTAAAGAAGGTATTTGTTACTCTAAAATATAATTTAAAAACTATTACCATAGATATTAGATATTTGATGTATCCGCCCATTTTATACCTGCTCTAGATGTTATCTTACTGCATTTTGTGTAATGACCACAAAGCATTTTCCACTACATTAATTTCACGTAATAATTTTCTGTTAAAAAAATCCTAACTTATTTTTAGGTTGGTATTTACAAATTTATTTGTTTCAGACATTTAAATATCCTATTTAAAAGATGTTATCAGTATCATAGATAAAAAATATAAAAAGAAGATTACCGGTACTTAAAATGAATATAAAAACAATAATGTTTATTATTACTGATATTTTAATATAATTTTGAAATATTTAAACATTTACCACTGCAGAACTGTATTATATGAAGTTACATAGATTTCAGAATTGTTTAATCCAATCAAATTTGGTTGCTACATTAGTTTGCGCTTTTATAGTGATAACAATACATAATGAAATTTTGTGTTAGGATAGATATTTCCAAAAACAGTTGTCTTCACTCCAGGAAAATTATTACAATGTTAACCGTAACTTAATAATATTTAATTTTGAAAACAAGAAAACTGTTTTGATGGTAACATCTTTTTATTATGTATTTTTAACTATTGCCATTTCTATCAAAACATTCATCCCTTATTTAATGAAAAGCAGCTGTATTACTATCACCAATTAATTGGGATTTTTGAAAGGGATTAAATCCTCAACTCTTAACTCAAACTCTTAATTTATACCTGAGTGGTACAACAAACAAATGAACTCAAGTTTGTATTTATAAGTTTAAATGTGATCCCTATCCAAAGATCTTTATTTATTTTATTTTATTGTACAAAAACTAAATTTCGTAAATAAAGGAAACCTAATAGAAAGTTAGCTTCAATCCTGTTTCCAGGTTCAGTCTACTAATTAGTATTGATGGAATCTCATGTATTCAGTTAATCACTTCATTTCATTAAGTTAGAAATCAGAAGTTTAATAAAAGAAACATACAAATATGCACAAAAATGAAAGACCAATTATTATCTAATATTATTTAAACAAACATAAGGAAATAAATTATTTGCTGAAATCTAACAAATTGACTTTCAGCTATAAATTTTAACAACTAGAGAAGTTCAAAAATAAGTATTTTTATGTGATTACATTTCATAATTCAATCCTACCACAGTGCATGTAAAGATAAAATGCTAAAAAAACAGATTCCAGTCACTCATAACTTTGGGACATATGATTTTCTTTTTCTTACATTCACCAAACATGACAATAAAAAAAAAGACATGACTTGTGACACCATTCATACAAAAGTAGGAAAAGAAAGGAGCGCATAAAAAAGATACTGTGTAAGCGGTTGTTCACAACTTGGATTCAAAATCACTGCCGAATTTGGATGATTTAAAAACTAGCTTTCATATCTTTTGTCTTAGCCTACACATTTTTGCTGTTTTTGTATGGATAAATAAATGACATCAAAAGTAATGTACCATATTACACTCAAGCAGTTATTACAAAAACAATGTTCACAAATACGAAACTATTAAATATAAATACTGTGGCAATTTTTACAATCAAAATATAAACAGAAATATTTTGTATTTCTTTTACAACTTGAATTTTCTTTTTGATTAACCTAGCCGACACAGTTATTGCCTTTTTTATTAGAGGGTTTTGCAATTTTTGAACAAAAGCGGTATAAAGTAATATTTACTACTGGGTGATAAATTTTGAAAAAAGGACAAAACCAACAATTAATTATGTGATTGAAATGAATTATATAAGTAACATGTATATAAGGAAGTAATGTTACTTACATTATATTAGTAACATGTATGTAACTATGTTCAGTATAATGATCTGCCTTCCCTAGCTTTGTCAATTCTACTTTCGTTTACACATTTCGGAGAACCTCCATCTTCAAAAACTATATATGTACTACAAAAACTATATCTATAGTTTTTGGAGATGGAGGTTATCCAAAATGCGCCAATGAAATTAGAATTGACGAAGCTAGGGAAGGCATCTCATTATACTGAACATAGTGATAATAATTCTAGCAGAAAATAAGAAGAATATAAAAAGAATTTCAACATGTATGTAACTTTGTACAAAAATTAAAATTAAATTATAATTAAAAAAATATATATATATATATATATATATATATATATATATATATATTTAAGTAATGCAGGTATCATAAAAGTACATTTCTAACCTAGTTTTTGCAATATAAATAAGGTGTAATATAGAAGTGTGATTCAGAAAATTCTCTGTACAATGGTACTCATCCACTCAAATACCAGAATGCAATCCCCTCCCAATATTCTAAATTGTCACACTAAATATCATTTTGTGGGTAAAAGGGTAATTGAACCTCTGGTTGGTAATAAAACTAGCTTATATTCGTAGAAACAATATTATTTCCAACAAAGGATTAAAAAAAACAGTATTATTAATTTCTGAAAAGGTTAAAAAGTAAAATAAAATTTACAAAAATTTGAAACACAAATTGTTTTATGCGCTCTTATAACCAGTTGTATACGTAGAATGGCCTAGGTTATTCTAGTTCTACATAACCAATTTCAGAACTTTTGGTTGATATTGCAAACATAGCAATTATGACATTCCTTATAACATTTGTTACGTTCCACTTGTCTGACAAAATTAAAAAGATTCAGTAGTAATTAATCTGTCATGGTAGATAGCAGTAGCTTTTTATTGTTTACAGGCTGCCTAGTCTAGTAAATTTTTTAATTAACAATTTGGTACTTAAGCTTTGTTTGATCAGAAATATAACAACAAACTTTAACTGAATGATCAGTAAAGCCATATTTATTTACTAACTTAGTGGTAAACGTCCAAACGAATTTAAATATTAATGTAATTAAATTATAAATTACTTAGATTTTAATTTAAAATTATTTATGGTTAAGGAAAAATTAGGAAGTTCCCCCTTCCCCCCTGAAGACCTCCTTAATCATTCTGTTGGGGACATCCCTACCAATTTAATTCCATGAACATGGAAATTATACTATATTCAATTATGATAAATCCAAATTAAATTTAAACTGTTTAAACAGTTTTAAACTTTAAAACTGGACTCTTCAAAAACTAAATTACTGAGATTGTATAAGCTATACTAAAAATAAATAAATGTTTTTGTATAAATAAAAACTTTATGATTTTAAAAATAATTTATAAACAGATATTTATTTATATGTGTAATAACAGTAATATTATTTTCTGAATTCATATCATTAATACAAGAAATTAATTTATAAAATTATTGTTAAAATAATTCATAATTTACAAAATAATTTCATAAATATTAATTCTGGTAATTTATAAATATATTTATTTATAAAGTAAATTATATTTATATTTATTTAGTAATTATTTTATAAATATTAATTTTTAATAATTTCATACATTATAATTTTATTTTTTAGTTGTATAGAGTTTTTACGTAAGAATTTAAAGAACAATTTTATTATAAAAATAATGCTTTTCACCTAAATTAAGCGTTTAAAAACATTTAATATTCAATAGATAAAACTAAAATTTGACAAATTCAAGGTGAATGGCCAAAATTATTGATTTTTAAATACTGTATTAATTAATAATTCTTGATTTGTTTAGCGGTAATTTAAAAATGCTACTTATTTGCTTAGTACTTATCACTGTATTTCGATTAACAATAAATTCTTTCCTTCAAAAAATTTTAATTTGAAACTATATTTTAGTAAATCAATGTATGCACTTTACAGGGTAGCCAAATACAAGACAATTGATCGTAAATAAATACTGTAAATATATATATGTATAGACATAATTAATTGTGTTATTTATAGAAGAATAATGTCAGCCTTGGCTTTTGAAAGCGATTATTTGTTGGCACCCAAGAAACCAATCATCGTAAGTTTAACCAATTGTAAATGTTGGGAGATGTATGTGCAAATTGTATATTATATTATAAAAAACAGAGTAGTGGGGAAATTACTTAGGAATATTGTATGTAGTAATGATAGTTTTGGAAACTGTTTCACGTCAAATAAATAAAAATCTTGGAAAAATTGTATTTTTGATTATTTCTTCTTAATTTCAGTACAACAATCCAGAATCCATATTTTTTTCCATAACAGCAATCTTCTAATTTGTATATACTCTAATTTATTTTACCGTTATATTTAGTGTATGGAAAACTTTGTGGAACATCCTATGTCATATCCAAAATTAAACACTTGTTATTATTCACTGTTTTAATTTATCTTTTATTTAGGCCATCTCTTTTTTAACTCTATTATACTTGTAATAATCCAGCATGTTCAGTAATCCTCAGTGATATTTATTGGTGTTCTTTAAAAAAAAATAAAGAAAAATTAGAATCGTACGTCAACTACCCTGAGTGTGTGTCAAGTAGACAACAAACAATGAAATTCATAGTTTCCCAAGATTGAAGAATAGCTTTTTTCCTAATTTTTACATACACAAATTTATGGGGAGATATTACCTGAGAAGCAAAGGTTTTTTTATAAAAAAATGACGAATAAAGATAACTTTAAAGCCAGTGACGGTTGGCTTGATAAATTTAAGAAATGATATGGAATTCATATTTTTGTGTATTTTTTGTAACAAACTATCATGTGATGTTAATATTGTAGTTCCATTCATATAGAAGTCAATTTAGAAACAGTAAATTATTTATGTTCAGGTCCATATCAAGTTTACAATGCTGACAAAAGTGATTTATTTTGGCAGATGCTTCTACAAAAAACTTTCATTTATATGTACTGTGTATGTAACATATATAGAGAATTTTTAATGTTTTTCAAGGTAATTTTAAGAGTTTTTCAACTTGTTTTGATGTTTTTTTAATAATAATTCCATTTTAGACTCAGTTATTAAAATAAAACTATTTGTATTTTAATGAAATTACTCAATTTTCATACTTATTTACAATCATTTGTCTTCCTTTCCAATAATCTGTCGTTTTTTCTAAATCTGCAATAACGATGTCCGATATATACCAGATTACAGCTAGTCTACTGTATTTTCATAAATGTCAGTGATGTAAAAAGGTATCAACCTCAGTCTGTATGACAAAATATGTAAATGAGCAGAAGGCTACAGGTAGCACACATAAAAAATCGTTTAAACTCGTGGACTTATATTGAACTGCATAATGCTAACACAATGATAATAAGTGCATGCAAGCACAACAACAAGAGAAACAGTAAACAGTTAGTATATTGAAGAGATGGGCTTATGAGCATTTTCCTGTAAGTTAAATAAATGAGGAATGAATGGTAACAGTGATTTAATCTTTTTAGAGAACATCACTGATTTTAGTTTAGAGAACAGTCTGACTGTTCGCTGGCATTTGCTAACTGTTCATTGCTCAGTGTTGTTTCTTACACTAGTAAATTTCTTATGAAAAGAGTTATTACTACAAAATTTTAAAATGAAAATATAGATTTATTATAAATTTAATAAAATAAATGCAGACAATTCATATTCCTTATTGTGCGAAAATATATACATAATTATAAACTAATGTACATAACGTAATAATTATGTATCGGCAAAAGAAATTAAATTGATTACAAATTATATTGTTGACAGTAAATATTGTAATTAAAAATCAAGTTAATAACATTAATTTTGATAATTATCAAAACATTAGGAAAAACTTGTAATTGTTTTCATAATAGTCTATGTCAAACTACAATAAATACAAAATTTAACAAATCTTCAGCTTCATAAAATAATAATTTAGAAAAATAATAAATTATTAGTTAAGCAACTGAAACTATCAATTATCAATTATTAAAAGTAGAAATAAGGTTTTCATATATTTAATTAATAGAAAATAAAAGAAATACATTGGTATCTTGACATACGAGTTTAATTCGTTCCGTAACCTTGCACGTATGTAAAATTGCTCGTATCTCAAAAAAATTTTCCCCTTTGAAATTAATTGAAATGCCATTAATCCATTCCAGCTCCCAAAACACCACCTCAGTTGTTTTTGTTAAGTCTTTTTGAATAAGAAAAATGTATTTACAAGAAGAAACATTTATTTATAAATAACAAATACATATTATATAAAAACATAATAAAAGAAAAAGTGAAGTGCTTACGGAAGCGCTTAATTTTCGTCACTGGTCTTCGCTTTTTTCGTCACGCTTTGTTCATTTTCACCTGTAGATCGTTTAAAAAAACTGTCCAAGGATATTTGTTTCTTCCTCTCTTTCAGGATATTGTGAAAATTAGTTAGGCAAGTTTCATTGAACAATTTCAATGCATGACTAGTTGCAACTTTCTCGGGGTGATTTTTATCCACTAACTCTATAACTTTCTCCCACATTCCCAAGATCTCCTTTATATCTCTTGTAGAGATAACCTCCTCCATCTCTGGCTCCTTTTCAAAACTAATTTTTCGTTTAACCATTGTATGCTGCTGCGAATGTAGATCGTGTAACTCCTCGGTTGTCAGTTCCTGAGACTGTTCCTCGACGAGTTCGTTCACATCTCTCTCATCCACCTCCAGACCCATGGATTTTCCTAGAGAAATAATCTCCTCTACTACAGACACTTCAGGTTCCAATCCTTCGAAGGCCCTTTCAGCTACAGCCTCAGGTCACAGCTTCTTTCATGTATAGGTTAAGGTCCTCATTGTAACACCCAGCCAGGCCTGATCAATAATTCTTAGGCATATCACGATGTTAAAGTGGTCCTTCCAGAACTCTCGAAGGGTAAGGTTTGTGTTCTCCAACACCTCAAAGGAGCGCCGACAAATGTGCTTGGTGTGTAACTTCTTAAAATTAGAAATCATCTGCTGATCCATTGGCTGCAAGATAGGAGTGTTGGGTTGTAGGTAGAGAACCTTTATAAACTTGAACTCTTCGAGTAAATCATCTTCGAGATTTGGTGGGTGAGCAAGGGCATTATCGAGGACGAGAAGGGCTTGCATGGGTAGGTTGTTTTCCTGTAGATATTTTTAAACAGAAAGGCCAGGTTTATCCACTCCACAAAGACTTTCCTGGTGACCCATGCCTTTGGATTTGCCCTCCACATAACTTGCAGTTTCTCTTTTAAAATCGTGTGTGACTTAAAGGCTCTGGGATTTTCCGAATGGTATACTAGCAGAGGCTTGATTTTACAGTCACCACTAGCATTGGCACAAAGTGCTAGAGTTAATCTATCCTTTATGGGTTGTGACCTGGCATCATCTTCTCTGCTGTTATGTCCTATTAAGTCCTATTCAGCATCCTTTTCCGGAAAAGCCCTGCCTTATTACAGTTGAAGACTTGCTGGGGGATGTATCCTTTGGTTTCTATCAGTTCGGAAAACGTTTTGATGTAAACCTCAGCTGCCTTCACATCTGAACTTGCTGCCTCACTATGCCTGATGATGGAGTGAATGCCGGTCCTTTTCCTAAAGTTGTTAAACCAACCCCAACTGGCTTTAAATGAGTTTTCTGTTTCCTCGTTTATGGAAATGTGTGGGATCTGTTTCAGCAAATCACTTTAAATCGCTCATGCCTTCTCACATATGATGCTTTATATTAAGGTTCCTCCTTGAAGCTACTTCTTTGTCACCCACACCATCAGTAGTTTCTCCATCTTTTCATAGAAAGAGGTCCAGAGCTTAGAAATTATTGTAACGCCCTTAGCTAGCGTTATACCCTTTATCAACTCCTTCTGTTTAAGCTCAGTACATATCATTGATGTGCTACGCCCGCACATCCTCGCCAAATCAATTACTCGCACACCTTGCTCATGTTTATCTATGATTTCACGCTTTAATTTAATAGACATCATCTTCTTCTTCGGACACATGGTTATTTTTTTTATTTTATTATTATTATTTTTTTTTTTTTATTTAACGTCCGACTATTGTGCACACTTGGGCTAATGCAGAGATGGGATGATTTATAGCGTATGAAAATGCCAAGCCCTGGCCAGGAATCGAACCCGGGTCTTCGGGGTGAAAGCCTAGTACGCTATCAACTAGGACACCGAGGCGGCTAAAGTCACATGGTTATAAAAATAAATGTGATAGTGTTATGTAAATGTACAAAAAGCAAAAAACGCGAACCCAACTTATCAAAAATTCTTCGAAAACGAGGGAAACAAGCACACAGACTGAGGTATTTACGAGGTATGCTCCTCGTATATAAGGATATATGTCCTCGTCATATAAGGGACATTTATCCTTGTAATGTCCCTGATATGTAGGTCTTTCGATGACGGAGCTTCAGTGTTCCAATCTCATTTTCAAATTGATATTTGCTAAAAAATATACCAACATTCTTCTATCAAAGAGTTACAAAAGAGGTTGAAACTATAAATTTTAAATTTTGCAATTTTATAAAGATAGAAGGCGAAACTTTATTGTATTATTGTTCAATTTATAATATTTAGAGAAACAAATTTAATGATACTAAATTTTAAAAGTATCATTTACAAAAAAAAATGTTTTAAGAAAGAATAGGAGTCAAACTTCAATATAGCGAAATAAACCTGTGTTTACTTTAATTTCTTTGTACAACTATTTGTTGTGAATACTGAATAGAATAGAATTGCTATAGTCACTTCAGATGGCAGTGATTGGAGTTGGAAGTTAGAACAGTTAGAACTGGAAAAAAATGGAAAATCGACAAATAGAGTGGAACATAGAAGTTAACCTGTTATCTCAGTATCTCTGAACCTGTCACTGTAGTGCGAAACTCACGAAACTTGTGAAGAGTCATAAAGGGTTGTTGTTAGAGTTAGAAGTGTTACAACTAGAACTAAAACTAAAGCGGAAGGGAGGAATAACATCTTTTTTGTACATATATTTGTGAATAGTATTTTTTTACCTGATTGATTTTAAAATTATTCAACAATGTCACTTACTAATCCTCCTGATTATGTTCGCTATGCTTGTACATGCGGTTCTTTAAAACCAATTACAAAAATGTATTTTTGTAGACATTGTCTCAAAGTTAGGTGTGGTTATTGTGTTTGTCATGAAGTAAGTATACCGTATGAATGCAGGTTTTTTAATGTAGTACATTTGTAATTTATTTTATGAATAATTATCTGTTAACGAAAATTTTTCTGTAAGGAAATAGGTTAGTGAGAGTGGTACAAATGCCTATAAAGTATACAGAGGCTACAGGTCTTTTTAAAATGACTAATTTTATGTAAGGCAACGACAAACAAGCCACACTGGCTGTTCACTTTCAATTGGTCGAATAGACTTATTTTATTTGTTTTGCTAAAAAACATCCATTTAATCCTAACCTATGCTTTTATTAACACAGTAGGGAACTTGGAGTCGTAGTTCATCAAATATAAACAAGCATTCTTATTAATTAGATTAAATTTCTTCTTAAACATCATTGTTAATTAGGTATTTGTGGAATTAATATATCTCAGCTTATGATGTAATCATATAATGTTTTTGTTTTATTAACTTTTATACAATTTTTAATGGATAGATTTTGTAACATCATTACTGTTTAAGTGCAGTGCATGTGGCATGATGGATTTAATATGCAAAAACTATCAGTTCGCAAAATTTAGTACGTAGTCAGTTCATTGCTTTTACAAAGTGTCAACAGTATTATATCGAAAGTTAGAATGCTAATTAGGTCAGTAACAAAGTATTAGTAAGGTTTTCCTTTTTTTTACTTTAATTTTTGCAGATTGATATTTGACTTATTATTTATAGACTAATAATTAAGTTTATCATTTAGGACAAAAATTGTAAAATTTGATTGAGACATATTAATTAAAGATTTACTGTGAATTAATCTCAACCCTGATACTGGAGATGATTAATAGCCTAGGGCATGCCTAATTGCAACTTTATTCCTGCCAATTCAGATTTCCCTTCATGCCATATGACTATCAGGTTTTGTTGTTGTTTGTTTATTTAAGGTAATTGAAAAACATAAATAAGTTAAAGAAAAACTAGTGGGACTAATCTTATGAAGTTAGCAATTCATTATTTCCCCCACCTCCAGTTTGTGTGGTATTTAAATATATGGTTTCTTCTTGATTTATATAAATAGTTTAGTCTATTACAAAGGTTGGAAAAGCAACATTCAGAAAATTAAATATTCAACAATAAAACACATTGGATCAACTAATTCTAATATTACAGCGTAGAGAATCAGGTATATTTATTTTTACTTATGTCACAACCATATCCAATTTTTAAAAAAATTTAGTTACAGTGTTATTTTACATTCTTTGCAAGAGAAAGCATCTGCAAACAATATAGAAAAAGCCTTAACTCATAACAGATTAATGATTTGTTATAGCGGCAGATAGGCTGCAACAAATTAGGTAACAATACAAGAAAAGTGAGAAAACCAGAACAGTTCAGAAAATCTGAATGGTTCAGATTGCTTTTCCGACCTTTTATTTTAATTTCTAAACAATTTCTAACGTATAAGGAACAATATATTTAAATATGTCATAAGTTAGAGGTGAAGGGAATAGTGAATTACCATTGAAGCGGAATAGTGAATAGTGAACTTAACTGTCTTTTTTCAAATTTCCATTAAATGGTAGAACTCGTCAAGATTTATTCTTGAAAAATATTGAGTTGCACTACGAAAGTTGTTTTGTTTTTGTGAAATAGGCCTATATAAGTTATTAAAAAAAACAATTTTTATAAATTTACAAAAATTTACTTGTACACAAGACCATGTGGGGTTAGGTTAACCAAAGTTTTTTTAAACAAAAAACATTTTAATTTTATTTGTTTATAAATTAATATAAGCAGTTAAAATCCATTGTGGTAGGAATTGAATTAGTAAGTTATTGCATAGAATAAGATGAAAGTATTGCACATGAATGAAAATATACCTACACTTGAAATGAAAAAAAATATATGAGGTTAATCAAAGTTGTTTTTTTTAAATCGAAAAACATTTTAATCTTATGTAGGTTCTTAAGCCTAATTAAAACATAATCATTGTAACTAACGCTCTTATAACTGAGGTGGCCTAAAGATTTGTAACTGCCATGAAAAAATACTGGACCTGTATTTCTTTGTTTTTTTCATTAAATCTTCGGTAGGCTCTTCTTAAATGTTGGGCCTATGAGTAAAAATTAAAACTGGAAGTTTTTTTAAAATAAAAACAATCTGGCATTAACCTAATATATTTGTCTAGAGCAATGGTTCACAATCGAAATGAGCCTCAGTGAATAAAGTTTGAACCACTACAGGAAATGTTTTTTATACTTTTAGAAAGGTTTTATTGTTTGTAAGATTCATTGTATGTAATTGGGTTATCAAAAAAAAAAATGTCTGATTATCAGAATTGTGAATGTTGGAGGATTGTAGTGATTACCTTGGCTATCTGTATAATTCAATTGCATTGTACTGTAGAACGATTGCACAAGCCTCACATGCTACTGTTTTAGAGTCAAAGAGTGAGGAAGGCAGGGAGTGTGATGGGGATACAGCAATCTATGCTTAGCCTGTATGCTGCTAGTAATGCACAAAGGTCCCTTGTTGTTCATTGTAATCATCATAAAGTGAGAAAGATAAATACACACATCATTTGAATGAATATATCACCCCTTTTATTTAAATTAGTAAAAAAACATGAATAGAAAAAATCTGTTTACAGTTTTTATATCATGTTGCTTCATCAAAGAAGCTTCAACATGTTGTAGCATAGCCAGTATTGGGCATCTGAATATGCATCTGCTTCAAATACCATTTTTCAAGAGAGAATATCACGAATAGTCCTGAGTAATAAGCAAACTGAACCTTCGTGTTAAATCTCATAAAAATTACCCAGTAAAGTTTTAGACCCCGGCACCATCAAGCGTATTTTCGGTTTTTCAGTTACTGGTTTTTTAATTTAAAATTTGCTACAATGAAGTTAATAAGGGACCAAATTATCATTAACCAATGTTGAGAGATTATGCCAATTTTAATTTTTTTTTCAATAGTTCTGAACCAGTTTTTTAGAACGATATTGACATATACATTTTGTTTGGGTACTTATGAACTACATTTCAGAAAAATTTAATCAAAGACAATCAGTTTTGTGAAAGTCTGATTTATAAACAAAATTTAAGTGTGTGTGCGTGTGTATGTGTGTAAATCCAGTTCAGATAAACATTATATCTGGATTTGGTAGATCCTTAATTTACTTCTTTAAATTTGAGTACAGTGTTCACACTAAGTTAGTAGGCCATATCTAAACCATACATTTTATGATTGCCTTTACAAAATTTTAGCTTTTAGTGTTGTGTAGCTATAGGTGATATTTTTTATCAAATTATTGGTACAGAAAATATTTTATTTTAAAATTTCCTGATTGATGCTCATCTTAATATGCCTACGTTTTCTTTTACTGTAGGTAGACTCCCATTATTGTGCTAATTGTATGGAAAATTTACCTTCATCTGAAGCCCGATTAAAGAAAAACAGGTAAGAATTATTCTGTTTTACTAGAGCACTACACATGTAGTTATGTTTTTAAGTATACATAGCCCATTAGGGTGGACTATGAGATTCAGTCTATTTAGAAATTGCATATTTATATGCAAAGACTTCCTGAACCCAGCGAAACATGCCTACTTTCTTGCATTTTGATACCATTGATTGTGGCAGGACTTATTGACTTCGTATACTGAGATGGTCCTACAACTCGGGTATACGTCATATTATTTTTATTTATATAAAATGTGCATAATAACTGATGATCGACTCTTACTTCGTTTTATAGAATGTGAAAATTTGATAGACATTTTTATTTCTGTTTTCTGAAAACAAAATTATGTCAGTTCATTAGCATACTCCCAATTTTCTGTCAAAATGGGTAACACCGTGTTTAACACAATCTGTAGATAATCCACAAATAGATTAAAATAAAGTCAGTAAATCAATAAAAACTGTTGCATTATCAGTGGCATAACTATAGAGCAGCAGTTGGAGTAGCCTTCTGCAGGCATCAGCTTGGAAGAGGCTTTTAATTTGTAAGAGATAAAATATATATATTTTAAATTACATGTTCATATCTGAAATCTTCTTAGTAATAGTGTATGGATGTTTGCGTCACTGTGATAATGAGTAACTCATGCCTTATAATTGGCATACATTTCTTTTTTTACTAAAACAACTGTCAAGATAGGTAGAAAGGAAAAACGTTATTAGGTTAAGAATACAGTGACATTGCATCCGTAGAAGGAGGTTGTCACATGACACAGTATAAGGTTAAGGCAACCTATTCTTATATGTCGGCCTCTGTATCTGTGGAATAATCCTATAGCTGTCAGTCATGCATATTATATTTCATGTTTTAGGTGTGCGAACTGCTTCGATTGCCCAAGTTGTTTCCACACATTGTCATTTCCGTACCACCACTGGCATTCGCAGTGCGGAAGATGGAACCAAAACAACTGGTAAAGTGTACTATTTGGCATGCCTCTTTTGCCGATGGACGTCTAGAGATGTTGGTATACCTGATCAGACTGTGGGTAAGTAGGCTAGTGTAATATGAAGTAGAAAGACAAAGGACTAATCTGTTCATTAATAGATAATAAATTCAGTAATTATAAATAGTCTATTCAAATAAAAGAGAACATTAACAAAGTCTGTATATTGAAAGCTTCTGATCTGCAAAGAATTTTTTAAAAAATCAGCATTGTTGTCAGTCTAAAAAATCAAAATTTTATTTTTACTATGTGCTGCTCTATGGATAGTAGCTAACAGTTTACAGTCACTTAAAAAATTACATCTTCACATTTCATGGTTTTCATGAGGGAAAAAATGTTATTAGTATATATATATATATATATATATATATATATATATATATATATATATATATATATATATATATATTCATCTGCATTAGCCCAAGTGTGCACAATAGTTGGATGTTAACACAAAAAAAATTATATATGTATTTATTTCCACATTTTTCAAAGTTATGGACTCGTCTGCAGTTACAGCTTTATCCTTTCTGTTAACACTGATCCCTCGTCCTCTTTAGTTTAACTGGCATAAAATATTGTAATTAAGAAAAAAATATTAAAACATTTCTTTAATACGAAAGTTTGACAGTTTTCATAAAAAGTGTTTTTTTTTTTTTAATTAATTAATTTTTTTTACTTTATGTTGTATTTTAACCACAATTGACTTTTAATGATTTCTAATGTTGTTTCATGGAAGTAAAGTGATTGTTGTGCGGTTCTCTTAAATTACCATTCCGACTTGTGAATGTTAAAGTACTAACGACATAAAATTCTTTTCTTTTTTTGTGTATTATGCCTATTCATTAAACAAACCAGGAGGCTGCCAACCACTGGTTTCCAGCTACATTACATTTTTTTTACTAGATAATGCTGTCTAAGCTAATACAATTATTAATTAATTTTCAAATATTGTGTTAATCCAAAAACAATTTATTACAATAAAACTTGTCTTTTTATGACTGTATATATGATATTTCAATATTCACAATTAAAATATTCATAATGATTTATTTATTATTTATGTTCATTGTAAACAATGGCAGTAAATATAGAATTATTTGAAAATATTGTTATGTACCAGAGAATATCTGTAGTGCGAAATCAGCTGTTTCGGTGAACATTACTCCCTCATCACCGTAGTGTAAAAATTTCTGTTGCATTTTAGACCAAATGTACAAACATTTGTTTCTTATTTAACTCAAAAATAAGTTAAGATTTTTAAAAAAACTACACAGCTTTTAAATGATGCAGCTGTTTTCACCACTGTAATATTTTACTGTTATTTGAGAATTAAACTCATCTTTAACATTATATGAAAAAAAAAAAATGGTTTAAGGAATCCAAGGTAGTTTTATCGGGTTTCAGTTGAAGGTGATCAGTTTTTGGAAGGTGAAATTGAGAAGGCTTCTAAAGTACTTATGGAAATGTTACAAAACCAAGAAACTGAAGGTTGCGTTGAAGTTGCTGTCAGTAACATCGCTAAATTATTACCAGCCGGTTTAACACCACAGTTGATTGCAAGTAATTCTAGTTATCGTTATGACTTTGTAACAAAGTGCTACGGTAAGCTACTGATTGAGCTTTGTAAGACTCTAAGTAACAAATCGGTAAGAAGCAATTTGAACCTTATGACATCCATTCAAAAAGTGTTTGTTAATAGTAATAGTGCTCTGATGTTCAGTGAGTCATTGACAGTACTTGTATCGGAATTTAAGGATACCGATGGACCAAGTGAAAAATTAGATCTTATTGTTGGGCTCATAGAATCGTTAGTTAAAAGTGACAGCTTACAACTTGCAGTTCTCAATTTGTGTAAAACAGGCAAAGAAGAAATGATTGTCCAGGAATGGGTGAAAACAGAGTGGTTGAACAGTGTGCAAGTGCTGATTTCTTTACCCAATCATATCTCTAATAAACTGGGCAAAAACACTCCAGACTGCTTTGTTCCTGATCAGTTTACAAAAATTGTAACTTGTCATATAGTCAAGTGCATGGTGTACCTAGGAGAAATCAAGAGACTGGACATTGATGTTGACGTCAAGCCATTGTCTGTTTTGTTAAGCAAACTTGTAATCAATTATAAGCAATACTCGTTCTTAAAATGCATGTTTGGAATTATAGATAGTTGGTGTTATAATCGTGATCTACTTTTTAGTCAAATTTTGCAGAACATAATGTTAAAATTGGATCAAAAAAGTGTTGAACAGGTTGCGTTATTTGTTTTACAAAATTGTACCGAAATGTCTGTGTTCAGAATTTTAAACTCTTGTGTTTTGACGTCAGAGCATTGGAAGTATACACTATGTCATAAACTGCCATTATTAATATTTAACAACAATGATAATGTTCTTATTAATCTTATTACTTATTTAGGTAATGTACATAAATGTTTTCAGACAGATGAACGTTTTGCACCTAAAGCCGTTCATATATTAACAGATTTACTTATGAGTTTGATTTCTGTCTGGTCAGACAAGTTTGCACTCGTACACACGCCTCAAGAACAACATCTCTATTTAACAAAGGCAATTATTCTAGCTGTTAAATATATTACTGAGAATAAGGAAGAACTGAACATTGATATAACTTTAATAAGCTCTGTCAAATCCAAATTTTTCTCCGGTGTTCCAGTACATCTTGATTCATCTGTTGAAGTAATAAGAGCTACGGGAATGATTGCTTCAGAGCTCTTTGTTAAATATGTGAACACAGTTACCGAGGAAAAAGAGAAGTTTGTGCTGGAATTCGATTACAGTAAATTAAAGAGTGAAAGCTTGGCAGTAATCGAATCTGTCAAAAGAGTTGTTGATTCAGGTTTATCAGAGTCGTATAAAACGGATGGAGATGATATTTTGTATGACATGTTAATAGATTGTGGAATATTAAAAAGCGTGGAAAATAAAGAATCAGATATTGTAGTTTATGATAATTTGTTAAAAAATTCAGTTGATAAATCTGCAGAGGTAACTAGAAATGTTTTATCAAGTAATGATGAAGACGATGATGAATTAGATAGCGATGATGACTTGGAACCATATGATACATCAAATGATACAAAATTGGCAGTAAAAAAGCAACCATCATATTTACGAGATCTAATTGAAGGTTTTCGAGAGGATAAAGATGCAGATATTTGGGTTGGTAGTTTACAGGTATGTGAATCATTGATTTACAACCAGTTACCACAAGATGATGTTTCACTAGGCTTAGAAATATTGGATGTTTTATTGAGTTTGGAGAAACAGTTCTATTGTGAAGATTTTGAAAAACTACGTTTTACTGCAGCATTGGCGGTTGTAATAGTCAATCCTCTGCAATCAGCAGAATTTCTGTGTTCAAAATTTCATGAAGATTTTAGAAGGTATTCAATCGCACACAGAATGTTGATGTTGGATCTGCTGTCTGGAGGGGCGAGAGTTTTGTCCGGAGTACCTAGGAAAGACACAAAAGCTGATGGAAAAATGGATTTTGTTAAACAGAGTGTTCTTATTAAAGAAAAAAATTATATACCCCAGTGGGAAAGTATTGTCAAAGACAGAATAGAAAGTAATACTAGAAGATTTTTTAAACCGAGACATGCTCCTGTAATGTCCGAAAACAAATTTTCAAAAGTAGCAGGTTCCTTTTTGTTTCCTCTACTTAGAGGTTCAACTAAAACTACTCCGGTAATATCTTACCATATGAATTCAGCTGATAGTTTTAAAAATGATCCTCATATGCTTTTAGTACATTTTCTCCAGACTTGTACAATCATTATGGCATCTTCAGTTAATTGTCCTATTGTTCTTCGAATGGCCAAAGAGCTTCTAGAAGCGACGTGGAATATAAGATTTCATCCGGAATCAAAAGTACGGGAAGCTGTGATCGGTTGTATTGCTTCTGTTGTTTTATCAGTTCCAAGTCATCAGCTCTATTCGGATTTGTGGAGCGAAATATCAGAAGCTAAGATGTGGCTCAATAGTGTCGCCAGCTCTGAAGGCATTATTGGAGGAAAGTCATGCGAGGTCGATAACCAGTGTCGTGCTTTTGCCGCGCAAGTATTGTTTCTTATATCAGATGCTCTTGACAAAACAAAAGATTTTGCATAGTTCCTTGAATATGCTTTATGTTTTACATTGCTAATGATCCGTACCATATCATTGTGATTTATAACAGTAATTTCTGTTTTACGGTTTATTTGAATTTAATCTAAATATTGAAATAACATTTTAAAAAGTTACATGATTGGCTCAGTTGGCATAATTACATGTAGTTCTAATCAAAAAACTCTAGTGTTTTCTTTTTTGAAAATATCTGAAAATTAGGAAGGAAATATGAACATTTTTTCAAAAGTAGTTACTTCAATTTTATTGGCATAAGAAATGTTCTTTAAAAAAATGTATTTTTAGCTTATTTGTCAATCATATTGGGTAATTATTTTAACAAAGAAATGGATTAGAATGCCCTACGTATTAATGTTACGTTAAAGGTAACAGTATGTAGTAAAACTGTAAACGGAAGTTTCTGTAACTGTTGAAGCTGAATTTGTATCTTCGCTCCATATTATATGATAAAAAGAATAATTAAAAATGCTCACTAATGACCATATATTTGACTTTTCCCAATTAATTATTTTCATTCATTTTTTTAATGTTTTTTTCTCATACCTAGACAAATAGTTGAAAGGATTTAATTGTTAATCAAATAAGATTTTTAAAAATTATTTTGCATTACGTTGTTGTAAAAATAATTTTAATTTGTTAAATTTTTTGTAGTTTCTTCAAATTCATGTAACACATTTGATCAAATTTTGAAATTCAGGATTTAAGATAGATGAAATAATTTATAAATTTTAATAATTTTTGTAACGTTAAACCCATTTCCAACATTATATATTTAATTTGGAAATTTTATTTTCAATTCTGCATTAGATCCTCGTTCCATTATGTAGTTTATTAAAATAAGAGCACAATTTATGGATGAAATAATGTGTTGTAAGCTTGACTTCATGTTAAGGTTGGTCTATAGAAAAAAACGTTTTTGCAATATTAATAGGAAAAATGTAAAATTTTAATTAACTAAAACAGTGCATTGCATATGAAATGGGTTTTGGATAAGAAAATGTCCGTTGAAATGATTAATATTTTGAAATATTTCCAAGTCATATTTCAAAAATACACAAAAATTCATGATATTTAAAACACTTTTGTAATAGTATGAACATTATACAAAACTACATGTATTATATTACGTTGGCAATACAAACGTTTACTAATCAAAACTCAATATAGGCAAAATAATGTCTACGACAGTAGCGGAAAATCATCTGCTAAGCCTCTTTGTTGCATCAGGAGTATAGTTCTGAAATGTCTGAATGTGCTGTATACACATTCATAGTTCAGTGACAGCCTATAGTTCAATACAAAGTATTAGGCCTATACAACTAAAAGTAGTAAAAAGTAATTTCATAATATTCTGACATTAATAATTTATGTTTATTATTTGTAGAAATGATATTAAGAAAAAACTTATAAATAAAATTAACTAAAAAAAATCTTTTTTTTTAATGATACTCTTGATATTAAGGTGTATAAACATAGTATTCTGTTAGGTACATTCACTACACTCAAATGTCTCTTTTGGTTTTTTGTACGTGGACACATCTTTTTTTTATTTTCTTTCCAGTTTTGTACCGTAGATTGGATTTGTCACAAAGAAAATGTTGCGTAATTAAATACTATAATTGTTCTTGGCACTGCTTTGTACTGATAAGGGCAGTTGCATCCTTCAGTTGTCTTTTTTCAATGATACTTAATGCAAAACAATGATTTACCTAATCAGCTGTAACCTAAAACTTGGTTGGCATTCGTGCAAATATTACAAGCAAGACGGACTGTGTCATACTACTTCAGACATAACCTTTTCAGAATTTAACACCTTTTGCTAATCATGTAACCTACTGTTTTTCCGCCACAAGATTTCCAAGCATTATTAAAATGTTTTAATTTATTAAATAAAAGTATATTCTGTCATTTTGTAGGCATATTATTATTTCTAAACCTTACTTAATTAAAATTACAGTACTGTACAATTAAGATATCATTAGGAACATTTATGTATATGTTTGATAATGCAAACAGTTTGGTAGTGCGAACTACCTTCAGCCCAAATTAGTTTAGATTAACGTTCTGCCATAAGTGATTCCTTGATACCACAAAATTCAAAAGAATCAGAATCCATGAAATTTGCTTGTATTATTTTGTACGAAAGTAAGTACAGTTTAAAAAGTAGTCATAACAAAATTTCTTAAGTTTTTATTATTATTGTAAGTATTGTATGATTGAAATATTTTTTCCATAGCAGGTGTATTTGTATTAGAAAAGCCTGCAACAGTTTATTTAAATGCTTTATTAAAGTATCTTTCATTCACAACCAATTTTTAGAAGTAAACATTAGAAAACTGAAGTATAATGTATTTTCTGTAGAATATAAATACTAATGTATTATTTTATTGTTGAGTAAAGTTTAATTAGTGTATTATTTTATTGTTTGGTAATGTTTACAATACATTTTTTTTGTTACAAACTTTAATGAATTGTGTTATTTATTTTTGTATCTGCCTTTATTTATCCGAAATCTGTCTCAGCTAAGTAAAGCTGAAAAGTTCTGAAATTATTATACCAAGGACAGCAGAGCATTATGTGGTAAAAAAGCGTTGTTTTAACACGGTTGACACCACTGCAATGATTGCAAGAAAGTAGTGGACACACTCCTCTAATCACCTCTAGCTTAAGGATCTTTTTTTTTAATCTGAGGGACAATTTTATCCACTTGTCTAATTTTTAACATTTAAACGAGGTGTTAAAATTATCTAATATTTCTTATTTTTATGTTGAAAAAGTCAGTGTGTAATATGGTGGTTAGTGCAGATAGAGGAATACCTAGAGTCAGTTTATCAGTACGATAGCAGCCTATGTACAGTATTATTCATGATACTTGAAAATGCAAAAATATATGTCTGAACGTGGCTCTAAAAATTCACTACCAGGGGCTGTGCCCTACTGGTTGTTAAGTACAGTAACATAGTCAAAATGAAGCAAGAAAACAGCAAAAAACTTCCAATATGCAAGTCGTTAGTCTTTACTGCATGCAATCGTTTTAGCTAATGCATCTAATACTTGAGATGTGGCAACTACATCAGACGCAAAACAGGTTAAGGTCTGAAAAAAAAAAAAAAATCACTGGACACAAAACTAATCTTTAAATTGGTGGACGCTAAGCTATTGAAGTCTGAAAGGAGTTGAGAAAGGTAGATCAATAGATAAATAAATCATACTTTAAATTTTGATATTAAAAAAAATTATTAAAACAGGTTTTGTGTGTGGCGTGTACACACCTTAAAATAAAAAAATTGCCAAATGTGCATGTTTTGAAAAGATGTAAAACTATTAGTGGGATATATATATATATATATATATATATATATATATATATATAGAGAGAGAGAGAGAGAGAGAGAGAGAGAAAGAGAGAGAGAGAGAGAGAGAGAGCTTGACTTCTAGAAATATAAAGAAAAATCTTCAGTTATACAAAAATGTGAACTTTTTATGTAATTCCAAATTTAATTTTGCAAAAGAATTACAAAAATGTGTTTTTAGTAAATTAATGAATACAGTAAAAAAAATCATAATTTCATGATTGTGTAAATTGTTTGTCCTAAAAGATTGTCAAAAACTTCAACTTGTTTTCGTAATACTTCTTGCCTGTTGACTTATCCTTACTCTTGATGGCTAGAGTTGAATGGTGTTACAACAGAAACCAAGAGTCAACATATTTAGCTGAGCTAAAGGGAAGGTCCATTGATCTTTACAAACAATGGGCGAGAAACTGTTGAAGTAATCACAGTTCGCAGTACTCAGTAGTAACACAACAAACTACTCTAGGTGTACATAATCAATCTTTACGACATGCGATGGTTCTTTTACGTGGAGTGTAACAAGTAGTAGGTCAGGTCACTCGCTAACGACAGACTAATGTGTCATTAAATAAATGTTTTTAAATATTGTATTTTTCCCTAAAGAGAGGAACTGGAATGCTGTTTCGGCACAGTCCGCCTCAAAATCAAGCCCTATACACACGCTGACTGGATACCTTTCGGATTTTATTGAGTGTCTGAAGTACCGAGTGTCTATAGAAAAAACACACGTTGTAAAGTGCTATGTTTGAAGTTTAGTAAAAATGAAACAAATACAAAATATATTATAGTTATATAACGTTTATATATAATGTTATATGGTTACTAATGTTTTTTTGTTGTTGCATATTATGACAATAAACTACAGAATGGTAGTAACAAGACAGGTAAATATAGAGCAGGAACTTCTCATTTGTACAGACAATTTGTAGCCCAGACACAAATAAAATATATGCGTGTCTGCATATAATTATAACTACTTCAACCACTTTAATATTTCTTCATTGATATTTTTGTAATATAACTGCCCTAAACATTTTCAGTTTTTCAATGTGCTCCTTGAATTGCACATTGTATCCGTGTAATTCATTAAATAATAATGAATTCTGTGTGCATATTAAATAATCTTGTGTACACCCACTGAAGCATTTGTTCAGGGAACCCTTCAAAGTTATAATATTCAGTATTTGCTGATTCAAAGATATGCTCTTAATTATAATACTCCCTCTGAAATGCACTGTTCAAATTCGAAAATATGTTATTTTTGTTGTCAGCCTTGGTTTGCCTTATAGGCACTGCAGCACCAATATATAGTCTAGAGATAAATATAACAAAGTTGATATAGTTCAAAGGTAATATGTGAACTGAAGGCACTGTGATTGGAAGTTATCACTGAACTATAGATCAACCCTGTCCGTCAGGCTGTCATAGTGTCAGAACATCTAATCTTCAGAGCTGTCTTTATTGTTCAATCCTTGTCTTAAAAATATTGATATTTACCTTTTTTTTAGTAAATGCAATAAATAGGCCTAGTATTTTTAACATATACGAGGGCTGTTCGGAAAGTAAAGCCAAATTTGAGGTAAGAGATATCGAATATGATATCTTTCAGCAAAAAAATATTCGGCAGCAGCTATTCATTGGGAACTTTGTGCCGTGTATGGACCAAGTGTAATGAGTGAAGGTGTTGTTCGTGAATGGGTTTGTTTATTTAAAGGTGGACGAACAAACATCCATGATGAAGACAGGAGTGGCAGGCCGCCAGTGGTCAGTAATGAACTTGTCCAGAAAATTGATGAAAGAGTTTGTGAAAATCGTCGATTCACAATCTCTGAATTTTCTGATGAATTTCCCCAAATTTCAAGGACTGTTTTGTATGAAGTAGTGACAGAGAAGTTAGGGTACAAGAAGTACTGTGCTCGATGGGTACCCAAAATCCTTTACGAGCACTACAAAAATCAACAAATGGCCTCTGCAATGGACTTTCTCACTCGTTGTGATGAAGAAGGTGAACCATTGCTAAACAAGATCGTAACAGGTGATGAAACGTCGATCAAGTATGTCAATCCTGAGACAAAAGAGCAGTCTAAGGTTTGGGGCCATAAAGATTCGCCTAACAAGCCAAAAAAAGCCCGGCAAGATTTTTCTGGCAGGAAATTCATGGCAATTGTTTTGGGATGCTAAAGGGGTGTTGGTGGAATTTATGGAACGGGGAATGACGATTAATAAAGATGTGTACTGTCAAATGTTGATAAACTTAAAAAGGGCCGTACAAAACAAACGACGAGGTATGCTGACTTCCGGTATTGTGTTTTTGCACGATGATGCTCGACCTCACTCTGCTCAGGCAACCAAGGATCTTCTGGGGCAGTTCCAATGGGACGTATTCAAGCATCCGCTTTACAGCCCAGATCTAGCCCCCAGCGATTACCATCTCTTCATCCATATGAAGAAATGGCTTCGATCTCAGCGCTTGATGATGATGAGGAGCTGAAAGAAGCAGTCACAGGCTGGCTCAAGGCAGAGGCGGTAGATTTTTATGCTGAAGGGATTGGAAAACTAGTTAAAAGATATGATACTTGTTTGAATGTCTTTGGAAATTATGTCGAAAAATAAGGGAAAGAAGTAGCTTTAAGATGTATATAATATTTTTTTTTTATTTAATGTTGTGTTTTTTTATAATCAATCGGAGGTTACTTTCCGAACAGCCCTCGTAGTTTTAAATTTTCTCTTTCCTTGAAGTATGTAGTTTTTAATTATAACTTATTTTAATTATAAATTACAATACTATTACTGTTAAATATATTATTTTCAGTAGTAGCCTATTGTTTTTTTTTAATTTCAATACATTTTATCCACAAAAATGCACATGTTTAGAGTTCCACTTATTCATAAACCTATTGTGAGCACTAAGTAAAAACAATTATTGTACAGAAATAATGGCCAGTATATTTGTGCATTCTTAGTAACACTTGAACACTTGGTTATTTTTGGTTTTACAAGTTGACAGTAAAAAAAACAAAATAGAATATTAAATTTGTCTGCATGAAAATTTGTAGTATAGAAATCCACTGTGTCACTTTGTGCATACATAACGTGTACACAATGTTAACAGCTTCTCAAAACGTTATCCGGAGATCAGGGTCGGTGTTTATGTCAAGGTATCAGGTTTTGGTCTTGTCTTATCATATAGAAATTTACTAACAGTTGAATAAGTAGTTTAAAAAATATCATCGAAACAGATGGGCTGAAATTAATTAAATAAATCAGCTGGAATTTTAGGTAATGAATTAAATGGAAATAATTTGTCATACTGTGACTCTGTCGATGGTAATATTTCAGCTCACTTTTATAGCCATTAATAGAGAGCAACGTAGCAAATTTCAAATTTATAATTTAGAGGTATTTATTCATGATACCGCATTGAAGGAAGTTCCTTTAGATAATAAATGGATTCATAAATAAATCTTCTGACATTGATGATTTAACAATATAGCTGATGAAACTGTGTTATGTAGAACTAATTTAAGCCATTCCTAAAAATTTTATCATAATTAAGTCATATTTTTTTATGAATGAAAGCAGAAAGTGCACACAATTATTGACCAATTTCTTTGGTGCATATTGTCAGTACAGTATTGAAAAGCTTTTTTAACCAGTCTACAGTATTATCTGTTAGAAATTGATAAATCCAGACAAAACAGTTTGTACTGTAACTTGAAAAAGAAGGAACAAAATCAGATTACTTCAAATATTATGCTGGCTTATGATATTTTTTTTTTAAATTTGCAAATATTTAGGTCTAGTGATGACATAGATGGACATGTTGAGACTGTCTTTTTGGGAAAAAAAATCTGTAAAACATTTGCTCAAGAAATACACTTCTTGTGTCCAATTATTGTCTGATCATCCCCATCTTAAATAATTTGAAATAATGTGGAGTGTTTTTCCAAGTCACGATTAACAAAGACGTTTACTTTTGCAGAAAAAAACAATTAGGGTTTTTGCTAAACTTAAAAAGAATCACATCCTGCAGGAAAGTATTCACATATTTTGGAATATTGAGTTTTTTTAAGTTATACATTCTGTAGCAATTATTTCATGTATATTTGGATTAAATGTAAACCAGGTTTTTCATGATAACACCAGGAGAGAAAACTACGTATGACATTTGTTGCATAAATTATTTTATATAGAAGTGCGAGTATTTTATTTTAAGTAGAAGGTTTCTCACAAACAACTTAACTTTCCACCAAAAAGTTTGATATTTTGATTACTTATTCAATTTTGTATAAAATTACTTGAAAATAACTACAAATATAATTAAATAAATAATAATAAAATATGTCAATTGTGCAGGTGAGTTAGTTTGATTTAATATATGTCTGTTGTGAAATGTTTCATCACTGGTCTTCTGTTCTTTTGTTTAGCGACTGGGAGTTGGCCTGAGAAAGAAAACATTCATAATGCACGCATTAGTGTTTTGTTAGATTACCACAAAGTTGTAGCGATGCGAGAAAAAGTTGAGAAAGAAAAGAAAAGCTACCACACACCACGTAGGAGCTACTCGCACTATACGGTGTGTTTATTTAAAAACTGGTTTGTTATTATAATGCAACTGCAAAATTAACACATCTGGTTGTAAAGCAATCGGCTAAATAAATTCACAATAGCTGTATACAATGAATTTTTTTTAAATTGTCTTTTTTTGCTTTGTGAATGTGTGCTCTTCAAAGTGTAGACTCGTTTTGTATGTACGTGGGTGGTCTGATAAGTTTCCGACCTCAACATGAAGATAGCAGCATTCGTCGGTAGCATCACTCGAATTTCGTTGTTCATCTGTTGACAGTTACCAAAGTTTCAGCCATTTTGGATGTGCAGTTGTTATGTAACAGTCGTTTGAGTGAGTTGATGTATTTTATGAAAATGGACAAAATCGAGTATCGAGCTGTCATTAAATATTTGTTTTTGAAAGGCAATACGCCAACGCAAATCAAAGATAAGTTGGGTTCTGTGTATGGGGAGTCTGCACCATCATTTACCACAGTGAAATTTTGGGCAGCTGAATTTAAACGTGGCCGTAAGAGCTTGGGAGACAATGTACGTTCGGGACGTCCAAAAACTGTAACTACCGACAAAAACATCGCCAAGGTTCACCAAATAGTGCTAGATGACCACCGAATTAAAGTGAGAGAGATAGCAGATGTTAATGAACATGTCAAAAGAACGTGTTTGTCACATATTAAATCAACATTTAGACATGAGAAAGCTGTCCACGTGTTGTGTGCCGCGTTTGCTTACGTTAGACCAAAAACGTGTTCGAATAAACATTTCCAATGCTCTGTTGGTGCAGTTTAGAGCATTTATTGCGATTTATTGGGATTTATTGCGCATAAATCCCAGTTTTGGCACCAATTAATTACTGTAGATACACCATTATACGCCCGAAACAAAAATACAGTCCAAACAGTGGACTGCAAAGGGGGAACCGGCTCCAAAAAAAAGCAAAAACTTTTTTCTGCTGGGAAAGTGATGGCGACTGTTTTTTGGGATAGTCATGGAGTTATTTTAATCGACTATCTTCAAAAATGAAAAACGATTACAGGAGCATACAACGCATAATTACTTGACAAGCTGAAGTCAGAACTTGCGGAAAAACGGCCACATTTACAGAAAAAGAAAATCCTGTTTCACCAAGACAACGCACCTTCTCACACCTCAGCGGTTGCCATTGCGAAAATCCACAAATTAAGGTTTGAACTGCTTGACCATCCACCTTACTCACCAGATCTAGCCCCAAGCGACTTCTTTTTGTTCCCTCATCTAAAAATTGCGCTCGGAGGACAGAGATTTTCGTCAAATGAAGAGGCAATCACCTTCGTGAACAATTATTTTGCAGAGAAAAACGCCAAGTACTATTTGGATGGGTTTTTCTCCATCGCTGGGAGAAGTGTGTAGAGATACAAGGAGACTAAGTTAAAAAATTCTGAAAAAATGTCTTGTATCTTTGTTAGGTCGGAAACTTTTCAGACCACCCTTGTATTGCAAATAGTAATCCCTAATATGCATTTTCATAGGTAATCAAACACTGCAATATACTGCTCTGTATTAACTATATCACTATTGGAGTATTTCAAACTCACTGGTGTACAGATTACATTGCCGTTCTTGATGTTATTAAACTGCAAGAGGGTGGGGAATGTTATTAGGTTTGGTGCTTTTTGGTACTTGTATTCACGGTATATAGATACACGGTAGGGGCCACGGTGGGTGTGCGCAGTAGACTACCGCGCGCGTGACGTCACTGAATCCTCACTGCTACATTCTGTAATTTCCCGTTTAACAATGCGGTGTTCTGTAAATGTAGTTGGAGATTCGGTGTGTATATGTGAGTGTTTGTTTTAAGTAAAAGGTCTTTTTTGTGTAAATAAAAGGTATTAATTGTGTTTTGTGGTCGAGGTTTAATAAGTGTAAAAAAAGAATTAATTAGCCTATGTTTTGAATCCTAAAAAATACATAATTTGTTTTGTTTGCTGTTGTATAATTGTGTATGCATAACAATGCCTAATTGCGTTATAGCCAGTTGCTATAATATTGATAAGAATTGTAAAGGGAAAGGAATTACATTTCACAGAATTCCAAAAGACAAAGGCCTGAGAAAAGCGTGGGTTTATGCGTGTAAATGAGCAGATCATTTTAAGTTTGATAATGTTAAAGTCTGTTCACTTCATTTTAATGACGATGATTTGAAAGGATTTTAAATCCAAATTACTAAATACGAAACCTAAAAACAGCTGAAATCGGTGTCATTCCACGTTTTAACATTCCCACCGTTGAAAATAAATGTATCAATTCTGAACGAGCTGCAAGGATTAAAAAACGTGAAAACCTAGAAACATTAAAAAAACTTATTGACGAGTCCGATGGAAATCTACCAGGAAAGTCACCTGTAAATGGAAATGATGTTGGTGCAATTGTAACGTGTAATTCTGTAAATGAAACCCACCCTTCCGTAGTCAGTAATTTTAATACAAATATCGTTGTAAATAATGCCTCTGTAGAGGAAATGAAATGTTTAAGAAATGAAATTTACTTTTGAAGGAACAAATTCAACTTGCATTACAAGAACTGGCATCGGTTAAAAATAAAAATGTGGCTTTACAAAGCAATGTTACTAATTTTAAGAATATTTTTTCTGATAATATGTGTTGAAACGTAAGTTCTAAGAAATACGTATGTTTTATTTTACTGTTTGCATAATAGGCATACGCCTATTTGATATTTAATTTGTTGTTAATTTTTTAATTGAGATGTGCGTTTTCACAGTCAACCACATAATTATCACGGAAAATCCGTAGATACGTAATTCATAGTGTGATGTGCTTTTAACTTTCAAACAAAAATAACCTGGAATTTTTCAAGCTATGGACCTATAATTTATTTTACTTTAATATTATGTAATATTGTATAAAATAAAAAGTTTCGCTTTTGACAATGAGCGAATTCACTAAGTAAAGTAATTAACAGCGTTATTAATGTTAGATATAAGGAATTATTATTGTAATTACTATAATACAACTGTATTATAGTAACACTAACAACATTATAGTACAACTAACACTAACATTACAAACTGTTTTCTAATGAACACTACGTCTGAGTGAACACTACGTCATTCGATCAGGGATTCGATGACGTACTTCAGCCGGCAAGTGGTGGGGGAGACATGCGCGTGGCCCCTACCGTGTATCTATATACCGTGCTTGTATTGTGCTTCAAAAACTAATCATTGTTATTTTCACATACATTTTTTTGTACTGTAACATGCTGAAATATGGGACCCATATTCACAAATAATGAATTGTTGATAAGATTAAACAATTCAGAAATTATTGATCACTGGAAAACACTTGTGATGAATTTTCTTATTTTTTTTGTATAACAGGAACACTCCCTGATGCCTCGGTACAGTAATAGTATTAATCCAAACAAATAAATGATTGGCATTACATTTACTTTAGCTAACAGAATGTTCTACTGCATTCATCTATTCTCATGACCAAATGTTGGTGGACAGACTTTTGTACAAAGTTGAGAGAGTAGTGGACTTGCGTTTTTGTCACGATCAAATAAATTAGCTATAATATTATTTGCCCATATAATAGACGTGTATGAAAAAATATCGACAACTTTGTGCTGTTGTCTTTTAAGTGAGTAAAAATTCATTTCAATAAATAAATCGACATATGCTCTGTTAAAAAGTCATAACTTTATAGTCGTCCTTATTTTGGCAGTGTTATGGCCTGACTCCATACAACAGTTCCACAATTTAACAATTTTAGTTTTTACCCTTGTAAATAGAAATCTTTGCGAATGATGTACCACTAGTTTTCCAGTTTAATACATTTACATTTTAATGAAGCAAGAGAGCAATTGTATGGCCTGTATGAATATGTCAGTGCATCCTTTAAGCACATTCTCTACTTCTGTTTTTATCTGAATATTTGTTTTCAGACCGAAATGTTTCATGTTCCGACAGAAAATATTTGGAATAAAAAAAAATTACTTTAACACATTCAGTGCCTACTTGTATTCACTTACTGCACTGCGTTGTCCCTCTGTTTCACATGACAATCACGTGTGCGTCATGGGCTTGGCAAGACAGTTTACTGCTTCTATTGGTCCTATAATGCTCAGTGCCTCGCACGTGTGCGTCAAATTTATAAGCAGTTTAAATTTTAAAATATAATAAATTTTTAAAAGTTTAATTAAAGTTTAAAAAACTTTTAGTTACAAAACAGTACATTATTATTTGAATTACTTTTTTAGTTATTTAAAAAATATATAATTAATATTTTAAAAAATTCTTAATAACAAAAAAATTATAAAAACTTAAAATTAATTTCGTGATTTATAAAATGATATTTTTATGTTAAAAATTATAGGTTTTGGTGATATACTCTAAAACAGGGTTTTAAGCACAATCCTGGTAGATCTGGACAGTCTGGGCAGAAGTAGAGTATATCCTTGCGAATGTTTTGCTGATAGCATTGTCGATGACGTTTTATTTTTGCCACTGTTACAAGTGGCTTTTTGCCACTAAACCAAACACAAAATTTAACAAAATAGAAAATACAGTACAAATTTCTAAACCAAACACTTTCTAGAATAAAATAAAATTTTAATGAAATAAATTTTCTCTCAAGAGTAGGAAGCGTACTTGTCAAACTAGCCAGTAAATGCACTCTAATAACAACAAAAACTTGAAACCAACCTTATTTTCTCAAACAATAGACTGTCCTAAATGAAGAGAGGCCTTTATCTAAACCTGGCCAGCAAAACCCAATTTCTCAGAATTTTGTAAAAATAACTGTGCATTTTGACGCACACGTGCTCGTCATGGACTAGTTGGACTGGACTCACGTGACACACACGTGTGCGTCATGGGCGCTGAACGTGTTAAATAAAAATCAGTAATGCAAAATAATATTTTTATCTACTTTTTGTAGGTATTTATAATGACTTTTATGTATTGTGTAGGAAAAGTTTGGCCTGACTGGCATGATAGCAAGGAAACGAGCTGGTCTGCCTTCTTTATCTTTGGGGCGAGACGGTGACCAAGGCAAACCTATTGAAATAACCCCTTCCATTGCAACTGAAGAGGTAGAAGCTTTACCAGATACATTTTTCACCGAAGCTCCAGATCTTACCAAAGGTATGTGTATTAATTGGTTATTAGTTTTAAGCAGTGATCATTGATTTATCGGTTAAATGGGTATGTATATGATACTAGTAACATAGAAAAGAACATTAGATCGTTATTTTTTCACACATTTGAAAATATTATTTAAAAGTAAGAATCCAAGAAAAAATAGAAAAGAACATATTCTCCTTCTTTCTTATAAAATCTTTTTAACTATAGTAGAGTCCCGCTTATCCGACCTTCACTAATCTGACCTTCCGTTTAATCCAACCTAGCCTTAAAGAACAATATTTCAAACAATTTAAAAGATTTGTAGCAAAACCGAATGTACAGTGCCCCCGCACCACTTTCATGTCAGGCCTTAATGCTTATGTGTTATGTGCTCAGCTGATGACCTACATTATCTTCAAAAAAAAAAGAGGGGGTAGACCACCCTTAATATCTGCTCTGTTCATTCATTTTGGTCTTTTAGTATCAATTCTTTTTCGTGGAAGAGTTGATCTTTAGTGTATTCTGCTTGTGTGTTTTGTAACACACACAAAAATTTCACTTTTTTTTGATATTTCAAGGCGAAAAGCTCATTAAGGCTATTATCGCCTCTCTAAATGTAAGTGTGAGTGTAAAGTGTTAGTCATTTTTTTTATTCACTTTTTTCTAAGGTAAAAGATATTTTAATTCTCATGAAATTATGAGATATAGTGGTGAAAAAACGTCAAACAGTTGGTAAACAAAAAACAATTACAAACGTTTCCGTCAAGTTTGATGATTTTACATACTGCTCTTTATTACTGTAATAAGATTCTGTGTGCTGTTTTTTTTTTTTTTTTTTTTTTATGTATTTTAGCCGCCTAGGTGGCCTAATGGATAGCTACTAGGCTTTCACCCCAAGGACCCGGTCGATTCCCAGCAAGGGCTTGGCATTTTCATATGCTATAAATCATCCCATCGTCTGCATTAGCCCAAGTGTGCACAATAGTCGGACGTTAAACACCAACGTTTGAACTGCTTGACCATCCGCCTTACTCACCGGATCTAGCCCCAAGCGACTTCTTTTTGTTCCCTCATCTAAAAATTGCGTTCGGAGGACAGAGATTTTCGTCAAAAGAAGAGGCAATCACCTTCGTGAACAATTATTTTGCAGAGAAATATGCCGAGTACTATTTGGACGGGTTACAGAGATGGGAGCATCGCTGGGAGAAGTGTGTAGAGGTGCAAGGAGACTATGTTGAAAAATAAAAAAATTCTGAAAAAATGTCTTGTATCTTTGTTAGATCGGCAACTTTTCAGACCACCCTCGTATGTTGGACTCAATGATTCGTGTGTTATAAGCATTACTGATGTGATATAACTATATTACGACTATGAATGTTTGAACTTCACTATCCAGCTCAAATGATTTTGTTTCTGTACAACATAGCCCGTTCGTAAAACTTAGCAGACAACCTGTTTTATTAACTCTTTTTGTTAATAAAATAAGTTATATCAGGAAAATGGACATGCAGAAAAGGGAAGTAGCGTACAAATTTTTATAATCAGAATTATTACTGTATATGTTTTAAAATAACCATAACATTTTGTATGCATTTCATATTTGAATTTTAAGGTATGTCGTATCACAATTTTTACAAAGGCCATATGCCTTTAACAAACCATTGTTAGCAGAGGTATGCTTAACAAACCATTGTTCTCCATTGTTGACCTTTTAGGTACTCAAAGGTTCAGTATTTAAGTTCTTTAAATATTTTCAAAATGTTATAAATTTGAAGTTAATTTTGAAATGTTTTTATTCAACTGCATTTGGTTTTGAAGGAGTCTTTGATCTATGTTTTAGTAACTACGTTGATGCAAAGGTTTGTGCAACCGGATGAACAGCCAGTGTTAACTAAAGACCTGTATCCTCCTCACCGACGTTTATGTATCAAACGATCCCAACGTTGCCGAGCATGTGAGCACAATGTTTGCAAACCAGAATTGAATCCTATTAATATAAAATTTAAAATTCAGCATGCTGCATAGTAAGTTGTTATTTTGGTTAAAATTTTGTTACTAACTGCACTCATATTTTAAATTAGAAATTATAATTATGCTTTTTCTTCTTCTTTTCGTTTCACCCTCTTTGGGGTACTTAATTAATCATTTCTTGTGCGCAGTACTTTTCTTTGTTCCCAGTAGCTCTTCATTCTTTCTGATAATTATGCTGTTTAATATTTTAAGAATAATTTTATTCATAAAGTTGTTTAAGGTAGTTCTTAGGGTGGCAGAATCATTATTATTTATAACCTTATGATAAGTTTGAACAGAATTAACGAATTGATAAATAGAATATTGCTTAAAAAATATAATTTTATAAACAATATTTTTTTTCATTATTGCAACATAGCCACCGGACCACATATTCAAATTATTATAATTATGACCTATTCTTCCCATCAGTGGTCTATCAACTCACCTCATAAAGGCTACCGGGGTTTCGAAACTATAGTTTCATCTTCAGACCATACAAAATGTTAAATCCCTCTGTCGAGGTCGTCACAGAGTCAAACAAAACATTGATTTTTGTTTTGTTTTTTGGGTTAACGTCTGAACATACATCACAAACACTAAGCACAATTACACGTTTAAAATATTCATCATGAAATTCGGCTTGGCCAAACTACACACGCGACTCGTACGTCGTTACATTTCGGACTGCGGAGTCTCGAAGGACCATGTCATATATTAAATTTGATTTAAATGAAAGTTTTTCATTGAGGATGTTCTGGGGGTCTGATTTTTTGCTCTTGTAAATCTCAAACTCTTTAATCGCATCCATATAACTACTTTTATGACACAACTGTAATATTTCCATGTTGGTATGGATGTCTTCAAATTTATGGTTTTTGTCCATAAGATATTCTGCGAAAGCCGAGTTTGTCGATAATGCACTTCTGGGTATGTGCTCTTTAAATCTTTTCTTAAAAGAGCGAGATGTCTGACCGATATAGAAGCTTAGGCAATCGCTACATTTTTTTTTAATGTAAACTCATGTAAAATGTTTAATAAAGTTAAATTTACCTAAAATTTAGTTTTGGTTTTAAAAATTGTTAGTACAAAAGAAATGCACAGTTTATGTGGAGATAAACACAAAAAATAAATTTAATAAATGTTTAAGCTTCATAGGATCTGATGCGACATTTATTACAAATGGGACATATTTTGTAGTACGCACACTACGTACTCATCATGTCAGTGCTAGAGAGACAGAGATATAGGTAATGCCTATAAATAAGAAAAATATAAAATATGTGGCTTAGCAAAGTATAAAAGGAAAATAAATTTTCAGAAATCAAAAAATAATCGGTTTTGAACAAAATGATTGTTTAAAATTATATCATAAATTTAATTTAGGCAAAATTCAGGACCTAGACCATCCTGACAAGCCATGTTTTCACATCCGATAATGCAGCATAGGTGCATTGTAAATGGAATTTTGCTAGTACGCTGTATTTCCTAGAAAAAAGACGCTAAGCCAATCGTGACGTAGCAACCAAGCGGAACAGCTGTGTTTGTCGTCCGCTACAAACAAAGTCATAATTTAATAAAAAATAACGAGGTACGTCCAGAAAGTAAGTTACGTTTGGTAATAAAATTAAATTGTGTACAGATACAGAAAAATTATTTATTGCACAAAATTCTACAACTCTTAAACTACTTTTCCACATAACTGCCGAAATTTTGCAGCCATTTGTCATAGCGTGGCACAAGTTTTTGTATGCCTTCTTCATAGAAGTTTGCCGCCTGTGTCTTCAACCAGTTGGAAACATTTTCTTTCCGCTCTTCGTCATTGTTGAAGTGTTGTTGGGTGTCATAAGAAACCCAAGTTTCATCTCCTGTGACTATCTGTGTGAGAAATTCTTCGCCACCTTCATCATAACGGGTCAAAAACTGAAGTGCACTACCCATCCGGTTTGTTTTGTGTTGCTCAGTAAGAATCTTTGGTACCCATCGTGGGCAAAGTTTACGAAATTTCAGTTTTTCGGTAACAATTTCATGAATTAGTGATTGTGAGATTTGGGGAAATTCCATAGCGAGAGCACTAATTGTAAACTTGCGGTTTTCCTGGATCTTGTCATCAATCGCGTGAACCAGTTCTTCTGTAACCAAAGATGGACGCCCACTTCGTTCTTCATCATTCACTTCACTACGTCCTTCATTGAACTGTCGGACCCATCTTCTCACCATTGAATGACTCATCACATTTTGTCCGTAAACTTCGCAAATTTGCCGATAAATTTCAATTGGTTTCACTTTCCTAGCATTCAGAAATCAAATCACAGATCTGATTTCACAAACGGCGGGATTTTCAATCAACATTGACATTGTAAACAAGCACAACAAAGCGTACGTGGCTGACAGTGATCTCAAAATGGCGCACGTTTCTTCTCCTTGATACAGAGCGTCTACCGCGCATATGCGGAACTACGATCGCAGCGCTGCAGCGTAGAGAAATTGAAACGGAACTTACTTTCTGGACATACCTCGTAATTCAGTAGCAGGAAATATCAGTTGTGGAGATAAATATTAAGTGTTAATGTATGTTCTTTAAGATTATTTTGCAACAATTTGAAGATTTGGGTGAGATCTAAAGTTAGCTATATTTTCAAAGTGGATTTCGAGATTTCGACCGTTTGAACTCAGCCTAAACCAAAGTTGCTAAATCCAAATTATAATTAAATCATTTTGACCCACAATGACATTTGATTAAGTAACACTAAAATTTCTTTTATTTATTGCTCCAGTGAACATTTTAAAAATATACGATTATTAAAAATTTTCAAAAATCATCAACTAGAGTTTATCAGAATTTTCAATTAACTTGAATGAGACCAGAATGCAAAACCCTCTCCGGGAATAATAAAATAAACAGAAATTATTTATTGAAACTTGTATTTATAAACTGTGACTTTATGTAAAGTATGATAGACTAAGGATCTGTGTGAATGAACTAAATCTAATTTAAATTAACAGTAAATAAAAGTTATATGTATTAGATTAAGTATAGTTTGTAGGTTGTTATTTAATATCGTTAATTATATACATGGCCTGTTGAATTGCTGAAAGGGATTGTATATTGTTATATGTGTATTTGCTTTTGATTGATTTTATTTTAAGGAATACAAAAATTATAGTTTGATCGATCAAGGCCACACAATAAATTTTCAGTCCAGAGATAATATTTTAAAATTTTAATGATGTTTTATGAGGTTTTTTTTATGTTTCTTTGTTGATAATTATAAATATTATGTGTTAATGTAAATCTAATTAGAATCCATCGTGAAATTAATCAAAGTTGTTTTGTAGTAAAGAAATTTTGTCTTTTGTTGTTATATTTGTTTTGCTTTTAGGTTATGTTAATGATTATCAATAATATCTGGCAATATCAATAACAATTAACAATAAAAGAATAGTTTTCAAGAGTAACTATAACAAAATTAAAATTCCAAAAAATTATTAATTCATTTTTTTTTTTAAATTTTACAATGTGTTTATTATATTAAATGTATTTGCAGTTACCATATGCCGTCAGTACGTATCTTGACTTTAGAACCATTGAGAGCTGGACGTCCTTGCAATGTTATATTAAAGTTGATCAATCCAACACAGCATCTTACTTCTGTCCAATTTTGTCCTCTTCCGAGCCCTGAAGAGGAGGAGCGAGATCTAGAGATTGAAACGATGCAAGTGGTGAAAAAAGAAGTGATAGAGGTAACTGAAACTAATATAAATATTTTTTTGTTTTTCAATGTGTTTGATTTCTTGAGCCGCATTATAAATTTCATGAAACAAATATGGAATTAAAACTTGTATGCTTTAAATTCTTTGCATGTTCCAATTTTTAACATTTACTTTTATTTGTATTAAAAAAGTAATATGTAAGATTTGGTATGGATAGGAAGGAAAAACATAGGCAAATCTTGGATATTATTTGTATTTATTACTTTTTTTTGTTTAACGTCAGACTATTGTGCACACTTGGGCTAATGCAGATGATGGGGTGATTTATAGCATATGAAAATGCCAAGCCCTGACTGGGAATCGAATCCGGGTCCTTGGGGTGAAAGCCCAGTACGCTATCAACTAGGCCATCGAGGCAGCTTATTAACAATATATACAGTCATATATAAACCTAAACATGTAGATTTATATTCTCGTTTTACATTTGGTATTTGAGAATGAGGGTTGATTTACCCTCAAAATGTTTGATACAAACACTGAATACTTATTAGTTGATTATGAGAAATTATGACTTTCAAATTTATCCTGATTTTTGTCACTCACTTCCAAAGTAGATTTTTAGAAGATTTGTTTGCCATACATTTTGCCTGAGTACTTCATGGCTACATTTGAACTAAATTTAATAAAAATCGTTAAACTTGATTATGAAAAAAATCCAAGTTTTGGTTATTTTAAAAAATGTTTTGTGGTATAAGGATTTGGAAACAAAAATTTAAGAAAAATAAAAAATGATCTCAGGACATGGTTAAACATTATGTATTGAATTTGACTGTTTTATTATTTATTGCCAAAGGCTGAAATCAATTAATTCATTTTAGTCTCTAGCTCTGTGTATACACATAACATAGACATCAAAGTGGAAACTATCTTTTTGGATTCAGAGGGTATTAAAAGAAATACATGTCTGGAATCACCACTTACAAAAATTTAGTTGTTACTAGTCACTTGTATCAGGTATATCCTTCCTATTCACAGGCTGCAATCATTACAGGCTAGTGCTGGAATTAAAAACTAAAATATTTGGTTACAAAGGCAAATACATATACAAGTTATTGGCATCATTTAAAGATCTTTTTGGTATTTATATATAATGTCTACACTATGGGTGCAGAGACACAAACACAACATGCAGAAACACATGATACTATCATATTTTACAGCTAATTCTCTATAAAAATGTTAAGTAATTTTGCCTGAATGGAACACCACAGAGTTAAGAAGATGGGAACTGATTGATCAATCACCAAGATCACAGATACTTCCAAATGTTTATCTTTGAAAAATCACCTCTCACCTAATTTTGTTTCTAACAGGCTGAAAAATATGCAACTATAACCAGCTTACTGAATGAGGACATGAACAGAGATCAGAATTTAAGATACCGAAAATGTTTTTATTTATGTCTTATGTTTATTATCGGTAATAAATACAGCCACCTCGGTGGCCTAGTTGATAGCATACTGGGCTTTCACCCCGAGGACCCGGGTTCGATTCCCGGCCAGGGCTTGGCATTTTCATACGCTATAAATCATCTCACTGTCTGCATTAGCCCAAGTGTGCAATAGTCGAACGTTAAACACAAAAAAAAAAAAACATATATATATATATATATATAATCCTAAAACTAAAAATAGGAACTTGTGCTCATGGCTGATACACTTAATACCATTTATTTTATTTTAAATAATGAATTGACAGTAATTAATATTTTTTTTATTTCTTTAATCTTCAAAGGCTATTTTTATAATTATCTGTATTACTGATAGTTTTTCATAGTACCTTAATTTTCAAAAATAATCTTTCAAGGGGAACAAAAGAAAGATGAATCCTGTAGATGATGACCAGTAGATTGTTTTTGAAAATTGAAGTATTTTTGATAATGTGTCCACAAAGAAAATGAAGACAGTGCCTCAAAAATTGTCGTATTAAATAGATATTATTAACGTAATTGTTAAGACATTCCTAGGCAATAATATTTGATGGATTGATTGTTAGAGGTTATGAGGTTTGGTCGCCTCTGGCTTAACAATCAAAGGATCTGTTTTCTAAGCACCTTTGATTCTAGTTCAGGACTGAAATCAGTTTGAGCAGTCGACAGACTAGCTAATTGAGCCAGAGTTCCTTGGAGTCCTGAAAGTCAAACGCCCTGTGCCTCCTACTGAAAGAGTCGCAGTCAGATTATTTGACTTTCAGTTTCCTGTCCCTTTCTGCATAGCCTAATCTCAGTTTCTCTGTGGTACATTCCTGTCCTGTTCAGATCTACACTCAGACCAATGTCATGCAAAAAGTCTCATGGTTTTTTTGAGTTTCCTTATACCCAGGATCCATACTGTCCCTCTAAATCCCACTAGAAAAACCTACCCAGAATGTTTACTGTGGGAAAGCTTCTAAGGTAACTCATTTTTCCTGGTGTTGCTTGCATATCCATCTGTTAATAGCCAACTTATTCCAAAACACAAAGAAACCCCCACTGCTTGCTCCAGTCCAATAAACTCGATTGTGGATCCCAGTCTAGCCAGCCTGTCTGCTTTCTCATTACCCTCAACCTCCTGTGCCCAGAGAAAAATAATTTAATTTTCCAGGAAGAGAGCTTTGAGATTCTCCCGATAATAATATATACTCATAATACATACAATAAGTGTTCTATTTACTTAGAAGCATCACAAAAGGTTTTAAACTATAAAAATATTGTCATGAATACAAATATTAACTTTTATTTTCAGAAGCCTGCAGGACGTGAAAATCTTTCATTGCCTTCCTTGGCACAACCTATTACCCTGACTGAAGCTCCTCGCCGAGTTAAGATAACTCTCACCTCTGGAATTACATTGCCGCCAGGAGGAATCGTTCTGCCTCCGCGTGATGACGCAGCGGAGTATGATGACTCAGGAGATACACACAACTTCCAAGATGATCCTAAGTAATAAATTCTTTTTTTTAGATTTGTAGTATTTTAGAATAAAGTTTGGAAAATGTGTGAATTTAACGAGCAGATAATGCCTTATGTGTATAAACTAAAAATACACTCACAATGTCAAAACATAATAACTGTCTACTGTAATTGTTACACTTTCAGAAATATATGGGAAGCATAAAAGTTTTTTGTTAGTTTAATAGTGGGCAGTTTGTTACAACTTTTTGATCAATCTTCAGGTTTTAATCTAATTACTGCTGTTGGGTTTTTCATGCATTACATCGATCCCTTATCTTCATTAGTCTTGCTCATGTAAAGTTGGTAAAACAATCTCAACGTTGTTGTTTTCCAATGGCTTCTGCTGGCTCACGCCATCTTTGATCTTGCTTCCCAGTAGAGGCCAGGGAGGTCTCCTCTTCTCTTCTTCTCTTCATCTAATTTTCTGCAAACCAGGAGATGGTTCTTGTTCATGATGGTGTCTGGGCATTCACACAATGTGCAGTTGTCATAGTTTAATATCTTAATTTTCTTCAGGTGTTCATTCAGACAGTCGTGTCCAGTTGTCAGCCGAAAGACCGCGACAGATGTCCTCCTCTGGAGATCCTTGACCTTCCCATACAAATCGAATACATTCTCATAAGGCTTGTTCTTTATGTCTTCCTTGACGGTGTTTGTAAATTCAAGATAAGATGTTCGCTTCAGTGCACTAATCCGAGCCTCCAGTGTGAGCATTCTTTTTGGTTTCTGCACTATAAAGGTTCCTTGTTTGGCCAGCTTGTCTGCCCGCTCATTCCCTTGTATGCCTACATGTGACGGGATCCACTGCAGAACCAATTCCTTGGTAATGTGTTTAACTATTTTGTATTTCTTCTAGATCGATTCTATCATAGAGCCTGCAGATGTGTTGTCAGCACAATCTCAACATTATCATTATAATTTGTAATCATAGGTTGTCAAAACTTTTCTCTTTCTTATAGTGTAGTTTATTAAAAAAAAAAATAATTAATTTGAAGAGACTATAATATTTACATTATTGTTGTTATTATAAAAACGCAATCTGATTATTTAAATACATAGTACATATACAAAATTACAAAAGTAATAATAATCTGCAGGAGAGTACTCCAAACAATTATTAATAAGAAATATTTGGTTGGGGGACAGTACAGACTGTTGCTGAATGCGGTCTTGTATCGGAACAACGAGCAGCTCACTAACATTTTTATGAAAAGAAGATTGGCCTTCTTTGAACACCTAACTCGATTATCAGAGAGTAGACTTACGAAGAGATTATTGGACTACCAACTGAAGTGTAAAGTTAAGAACAACTGGTTGAAGGAGGTGGAACAGGACTTGGAGGGACTAGGAGTAACCAAGGAGCAATTGGATTGGCAGGAAGAAGGGAAAAAGCAATCTTAAAAAGTCAGGAAACCCAATTACAGTTTAGGGAAAAACGTCCACTAAACGTAGTATATTCGGAAGAATTCAGACTTCAGAGATCAATAAGATTAAAAAAATACTGGGAAGAAGACTTAATTAAAAACCAAAAGACTTAATTAAATTGACTGTGTGCTCCAATGTGGGCTTAAATTAAAAAAAAAAGGCAATCTGATTATTTAAATACATAATACATATACAAAATTACAAAAGTAATAATAATCTGCAGGGGGTGCAGATTAGCTGCACCTATTGAGAGGATTTATACGTCCCTCGCGGTACCTGAGTCTAACACACACACTTTCAACATTACACTTACGACTTTAACACTTTACACTCACATTGACTTGTAGGGAGGCGATAATAGCCTCAATGTGCTTTTCGCCTTAAAATAACAAAAAAAAAACAAAATTAATAAATACCTTAATTGTTACAGAGTTGTGGTATGGCGTAAAGGAAACAAAGCAGCTGTAAAGTTTACGATAACACCATATCCAGAGCTTGACATCGGTGCAGAGATACACTGTGGCTTCACACTGTGCTATCGGGTACGTCAATACTATGGCTTCATTGGATTCAAAAGAACCAGTAAGAGTGGATCTGCAAGTGAAAATTTATCTTGCACCAGGAAAAGTTGTTGGAAATGAATAAATTTAATCAAAACATATTATATGAGGTGCAACAATAAAGTAGTCTGATGTGAAAAAAAATTAACGTAAAGTTTTTATGTCATTGGTAGTGTAATCGCCTTCATAATAGGTCCCTTCTGCTTGCATTTGCTTGCTCCAGTGTTTCTGCCACTGCAGATAAAATATTTCTGGAATATCCTGTAAGACTGTTGTTGATGCCCCTTGACTGTCATTTTGAGTCTTGGAAATAGAAAAAAGTCGCACAGAGCAATGTCAGTAGAACTGCAATGCAGTGTGAAGGTATTGCTGTACAGGTAGTGCACAATTTAATTATCAGCAATGTTTGTACAGAGACAGATGACTCATTTTCGAACTTTTCAGTAGAAATATTGATTAACTGTTTGGCCAGGAGTCTCCTGCTTTTTATGAATAATGTCCTTGGAATGACAGAGCACACAAGCATGCATTTACTTTCGACTTTGACATGCAAGCCTTTTTTGTCTAGTTGATTCCTTTGAACACCAATGCAAACTTTGACGTTTTGTCCGGGATCATACTGGAAGAACCAACTTTCATTACCAGAGATAATACGGTTCAATACATCTGGACTGATTTCCACTTGTTTTAATAAATTAGCTGCCACATATTTCTATGCAAGAATGCTGTTACTCTCTGAAATTTTTGGGATCCATTTTTGCTAAATTTTTCTCAAACCTAGTTCTTCAGTTATTGTTTACCGATTGATGTTGATTTCTTCTGTAATAATTTTTACGGATAATCTTTGATCTGATCGTATGATTTCGCAAACCCTGGCCACATTGACGTCTGTCTGTGAGGTTGATGGTCATCCGCTGCGGTCTTCATCTTCAACATTCGTTCTGCCTTTACAGAACATTTTATACCAACAAAAAACTTGAGTTCTTGACATAACCTAATTTCCAACAACCTTTTGATGCTAAATTGTTGCATTCTCACCCAGTTTAACACAAAACGTAATGGCGTAGCATTGCGCGATATTTTGCAGTTCTATTTCTGTGATGACAGACACACAGAATCCTTACAGCACAAGTCCGAAGTGCTGCTTGGACTAGAATTAGCTTAAAAATCAAGGTCAAAGGTCGAATCTTGTATAAAAACTGCTGTGTGATATACTTTACCTATATTCTGTACGTGAAAAGTTTCAGCTATAGTTAGCAGTTTGTCGCACTGATCCCTTGTGTAGCATAAACTGCATCAGAAACTTTAATAGTTTTCTTATTAAGTACTTTCCATCTGGTAATTTGTAAGACAGCTGACTCCTAATTATCTGCAGAATTAAGAGAACGCCCACACTGTGGGTAACCTAAAAATAAAGTGCAAAATAATGTAGCTGTACTGGGAAAAAATAAACATCTCAAATAATGAATTGCAATGGTACTTAGTTAAAATTGTTTTAAAAAAATATACCAGAGTCTGGAGTAATTTTCAGCTGACATTTAATTTAATAAAAATGTAATTAAAAATGTTGGCGCTTTTACACACACACACACACACCTTGAATAACAAAGGTGATGAGTTGTGCAGTATTTACAAATGTCATGATAGGCGGTGCATCATGATTTTTGGAAATGCGTGACTTTTTCTATATGCCTTACTCCAAAAAAGAAAGTGCACACAGCTATATACTATATTACTTATTGTAGTGTGTTGTAAAGTACGTAGTAAGCCTACATGAATAAATACTGTTGGTTACATTACCATGATTCTAAGAAAAATATTTCACCCAACCTTGGGGTACACTAAATCAATCACTTTTTAATGTTCTGAGCCTTCCTCGTAGCCCAGTATTGCTTCATTTGTTGTGATCTTGCTTTTCTTTCTTCGTCAGAGGTTTTGATCGTTCGCTTGGATTTGACTTTGCCTTGGAACCGTTGCTTCTTGTCCTTGGTTATTGTTTTGGCTGTTCTGTCCATGAGCATAGTGTCAGTGATTTGTAGTTCTGTTATGTCCTCTGTTTCTCTAAACCAAAGTGGTTTGGCTCTTCTATTGCGAAAGTAGTCAGATATTTTTTTCGTTAGTCTATTTTTGTCCATTCGGAGGATGTGCCCATAAAAATCAATTCTCCTTTTTCTTATTGTGTCTGATAGTGTTTCAGTTTTTTTGTAAAGAGTTTCATTACTGTGGAGTAATTGGTTGTTACGGAATTTGGGGCCTAAGATTTTTCGTAATATCTTTCTTCCTTTGATCTCCAGCCTTTCAAGTGGGCCCTGGGTTGTGAGAGATAATGTTTCAGCTGCATATAAGGCTTCTGGTTCAATTACCGTATGATAATGCCTTATCTTTGTATTTCAGGAGAGGACTAAATATTATTTAATAATAAAAAAAAAATACTTTCTTAGTACCACTTGGATAATCAGGAGTCAGCTGTACTGTTGTATTATAATGTTGTATTTATTTAATTGTATGTCTTCATTTAGGTACAAAATTAATTAAAATTTGTGAGAACTTTAAATACGTAAGACATTTAAATGATGTAGGCGTTTGCTGTTTGAAAAAGAAAGTTTATGTTTAATTCTGAAAGTTAGAATGAAATACTTTAACATAAATTACTATTTTAACTGTTAAGTGTATAAAATTAGTCCTAGTTTAGTGTACTAAATAAAGATCTTTATTAGTGTGTAGTTTGTTTATCGTAAAATCTGTCAAGATTGGGTGTATAAAGTACAGGATAAATAATGGTGCTGACATATACAAGCTTAAATATTAATTTTAAATATTTATTACAATAAAGGGTTGCAAGGATTAGCTGGCATTTATCAGCTGTTAGATCTGTTACCCAAGAGTTGTTGAGTCAATTTTTATCTGTTTCTGCAAATGTTAGTGAAAATCGTGAATACCATGATTTAATTCAACTTCTGAATAAATTAAATTTTAAAAAAACTCTTGGCTTTCATCACTTTTAGTTGTTTGTGTTACTGGTAAGTAATTGATTAAAAAAGAGTGCCTTATTCTGTAAACAATGACATGGTTTAGGTAATTTTTAGAAATCCGAAATTGATATTCCTTTATATTATATGTTTGTCTTAAGTTATTAATATAATATAGATACTTGTGCTGAATACACGTGTGGATGTAAAAAAATCGAATATTTAATAATAAATTTATTTATTGTCTGTATATAATATTTATTATAGTATAATTCATTAAACAGATCGTAGATTGTATGAGAATATTGCAAAACTAGCTCTCCGCTTAAAATTTGGAACATATAATACTGGATAAAGATATATCATACCAACTTCTGAAGACCATAATTCAAAAAAGAATAGACCAAACTTTGGAGTTGTGATATTTTTTAATTTAGTAATAAATTTTTTATGTTTTGGGTACATACTAGGGATATTTTGGAAGTGAAGTTGCAAGACTTACTGCTAACAGAAGTGTTTATGATATAGTCGCATCAAGACGCTCTAGACATAGGCTGTTTAGATTTGTGTGTTACTTTTCAATTATTCTATATGAAAAGTTGAAGGAGTAATCCAATTCAATTCCTGCTAGAAGCAGAACTATAGCGAAAAGTCATTTGTAATTTGTGGTAAACAAGTTATATGTCATCGCATATAAAAAAGTTTGTGACTTCAGTGAAAAGATATCGGAAGTGCACGATGAACAAAGAAACAAATGAGTATCTGCTGTGATTGAAGAATAGGTTAAAAATATTGAAAGAAGTTGGGTTCAAAGTAAATTAACAAGAGAACATAATACTAGTTAAGTTTCAGTATTTTATTTAAGTCCACAGGTCAATAGTGGAATGTAGTAGTAGATGGCTACTACTATTTTCCATCTAAACTATATTTTGTTATAATACTGTCTTTCAGGTATGTCATAGCTGCTGGCTACTAATTATATGCTCAAATAATTGAATAGGCAGCAATGGTAACCACAATATCAGCTGTTTTTATAACAGGTACAATCTCTGTTTCAGCTTATGTCTTAACACTACCTGAATTACTTCAACTAAATTAACACAATTGTAAACCATGTACTGATTAGGGAAAACCGATTCTTCACCTGAGATTTAAAAACTGGCATTGTAAATAATAGGAGAACTATAGTATGTCTATAAGTTTAAATATCCTTGTGATTATTACGTTGTAATGTGATTGTCCCTTCAGAAAGTTAAACAGAATAAACATATTCTGTTGTAACAGCTCTGCCCTTGCATACCAACAAGGAGCCGACATGTCTAAGGCAGTTGAGTAGCAGTCAGTCTTTACTCACTTCAAAGTTTTAGGTTCAGAACTGGATGTACTATTGTATGAAGGATCAGCTTTTCCTTCCTGATCCTTCGTCCTCGTTAATCTAACTGCATGAAAGTACTGAACTATGAAGAATGGCTACAGGCCCAGTGTCAGTGATCAGCAGAGTAGGTCAAGCCAAGTCGAGAGAATAGCCAGGTAAATTCAAAGCTAACAGGATATCATTTCCAGTGGGGCTGTCCACAGATGATTGAGATTTCCTAAAGTCATTTGTGCCATGTGCAACTTACCAGTTAACTTAAAGAATAAGCAACATTTAATAGAATTGAATCACAATCACCAACAGTCATGAAGTTCAGAACGTGTCAACAGAAACAATGACTACTTTTGGTTGAATTTTTTTAATTCCCATAATGAAATGTGTTGTTAATATTATAACGTTTTCAGCGTACATAAATTGAAACGTTACAAATGAATGTCATTTACAGTTCTTTAGCAGAAAGGATTGTCAATACGTTCCCAATGGCGCACCACAAACTTTACACTTACAGTGATTGGAAAGTAACAGCCATTTCTAAAGCATTATTCAACTACAATTTAGATGCAAATTTTACACAGCTATGGAAATAAGCCTCTATGTCCATCTCCAAATAGTACAGGTTGATACTAAGGCAATCTAATTTTCAATTTGTGATATTTTCCCTCTAAAGTATCAACTTGGGGGGGGGGAATATTACAAATTGAAAACTAGATTGCCTAAAAAAAAATGAGTGTATTTATGTTGTGGTAGGTTCGTAACGGATGGTAAATGTGTTAAGTTTTTCCTGGAAGTAGATTTTGCAATATTTTTTTTGTTTTAAGGCAGCATACCTTTAGTTGTATTAGTTTAATTAATTTATATTTATTTAACAAGAATAATTTATTTTAGTAAAAAAAGCTTTAATGATAACTTTTATTTCTTGCACCATCGAATATTGAATAAAAATTGTTTTAAAATTATTTATATTTTATTCTGCATTTGTTATGTACTCCACATTTATAATTTAATAATAAAGTATACACAATTAATAAAACTGTTCATTTATTACTAATTTGTTTGAAACAACCATGTTTACATTCTTATAAGAACATTATGGTTTTACTAAAATGTATTAGATTTTTGTTTAAATTTATCCATCATTTTATCAAGTAAATTAATGTGAGTAATGGGCATCCAGAAAGTAATTTCTGTTTAATTATAAAAATAAAACATTGACATTTTTTTATTATATACATTTTAAAACTACATTTTCTGTCTACTTTTCGGTAGATTCACCGTTTAAGTTTAAGCATTAATCTTATCGTTTTACAAGCTTGAATATTCCTTCTTCATAAAATTCTACCGCCTGAGGTCATAGCCAACCTGTGACAGCATCTTGGATTCTTTATCCAAGCGCTGGGACCCAAGCAAGTTTTTCATATGCATAAACAAATGGAAATCAATGAGTCAGACCAGGACTGTAAGGTGGATGACACAGGTCTTGTAGGAAGGCAAGTGTTATCATTGGAAAACACAACTGTGGAAGTCAATCGACCTCATTAATTTTCCTATGGAATGTCTACATTTTTTGTAGTTTTCGCAATAGAATGAGAAGTGATCATTGTTCCATGTTGTGATATGCAGTTGCCTTTCTGGCAGAGAAGGTTTGTTGTGCTTCCTTTGGCATGTTTGTTGAAGCTGTATGTTTGTTGACAGACCAAATCACGGACTGTCAAATGACAATTCAGTTTCAGCATTCACGTATAGCCTTGCATCATCACCAATCACGATTCTGTTAAAAAACAATTTCTTCTTACATATTGTAATGAGAAAGGAATTCTAGAGAAGAGCTCATTTGTTGTCTTTTGTGTTGGTTAATGAGGTTGTTTGGTACCAATTCAACACCGAAGGTACGGTAGCCTAATATCTCTTTCACTACCTCATTCAAAACAGTATGAGAAATTTGAACATTTTTTCCAAAACTTCAGTTATTGTAAAGAGTTAGTTCTCACAAACTTATCCTAATTTTTTTTTAATTACAGTAAAAGCCCGCAAATCTGGCACCTTCAGGACTTTGATAGTGCCGGACTACCGGAAATGCAGGCTTATTGAGGACCGTCAAAAAAGCGGTGAACGGAGAGCGAGGCGGAAGTTGAACATTTTACTCAAAGAATAACAAAAAAAAAACTATTGATTACATTTCATAATAGAATTCTAAGATTTTATTTTAACTTTCGAATAACTAGATTTTACTGTGTTGGCTTAGAATAAGGCCTAATGTCATTTTTTTTTAAATCATGTTTTTCTTTTAAAAATTCATTTCTTAAAACACAAATTTTAAAGTTCTGCAGAATTGTAAGATTTTCTGCAAACCTTATTAAGTATCCTGGAATGTAGCAGTCAATAGCAGTGGCTGCTGCATTCCAGGAAGGTGGTGTTGAATTTGTGGCATCATGAGGTTCAGTACCTGGTGGCTGATTTTGTTCTTGAGGCCCTACAACACTTTCTATTAACATTTCGTCTGTTATTTCTTCAACGACAGGTTCTTCTTTGTCACATCCTGAGCATAATCCAACTCTAACTACAGTATCATGTTTCTTTTAAAACAATGAAATTTCTTTCTTTCTTGTAGGCCTCGAGTCAGATCTTTTGCTTTTTTTTTCTTTTACTTTTTGCACCTGAACTCTTATCGATCACGCCTTCCGTCTGCATTAGCCCAAGTGTGCACAATAGTCGGACGTTAAACACCAAAAAAAAAAAAAAAATCGATCACGCCTGATTTCCTCGTACTCTGCCAGTGACGGCAATGAAACCCCATCGGTTTTTCGCTGGAAAAAAAATCGTACTCTGCAGATCCCTTGATAAGTGTACAGTACAGTACATATACTAATCTTAATTTTTTTTTTAAAAAAAGACGAAATAATACCAGATTATTAAAAGTTCCAGACTGTAGGATGCCGGATTAGAAGGCTTTTAACTGTATACGGTTTAGTGCACAAATACGACAAACAGATATTCAAGCAAAACTGCTTTTTTAAAATCAAAAAAATTGTATAGCCATTTCATTTCAAGAATTTTTTTCTACTATATATTTTCATTAGTAGGCTTTAGTACAATAATAAGAGAATTTCTATTTAAAAAACTACCTATTGGAGTGATACATCATGGTGTGACCCAGATCTGAGTCCTCGAAATGAACGGCGATCTGACCTCGTGTTTTGAGGAGTCGTTAAAATTTATATAGAAATGTAGGTTATATATGTTTTAGTTAGCTAAATCGTTTTAGTAAGTTAAAAATCTTAAAATATGCAGATTTTAATGCTGATTATGATGGTGAAATCAGGGTTTCAAGGAGGACAAAATAAAGAAAAATATTTTTGGAAATTTGTTTTGTGTCACAATTATTACTTTCATTATTATACCACCATGCATTTACGCAGTAAATAAAAGTATTTAAAAGTTTCCTTAAAGTTCGTGTAAGATCGTACTAAATAAATTTGGTACATCAGAAAGTTTTGTAACAAGTAAAGTAAGGCATTAAATAATCTTGTATTATGACATAAAACTGGGACAACATATTAATCAATTTAAAAGTATAATGTTCTCAGTAATAATAGAACGAAAAGCATCATAAATAATATATTTTTTTTTACTGATGGATGTCTTTTAATAGGTAGTCGTTTCATAAAAATGTGAATTATCATTTTTGTCGTTTTCGCTTTTTAGTGAATTGAGGAAACGATAAAAAAATTTTGGTACAAGAATCATTTCATGGAATTAAAGTTTTTAGTTTCAGCCGAAAGCAAGTTTTAGTGAAACAAAAAAAAAAATTAATTGATATTTATATACAAGTTATGATATTTGTAGGCGGAGAATGGCCAGTACAGCCATGTCTGAACAAGATGTAAGCATATTATGGTTCACATTATTGTTTCTCTTGAATAAAGGTATTAAGCCTAATAAAATACTCGCCCGACTGACTATACAAATTGGAGATACGTTTTTACATGTGTAACAGTAGATTGGGCTAACAAATTCTAGATGGTAGAAACTGTACAAATAAGAGTCATAGGTGTCCAAGTTCAGTTTTGTTTGATAATGTTTGAGCTGTTCATGACTTCATTGGAAGTGATTGGTGCCTTATGACTGATCCAGGGACTTTAAAAATAAGTCATGCTACCATGACATTCTTTATCACAGCTCATCTGGATTAACGCAAAGTTTGTACAAGATGGATTCCACTGATTTTGACAAATTATCAGAAAGAGGCTTGAAAAACTTTTGCCAAAAATTTCCGAAATAATTTCAGTGGGAGAAGCCAGTTTCTCATTTAAGAGTAACAATAAATAATAATAAATAATGTTTAAATAATAACAATAAACAATAAATAAGTATAAATATCACTATACTGCTGAATCAAAAATTGACTCTGCAGAATGACAAATGACTCTCCACTTATAAAGTATATTTCACCCTGTAACGTTTCAAGATATTTATCAGCTGTTATTACAATTGTACACTTATTTTTCCACTGTAAATGAGTGTTATAATCAGTTTACTAAATAAACATTGGAATATGAATTTTGCAATTTTGCAGCTTCTGATAGCATGAAATTAGTCTACAGGAACAAAAGATACAAACAGCCAATCAGAAATATGATTTTTTTTAACCAAATCCAATTAATTCTTCTCTATATTTCACATTCATCCTAGAACATTATTTCTATAGTTATTTCAGATTTATCCTCCACTAACTTGAATCTGTTTAGACCACTGAAGGAAACTAGAGATGGGTAAGAAAACTCCAAACTGTTAAAACAAACTGTTATTCTATTTACGAAAAACAAACTGCTTTGCCAAACGGAAACTAGCAGTTTGAATTGGACTGGATCGTGATTTGTTAAACAAGGAACAACAGTTTGGACTTCCCTACCACCTACGTTCTATTCGAACGTTGCCGCAAGTGCTAAAACATTTTTCTTGCTATTTTCCTGTTAAACTGTTTTCCTTCAAACAGTACAAACACCTTTTCTTTAACTTGCTATTTGCTATACTTTTTCCCTCTATTTCTTGTTGCAACGTAGTGAAGTAAGAACTGTTTGGGCGTTGTCAAAGTTTATCTCTATTTTGTTGCGAGTTGTTTGAAAGTTTTAAATGTAAAATTTGTTGTTCAAACATTTTTTTAAACTGTAAAAACAGCCATAATTGTGTTTTATATTAGTTTTTCTCCATAGTTTACTTTGTGTTTAGAAATTTAAAAATTTTTAGTGGACAACTTTAAAAGTTTTCTTTTACTTTTTTTATGTTTTTAGAATTAAGTGCATAGTTTTTAATTATTTATTGGATGTGTGGACTTTTTAAAATTCACAATATCTACTCTTGTATATATCTTGAATAATTTTAGGTTATTTTAGGTTAATAACCTAATGTTAATAACTTATAATTTTGTAACTATATAGAGCCAATTTTATTTAAACATATTTGGCCTATGTTCTTATTACTATATTTTACTTATTAACGTTACTTTTTTCAGTGTTGAAAAATGAAAACCTACTTTCTCCCAAATAAAAATATGACAGTAATATCTCACATAACCTAATTTTAATGCATAACCTAATTTGTAAATACATAACCTAATTTTATTTAAACGTATTTTTTATATTTATTATCAATCATCAATATTTTTTAATCAACTAAAAATATTCTAAATTGTTTGCATTTCAGTAAATATGCAAAGGACTATTTAATTTTTAAGTAAAAAAAATAATGCTTCTATTAGAAATTCATTGCATTTTGTAAATATAAAATGGCATACATATATATTACGTTTTGAGAATGTAATTTAATTATTACTTCATTTAATTATTTTTTTCTAAATGTTTTACACCCAAAAACAGTTAAGGACATGGTGGTAATGGGAATGAAAAAGTAGTCTTAGAAAACTGATCGTTTGTGCTTATGTTTTAACTGCTAATACAACTTCGTGTTTCATTTTTCTAAACCTGTTTTTCAAACTGTTTTTCCAAATAGTTATTTTTTTCCAACAAACAGTTCGTTAATATTTTTTAAAAATAGCAGTAGTGCCCATCCCTAAAGGAAACACTATATAAATGAACATCACGAAGAAGTAGATTTATTCGTGCAAAGAAGACAAGGCCTTAAACTTTTTATGACAATGTAACCTATAAGTTTACAACACGTTTGGAAAAATGTGTAAAAGTTAATCATGACTATGTAGAAAACAGTAAACTTTTAATGTAATTTTATTTTGGTTAAATAAATTATGAAAAAGGGTACAGTTTGTGTTTGACTTAGGCCTAATTATTTCTGATCTTACCCACAAACATAAAAAAAGATTCCCCAGTAGCATTTTCTGCTGGCCCATTGTTGGTACTTTGTTTTCACACACGGTTGGGCAACGGTTAAAATTGGCACAAATGCCTACCAATTAATAACGAACCAAATCCCAGCATAGGGCCAACAATTAAACATCACCAAAACCAACAAAGAAATTGTTGGCCCAACTTACTCCCAACAGTTACCCAACTAACTTTCAATTGTAACCCTTCTAATTACCAACATGTTTAAAGTGTTATATTTCTATTCAGTTGATTAGTGAACTTAATAGTAATCATAACTTCTCTACAGACATATTGAATTTAATAAGAAAAAGTATTCAAATGTGTTCGCGAATGTAGAGAAGTTATGATTACTATTAAGTTCACTAATCAATTAAATAAAATATAACACTTTAAACATATTGGTAATTAGTAGGGTTAGGCCTACTATTGAAAGTTAGTTGAGTAACCAACATGGCGTATTTCGTTACTGAAACAAGGTTATTTTATAAAAAGAGACAAAATTCACACAAAAAAAATGTATTTAAACAACACTTGTGAAAAGCCAAGTCAAAAAAAGCACTATAGCACCAGATTACTGTGCTATAACTGTACTGTACACATAGGACCTTGCAACTACAACTGATGGCGTGACAACAAAAAACTAAAAAAGTAATTTCACTTTTCCACAGTGAATATTTCAAATAATAAGTACATCATAAAATCATCCATAGTAAATTATTATAGTTAAGTAGAAATAAAATTAGAAATTTTGTTAAACATTGTTTATTGTAGTAATTGAAGATATAATATTATTCTGTTCACAATTATGTTAAAATAAAATTTGTTCTGTTGTTGGCAATTCTGTGTAAGTCATCACGTGAGCTTGCACTTTGCATCGACAAAATACTATTATACTAACAAATAAGACACTGTTTTTAAACTTTTAGAATAATTATACCGTATTTAATTTACGAGATATTTATTTTAACAAAATATTTCTTATATTTTCTGCCAACTAAGAATTAATGTTGGGCCAACAGCAGAGGTTTTCATGAATGTAACAGTTGGCCTAGCAAACAAACAGCTCGTTGGCCTATTGAAGATAATTCGTTGGCGTATTAACTAACCATTGCCCAACTTTGCCGACAAAGTCCCAACATTGGGCCAACAATGTGTGCTACTAGGGTTAGGTCCTAATGTAGTTCTATGTCTTTCCATGCTAAATAAAAAAGGAAGGTAATGCAATGTAAAAAGTACTTCTAATATTATTAGGGCTCAGTGGCCAATCTGCTGCATCTCTGAACTGTGCACCTCAAGGCTCTTAGTTCCAGTTCGAACCACAATTATTCCTGTTGCTTTACTCTTATTGTTAACAATCCGTCATCCTCATTAGTCTAACTGGCATAAAGTATGGAAGTTAAAAAAAGAAAAATCTGGTATTATTATTTAGACCACTGAAGAGAGCACTATATAGTAGACATCACTCTCAGAGGGATGAAGGAACAACTGGCAGCTAAGATGAGGTTCACGGGCAACTGGAAGAAATCGAGCCTCAAACATGGTTGGCCCAAAAGATAACAAATTTACGGTAGCCGCTTATGGAATAAATTAGAAACAACGTAAGAATCCTGGCTAAAGTCAAAGTTTGTTTTGTTTCTTTAGATTAACTCTTGAAGAATTAGTTTCTTTTATTTTAATATTTATTAAATTGAATTGAGATATAAATTGATTTTATTTGAATTTAAATTGAGTTATAAATTGAATTTATATTGACCAATATTTCAGAAAAATTCGATCAACTAGTTTTGAGAAATTGTTTCGATTTTCTGCCAATATTTTGTAAACTAAAGAATTATTTTGGGAAATTTGAGAAAAATTACAATTTATTTTTATAGTTGTACAAAGTATCATTGCATGATAGAATGTATGTGCCACTATTTAAAAATTTCATGAAATGTCAGTTAAATTTGTGATTTTTAAATATTTTGCTATATATTTAGTAAAACATCTGACACACAGAAAATTCATCTACATTATTTACTTTTTTCGAAAAATTGGTTTCTCCTACTATTTTTAATAAATTACTTATTTTATTTAAATAAGAATTTAAAAAAATCCTGCTTAACAGAACTGTTGTGCAAGTAATATGATTGGTGGTAATAACATTATATAGCCTACCCTAGACTACTTCTTCCAAACAGTGAATTTCTACTGGAAATGAGCTATTGGAGCAGCTGACTTGTTAAGACTCCGACCTGAGACAATTGAAATGAGCACCAATCCTGTTTTATTGATATTTTTGGTAAAAATCGTTATAATTATTTCATATAATATGTTCATGGTAACTGGAAATAACAATTAAATAATTTTGCACTCAAGGTCATTGGGTATAGTTAATACAGTACACTTAAATATACAGTTAAACTCAACTGCATACGTCCTTAATATACAGTTTTGTGGGAAATAATATTCGTTACATTGTCTGGTAAAGTTCCAAACCTAAAGTAGAACACTGCGGTTGAATAATTTCTCTACAAATGATTGGTTGCCAAAGTGTTATTTAACATAATATTATTGCAGCAATGTTGAATGGGTTATATATGTTTAGGGGTAATTTGCCTATGTACCTGTTACACAATGTAAACCTTTACAATTTGTAATTATTGTACCAACAGATTTATTATAAAACATTTGCCCAACACTTCCGTTATGTCAAGTAACTATATTCAAAATAGTTCGTCGTTATGTATTTTTTTCTAAACTCAACAAGACATTAATGTCATAATAACAAGACATTTATAATAATAACAATAATAATAATAATAATAATAATAATAATGATGATGATGATGATGGTGATGGTGGTGTCGGTGGCGGTGGCGACGGCAACGGTGACGGTGACGGTGACGATGACGGTGTCGGTGACGGTGACGGCCAACTGCTGGTTGGCACTGGCGGTGATGGTGACGGTGACGATGACGGTGTCGGTGACGGTGACGGCCAACTACTGGTTGGCACTGGCGGTGATGGTGGCGGCGACGGTGAGGGTGGCGGTGACGGTGATGGTGGAGGTGACGGTGACGGTGACGGTGGAGGTGGCGGCGGTGGCGGTGACGGTGACGGTGACGGTGACGGTGACGGTGACGGTGGAGGTGACGGTGATGGTGACGGTGGAGGTGGCGGTGGTGGTGACGGTGACGGTGGAGGTGACGGTGATGGTGACGGTGGCGGTGGCGACAGTTACGGTGACGGTGACGGTGACGGTAGTGGTGGCGGTGACGGAGACGGTGACGGTGGCGGTGGCGGCGACGGTGACGGTGGCGGTGGCGGCGACGGTGACGGTGACGGTGACGGTGGCGGTGACGGTGACGGTGGAGATGGCGGCGGTGGCGGTGATGGTGACGGTGACGGTGACGGTGGAGGTGACGGTGATGGTGACGGCGACGGTGACGGTGATGGTGGCGGCGACGGTGGCGGTGGCGACAGTGACGGTGGCGGTGAAGGCGACGGTGACGGTGGAGGTGGCGGTGAAGGCGACGGTGACGGTGACGGTAGAGGTGGCGGTGACGGTGACGGTGATGGTGGCGGCGACGGTGGTGGCGGCGACGGTGGCGGTGGCGACAGTGACGGTGATGTTGGCGGTGAAGGCGACGGTGACGGTAACGGTGGAGGTGGCGGTGGCGACGGTGACGGTGGCGGTGACGGTAATGGTAGTGGTGACGGTGACGGTGACGGTGACGGTGACGGTGACGGTGACGGTGACGGTGGCGGCGACGGTGACGGTGACGGTGACGGTGATGATAATAATGATTCTGAAGCTATACAATTGCTATTGGGTTTTTCTATTGCTCGATGGCGTTTTTTGTCTTATACTTGCCAGCTGAAATCCTATTTAGGCCATATGATTTTTATTTTAAAGAACTGTAAATTATCCCAGATTGCTACTTGTTTAGAAATTATCACTGGTTATTGTCGGATACCAGTAATGTGTGCAATTTTCTGTGTTTATCTTTGATAAACATTCTTTTCGCTTAGGACTTCAACAACAACAACTTCATCCTTTACGAATCTTCCTGGCTTCTTGATTACTCTAAAAAAGTCAATGGTCAATTTAAAAAAAAAACATCTACTCTGCACGTCCATTTTTTAACTCAGATAAAACTTCATTATCCTTAAAATAACGTTATATCAATGCAATAAGTGTTTGACAGGTAAAGACTTGGGGAAATTAAAAAAAACAGTGTGTTAACAATTAATTTTAAACTACTGTATTTAACTTTTATCTCTTATATCTGTGTTTGGAACTGGATACAAAAGAAAACACTTTTAAAAATTAATAAGTGAAAATAACAGCTGATTTTCCAATATTACCTGGATATAATAAATATTTTTTTTGGGATTGGACCACTCTGAAACCACAACCATTAAAGTCTTAACTTATTTTTGAAAGGATTGACATATTTTTTAAATATTTCAACCATTAAAATATTAGGATTATGATCTATTATTCCCGTCAGTGGTCTATCAACTCACCTCATAAAGGCTACCGCGGTTTCGAAACTCTATAGTTTCATCTTCAGGCCGTTATACAAAATGTTAAATCCCTCTTTCGAGGTCGTCACAAAGTCAAACAAAACATTAAAACATACATCACAAACACTGAGCACAATTACACGTTTAAAATATTCATCATGAAATTCGGCTTGGCCAAGCTACACACGCGACATGTACGTCGTTACATTAGGAGTCCGGAATGTAACGACGTACGAGTCGCGTGTGTAGCCTGGCCAAGCCGAATTTCATGATGAATATTTTAAACGTGTAATTGTGCTCAGTGTTTTTTGATGTATGTTTTAATGTTTTGTTTGACTTTGTGACGACCTCGACAGAGGGATTTAACATTTTGTATAACGGCCTGAAGATGAAACTATAGAGTTTCGAAACCGCCTTTATGAGGTGAGTGGATAGACCACTGACGGGAAGAATAGGTCATAATCCTAATCATTTGAATATGTGGTCCGGTGGCTGTGTTACAATAATGACATTAAAATATGTTCTAAAAGTTACGATCAGTGTATATTTCATGATCTCAGGTCTGAGTCTTATAATCTTATATGTCAGCTCAAATATATTATTTCCAATGGACATAATTGTTAATAACAATTTTATAAGAAGAATAAAATACGATATTCCTCACAAAGATGTAGCTTCATTTCAGCTGGCCAAGCCTGAACGACAGACATTAATTACCTAGTGTGACATTGCAATTAATTATCCGTACAATATGTAGCTACGGTTCAATTAAATTGCTATTTACCTTGCTATATTAGCAGGACATGCAAACTGATATGTTGCTTATGAATCAGCAGGCTGGTTCTGAAGCTGTCCGCTTGTTACAGAAATCACAGTATTTTTTTAGGTTAAAAATTTCATACTCTGAAACAAACAGAAATCATTCCACAGAATCCAGAAGCTATAATCAGTAATTTTTTAAACATAGTGTTTTGAAATGCTAAAGGTAAAAAATGAAGTGTTTGTTTATTTTCATCAGCATAACAAGTTCTGAACTAATTTCCGTTTTCCTTGCCCTTCACCTTACTTTCATAAATCCTTATCACTGTATCTTGTTCGTACTCATACTCCTATCTGTTAATAGAAAGTACTGATTTAAAAATTTATATTTAGCACTTCACTTTGTCATACTGAATGTTGACAGGTACTACATTAGTCACTCTTTCTATTTCTATTTTTTTTATTCACATTTAAATTAGCCTAAATTAAAACTAAAATTTATTAATTTCTGTTGGCCTACCAAAATCACAATCATTGCTTAAAGAAACATGTAGTAACACAGGCTATTTACTGTCTTTTAATTTTGTATAATGTTTAATTAAACCTGAAAGCTTATTTGGTAGTTAGGATCCTCCCCCAGTAGCACACATTGTTGGCCCAATGTTGGGATCTATCTATAATTCGGTCTACAACGTTCTACGCCGTCTTCCGATCTCCAACCTCCACCGATCGCGGTCCCACCACAGGTCTTCTGGTAGATCCCTTTTTTTATTTCCTTTTCGACTCCCTCTCTCCAGCTCAGTCTCGGCCTTCCTCGTTTTCTTCTTCCAGGTGTTTGCCATTGCATGATTTTTTTGGGAATTCGCCCATCCGGCATTCTTTGCACATACCCGTATCAAACCAGTTGTTTTGTTCTTATCTTCTACAATTGTATGCCTTATGTCCATTATACTCCGTATACTTTCATTTCTCACTCTCTCTTTTCTTGATCTTCCTGCCGCTCTTCTCCAAAAGTCCATCTCAGTAGCCAACAGCATTCTTTCTGTTCTGCTCTTAATTGGCCAAATTAATTGCTCTTAATTGGATTTGGTTCGTTATTAATTGGTAGGCATTTGTGCCAATTTTAACCGTTGCCCAACCGTGTGTGAAAACAAAATACCAACAATGTGCCAACAGAAAATGCTACTGGAGAAATGTAGTTCTGTGCTGATAAAATTTAAAAACCAACATTCAAATTTCAATGTTTAATTCACTGAATAACATTATATCTGTTTACTGACACTAAATTCATTGCAGAAGTAAAATCATACAAAACTTAATTTTATCGAATAATCTCCAATTTGTATAATACAGGATTCAATCGTAACGTAATTCTTTGTCTTAACTGAAATTCTTTATTACCGAAGAAGGCCAAGTAAGCTGTGTTTAATGTCGGGTTATTTACTTTTTCCTTATTTTATGCAAACGAAATTCATATTTTAGAGGAATTTCACAATTATTCTATTATTAAATAAAACAGTAGCATAATAGTAATGAGAAATAATATTTGACTACTTTCGTAATAAAAGAGCCAAACCACTTTGGTTTAGAGAAACAGAGAAAGACATAACAGAACTACAAATCACTGACACTATGCTCATGGACAGAACAGCCAAAACAATAACCAAGGACAAGAAGCAACGGTTCCAAGGCAAAGTCAAATCCAAGCTAATGATCCAAATCTCTGACGAAGAAAGAAAAGCAAAATCACAACTAATGAAGCAATACTGGGCTACGAGGAAGGCACAGAACATTAAAAAGTGATTGATTTAGTGTACCCCAAAGTTGGATGAAACAAATAAAGAGAATAATAATGAGAAGTAATAATAAATAGTAGTAGTAAATAGAGAAATAATAGTAATATTATAATAGTAATGAGGAAAAAAAATTTTTTTAATCTGTGAAGTTTTTAGTTCTAGGTTCAGACTGATGCTAGGTATTTTTAAGGTAAGAACGCAGAAAATGAATATATATTTCATATTTCTGTAGTTAGATGGTTAGTTGCTTTGTGTGGGTGCATCAAGCAAGTGTGGTGGATTTTGCCCGAATCATTTTTAAAAGGATTATGTTACCAAATACACCATAAATGCCAATACAATAATCTCTCAATATCTATTGGCAAACGTTATAAAATGTAAAGTATATTAATCCATTAAGGTAAAATGTTTAAATCGCAAACAACAATGCCACATGTATTACAAAGGCGTGTTTAAAAGGCATTTGTTTGTAATATATATTGCTGTAATCCTCGCTCAAGGCTGTCGGTCTGTTAGCCAATAAGTGCACAGTCGTCCAATAAATTATAAAACAGTTTTTAGTTACAATATTTTCATGACATTGTTAAATTGTTAATTAAAAAAAATATGTGAGTCCGTTAGAAAATAAAACACAAAAAGTATTGTTACATTTTAATATGACTCCGGAATGTAACGAAATACGAGTTGCGAGTGTTTGGCCAAACCATGTTTAGTGTTTGTGACGTGTGTTTTCAATGTTTTGTTAACTTTGTGACGATCTCGACAGAAGGGTTCAACATTTTGTATTACGGCCTGAAGATGACACGTAAGGTTTCGAAACCGCGGTAGCCTTTACGAGGCGAAAAAAAAAAAAACGACGGAAAAAAGTACGTCATAATCCTAATTATTTTAATATGTGGTCCGGTGGCTACGTTCCAATAAACAAAATGGCTTTTTTAAAACAACTAATGATGTCAATATTTAAAGGGGGAAAATAATAGGCATGGTATTTGCTCATAATACAACTGTGCATGTTATATTACTGTATTGTATTCCAGTTTATTTCACACAACAGAAGTCTGTTTACACATATGTGTCTGTGCCATTGTTAAATGATCACGTCATTAAAATAACGAATGGATTCGTCATGTTTACGCTTGTCAAGAAATGAGAATGAAAAATTTTTGCTCGTTGGACAGTACCAACTTCTTTCACATATCCTCCTTTACACTAATTAACAGTTCATTAAAAAAAATTCTTTTAATATTCCTAATAACAGTTTTACAATACCTTCGCAATTGTAGCTACGAGTACGGATCGCAATGGTTCATCATTCCCTCTAGAGGTTAGGTTTTCTTTTGGCCTAACTTTACACAATACAAACCTTTGGTCGTGATTAAATCTGTTTTTATTTCAGCCTTTTAACTCATTACGTTGTGCGTCCCACAGGGCGTTATAACCGGTAGGGCAGCGACCTCCCGGTCCTCATCTTCCCCATTGGAGATTATGCACTTGTGCCACCGCTTCTTCCAATCCTCGAAACACTTCTCAAACTCGATCTTTGAGATAGCCTTTAGTTCTTTCAGCGATGCTCTTTTAATGTCATCTACGGCTGTAAAATGACGGCCCTTTAAGGTTCTCCTTATTTTTGGAAATAGGAAAAAGTCACACGGAGCCACGTCTGGCGAATATGGAGGCAGGGGCATCGTTACAGTACTCTTTTTGGCCAAAAATTCACGAACAAGCAATGAAGTGTGAGGTGGTGCAAAAGCCATGAATTGTTTTTCCACAGATCCGGGCGTTTTTTCGGATTGCTTCACGCAAACGGCGTTGAACTTGTAGGTAGTACTCCTTATTGACCGTTTCACCTGGTGGCAGGAATTCATGATGCACTATGCAATTAATATCGAAGAACACGGTGAGAATAACCTTCACGTTCGACCGCACTTGTCGAGCCTTTTTCGGTCTTGGCGAGCCAGAATGCCTCCACTGGGGTGATTGAGCCTTAGTTTCGACGTCATATCCGTAAACCCATGTTTCGTCACCTGTTATAATACGTTTCAGTAATTCTGCATCGTCGTTGACTTCATTTAGTGACTCCTGAGCAACTTCCATTCGCCGCTGTTTTTGTTCAGAATTCACAATTTTGGAACGAATTTTGCATCCACGAGTTTCATACCCAAAACATTGGAAACAATGTCATGACATGATCCAATCGATATGCCAACATCATCAGCGACCTCTCTAATTGTAATTCGGCGATTGTTCATAACCATTTCTTTCACTTTTTCACGTTTTCATCGGTTGTTGAAGTGCTGGGTCGTCCAGGGCGTTCGTCATCTTCAACGTCTTCACGGTCTTCTTGGAAACGCTTATACCACTCGTAAACTCTTGCTTTACTCATAGCAGGCTCACCATAGACCTTTTTTAACATTTCACACACTTTGTTACGAAAAATTTGAAACAAATTGTTTGATCCATTTTTTTTAACAAACGAAAATCGCTGAGCTCATAAAAACACGCCTAACCTTAGTGGCTGTCACAGACAAAGTCAACAATGAAAACAGCTGAAGGTTTTATCATAGGCTACTTCAAGGGAATGTATACTAACATAATAAAAAAAATGTTTGACAATCGGACTCTCCAAGCATGCGGAATTTAAAAATTCTCGTTACTTTCTGAACACACCTCGTATTTCTACCAAGACATATAATGCTAAAGCACTTACTCTTTATAATATTTACTGATTTTAATAGCCAACTTATTTTATGGACATCTCGTTATACTATGAATATCCATTTGTTGACTGGAATACCTGATGACTCGATGGCTACTGTGAAGTAGTTAATACAGATCCCTTGCTACATGCTTTGCATTTTCACGTTTGAAGCTACTTTAAATGAATAAAGTTCAGTAAACTTCCTTCAACAAAGTTAAAAGAATCAACACAGTAAAACTGTTTTCGTAATAACAAGGTAAAATAAAACACGCCATAATTAACCTCCACCAAACCACCGAGGATATTTTATTGTTTTTATTATATTTCTTCAAGTGTTTTTGTGCTTTTCTCACCATTATTCAAATTCAGCGTTTTGAAAAACAAAATAACAATAGGTTATTTACAGAACAAAAATACAAATAAATGATTTTTTTAAATTTATCACGTGATATTTTTTTAAAAGCAACAAAATTTAATACAAAAAGATTTACGAAAATTATTCTGCCGAAATAAATAAAAAAACTATTACTTTTTTTAAAAAAAAATATAAACATTAAAGTACATTTGTTACATACTCACAAGTCAATTTATAATTTAAAAAAGAAATTTACATTTTTTTATAACATTGTAAAATGTTATACATATACATATGTGTGTGTGTGTGTGTGTGTGTGTGTGTGTGTGTGTGTGTGTGTGTGTGTGTGTGTGTGTGTGTGTGTGTGTGTGTGTGTGTGTGTGTGTGTGTGTGTGTGTGTGTGTGTGTGTGTGTGTGTGTGTGTGTGTGTGTGTGTGTGTGTGTGTGTGTGTGTGTGTGTGTGTGTGTGTGTGTGTGTGTGTGTGTGTGTGTGTGTGTGTGTGTGTGTGTGTGTGTGTGTGTGTGTGTGTGTGTGTGTGTGTGTGTGTGTGTGTGTGTGTGCGCGTGTGTGTGTGTGTGTGTGTGTGTGCGCGTGTGTGTGTGTGTGTGTGTGTGTGTGTGTGTGGGTGTGTGTGTGTGTGTGTGTGTGTGCGCGCGCGCGTGCGTACGTGCTTGGTCGCTTGAGCGTTAGCACGCTCACGTTCGCAATTTTAGTACTATTTGACTCAAAATTAGGCTACTTGTTTGAAAATCGATTCTAGTAATCTCTTAGCCAAATTCATTAAACTGCAAAATTCGTTTCATAACTTAATCAGCGTTAAAAGCTGTATAAATTTGCATTTTTAAATTTCATAATCCGTTGAAATTAATAAATTTATTTGACGACGTTAAGGGTTTATTTTGGTATGTCAATGCAATTTGCAGGTTTAGAAATGCTAACATACGAAGCATAATAATGTTGCCGATAATAATGGTAAAATCATAATTTCAAAAAAATAGAAATATTAATAAATTACTAATTACTTAATTAATTACTAATTTACTAATTACTAATTTATTAATAAATTAATAAAATTAATAAATTAGGGGAAATAGGCATATACATTTTAGAATTTTTTTAGAAAATATGATATAGACATAGCAATGGCTACAAATAATACGACAAGGAACAAACTGACAAAGAATGTGGAAGAAAAGGACAAATATAGTAAGAATGGGGTATACAGAATACAGTGTGGATGCGAGGCAGTCTGCATAGGACAAACGGGACGATGGCAGGCTCTCATTTAACGATCAGAGTGCAGAGCTAGTTGGTTATTTCCTTAACACTGGCTGAATGACAAAACCTACCATAATTTTGACTGCATGAAGGAAAAATAGCAAGAATTTCTTATAAAGTCGGTCCAGTAACATTTTCTGTAAATGTAAGTTACCAGTTAAATTGGCTGAATAGGTTATCAGCGCGTTCGAGTCACTTTTTATATTTCTTACTTCCATTTTTTTTTTGTGTTTAACCTTCGATTATTGTGCACACTTGGGCTAATGCAGACGATGGGATGATTTATAGCGTATGAAAATGCGAAGCCCTGGCCGGTAATCGAACCCGGGTCCTCGGGGTGAAAGCCTAGTACAATATCAACTAGGCCACCGAGGCGGCTCTTCTTTTTCTTACTTCCAAATCAATGTTATTGTTAACAATTTTAATTTTACCTTCCAGTTGTTATATTATTACTTAGACTCGTAATAGTTGTATAAATTATTATAAATTACAAGAAAGTGAAACAGGTGTAGGCCTAAGTAGGAGAAAATGTTGATACATACGTAGAACTAAGTGATAGTGTTGTGGATGCAACAAAACATTGGGACAGATGAGAAGCTGTTGAGGACAGACAGAAGTGGATGGATAAACACATTAAAGGAGGGAAAAAGGTGTAATTTTGTTTTAAAAAATATTTTAATAAGATAGTTGTAAAAAACACAAAACATAATTATTGAAACTTTTAAAAAAAAAGTTGTTTACGTATAACAATAAATTGCCGATTTTTTAAATGCTTGAAGAAACGTTCTTACTGTGTGAGAACGGCTGATTATCCATTCAATTTAGTTTTTAGCAATGGCTACAAATAATGCGTTAAGGAACAAACTGACAAAGAATATAGAAGAAAAGGACAAATATAGTAAGAATGGGGTATACAGAATACAGTGTGGATGCGAGGCAGTCTGCATAGGACAAACGGGACGAAAATTTAGAACTAGGTTTAAAGAACATGTTAGATCATTCAAGTACGGCAAAAATGGTTCAAATTATGCGTCACATTTAATAAAAGCGGGACACATACCTCGAGAAATAGAAAACTCCATGAAGGAACTATATATGGCAGAAAAAGGAAGACATTTTAGAGAACTTGGAAATTTTTAAATATAAATTAAAGGAAGAAAACATAATAAATGAACAGATATCGTCGCAAGCAGATATTACGTTTAAAAATCTAAAAATTTTCAATAATTAACAGGAAGGACGATCGTTGAAGAGAAAGTTTGAAAGGAGCCAAGCAGAAGCGACGAAAACGTATGATTTTGAAGAGCCAATCGGAAGCGAGCACGTCAGGTTTAATGTACACGTGTTGAATAGAGGAGGGGTACGAGTTGGAGATAGAAAATTATAAATAGGACAGGCTACATAATATTGGTGACCAGTATAGTTAGAGTTTTTGAAGATGTAGGTTCGCCGAAACGCGTCAACGAAAGTAGAAATGACGAAGCTAGGGAAGGCAGATCATTATACTGAACACAGTGATTAAAAATTACCTTTAGAAATTCTCTTCCTTCACTTCAGCGAGACAGCTGAGTGCAGTGATTATTTTTATTTAAGTACTATTTATTGCCTCCTTGTTCGACAGTAAAACATAATGTTCAGTAAGTTTTATTAGTCAAAGTAGCCTGGAAAGGGTTCAGTATCGTACAATCGTGTCAAATAATGTAATGATTATTTGTCGATCGTTTTACAAATCCAGTTCTATGCTAACGATCGATAAATCGCTAACGATCGATAAATCGCTAACGATGAAATGTTTATGATATTTTTGTCATTTTTTACGGAACGTTTCATTTTAAAAAGTGTTTTTTTTGTCGGGTGATCTAAATAGCCTACTTTTTTATACTGATTTTAAAAAATGTTTTTTTAAATTTAATATTATTACCAAAAATAGTTAAGAGACGCCGGAGTTTTTGTCATTGCTGTCTCGTACCCGTTCAATTAAATGTGTTTTTAAAAAAATCACTCACGGCATAGCTTACTGACAGTGAAAAAAAACATTTTATTTTATTACTATACGAAGTATAAAGAAATATTATCACTCTGATATAAATCATCTTGAGAATTTAATGGATTTATTTTATAAAATGTGTTTTTTTCTTGGACATTTATCCGTGTGCACCTCGTTACCGATTTTGTCTGCATTTAGGTCTGGTTTTCCTAATAATCTCGGGCATAATAACAATTTTAAAATATTTTTTTGTATTTAAAAAAGTATTAAAATATAGATACTCTCAAAATAATACCTAACAATTTCGATCAAATTTTGTTCAGTAATCAGTAACTACCCAAACATAATCCCATACAAATCTTGATCAAGAGCAATCGATTTAAATTAAATATATCGATATATTTACTCAAAGCAGATTCGTTGAAATTAGTTCAAACATTAATGTTATTCAAAGATGATTCTTGCCAGGAGTGCTAAATTTGTAATACAGAAAATTAAATTTACAGTTGAAGATTAAATATATAAATAGTGAAACAAAATTTAAAACTCAACGCCCTCTGTTTTTGTTTACAATTTACTGACAAACTGATAATTAGGTTAAATTCGTTTATTTTATAAATCTTTAATAAAAGGCGCTCAAACGTTTATGCAAATACTCTTAGAAAATTACCTGTCCTTTCCAGAGCTTTGCACAACAATTTTTTATTTAAACAAAAAAAACAACGCACAACAATCAAACTGCACTACACACACGGAAAATAGTTGAATAAAAGTCTGAAAGCTGAACAGCGTGATTTTTTTAAATTCAATCTCGCAGATAAAACAGGTTTCACAGTATGAATTTAAATGTACACGAATCACGATTCGCAATTTCTGATAAATGCTCTCTGAATGGTCACGTAAAAGTTTAGATTGTACAACTACGTAAATTTAATCAGAGTGTTCTCATTATTTTATATTCAGTGGGAAAATTTATTAGAAAAGAGGAGAACTGTTCACATATATGAACCTTACAATAGACGTGTTACAAAATGATTAACATTCACTACGCCATCTCTAATGTTAAATTTCCATGCTTCTTAATTGTTTAATAATAATTACTAATTGTTTAATAACGATTGTTAATTGCTCGGTAATAATTATTAATCGTTTAATAGTAATTGCTAATTGTTTAATAATGATTGTTAATTGTTTGGTAATAATTATTAATTGTTTAATAATAATAATAATTGCTAATTGTTTAATAATGATTGCTAACTGTTTAATAATAATTGATAATTGTTTAATAATGATTGTTAATTGTTTAACAGTAATCGCTAATTGTTTAGTAATGATTGGTAATAGTTTGATAATATTGCTAATTGTTAAATAATGATTGCTAATTCTTTAACAATTATAGATAATTGTTTAATAATAATTGCTAATTGTTTAATAATGATCGCTAATTGTTTAATAATAATTGCTAATTGTTTTGTAATGATTGCTATTTGTTTAATAACAACTATTAATTGTTTAATAATAATTGCCAGTTGTTTTAATAATGATTGCTAATTGCTCAATAATAACCGCTAATTGTTTAATAAAGATAGCTAATTGTTTAATAATAATTGCTAATTGTTTAATGCTAATTGCTAATTTATTAATAATAATTGCTAAGTGTTTAATAATAATATCGAATTGTTTAATAACAATTGGAAATTGTTTAATATTACTTTATAATTGTTTAATAATAATTCCTAATTGTTTGGCAATAATTGTAAATTGTTTAATACTACTTTTTAATTGTTTAATAATGATTGCTAATTGTTTGATAATGATTGCTAATTGTTTGATAATAATTTCTAATTGTTTAATAATAATTGCTAATTGTTTAATAATAATTAATTTTTTGGTATCGCTACTGCAGTGAGTGGAGAAGTAGAGCAGAAGAAGAAAAAAGTAAAAAGCTACTGAAAACTCTTACGTAGTCTTAAAATATGTCTTAAAACTTATTTTGAAGACATTAATAATTCAGTAAAGATTTGTTTACTTTTAATAACAGATTTCTCGAGGGAACTTAAGCATATGACGAAATAAAAGTACATTTACATGCACATATAACTTGTTAAAATAATATTACCAACATTAATTTTATTTAATGTTTTTGCCAATTTTTATTATTCCAAATAACAGGCGTTGTTAATAGTTCACCAATGATTATATTCTTTAATCTAAAATCTATAAATATAAATACACAGCAAACTCTTATAACTTATTAAATTACACATTCGATTTAAAATAAATTTATTGTGACTGCCAACACGTTCGTTATATTGTTTTTGTCGATTTATTAAATAATATATTTTGTTAACTTATTTCACACTTGATGTAACAGGTATTCTTGTTGTTCGATCAAGTTAAGAAAATAAGTGTACAACATATTTTCCTTCTTTTTCTTACAACTTAACACAAACCTCTGTAAACTCGACTAGCCTACGAATAATTCTTCTCAGGTTACATGAATTTAAATATAACCTTTATGTTTTTTTATGCATGCAATCACGATTAGTTCTGCTGATTGCAAAATTTTGGAATTAATATTCTTTACAAGATACTTTGGATTATTTATTTGATATAAATTATTTATTACAATTTATTTATTAATTAAAATTTCTCCTTATATTACTTTCATACGAGGGTGGTCTGAAAAGTTTCCGACATCAAAATGAAGATAGCAGCACTCATCCGTGGCAGCACTCGAGTTTCGTTGTTCATCTGTTGACAGTTACTCACCAAAGTTTCAGCCATTTTGGACGCGCAGTTGTTATGTAACAGTCGTTTCAGTGAGTTGATGTGAGTATTTTTATGAAAATAGACAAAATCGAGTATCGAGCTGTCATTAAATATTTGGTTTTGAAAGGCAATACGCCAACGCAAATCAAAGATGAGTTGGATTCTGTGTATGGGGACTCTGCACCATCATTTACCACAGTGAAATTTTGGGCAGCTGAATTTAAACGTGGCCATAAGAGCTTGGGAGACGATGAACGTTCGGGACGTCCAAAAACTGCAACTACCGACGAAAACATCGCCAAAGTTCACCAAATAGTGCTAGATGACCGCCGAATTAAAGTAAGAGAGATAGCAGACGTTATGAACATGTCAAAAGAACGTGTTTGTCACATATTAAATCAACATTTAGACATGAGAAAACTGTCCGCGCGTTGGGTGCCGCGTTTGCTCACGTTAGACCAAAAACGTGTTCGAATGAACATTTCCAATGCTCTGTTGGCGCAGTTTAGGCGCAATAAATCCCAGTTTTGGCGCCGATTAATTACTGTAGATGAAACTTGGATACACCATTATACGCCCGAAACAAAAATACAGTCCAAACAGTGGACTGCAAAGGGGGAATCGGCTCCAAAAAAAGCAAAAACTGTTTTTTCGGCTGGGAAAGTGATGGCGACTGTTTTTTTGGGATAGTCATGGAGTTATTATAATCGACTACTTTCAGAAAGGAAAAACCATTACAGGAGCATTACTACGCATCATTACTTGACAAGCTGAAATCAGAACTTGCGGAAAAACGGCCACATTTTCAGAAAAAGAAAATCCTGTTTCACCAAGACAACGCACCGTCTCACACCTCAGCGGTTGCCATGGCGAAAATCCACGAATTACGGTTTGAACTGCTTGACTATCCGCCTTACTCAGCAGATCTAGCCACAAGCGACTTCTTTTTGTTCCCTCATCTAAAAATTGCGCTCGGAGGACAGAGATTTTCGTCAAATGAAGAGGCAATCACCTTCGTGAACAATTATTTTGCAGAGAAAAACGCAGAGTACTATTTGGACGGGTTACAGAGATGGGAGCATTGCTAGGAGAAGTGTGTAGAGGTACAAGGAGACTATGTTGAAAATTTAAAAAAAATTCTGATAAAATGTTTTGTATCTTTGTTAGGTCGGAAACTTTTCAGACCTCCCTCGTATAGGCCTACTATATACTCTCCAATACTACTTACTCAGTAGGTCAGGTTTTAGGCTATAGTTAGCCTCATTATAACAGCCTTTGACTGTGCAACATTCCATTCAGTCAACTATTGCAACTTTTTTTAGTTATTTCGTAACCGGGGACTTGGAATAAAAAATAGTTATCTATTTACCAGTAAAAACAAATAAAAAATCATTTATTGTAAATAAGAACAAAATAATTATTAATATCAGTAACTCGTAACAACACCTAACCTCAAAAAATGTCGTCTTCGACCTCATGTCTGTCTTTAAGCAAATTCCTGGGCAATGTTTCTAAGTTTTATTATAGAACTTTATTATAAATGGTGCATTGGTGGTTCAAGTAAGCCTCGCCTGCAAAGTGGACAGCCCCGGACGATGCACCATTAATTAAGGTTAGTTTTGATGTTCTAAATTCGGGTTCAGAATCAATGCTCATTAAAAGATACTTAAGTATTTATTGGGTATTCAAATTGCTTAAGATTATTTAATAAATATTTACCTATTTACCAGTAAAAACAAATAAAAAATCATTTATTGTAAATAAGAACAAAATAATTATTAATATCAGTAACTCGTAACAACACCTAACCTCAAAAAATGTCGTCTTCGACCTCATGTCTGTCTTTAAGCAAATTCCTGGGCAATGTTTCTAAGTTTTATTATAGAACTTTATTATAAATGGTGCATTGGTGGTTCAAGTAAGCCTCGCCTGCAAAGCGGACAGCCCCGGACGATGCACCATTAATTAGGATTAGTTTTGATGTCCTAAATTCGGGTTCAGAATCAATGCTCATTAAAAGATACTTAAGTATTTATTGGGTATTCAAATTGCTTAAGATTATTTAATAAATATTTACCTATTTACCAGTAAAAACAAATAAAAAATCATTTATGATAAATAAAAACAAAATAATAATTAATATCAGTAATTCGTAACAACACCTAACCTCAAAAATGTCGTTTTCGACCTCATGCCTGTCTTTAAGCAAATTCCTGCGGCAATGTTTCTATTATAGAACTTTATTATAAATGGTGCATTGGTCGTTCAAGTAAGCCTCGCCTGCAAAGCGGACAGCCCTGGACGTTCCCCGGTTTTAATCGGGAACGATTCAGAAATTTCTCCTCTGAATTTCACTTTTGAGTGCGTTTTCGTCAGAGTTAGTTCTATCATTCTCACGAGTTTTGTGTGGAGTCCATAGTTCTTTAGAATCTTCTACATTCTAAATTCTAATTCTAAGAATCTTCTACATTCTTTAGAATAAATGTACTGTACATTTTTTAAAAATATATTTTTTTTAATGTGAATTGTTTTCAATGGTTGGCTCAGCTTGTACCACAGCTGGTAGACGTAACAGTGTATGGTCGCGGTTTCAAGTCTACAATTAATGGGCTCTTTGTTGCATAATAGTGTTTTAATAGCCAAGTTTTTATTAACCCAACTGGTGTAAAAGAAAAAACCGTAAAAAAGAATTTCCATGAAATGAAAACTTATAGTAAAATATTTGTTGAAAAATTTGCAAAATACGCAGCACGTGACGCCATAGTTGATATGTACGAGTAGATGGTAATATTGCCTTCATGTCGGAACACAGTTTCCGTTACGTCGATAGTCTGTACAGAAAGCTTACAGACTACTAAATAAGCGATATTTTAGACGCGGTAAAAACGTTTAATACGTGAACGAGAGTGCGAGTTATTACCGAGCCGTTTCTTTCACTCGTTCAGAATTTTAAATTTATTCCATACTTTTCAACATCCTTAAAGTTGACATTTTCACTAATGGAGAAAATGTTTCACATGTAAAATTTTTTTTTTTTTTGGCGTTTAACGTCCGACTATTGTGCACACTTGGGCTAATGCAGACGAAAAAAGAATGTCTAAACTTAAAATTAAAAAACCTTTTAATTTGCAGGATAAATGTGACTACACTGTAGCTTGGAGACTTTGACTTTTTTCTTTGACAATAATATTGATTTTCAAGTTTTACTAAACCTAATTAACAACAGCGTCATCCAGTAAAGATGAGATTTTAACTAGAACATAATTAAAAATTCTGTCTGCATTTAAAACATAATTGTTTGTGTGAATTTCTTTTCAAAAAGTTATTATAAAGTTTGCAATTTAATACGAAGATATACTATACAAACTGCAAGTTGTTTGTAACACTCGGATTCCAAGAATTGCTTCGATTACTGTATTCTGAACGTACACAACGGTGACAAAGCAAAAGGTTAAAATCGATTCCCTTCCTCAAGTTGTTTTATTAGACTGGAAACAAGTCTGCTTGCGATATACAATTTAAAAAATGAATTTATTTTTCATTACGGTGGATACAAATTTTGTTTTACGCATAAACGGATTTTTTTTATAAATTAAAGTCTAAAGCCTTTGTTATACCGTTTCCTTATTTTTAATTAAGCCTCTTGTTTTTATTACTGCCTTTATTATTAGAATTAGGAGAGAAATATTTAACGTTTTAAGTCTTTTCATGGAAACTAAATATACTGACTGACCTCTATTTCGCATTAGGTTGAAAGACTTACGTATAAAATCTTTATACATAAATTATATATAAAGATAAGACAATAGAGACAATAGATAAGACAATTAATATATATATATACGAGACAATAACTATCCACGCTAATTGTGTGGTATTTGCATATATTAAGATTTAATTACTGATTACTAACCTTCAGTTTTGACAATTACGTTTAGTAGTGTTCGTTTTAATAATCGTTATCTGTGTTCTGCTTCTCGCTAACGTTTTGGTAATAAGATAAGTTAAAATGCGTACGATCGTGAATGCACATTTATGCCCAATCACGCTGTGTGTGTGTGTGTGTGTGTGTGTGTGTGTGTGTGTGTGTGTGTGTGTGTGTGCGTGTGTGCGCGCGCGTATGTGTATTTGCATATGTGCGTGTGCGTGCGTGTGTGCGCGCGCGCGTGTGTGCGTATGTGTGTTTGCATATGTGCGTGTGAGTGCGTGTGTGCGTGTGTGTGTGTGTGTGTGTGTGTGCGTGTGCGCGTGTGCGTGTGCGTGCGTGTGTGCGTGTGTGCGTGTGCGTGTGTATGCGCGCGTGCGTGTGTTTGCATATGTGCATGCGCGTGCGTGTGTGTGTGCGCGCGCGCGCGTGTGTGTGTGTGAGAGAGATAGATAGATAGATAGATAGATATTATAAACACAATAACGATTATTCTCAACTTGTATACCACAGATTAACAAATGTTTAGTTAAAGTTAACATCTTTTACAGACAAAAATCTCGTGTACATATATATATATATATATATATATATATATATATATATATATTAAAAACTTCTATAAAAAATGTACAGCATGTCACGTATGTTAGTGAAATGTAATATCTGGCATTTTACAGCAAATGTTGCCGACCCAAGCAATAACCCCGCACTTAACTAGCTCATTAATTAGCTTCACTACCGCAAAGTGTTTGTCTGTGGAAGAATATTTCTGTTTTTATTTTTTGTTTTCAGTTTTAATTAAATATTTGTTCGGAAGCCATTTTTATTTATGTGGGGCAAATACAATCGTTTGCAATTTGCAGGACCGCTTATACGTCGTACAAATTTCGCTTTGGTAATTATGAAAAGAAAAGAAAATTTGCAGTGTTGAAAATTTAAGGCACCGAAAATCTAAGCGATCAAATCTCTTAAAATTGATAACATATTTTACTCGATTTTTGCAGTTGATTTCGTTTTTGTTTGGCATTTTCTTTCATAAACAAATTTTTTTAAATTGTTTACATTAAATCACACACATTACTGAAATTATTTCAAATTCTATTGCCATATTTTTGAGAAATTTTGTATTTTTTTATTTTCACCGATGCTGATTTTTTTAAAAATTATTTCTGTCCTTCGTGCCTACTTGTCTGTCCTTCGGTTATTTTCTGCCTTCCAGTTTAACATAGTATAATAAGTACACTTCATCACTTAGCTTTCTATGCCTGAAGATGCTTCACGGCAAAACATGTAACTAAATAAAACATTTTAGTTAAACTATATTAGTGTTATAATTTTCCTCGATACACACCAAGTACTGACCGTGTTCAATAAATAATTTTCTAATCTTAACGATTCTCTCTGAATTATATAGGGTGGTCAACAGGAGACGGACGTTTTTGAATCGCGTTGTACTCGACGACTGGTTGAGGGGAAGACCAGTGGTGGACATCACTCAACTCCTATTTAGTCGCTACTATGCCACTGTGGACGAAAGATCATCACGTGTTTGCGTACGATAATTTTATAAAAAGTGGTGAGTCCGTGGTTGAAACTCAACGATACTTCAGGAGTCATGGTGAAATACCGAGTCGCAATACCATTTTAAGGTGGGTGAATGCATTTAGATCTAAGGGATCTGTTATGAAAACAAAGCCACCTGGCCCCACTCTGGATAGAGTGAGAGAGGCGATTCAGCGCAGTCACGGCCGTTCTGCTAGGCGTCACGCTACGGAACTTGGACTGAGTAAGAGCACAGTATCTTTCTTACACAAGGATTTAGGGTCACACCCGTATAAAATTATAATTGTACAGGAGTTAAATGCTGCAGATCATCAAGAACGCCTCACGTTTGCTGAGACAGTGTTAAACATGTTTGAAGAGAAAGAGGAACTGACAATTTTGATGAGTGATGAAGCCGATTTCCATTTGAAAGGGGTTGTTAATAAGCAGAACTATCGTTATTTGGCTTTGGAAAATCCTCGTATGCTAAAGCAGAGACCATTACACAGTCTAAAAGTGACCGTTTGGTGCGCTGTAGGAAAGTGTGAGATTTTTGGACCGTTTTTGCTTGAATAGAATGAAATTACTGTGACTGTGACTTCTAATCGATACGTGAATATGATAACAGACATTTTTAGGCCAGAACTTGAAAGATGAGAAATCAACATGGATCACGTATGGTTCCAGCAAGACGGAGCTACTGCTCATACGGCCCGAGATTCTATTTTTTTTTTTTTTAACGTCCGACTATTGTGCACACTTAGGATAATGCACACGATGGGATGATTTATAGCGTATGAAAATGCCAAGCCCTGGCCGGGAATCGAACCCGGGTCCTCGGGGTGAAAGCCCAGTACGCTATCAACTAGGCCACCGAGGCGGCGCCCGAGCTTCTATGGCTGCAGTTCGATAGTTGTTCACAGAGCGAGTGATCTCACGGTTTGGTGATGTTGCTTGGCCTCCACACTCACCCAACCCTGTCCAGACGTGATTTCTTCCTGTGGGGTTACCTTAAGACACATGTTTACAAAGAAAAACCATGTACTCTGGAAGAATTGAAGGCCGCAATAAGAAACCAGACTGAGCTAACCAACAAACAATTAGCCGGCGGAGGCAGCTGACGTGAGCAGCTGATGGGCTTAGCGACCCCACCATACCTCTAGCTCATTCTACTCTCACTCATTTACTCAACATACACACAACACACAACATCCACAAACACACTCCCTCACACAAACACATACACACCCGCAGGGGGGTGCAGACTGGCTGCACCTAATGAGAGGACCTAGACGAACCTCGCGGCACCCGAGTGTAACACACACTTACACTTACAGAACTACACTTACGATTTAAACACTTTACACACACACATACATTTAGGGATTTGCTGTACTTGTTCCGTTACGTCTGGGAGTGGCGATGCTTCTTGGCCCTTTGGCGGGACCAAGTATGTGGAACCTGATGTGTGCCTAGCACTGCCGAGGACCTCTGATGGGACAGGTTCTGGAACCGAGCAGCCTATAGGCGCTTGGCAAGCGCATGAATGTTGAGTTATGGGTGTCGGAGCCCATAGCTGGGTCTATCGAAACAAGTGGTTGCATTCTGTGAGTACATAGAGAGCGGCTGCCAGTGGTACTTGGGTTTGGGGAACCGTAACGATGTACCGGAACCCATTCCTAAAATATTCTGGAGTGCTGACAGACCATGTATTTCGGCTCCAGGATATCTGGAGGTCCCCCCCCATTTTTTTTTCTTCATTTTTCAATTTTTTTTTTTTTTTTTTTTTTTTTTTTTTTTTTTTTATTGGGGGTTCTCGCTTTAGTTCGAGTATCCTGGGCTGCTAGTGGTCGTTTGGGTGCACCCTGTGCCAGTTGTTCGAAAAATCTGCATTCATGAATCGCTCGGCAAACTAACTATGGAGAACAACAAACAAAACGCCAAAATGAGTTTAAAGAGGCATCGTTTGACCTTGTCAAACGAGTCTGTAGAAAGTGATGTTAGTGCAGCAATAGCAAAAGAGACTAAACCAAATGTTCAAGGAGATGGTAACTTTACGCTACCTTCTCCGAGATTCTTAATTGTAAAAATGCAACGGAAGGAGAGGATTTGTCCAAAGTCTCGCCGTTTTTAATTAATAAAGCCATTGTTGGTAGGGCAGGCCCCGTAGTTTCTATCAAAAACTACAAAACGGGACTTTACTTTGTACAAACAAATAGCGACAAACAGACCCAGTCGCTATTAAAAATGACTTCCTTTTTGAAACAGTCAAGGTATCTGTAGAACCCCACAGAACCTTAAATTTTGCAAAAGGTGTCATAAGTTGCCGAGATCTTTTACATGTAGATCTAAGTGAAATTAAGACGGAGTTGACTTCAGAAGCTGTAGTTGATGTCTGCAGGATAATGCGAATGGAAAAGGGACAAAAATCCCCACAACCTCCTTGATCTTGACATTTGGAAAACCTAAAATACCTGATTATATCTATGCTGGTTATCAAAGGCTGTCGGTGAGGCCATATGTTCCGAATCCAAGGCGTTGTTTTAAATGTCAAGGCTTCGGTCATATGAGTTCGTCGTGCACGAAGCCTGAGGTTTGCGGAAATTGCGGTAATCAAGGTCATTCTGGTGAAGGTTGTCAAGTTAGCCCACAATGTGTGAATTGTGGCGGTGATCATCCCGCTCGATCTTCGATCTGTCCCAAGTTTCTTGAAGAAAAATCCATTCTTACCATAATGGCCAAAGATAAGGTATCCTTTTCTGAAGCCAAGAAGATCCATAAAAGCTCTAAGCCTCTTATAAGTGGAAAATCGTTTGCTTCTGCTACAGCCAATCAAAAATGTCTTGTGTGAATTGTGATGAGCTAACCAAAACTGTAAAAGTTTTGACTGATCAAGTTGCTCAGTTGTTAGCTATGTTAACGTCCAATGTCGCACAAATTTCGGTTCCGATTGTGAAGGAAGGCCCTACTTTGCTTTCTCCTGTAAAAGTAACTCCTGAGCCTACATTTAAAAAAGATATTAAATTTCCAGTGACCAAGCCACGAATGACAACGTCGCAAGTGTTGAAGCCTGTGGACAAAAAAACCACTCCAGGACTGGAATACTTTTTAAAAAAAAAATCAAACACTTGTCCACCGACTGTTGGACCTAAAAATAAAAATTCGACTATAGGGAAAAACCTTGTTAAAAAAATGAAAAACTTCTAAAGGAGGTTCTAGTACTAAACCTCTTGTAAACAAAACCAAAAAATCATCAGAGTCTGACATTAGTTGTGACTCTGTGTCTGTTGATTCTGACCAATCTAAAGCATGCTCTATTGAAAATATGAATCCTATCATAAACTAAAGTATTAATTTTCAATGTCAACGCCTTCCATTTACAACAATGTGATACAGTGGAACATTAACGGAGCCAAAAGTCATATTGAAGATTTAAAACTTCTTGTACGCGATACGTCTCCATTATTCATTTGCCTTCAAGAGACGCACCTTCACCAATCGCACACTTTCAATTTAAGAGGGTATTCTGTTGTCAGGGCCGACTTCATAACGGAAGAACGAGCGAAGGGTGGGGTAGCCATACTAGCTCGTGACTCTATTGATGCCGTCCCTGTAGACATAGTAACTCCTTTACAAGCTGTCGCAGTTCAGACTACCGTACCATTTAAACTTACCATATGTTGCATTTATTTACCACCTAGCTATGCCTTCCAAGACAACGACTTAGTTAACTTATTAATTCAGTTACCTGTCCCCTTTCTATTGATGGGTGATTTTAATGCTCACCACACATCGTGGGGCTCTACTACATGTAACTCACGAGGAAACCGAATTGACAATATAAGGACTACATTAGATCTATGTCTTTTAAATAATGGTTCCCAACACACTTATCGTCTTCTACAGGTGGTTGGACAGTCGTTGATTTGACCTTGCAGTCCAATTTTGGCAACGAAGTTCGAATGGTCGGCGATGTCTGATCTGTACGGCAGCGATCATACTCCGATTAATGTTTCACTTTGTACATTCCACCGTCCGAATCAACGCCCTCCGCGGTGGATTCTACAAAAGGCACAATGGGTGGATTTCACAGAACAATTTGTATCACCTGACATTGAAGATATTAACTCTATTAATGAAATAGTACAAACTTTAACTGAAAATATTTTAGACGTAGCACATAAAACTATTCCTCAAACCTCGACTCATCAATCTCGTCCCCCCGTTCCTTGGTGGACTGAGGACTGTAAGAATGCCTTGCTTTTACGTAGACGAGCTCTAAGAAGGTTCAACAGACGACCAACGAGTGAAAATCTTGAGAGGTATAAAATTCTCCGAGCTAGAGCTCGTAGAATATTTAGACAAAGTAGAAAAATTCTTGGACCCAGTATATTAACACAATATCAAGAACAACACCAGTATCAACTGTTTGGAAGAAACTCCGTTCCGTTTCTGGTTCATCTCCATCAACTTCCTTGATGGGCATCAAACAACGGAACGGAATAATAAGTTTTGATCCTCGAGATATTGTTAATACATTGGGTTTATATTTTGCGGATTATTCTTCGTCTACTTCCTATAGCAATGGTTTTTGTCGTTTCAAAAATACTCAAGAAGCAATGCCATTCGTCGTTGGTACGTCTGTTTCTCCTTTGAACGCGCCCTTCTCAATAGAAGAGCTGGAATCTGCACTGTCATCCTCTTCAGATTCAGCACCAGGCCCTGATAACCTTGTATATTCCATGATTAAAAATCTTCCAACATCGGGGAGGATTTCCCTCCTGAAGATATACAATCGTATGTTTGAGGAACACTCTTTCCTGATGTTTGGTTGGAAGCAACAGTGATTCCTATTCTTAAGCCAGGCAAAGATAAAACTGATCCAAACAGCTACCGCCCTATTTCTCTTACTAGTGTGCTATGCAAGCTAGTGGAGAAAATGGTAAATCGCCGTCTTGTTTGGTACTTAGAAAATAATAATTTACTCTCTAAGGACCAGTGTGGTTTTAGGCAAGGGCGATCTTCCATCGATCAGTTAGTTTTATTAGAATCTGCAATCCAAAATGCCTTTCTGTTACGTCAAACACTTGTTGCAATATTCTTTGACCTAGAGAAGGCATATGATATGGCTTGAAGAAGAGGAATACTAAATACATTAAAATCATGGGGTATACAAGGTAATATACTAGGTTTTATTAAAAATTTTCTCTCAAACAGATATTTCAGAGTACGCCTTGGATCTACATTGTCAGATCGTTTTCGGTTAGAGAATGGCGTCCCGCAGGGAAGTGTACTTAGTGTGACTTTGTTTGCCGTTGCTATCAATAATATAACTACTAATGTGCGGTCTCCTGTTCGCTGTTCTCTATTTGTGGATGACTTTGCAATTTATGTTGGTGCTAGAAGTTTGGCCACAGCTGAAAGAACACTTCAGCTTACAGTAAATAGATTGCAGTCATGGACGAATTCAACTGGGTTTAAATTTTCTGCCGCCAAAACTCAATGTATTGCCTTCAGTCGCCGTCGACAGATCCGAACTCCTTCAATATTTCTCGATGGTACAGAAATTCGGACCATTCCATCTGTTCGATTTTTGGGGTTAATATTTGACCAAAGACTATCATGGAACCCTCATTTGCGTGATTTAAAGTTACGATGTAACAAAATTCTTGATATGTTGAGGGTGCTTAGTGGTTCTCGATGGGGCGCTGATAGGACCTGTATGCTGATGTTTTACCGTGCGGTGATTCGTTCGCGGATTGATTATGGCAGCATTGTATATTCGTCTGCACGACCATCCGTATTAAAAAAAATAGACCCAGTCCATCACTCTGCAATACGACTTGTCTCTGGAGCCTTCCGTTCTAGTCCCGTTGTAAGCATTCTAGCCGAGACTGGGGAACCTTCACTCTTTCGACGGAGACAGAAACTACAGCTAACTTATGTAAGCAATTTATCATCTAAACCTTGGCACCCTGCTTTTAATACAGTTTTCAAAAATCAATTGGTGCGACAGTATGAAACTCGACCGAATGCTACTGCTCCTCTTGGTATTAGAACTTCCCGTATTTTTGATGACTTACGTATTGAACTACCCCAATGTTTGAAAGGTCCTTTTGTCTTGTCCCTCCATGGAAAATCAATATGCCGACATTTGATTTCTCCTTATGTGCATACCAGAAAGACAACACTCCTAACATTGTGTATCAACGTGAGTTTTTTCGACTGACTAGTTCATATCCATCTGCTAAATTTATTTTCACAGATGGCTCTAAGATGAATAACAATGTTGGGTGTGCATTTTACTCATTGGACGAAACGTATAAGTATGGATTACCCTCAACTTGCAGTGTCTTTACAGCCGAACTCTTTGCCATCTTAAAGGCTCTAATCACTTTTGAATTCGATAGTTTGCATTACGTAGTTTGTTCCGATTCAAAAAGTGCACTCCAGGCAATGCAGGATATGTATTCGGTAAACCCTCTGGTTCAAGATGTTCTGTGTTCTGTCCATAGACTTGAACTACGAGGTGCAAGAGTATCATTTATCTGGATTCCTGGCCACTGTGGAATATCTGGAAACACTATAGCGGATAATGCGGCAAAGGAAGCAACTTTTCTGCCGCCATG
>CM040184.1:12226399-12231399 GCA_022606455.1 Callitettix versicolor | reverse complement strand
AATTTCCCTGGTTTTAGATTTATTTTAAAATTTATTTCAGTAGAGTAAAATTTAATGTTTTAGATTTATTTCGTAGGGTATTAAAGTAGATTTATTGTTGTTTTAAAAGCTTAGCCTATAAAGTAATTTGAATATTTGAAAAACTAACACAACGATTTTCATAAATAACAGACTGTTAGTGCCTGCAATATTGTGTGATACTGCCCGCATTACAGTACTGTATTGCATACAACCTACCAACAGCTGCTATTTAATGCAATTATTACGGATAAATATTACAATCCCTTGGAAAAGTGCTCTTGAGATCAACTTTAAGGGTAAGTGTGCTTCTGTGGTTATAATAATGGTCACTGGAATATAGAAATTAGTGAGAAATTGAGTTATAAATAACAATGTACGTCCAAAATGTTAGCGAAATCGGTGAGCCAGTTTTGTGTAAATAGAAAAATAGAGATTTTTACGGTGTTTGTAAATCCCACATTAACGGAATTTTTCAAAAATTGCAAACCAACTTTTAAGAATAGTAAGGAGACATACTCTAACTACTCCTCCACTCCAAATTTTTGATAAATTTATTGGTTTAGTCTCCTTCAATATGTGACGTCACAGTCATACAACGACAGGAGGTCCAAGTAAAAACCACTTTTTATGACCTACAGGTCTTGAGAACTGACAATAGATTTCTTTTACTTTTTTTAGTATATACTAAGAAATAATTATGATATTGAAAAAACTAAATTGAGATTTTGATTAAAGTATCTGTTTTCAGATTTTCCGAAATCCAAAAGTTTGTATGTCTTACCTGTGTAAGATTTACCTGTGTCTTTGTGCTCATCTTTAGAGACTAAGTTTTGAATTGACCGATGTTTTACACGTCAGCACGTATTTTGAGAACATTTTAAAAAAATCAAACATTTTAAAAATAATTGATAGAAAAACTAAAAACCTGATTTTCTCAAAGAATTTGCAGAGTTGATCACTCGTCTCCGTATTGGTCATTCCTTGCTAACGCATGGATTTCTGATGGGAGGCGGGGACCCACCTGAATGCGAGTTCTGTAGGGAAACCATCACAATAAAACATATACTGCTCGATTGTGATGGTTTCCAAAATGCGCGTGTTATGTGTGGACTGAGCAAATGTTTGCAGACGATGTTGGGAGATAGTGCCTCGGCCATTGACAGATCCTAGACTTCCTTCATTGTCTGAATTTTGTAAATAAAATTTAATTTATATTTTTGTTATTGTCTGTGGTAGGGCCGCTTTACAGCCCTGAAAAGATTGTTTATATTTACTGTTTTATTAATTTAATTTTTTAAATTGTTTTTATTTTGTTATTTAGTTTTAGTTACGTTTATATTTATTTTATTTTTCTTGTTATTTTTGTAGGGCCAGTTTATAGCCCTACAATAATTTGTGTGTATGTCGTTGTTTTTAGATATATTATTGTTAACTAGTTTTAGTCACATATCTATAACTGTTATTTCGTTTTGTTTTATTTATTTGTTTTTGTTATTATAGTTTGTTGTTTGTTTTCTTATTAAACTTAAATTTTTGTTTATTTTATTCGTTCTTTTATATTTATATTTTGCGTATCGGCGATGATAACCAAATCGGTTTCCCGCCGGAAAAAAATCAAAGAATTCGCCACGTTTTTTAAAATTTAATTTTAAAAATAAACGAACAAGATCTCCCAAAACTGGTCAGGAGCTGTCGATGAAAACGGAAAAAACGTATTTTCTGAAAAACTGTTCATCTGATTTCGATAAATTTTAGCGATAACGCAAAATTGGTACGCACAAATTAGTGTACCGAATTTAAAATAAAATAATTTTACAGAGATAAAGTAAATAAAAACAAATATTATAACCTGATTATGTCCAAATTTTTTTCAAATTAAAATATTACGTAATTAGTTTTTCAAATAAAAATATTTACACAGTAATTGTCTGAACGTCTGAATTAAACATAAATCCCTTGTCGGATACTTTTGCATAAAACATTTTATACTAAATGTATAAATTGACACGAATGAGTGATATTATTTAATGAACGTCACGAATAATTGGATCACGTGATCGAGTAACAATTTGATTTTCAACACTTAATTTGAGGTTATTGCATTCATTTAACAAGCATATTCCATTGGTTATCCATTTCGTGGATTTTATAGAACATAGACTACTAAAATGTTGTGTACTAAAATATACACAATTCGACGAAAATTGTAAATTGACCTTAAAACATAACAAAAGTAAATTAAAAACTTGCATTTCACCAAAGTAGTTGATGACGTTGAATTTACTAATTCGGATTCAATCTGCAACATGTGTCTTGCATTTACTTTATATTTTCTTTATCTAATTAAACGCAATTCGATGTAGTATAAGCCGCCTCGGTGGGCTATTTGATAGCGTACTGGGCTTTCACCCCGACGACCCGGGTTCGATTCCCGGCCAGGGCTTGGCATTTACATACGCTATAAATCATCCCATCGTCTGCATTAGCCCAAGTGTGCACAATAGTCGGACGTTAAACACAAAAAAAAGCAATTAGTTGTAATCCTATAAAGTTGTCCTAGATTAGATTAGATTCAAACTAGAGGAAGGGATTATACAACCCCAGGCACTGCGGTCAACAGACCTATTGTGCAGCTAAACCTCTTGAGTACTAGTTTAGCAGACTGATGCTATTAGTAAGTTCCAACAATCCACTGACTAGCACATTCTGCTGAAGATCTCTAGGGTCCTGGAAATGGAAAACAACTAGCCTCCTACTAGCAAGAGCTTCACAATCAAGGAATATTTTTCCTGCAGTTTCCTTCTCTTTCTTGCACAACCTACACACGGTTTCTCCGTAGTACATAACTGTCCTGTTCATATGCACTTTCAGACCAAAATGCCCAGGAATAATCCCCATGATTCTCCTGAGTTGTGCTCTACCCAAGACGTCTGTTGCCCCTTTAAACCCATATGGAAACCTGCTCAAGTGGCGCTTACTATTGGAATGCTTATGAAGGTTATCCCTATTATTGAAGGCTGTTGATGCTTATTAATCCACCTATTAATAGCAGACGTGGCCAACAACAGAGAAATCCCTAAGGCGGCTCAGGTCCGATGAACTAAGATCTGCAGTTATTCGGCCTGCCTCTCATTACCCTTAACTCTCTTATGCCCCAGTGAAGCCCCAGAACCCGGTTATCCAGGGACAGATCGTTGAAGTTCTCCCGACACTCCCAGACCAGCTTGGACTGAATTCTAGGGCTTACAAGTGATTTTATTGCTACCTGACTATCGGTGCGAGCCTTCTTGAAGGCCCGTTTCACGTTTTTCCGAACACAGTCATTAATGGCCAACAGTTTAGTCTATTCTGGAATACTGCATGCCACAGGGTAATAACTTTCTTTAACCCCAGTCTCAGGCCGTACACCCCAGCAGCAGTGTCTGTCGTTGTCATGAAGCCATCTGTATACCATTCTATAACTCCAGATTTTTCCAGCACACGACATGAAAGGATCTAGAGACCATGTGTCGCTTGACCATCATTGATCCCCATAATTAAAATTAGGTCACTGATCTTTCCTGTGAATATAGCAATGCCTAAAAGTTGAGGATACCAGACACCACCTACCTGCAGTCTATATCCTGCTTTACGTGCCTCCCCCCATGAAGTAAATGTAAATGGGGGGAAACCAAAGAACGATCTCCATAGCTGCTCTGAATTTTAGTCAGAGACTCTCTAGCTCCCTCTATTCAGCCATAGCCCACCACACCACAGATCCCAGTATAGATGTACTTCATCATACCTGGTCTCAGCCCCCATGTTTTGCTAACCATTTGTAACGCTAATTTGCGTTACGACTAAACGTCGGATAGCCGTCCGCATTCATAGGCTTCGCCAGGGTTCAAATGCAGGTAATGGTTTTGGTTTTGGCTCAGTTATAAATTGGGCTCATCGACAAAATCAGTATTTCATGATTTTGCTCACCCATGTTTAAATCATCATCGCCAAAAGGGGCTTTGAATTTGAATATTGATTAGCTGCGCAAATTTATGGGAGCAAGGATTTAGGTGCTCAATATTCTCGAGCGTAAGGAAGTTTTAGGTGCTCAATATTCTCGAGCGTAAGGAAGTTTTAGGTGCTCAATATTCTCGAGCGTAAGGAAGTTTTAGGTGCTCAATATTCTCGAGCGTAAGGAAGTTTTAGGTGATCAATATTCTCGAGCGTAAGGAAGTTTTAGGTGCTCAATATTCTCGAGCGTAAGGAAGTTTTAGGTGCTCAATATTCTCGAGCGTAAGGAAGTTTTAGGTGCTCAATATTTTCGAGCGTAAGGAAGTTTTAGGTGTTCAATATTCTCGAGCGTAAGGAAGTTTTTAGGTGCTCAATATTCTCGAGCGTAAGGAAGTTTTTAGGTTTCCAGGTGGTTGCTATTCTCGAGCTCTCGGAATCCTGCATACTCCAAGGATTCGGAATGCCCAATTTCTACGCTATTCTCGAGCTCTCGGAATCCTAAACACGCCAAGGATTCGGAATGCCCAATTTCTAAGGTTTATAACTGCTGCTATGATTTAATTCTTACCTCGGTATACGCTACCTGTTTCCTGCCGGTATGCGTTTTTGTTCGCTATACTGCACGGTCGACGAAAGGCTGTACCGAAGTTATCGAGTGGTCGGCGAAAGACTGACCAAGTTATCGAATGGTCGGTGGGAGACTCCCCAAGTTATCGAATGGTCGGCGGTCGACGAACGAGTCCCCCTTGGCAGCCACAGCGGCCTCCTTTTTATACTGTTGAGCGCCGCGCATGCGCAGAAACCCGTTCTTAGTCAGTCGGGTCCCAGAGCTCGGCTCGAGCGGTTCTACCCAGCGTAGCTAATGGGAGCCCTTGCAAACTGCCCTGAGCATTCGTTGCGTTCTTGCCTTAGGCTACAAGCGCGTCATACCCTCTCAAACTGACCCTTGCACTGTACCTATCTACAACCGTCAACTGACCTTTGTACGG
>CM040184.1:12211399-12216399 GCA_022606455.1 Callitettix versicolor | reverse complement strand
TTCATTAAATTAGTCTAAAATGCACCAGTAAGCCACTATGCACCACATTAATTGTAAAAGGGGTTAACGGATTAAACAGTTTGTTCTCTGCGGGGGATGCAGACTAGCTGCGCCTATTGAGAGGATTTTGACGTCCCTCGCGGTACCCGTGTCTAACACACACTTACACTTACAACACTACACTTGCGACTTTAACACTTTACACTCATACTTACATTTAGGGAAGCGATAATAGCCTCAATGTGCTTTTCGCCTTAAAATAACAAAAAAACAAATGTTTACTGCTGATTTTCGGCTCTTCTTAGACTTTAAAAACACGGATATTTGTTTACATGTTACATCGATAACAATAAAAAAATTATTTTATAAGAAGCAATTGAATTTTAAGTTTAAATTGGGGAGGATAAGTAAAAGGGAAAATATTTACTTTATCAAGATATTTAAATTACGCATGGTTTAACTTATTTTTAAAGTATTTTTTAAAATTTTAGCTAGCCATTTCGTCGATGACACATAATAGTTAATGTTTGGTGTGTTTGCGTTTGTGTGTGTGTGTGTGTATGTGTATGTGTGTGTGTGGTGCGTGTGGTGTGTGGTGTTTGAGTGTGTGTGTGTGTGTGTGTGTGTGTGTGTGTGTGTGTGTGTGTGTGTGTGTGTGTGTGTGTGTGTGTGTGTGTGTGTGTGTGTGTGTGTGTGTGTTATATATATATATATATATATATATATATATATATATATGTGTGTGTGTGTGTGTGTGTGTGGTGCGTGTGGTGTGTGGTGTGTTTGTGTGTGTATGTGTATGTGGGGTGTGTGTGGTGTGTGGTGTGTGTTGTGTGTGTGTGTGTGTGTGTGTGTGTGTGTGTGTGTGTGTGTGTGTGTGTGTGTGTGTGTGTGTGTGGTGCGTGTGGTGTGTGATGTGTGTGTGGTGCGTGTGATGTGTGGTGTGTTTGTGTGTGTGTGGTGTGTGGTGTGTTTGTGTGTGTATATGTGTGTGGTGTGTGTGTGTGTGTTTGTATGTGTGTGTGTGTGTGTGGTGTGTTTTTGTGTGTGTATGTGTGTGGTGTGTGTGTGTGTGTGTGTGTGTGTGTGTGTGTGTGTGTGTGTGTGTGTGTGTGTGTGTGTGTGTGTGTGTGTGTGTGTGTGTGTGTGTGTGTGTGTGTGTGTGTGTGTGGTGCGTGTGGTGTGTGGTGTGTTTGTGTGTGTGTGGTGTGTGGTGTGTTTGTGTGTGTATATGTGTGTGGTGTGTGTGTGTGTGTGTTTGTATGTGTGTGTGTGTGTGTGGTGTGTTTGTGTGTGTGTGTGTGTGTGTGTGTGTGTGTGTGTGTGTGTGTGTGTGTGTGGTGCGCGCGCGCGTGTGTTTTTGTGTTATGCAGCCATTTTGTCGATGACACATAATAGTTAATGTTTTTTTTAAAGTCACACTTTTCATCTTTTATTTAAATAACTAAAAAAAATAATTGATTTGTGTTTGAATTACTAACCAGATCAATAGCTTCTTGATAGTAAAAAATGTGAATGTATTTCGGAATTTTAAACAATTTTGAAAATATATTTTAGGACTTGTTTTGGTTTTTTCAAATCTCTTTTTTATATTGGCATTTAACAAGTATAATACTTACAAATTGTAGAATTGGATTAGTTTTGTTCTTAAAGTTTCTTTTAATTTGTTTTTCTGTCTGTAGATGCATATAGAATTTTACTATTCTTAAACAATAATTAATTATATTAAATTTAAAAAATTAATATGTTAAATAAGTAGCAGTTATTTATTTATTTATATTAAGAGTTATTTAAATTAAACAGTAAAATAAATTGTTCATATTTGCAAACTTTGTTATTAATTTGAAGTAATAAGAATGCTCGATAGATAGCACTCTCTTGCAATTAGTACTGAAACCACTTGCCGGCTCATTTCTGTATTTATAATAAAATTCAAAATTTCGAATGCTATTTGTTGCTAATTGCGATAGTAGAATCAAACTTTACAAAAAGTATAAGATAAAGAACATTAGATTTTTTACAGTGAATTACCGCCATTTTGAAACAGATTGGTTCGTTAACAAACTAGTCCGAGTTATTGCAACAATCGTTTTATGTGCGGCTTTAATCGTGTATCGTCTTTTGTGATGTTATTCATTTAATGTTGTTAGTTTTCTAAAATTCGTTTCCATGACGACAGTAGGCATGTAGTTTGTTTAGGCAGTAACTAAACAGATAATAACAAAGTACTCGTACATTGTTAAAACTAAAAAAAGTAAACAAATATTGCAAACAAGTAAAACATGTTTATATACGTAAACGTTACAAAGATGTCCAATTGAATTTAAAACAAATAATCAAGTATTTCGTTTAGAAATTTTAAAAAAATTACTTTTATATTAAAAAATAAACATTTTCTTATTAAATTCAATTAAATCACTGTGTTGCTTTGTTTACAATAACATAAATTTTTTTAAAAATAAAAAACAAATAATTTAAAGTAAACAATGCGGTGGTAGTAGTACTGTTTTTTGTGGTAACAAACACACAAACATTTATTGAAACACTGTAAAACAGTTAGATTCGTTAACAAACTAGTCCGAGTTATTGCAAAAATCATTTTATGTGCTGCTTTAATCGTGTACCGAATTGTCTTTTGTGATGTTATTCATTTAACGTTGTTATTTTTCTAAAATTCGTTTCCATGACGACAACGAGAATGGAAATTTAAAAATTATAAAGCAATCATTAGAAGGATATTAAAACAGTATTGCCTGCTTATTCCATAATACTTTTAAAACTGAGATGGAATTATATCGTTCTTATATTTCCGAATATCAAGGTGCTTTAAAGTAGCTGTCAAGCCACGCCGTTACCATGACAACGTTGCACTTTTATTTACTCCTTCCTCAATATTTCGAAATACTTTTACAAAGTTAAACTGATGAAAATTCAGTACTTAAAAATAAATATACATAACTTTATTGCAATAAACAGGTAGAAAAACTTGAACCATAGATTAATTACAATTTTAGAATGGAAAACAAGCACTTACAAAAATAACAAACAATGTTTATTATTAACAACGATAATAATAATTGTTATAACGATAAACGATATTTTTATATTACAAAAACAATATGTAAAGATCGTACAGATATTATTAAATATTTTTAAGGTCTTTACATTAAACAATTATCACTGTGTTCAGTATAATGATCTGCCTTCCCTAGCTACGTCAATTCTACTTTCGTTGACGCGTTTCGGAGAACCTCCATCTTCAAAGCTATATCTATACTCATAGTTTTTGAAGATGGAGGTTCTCCGAAACGCGTCAGCAAAAGTAGAATTGACCAAGCCAGGGAAGGCAGATCCATTATACTGAACATAGTAGTAATTTTTAACGTGTAATTTTAATCTGTTTTGTAATTAATTAATGTTAAGCCTATTATTTCGGTTGGTTCATATAATTTGTTAAAAGGTTTAAAAGATTAAAGAATAAGTTCTTGTCACTTTATTATTTTATTGCTCGTTTAAATGCTTATGTTTCACATTTGTGACATTTCAACTAAATGTGAATTTTATTTAAATCATTACCTTACTTCAAAATAGCTTTCAATGAAAAGTTCAGGCAAGTTTTTAAATTTTATAAAGACTATTGTGATTTTTCTAAATTAAATCTGTTTGATTTTCCCAAATTTTATTTTATTTTATTTTTTTTTTTTTTTTGTGTTTAACGTCTGACTATTGTGCACACTTGGGCTAATGCAGACGGTGGGATGATTTATAGCGTATGAAAATGCCAAGCCCTCGCCGGGAATCGAACCCGGATCCTCGGGGTGAAAGCCTAGTACGCTATCCACTAGGCCACAGAGGCTCCTGGTAGAAGACCGGGAAATGGAACAAGGCCTTACAAAAGGTGAAGCAAAAGGAGTGTTGACGAGATGGGCTACAACAGTATGGCAGAAGAGATGGGACGAAGCAGAAAATGGAAGAACAACGTACAGGTGGTTCCCGAAGATTGTAGGCAGACGGAAGCTGAAGTGGCTTGACACTGATCACTACTTGACGCAGATGGTTACAGGACATGGAGACTTTAATGCGTACTTGCATAATTTCGGAAAGAGAAGTTCACCTCACTGTGATTGTGGAAATCAGTATGAAGACTCCTGGCACACACTTTTAGACTGTGAAAGATTCACGCTGGCTCGGGAACAATTAGAGAAAAACCTAGAAGACCTGGATCTGTCCCTCCACGGTGATGTCTCTGTGTTGTTGGCGAGTGTCGAGGCGGCGAATTTTCTTCGAGAGTTTGTGGCTGGAATATTAAAAGCTAAGAGGATGAATGAGAGTGTTTGAATGGCACCATTTCTAAATAGTGTACCTGAGGCATAGCTGTCACTATGGCTCAGGTAAAAACTTAATTCCACAAGAATAACCAAGGTGGTTAAATGGACTTGTTAAATTATCGTTTATTTTTGCAGTTTTCTTTTCTTTATATTGTTATTTGTTAGATTATAAGTAGATATAAGTCATAAAGGCACAATGGCACACTGATTTATTGTTATTTGTTAGATTATAAGTAGATATAAGTCATAAAGGCACAATGGCACACTGATTTATTTTGCAAATAGGGTATAATTACAATGGCAGATGCATTTTTAGGGTATAAGTTTAATTTGAGTTTTGTTTTGAAAATTGTATTAGATGTAAGTTAGGAATAAGTTGTTTAATAGATTTAAGGAATAATGTAAATGCGAAGCGCGGCTAAATAGGGGGTATAATGGGCGCACGCCCGGGTATACCCTCTAAGCTTGTATTAAGAAACTATGTAATGAAAAAAAAAAAAAAAAAAAAGACCACAGAGGCGGCTCCCAAATTTTATATACGATTGAAGGTAAAAAGAGAAAGAATTAAAGAATTTACAGAAAAATTAAACAGAGTTTCGTCTATGTATTAGGCTTTGCAAATGGAGAAATTACTTTTACATTGTAACAAAAGTCCGTTCAAATCGCTTAAAA
>CM040184.1:12198899-12203899 GCA_022606455.1 Callitettix versicolor | reverse complement strand
GGTAAACATAACACTGCAGTGTTCCAAGAACAACGTTTGTTTTTCACAGATATATGCTGGAATATACTTTCTATGTTTTGGAATATTTTTTTTTAAGGCGAGAAGCACATTGAGGCTATTATCGTCTCCCTAAATGTAAGTGCGAATGTAAAGTCGTAAGTGTAGTGTTGTAAGTGTAAGTGTGCGTTAGACTCGGGTACCGCGAGGAACGTTTAAATTCTCTCAATAGGTGCAGCCAGGCTGAACCCCTCTGCGGTATTTCAACAATTATTCATAAAGACACAAATACCTACAATTTAACTGACAAAACAAAACTCAGTAGTCCATATTGGTGGATTAAAGAAAAGTAGAAAGATTTGTCAAGAAAAAGGTGAGAAGTTGAATACTGAAATTTTACAAAAAATCTTTTTTCATTCTCCATTTGCTTAGTGTAAAGTGTTAAAGTCGTAAGTGTAGTGTTATAAGTGTATGTGTGTTAGACTGTGTACCGCGAGGGACGTCTAAATCCTCTCAATAGGTGCAGCTAGTCTGCATCCTCTGCGGACACTGTTTCCGAATAAACACAGTACTTGTGTTTGTTTTACTTCGACTAACCTAATGAATAAATAATATTAGAAAATATTCCATAAATGTATCTACCATGAATTAACTGTGTCTCTCGTCAAGTAGGCCGGGGCCCTAAACATTTTTACTTTTTGTTTAGCGTCAATGGTCCATTTTTATAATTTTGTATGTTTTAAGCAAATCATAAGTTTCAATACATTATTATTTGTATCACGTATCAACAACACCAAGCACGTTAATAAATAAATATTTCCAGTGATAACAACACCAGTTGTGACGACATTATACATATGCACGTGATGTAGATAAGCTGTCAACAATGGATGTGCGCCATATTGTTCCAGGACGCTGGAGCGTAGGAGGTGCGGTTGTTGAGAACAATATTGTTGTATTTACTGTCTGCAATTCATATTACAAAATGGCGGTACATAAATGCAACATCGGTAAACAACAATTAATTATTGTGAATTTCAAAACATAACTGCGTGAAACATACCATTTAATTTTAAACGAACGCAGGCATTTATAGTGTTAAACCGTCTTTTAAATATTTATTTTGAAAGTAAATTCTCTTTATAACAATATAAATAATTCGGACATTAGTAAATATTCACATTATTAATTACGTTGAACCTGCAGGGGGTGCGGACTAGCTGCACATGTTTGCACTAAATTTGATAGTTTGCGTTTTAGAAAACAAATTTTCGGACAAGAATAAATTCCATTTTTCCTGTTAACAGTAATACAATACAGGTGGTTTTGTATATTTCAGACCATTGTTCTGTAAGTTTTAGATTTACGAAAAGGGTAAGTGCAAGCTGTGTACTTTAAACTCTTGACTGACTACTTTTTTTTTGGTGTTTAACGTCCGACTATTGTGCACACTTGTGCTAATGCAGACGATGGGATGATTTATAGCGTATAAAAATGCCAAGCCCTGGCCGGGAATCGAACCCGGGTCCTCGGGGTGAAAGCCCAGTACGCTATCAACTAGGCCACCGAGGCTTATATATATATATATATATATATATATATATATATATATTTTTTTTTTTTTTTTTTTAACGTCCGACTATTGTGCACACTTGGGCTAATGCAGACGATGGGATGATTTATAGCGTATGAAAATGCCAAGCCCTGGCCGGGAATCGAACCCGGGTCCTCGGGGTGAAAGCCCAGTACGCTATCAACTAGGCCACCGAGGCGGCTTATATATATATTTTTTTTTTTTTTTTTAACGTCCGACTATTGTGCACACTTGTGCTAATGCAGACGATGGGATGATTTATAGCGTATGAAAATGCCAAGCCCTGGCCGGGAATCGAACCCGGGTCCTCGGGGTGAAAGCCCAGTACGCTATCAACTAGGCCACCGAGGCGGCATATATATATTTTTTTTTTTTTTTTTTTTTTTTTTTAACGTCCGACTATTGTGCACAGTTGGGCTAATGCAGACGATGGGATGATTTATAGCGTATGAAAATGCCAAGCCCTGGCCGGGAATCGAACCCGGGACCTCGGGGTGAAAGCCTAGTACGCTATTATCCACTAGACCACCGAGGCGGCTTATATATATATATATTTTTTTTTTTTTTAACGTCCGACTATTGTGCACACTTGGGCTAATGCAGACGATGGGATGATTTATAGCGTATGAAAATGCCAAGCCCTGGCCGGGAATCGAACCCGGGTCCTCGGGGTGAAAGCCCAGTACGCTATCAACTAGGCCACCGAGGCGGCATATATATATATATATTTTTTTTTTTAACGTCCGACTATTGTGCACACTTGGGCTAATGCAGACGATGGGATGATTTATAGCGTATGAAAATGCCAAGACCTGGCCGGGAATCGAACCCGGGTCCTCGGGGTGAAAGCCTAGTACGCTATCAACTAGGCCACCGAGGCGGCATATATATATATATTTTTTTTTTTTTAACGTCCGACTATTGTGCACACTTGGGCTAATGCAGACGATGGGATGATTTATAGCGTATGAAAATGCCAAGCCCTGGCCGGGAATCGAACCCGGGTCCTCGGGGTGAAAGCCCAGTACGCTATCAACTAGGCCACCGAGGCGGCTTATATATATATATTTTTTTTTTTTTAACGTCCGACCATTGTGCACACTTGGGCTAATGCAGACGATGGGATGATTTATAGCGTATGAAAATACCAAGCCCTGGCCGGGAATCGAACCCGGGTCCTCGGGGCGACAGAGCTTAAGGATTCTGCGCAAGATGAAATCTGCTTGTTGGAAACGGCAAGCTTTGTACTCGTACTAAGTGGGAGCAGTTAATGCCGTTTGAGGTACGAGTATAACAACACATGTAAGACCTACATTTAATTACCCTAATGGTACATCAAATAGCCTGCAGATAAAGCTGAGCCTTTAGAAAGCATTCTAAGTTGAAAATGATCGCCATGTTTTCCTTTAACAGTAAATTACCGTTACCAGTGTTATACTGGTTCTTTCTATCGTTTTTCCTATCACTGACGACCAATGCCTTTCGAACCAGGTGTACATTTACGGTTTTCAGTTAATTAAAAAAAAAAAACTATTTTCAGGAAAAACATATGAACCTATGCAACAGAAATGTACGTCTTTCGTCTTATAAACAATTCCAAAAAAATACGATTTCATTATTTTCGCTTAGTCAAACATTAAAAGTTAACAATTATTTCAAATATCAGCACGTATTCTTGATACGCGGATATTGAATTTATATTCCAATAATTCTGATTCGAAAAAATACAATAAAATTCATTGTGTGGTAACAATTCGAGGTCAATTATATTGTTTGGATATATCCCCGGCTACACCTACATGTATTTTTTTTTTTTTACTTTATTACAATTGAAACTGAATATCCATCTATCAATATATCTATGAAATGAAAGCGTTAGTTGGTTGCACATCTTATGACGCACTCCAAAATATAAAAATCACTTGATCTTGTGACAGTCGTATCAATCTTGTCTTAGTCCAAATCAAACGGTTTTATCCTGTCCAACCGAATTGTCGAAAACTTGTAGCATCTCGATGTTACGGTGCTTATGCAGTCTTACTTCATGCTTCCTAGCAAATCGCCGAACCTCTTCATGAACTGTAGCAATTTGTAAATCCTTATGAAGATCATCATTGCGTATGTACCACGGGGCATTAACAATGCCTCTCAGTACTTTATTTTGAAACGTTTGAATAATTTTAATATTGCTTCTTTTCGTGCAGCCCCAAAGCTGCACACCGTATGTCCGGATGGGTTTTAGGACTTGTTTATAAAGTAATAGTTTATTGTGCACTGACAACTCAGAATGTCGCCCAAGAAGCCAATGCATTTTCTTTAGTTTCAGATTCAGTTCATTACGTTTCTTTTTGACATTTACCTTCCAGCGCAGTCTAGCATCCAGTGTCATGCCCAAGTATTTTGCAGTGTGGGATCACTTGTTGATTGATAACATCGGGAAGATAATTGAATTTTCTGTTAGTAAAAGTAACGAACAGATTTTGTCTCATTCAGCTTTATTCGCCATTTTTTAGTCCAGTCACAAATTCCATTGACAGGCTGCAGACGCAGCCTTCGAATAGACTCCTCAGTGCTATTCAACAGCAGTATCATCCGCGAATGTAGCAACGATGGCCTCATCACAGACTGGACTACCACTTGTATAAAGCAAGTATAAGAAGGGCCCAAACACAGTTCCTTGTGGAACTCCGGCAGATATCCGCTTCAAATCAGAGTAACTATCTGCATACTTGATTCGAAAGTGCTTTCCTGAAATATAGGACTTCAGCAATTGCACTGTAAGAACGTAAATAAATGTTATAAGTCAATGAACCTAGCATAAAACTTCACAGCACCACACGAATGGTCAAAACACAAATTTCGTATTGTACTTTGCAAGCAGATATGTATTGTACTTGAGCCGCCTCGGTTCCCGGCGAGGGCTTGGCATTTTCATACGCTATACATCATCCCATCGTCTGCATTAGCCCAAGTGTGCACAACAGTCAGACGTTAAACAAAAAAAAAAAAAAAAAAAAAAAATGTATTGTACTTGTTTAAAATAGATCACATTTTAGTTTAATTAATTGCAAAATTGTATAGACAAATTAAGTTTTTGCTTTGAAAGTTTCTAAGGGAAAACTTCAAAAACGTATACAATAAAACAATAACCGTTATTGTCAAACAGAATATCTTTGCTCAAACATGACAGATAGAATAACTTCAACTGCTGCAAAATCTAAATATTTTTAAGCTAGAATAATACAGTACTGAATTTATAAGAAGATATAATTGTCACTATGTTCAGTATAATGATCTGCCTTCCCTAGCTACGTCAATTCTACTTTTGTTGACCCGTTTCGGAGACCACCCATTAGAACATAAACTAGCGGCGTTTAGACACATGTTCAATAGATTATTAAATGTACCG
>CM040184.1:12166399-12191399 GCA_022606455.1 Callitettix versicolor | reverse complement strand
TGAAAAAAATCATTTTTTCCGTTTTTGACAAAATGAATGATAACAGTTTTTATCATTTTTTAACTGTTTTTCCGCGATATTGGCTAACGGGTCTTACACGTGCGCGCGCACTCCAAGTAAAATCCATTTAAATATTTTTTTTTATTTAGGGTACGTGAAAATGCAGATACAAAGATTCATAAAATCTTAAATTTTTCACAATCATTACATTTTTTATAATTCGTAAAAAAGCGATATAGTAAAAAGTAAAAATAAAGTAGGAAAATAGTTCAAGAATAGTTTTAATGTAAACAATTTTTTTGTGTTATTTAAAGGCGAAAAGCACGTTATGGCTATTATCGCCTCCCTAAATGTAAGTGTGAGTGTAAAGTGTTAAAGTCGTAAGTGTAGTGTGGCAAGTGTAAGGGTACCGAGAGGGACGTCTAGATCCTCTCAATAGGTGCAGCCAATCTACACCCTCTGCGGGGTTAATGTAAACAAAACAGTTCATCTTGTAAAATAAATCATCCAATCACGTGAGTCAATGACGTGTTTCATACAGTACTGCATTTACAGGTACTTAAATCTACAAATTCTTACATTTACAGGTAGGCCTACGTACAATTTCTTACATTTACAGGTAGGCCTACGTACAAATTCTTACATTTACAGGTAGGCCTACTTACAATTTCTTACATTTACAGGTACTTAAATCTACAAATTCTTACATTTACAGGTAGGCCTACGTACAATTTCTTACATTTACAGGTACTTAAATCTACAAATTCTTACATTTACAGGTAGGCCTACGTACAATTTCTTACATTTACAGGTACTTAAATCTACAAATTCTTACATTTACAGGTAGGCCTACGTACAATTTCTTACATTTACAGGTACTTAAATCTACAAATTCTTACATTTACAGGTACTTAAATCTACAAATTCTTACATTTACAGGTAGGTCTACGTACAATTTCTTACATTTACAGGTACTTAAATCTACAAATTCTTACATTTACAGGTACTTAAATCTACAAATTTTACATTTACAGGTAGGTCTACGTACAATTTCTTACATTTACAGGTACTTAAATCTACAAATTCTTACATTTACAGGTACTTAAATCTACAAATTCTTACATTTACAGGTAGGCCTACGTACAATTTCTTACATTTACAGGTACTTAAATCTACAAATTCTTACATTTACAGGTAGGCCTACGTACAATTTCTTACATTTACAGGTACTTAAATCTACAAATTCTTACATTTACAGGTAGGCCTACGTACAATTTCTTACATTTACAGGTACTTAAATCTACAAATTCTTACATTTACAGGTAGGCCTACGTACAATTTCTTACATTTACAGGTACTTAAATCTACAAATTCTTACATTTACAGGTAGGTCTACGTACAATTTCTTACATTTACAGGTACTTAAATCTACAAATTCTTACATTTACAGGTAGGCCTACGTACAATTTCTTACATTTACAGGTACTTAAATCTACAAATTCTTACATTTACAGGTAGGTCTACGTACAATTTCTTACATTTACAGGTACTTAAATCTACAAATTCTTACATTTACAGGTAGGTCTACGTACAATTTCTTACATTTACAGGTACTTAAATCTACAAATTCTTACATTTACAGGTAGGCCTACGTACAATTTCTTACATTTACAGGTACTTAAATCTACAAATTCTTACATTTACAGGTACTTAAATCTACAAATTCTTACATTTACAGGTAGGTCTACGTACAATTTCTTACATTTACAGGTACTTAAATCTACAAATTCTTACATTTACAGGTACTTAAATCTACAAATTCTTACATTTACAGGTAGGTCTACGTACAATTTCTTACATTTACAGGTACTTAAATCTACAAATTCTTACATTTACAGGTACTTAAATCTACAAATTCTTACATTTACAGGTAGGTCTACGTACAATTTCTTACATTTACAGGTACTTAAATCTACAAATTCTTACATTTACAGGTAGGCCTACGTACAATTTCTTACATTTACAGGTACTTAAATCTACAAATTCTTACATTTACAGGTAGGCCTACGTACAATTTCTTACATTTACAGGTACTTAAATCTACAAATTCTTACATTTACAGGTAGGCCTACGTACAATTTCTTACATTTACAGGTACTTAAATCTACAAATTCTTACATTTACAGGTAGGTCTACGTACAATTTCTTACATTTACAGGTACTTAAATCTACAAATTCTTACATTTACAGGTAGGCCTACGTACAATTTCTTACATTTACAGGTACTTAAATCTACAAATTCTTACATTTACAGGTACTTAAATCTACAAATTCTTACATTTACAGGTAGGTCTACGTACAATTTCTTACATTTACAGGTACTTAAATCTACAAATTCTTACATTTACAGGTACTTAAATCTACAAATTCTTACATTTACAGGTAGGCCTACGTACAATTTCTTACATTTACAGGTACTTAAATCTACAAATTCTTACATTTACAGGTACTTAAATCTACAAATTTTACATTTACAGGTAGGTCTACGTACAATTTCTTACATTTACAGGTACTTAAATCTACAAATTCTTACATTTACAGGTACTTAAATCTACAAATTCTTACATTTACAGGTAGGTCTACGTACAATTTCTTACATTTACAGGTACTTAAATCTACAAATTCTTACATTTACAGGTACTTAAATCTACAAATTCTTACATTTACAGGTAGGTCTACGTACAATTTCTTACATTTACAGGTACTTAAATCTACAAATTCTTACATTTACAGGTAGGCCTACGTACAATTTCTTACATTTACAGGTACTTAAATCTACAAATTCTTACATTTACAGGTAGGCCTACGTACAATTTCTTACATTTACAGGTACTTAAATCTACAAATTCTTACATTTACAGGTAGGCCTACGTACAATTTCTAGTTGGGGCTTTGAGAACTCAGATCGCTGTAGTTATATTTTTAATTTTTAGAACACTTCGTAAGGTTCTTTTGTTTCCTAGACAATTTTTGTTGTAGACCTGCATATAACTTGATACTCTTTAAAAATTTATATTGTCATTAAATTAATTATTTTACGTACTAATTGAGTTTATTATTCAGTCGTTTGGAAAATATACTAATATAAAATATCTTAGAGAAAATAAACTGTTACCTCATTTTTAACTTCGTATAAATTTAAAAAAGATATTATACTATTGGTTTCCATTTTAATATCATAACAGACACAACATATATTTAACTATTACTCGTTTTTTCTCCTGTTTTCTTTTCCCTTTTTAGTTTATAAAGATGAACTTTGCAGTTATGACAATAATTTTTGCTTACATTTAGGCTTGTTTTGTTTAAAATTTATTAATTTTAATAATTAATATTTAACTTTTCTTTATTTGTTTCACCCAACTTTGGGGTACATTAAATCAATCACTTTTTAATGTTCTGTGCCTTCCTCGAAGCCCAGTATTGCTTCATTCGTTGTGATCTTGCTTTTCTTTCTTCGTCAGAGATTTGGATCGTTCGCTGGGATTTGACTTTGCCTTGGAACCGTTGTTTCCTGTCCTTGGTTATTGTTTTGGCTGTTCTGTCCATGAGCATAGCTACAGTTTTGTATAATATAAGATAAAATAAATTACATAATACTGACCAAAGGCCGCCCAATCTGGGAACAAACGCTTTTGGATTTGGAATTGTGTGTTGGTGGTGAAACCACTAGGCTCTTCCGCTCCATCCACCGTTGGGAATCCGAGATTCCTCTCCCGCCGTCAGGACCGTTGACCAAGTTTCACCTTGTAACCCAAGGCAGAGGCTCTTACAGGGTGTTACCATCCGGAACCAGATTTACCCCGGTTTTTTTTACGAGGTGTTACTCCTCCCCCTCCTCCTTCTTTATCCCTGTTATCGCGTATATTAATTTTCCGAATTATCGCTGTCGTCACAGAGCTCATTTCGAAGTGTTTATATGATTGTATACCGTAACAAAACCACACAGTTAATAGCGAACACAAGCGTGACGAGCTGCAATGTTCTCCTTACAAACACACACGCGTCGCTAATGAAGCTTATTACTTAGCTGACTAGTTATTATTCGCAGTCACTGATTATTTCTATCTAGTCCTAATGAATAAACTTAAGGCATTTTCCATTAAAATTATCTTTTTATCGTCACTATAATGAATACCTAATTAATAAATTTATGCATTTTACCTCGAGTGAAAAACGCGTTAAACTACAAAATAAATGTAAAACTACAAAATAAATGTAAAACTACAAAATAAATGTAAATCTACAAAATAAATGTAAAACTACAAAATAAATGTAAAACTACAAAATAAATGTAAAACTACAAAATAAATGTAAATCTACAAAATAAATGTAAATCTACAAAATAAATGTAAATCTACAAAATAAATGTAAAACTACAAAATAAATGTAAATCTACAAAATAAATGTAAAACTACAAAATAAATGTAAAACTACAAAATAAATGTAAAACTACAAAATAAATGCAAATCTACAAAATTGTTTTATTTATTTACAGCTTAAACGAACTTTTCTGTGCAGCTCTGTTTTAAAAACAAAAGCTATAAAAGTTTTAAAAATATGTTAAATCTTTTTTTAACGGTCGCATGATCGAGTTTTAGAGACACTTTTGTATTGGAAATGAAGACAATACAGTTAACTACGTGTGTAGGAGGTGGCGCTGTTCAGGCTGATAAAAATTTCTGAGCCGCGGGTTACATGTCCCTGCTGCAAAACATAGGTGTACAAGGTGTGTTCAGAAAGTAACGATAATTATAATTTTTTGAACAAAATACTTATTTATTCTTCTACATTGATGTTGTCGCCTTCAAAATAGTCCCCATTGGAGATTATGCACTTGTGCCAGCGCTTCTTCCAATCCTCGAAACACTTCTCAAACTCGACCGTTGAGATAACCTTTAGTTCTTTCAGCGATGTGCTTTTAATGTCATCTACGACGGCCCTTTAAGGTTCTCTTTATTTTTAGAAATAGGAAAAAGTCTCAAGGAGACATGTCTAACGAATATGGAGGCTGGAACATCGTTACATGGCTGTTTTGGGTCAAAAATTCACGAACAAGCAATGAAGTGTGAGCTGGTGCATTATCGCGGTGCAAAAACCATGCATTGTTTTCCCCCAGATCCGGGGTTTTTTTTTCGGATTGCTTCACGCAAACGGCGTTGAACTTGTAGGTAGTACTCCTTATTGACCGTTTCACCTGGTGGCAGGAATTCATGATGCACTATGCCATTAATATCGAAGAACACAGTGAGTATAACTTTCACGTTCGACCCCACTTGTCGAGCCTTTTTCGGTCTTGGCGAGCCAGAATGCCTCCACTGGGATGATTGAGCCTTAGTTTCGACGTCATATCCGTAAACCCATGTTTCGTCACCTGTTATAATACAATCTAGTAATTCCGCATCGTCGTTGACTTCATTTAGTGACTCCTGAGCAACTTCCATTCGCCGCTGTTTTTGTTCAAAATTCAACAATTTTGAAACGAATTTTGCTGCCACGCGTTTCGTACACAAAACATTGGAAACAATGTCATGACATGATCCAATCGATATGCCAACATCATCAGCGACCTCTCTAATTGTGATTCGGCGATGTTCGTAACCATTTCTTTCACTTTTTCCACGTCATTTTCAACGTCTTCACGACCTTCTTGGAAACGCTTATACCACTCGTAAACTCTTGCTTTACTCATATCAGACTCACCATAGGCCTTTGTTAACATTTCACACACTTTGTTACACTTTATTCCATTTTTTGCGCAAAATTTGATACAAATTCTTTGATCCGTTTCTTTTAACAAACGAAAATCACCGATCTCATAAAAATACGTCTAACCGTAGTGGCTGTCACAGACAAAGTGAACAATGAAAACAGCTGAAAGTTTTATCATACTTCAAGGGCATGTATACCAACATAATAGAAAAAATATTTGACAATCGGACTCTCCAAACGTTACTTTCTGAACACACCTCGTATGTTACATTGCTCGTAGCGTGTTTAACATACACGATAATGTATTACTTTAATACGTTAATAACAATAACATAATTAAATTGCACTCATACGCGAGAGGTTGTGGATATGATAATAAGGATTGTACGTTTTATTTAAGGCTCAATCTAGTCTTCTGTTACCTAATAGCAAACTTAATTTCTTAATATGGATGGACTAGGGCAATGTTTGCCGTGAGGGGTTACATTTTGAGATAGTTTTCCAACTCTTCTTCTATTCTTTGTTGGCTATGACATTTTTTAAAATGTCGACCAACATTTTTCTTTTAAGCATTTATAACAATATTATATATTTTATTATTTTACTATTTTTATTTTTTTTTATTTTATAGCAATCTAATGCGACACCAATAAGCTATTTGTTTTGGACCCAAATTAATACATAAAAGTTATACTAAGTTCTATCCACTGACAGTAACCTAGTTCAGAACTAATAGTCTCTTAAATAGTGAGACTTAAAAACTACACAGTTCAAATGGTTTTACTCTTTTCAGTCTTCTAACCGTGCCATCGTTGTTGAGTAGCTGAAGGGCCTCATTAACGTGCTGATGTAGTCTTTGTTTGTGACCTTGAGCAAATTTTCTAACTTCACTATCGATAGTTGGAACTGCTAGGGTCTTTATACAAGTTGTCATTTCGGAGCATCAACGATAACCCGAAGCACCCTATTTTGAAATCTTTGAATAAAATTTCTGTTACTTTGACTGGCACAACCCCAAAGTTGAATGCCGTCCATACTGGTTTAAGGGCTTGTTGATACAGCAACAGCTTGTTGTACACTGATAGGGAAGAGCAACGGCCCAATAACCAATACATTTTTCTGAATTTTAGTTTTAACTCCTACAGTTTTTTTTCACATGTGGCTTCCACCTAAGTTTGGCATCTAATGTCATGCCAAGATACTTAGCTGTATTCCCGTATGGGACCACTTGATGATTAATAAAGACAGGTCTGTGCTCGATATGTCTTGGTGAAATCAACACGCACAGACTTGGCCTCATTAAGTTTGATTCTCCACTTCTTAGTCCAATTTTGAATATCGTCTATAGCTGTTTGAAGTTTTCTGGTGGACTCAATGTTATTTTCACTAACAGCTAAAATAGCTATCAACGACACTATTGTTAAAAGTAGCGACAATACTTTGTTCAAAAGTTGGTATCACTTGTATACAGAAGGTACAGGATTGGCCCCAGTACTGATCTTGTTTAACAATCAAAATATGTGCTCATGTAGTCAGTGTCCTTTCCTATATGGCACTGAAACAACTTCTTCGGAAACTTCTTTTTATATTCTTCTTCTTTTCTGCTAGGATTATTGACACTATGTTGAGTATAATGATCTGCCTTCCCTAGCTTCGTCCATGATAACCTTAATGGTTTTTCGCCGGAAAAAAAACATTAAAAAAAATTCAAAAATTAACAGGAGAGACGACCGTTGAAGAGAATGTTTGAAAGAAGCCAATCAGAAGCGAGCGAAAACGTATGATTTTGAAGAGCCAATCGGAAGCGAGCACGTCAGGTTTAATGTACACGTGTTGAATAGAGGAGGGGTACGAGGTGGAGATAGAAAATTATAAATAGGATGAGCCATAATATTGGTGACCAGTATAGATATAGTTTATGAAGATGGAGGTTCTCCGAAACGCGTCAACAAAAGTAGAATTGACGAAGCTAGACAAGGCAGATCATTATACTGAACATAGTTCTTCGGAAACATTTATTTCTAACCTCATCTCTAAAAGTATGTATTTACTTTTACTATTTTATAAATAAGAAAGGTGAGTATTCTACATTTTTCTAGTTTTGACTTTCATTTATCACAGTTTACAGTATGCAGCCACAAACTAAAACTTACCAAATAAAACCTCACCTGCTTCGCCTAGCCTACGGGCTGCCTTCCTCTTACATTTAAGTAAGAGAAGATAATTGAAGTTCTAGTATTTTATTTATCTATGCTGATCATTGTTAAGATTCGCAGTTGTAAAAACACATCAGTTTGGCCACTCGTTAACAATGTTATTGTATTTGTTTGTGGAAATTGTCGTGTAAATTTGTGTTGGCAGAATTATAATATACTCGGAATTTAAATAGTTTTTTATATTTTTAAATGAGTTTTATCGTTAAATCAGTAATTGTTATCTATAAATAGAACCGAATATTTCAAGATTTAATTGATGTATGAAAAGTATTTCGTTTTTAAACAGTTAATATTGTAACGAAGTGATTTAAACCCTAGTTCAATTAAGTTGAGATAAGCTAAGTAAACAAAACTTGATAATCTCTAATGTACAGATATGCACTAAATAAATAAGATAACATCTTACCCCACTATCAGCAGCAATACCTCACCAACAGAACCAGAGTATATAAGCAGCTGTACAGCGCTCCAGAAGGCAGTTGGGCTCCTCCAGCCCAAACCCTCCTTAACTTCCTATCCTGGTGCGGTACCGGCGTGTTAAGCCAACTGTACATCCGTGGACTATACCGGCGTGCTGAGCCGATAACCTACTCCGGCCCGAACTCCACCTACCTACCGACCTATCCTAGTGCGGTACCGGCGTGTTGAGCCGACTGTACATCCGTGGACTACACCGGCGTGCTGAGCCGATAGTCATTCCTTCCTCGGAGTTTTACCGGCGTGTTGAGCCGATAACTTATTCAGTTCCTCTCGTATTTCTATGCTGTAACGACACATCAGGCCGTCGACTTCCAGTTCCGAAGAAGAGCAAGTTGAGCCGACTAGGTCTATGCCAGTTCAGTATCAAGAGTTAAGCAACGACGTGTGGTGTCAGCTACTCTTCCGTTTGAGAAGTCCAGCGCAGATCGCCAGACTATCAGCCGTCTCCGGGTTCAGTGGCAAATAGAAGGAAAAAAACAATAACAAGATTTATGTTCCTATTAAATTAAATAAATAAAGAAAATTTAAACCAAAAACTGCAGCTCTAATATAATAGAACCCACTTCAAAGAGTGTATCCGGGTCGAAGGTGCGCTTAAAGAGATTTAAATCATCTTCGACTCTGTAAGCAGGTGAACTGCGTTACAATATAAGTAGAAACGCATTATATTAATGCGTTAAATGACATTAAATTAAATTAATGTCAATTTTTAGTATCACTACTCTAATAAAAGAATAATTGGACTATCAAATGTCAATTTTACTTTTGGAAAAAAATCAGTTCAGTTGGCATTTATTAAAAATAATACTTTACGTATGTGAAAATCTATGAATAAAACCTCTATTAAATTCGTTGGCGCCAATTAATGTTACGTTTATTACGACCAATTACTTTTATTGCGACCAGTTTATTGCAGTCATAAAGTACAGTCATAAAAAAATAACAAAACATTTTAGATTCTCTCATTTTAGTGTTGATAGTTTCGGAAAAAATATTTAAAACAAAATTCAGAATAGAAGGGAAAGAATCAAGTAATTACTTTAGCCACTTATTTTCTAATTACAATCTACCGTTTTCGGACTTTATTATTATTTACAATTAATAGTTTATCTATGATTGAAAAGTAAAAATTATAGACTCGCCTTTAGTAGAAAATCCTGCCAGTTAACTTGGGGTTTAAAGACAGTAATTTGTACTGTGTTGAGTATATTGATTTGCCTTCCCTAGCTTTCGTTGACGCGTTTCTGAGAACCTCCATCTTCAAAAACTATATCTATACTCATCTAAAAATTTTCAAAAATTAACAGGAGGGACGACCGTTGAAGAGAAAGTTTGAAAGGAGCCAATCAGAAGTATGATTTTGAAGAGCCAATCAGAAGGGAGCACGTTAGGTTTAATGTACACGTGTTGAATAGAGGGAGTATAGATATAGTTTTTGAAGATGGAGATTCTCCGAAACGCGTCAACGAAAGTAAAATTGACGAAGCTAGGGAAAGCAGATCATTATACTGAACACAGTGATAATAATCCTAGCAGAAAAGAAGAAGAATATAAAAAGAATTTCAACAGTAATTTGTAACCTAAACAAAAATCAAAATGGCCGCATAAAGAAAACAAAATTATTTTTGTATAATATATCATACATTTAAAAGACCTAATAGACTTAAAAATTACAGAAAATTCACTGCTTGACCAAACTGCTAAGATAAGTACCAAGGACGAAAGAATAAGATTCCAAGATAAAACCAAAATAAGACCTAAACCTGTCATTTCGGAAGAGGAGAGGAAGAGAAGATCGGAAAGAATGAAGAGCTACTGGGAACAAAGAAAAGTACAGCGCGCAAGAAATGATTGATTCAGCGTACCCCAAAGAGGGTAAAACGAAAAGAAGATATCATATATTTGTTTATAATTAACACAAAATTGGTGCAAAATTATGTGTTAGTAATTTTAACCGATTTTTGGATAAATTTGATAATTATTGATTTTAATGATGCAAACATGAATCAGAATTTTTTCACCTACCAAAATGGCGGCAATGTTTGTTTAAATAATAGAAAATTAAAATTTTTACTATATCACAGAAAAGTAGTTTTCATATAAAACTACTTATTTATACGCGTATATTAATAAGAGAAAATATATTTACAAAAAATAATAACTTTTCCAATAAATTCACAGTAGTGGATAAGAAACTATTTTAAAATTTTAATCCAGTCTATTTCTCTGATTAAGTTTATTTTATTTTACCTCTTATACATCCTCCATGATGAACTTTTAACTCATTTTTAAGTGTGCAGTGATTAATAATTGTAGGTCAGAAGTACAAGTTAATATTGTACTATTTTTAAAATTATTATTTCCTTCAAAAAGCAATACAAACACCCAGAAATACAATTTATCCATGTTTGCAATCGACATTTACGGGATATAAAAATTATTCAAATAGGCATAGATATTTTCTAAATTACTGATTAGAAACCAAAATTTCTTAGGAAATTTAAAATATATGTACTCTCCTAAGGGATGTTCTGTAAGGGTGAAACATTTTTACTACCACAAAAGAATATATATTTAGTGTTTTTACAGTTTTTGGTCAAAATTGGTCAAGATAATATTATAAATTATCTTTATAATTTATTTATATTATGCTAGCTATTATTTCGTTCTAGTATTCTTAAAATCATATTTAAATATAAGAAATTTTGATATTTAGAACTCGTTTTATTTTTCATTTTTGTTTTTACAGAGATTCTCGTAATGCTAATTCTATATCAGTAGTGTTATAGGAAATTTAAACATAGGCACAAATCGTCTTAAAAAGAAAGGCGGATATGACGTCATAGTTCCTTTTCTGCTTTATTTACATCAGTTTTACTTTAGAAGGAATGATTGAATGAATACTTTCTTTATTTATATCAGTTTTCCTTATATAAATGCGTTTTACTTTAGAAGGAATGATTGAATGAATACTTTCTTTATTTATATCAGTTTTACTTATATAAATGCGTTTTACTTTAGAAGGAATGATTGAATGAATACTTTCTTTATTTATGACAGTTTTACTTATATAAATGCGTTTTACTTTAGAAGAAATGATTGAATGAATACTTTCTTTATTTATGACAGTTTTACTTTAGAAGGAATGATTGAATGAATACTTTCTTTATTTAGGCCTTTTTTACTTTAGAAGGAATGATTGAATGAATACTTTCTTTATTTATGACAGTTTTACTTTAGAAGGAATGATTGAATGAATACTTTCTTTATTTATGACAGTTTTACTTTAGAAGAAATGATTGAATGAATATTTTCTTTATTTATATCAGTTTTACTTATATAAATGCGTTTTATTTTAGAAGAAATGATTGAATGAATACTTTCTTTCTTTATGACAGTTTTACTTTAGAAGGAATGATTGAATGAATATTTTCTTTATTTATATCAGTTTTACTTATATAAATGCGTTTTACTTTAGAAGGAATGATTGAATGCATACTTTCTTTATTTATGACAGTTTTACTTATATAAATGCGTTTTACTTTAGAAGGAATGATTGAGTGAATACTTTCTTTATTTATGACAGTTTTACTTATATAAATGCGTTTTACTTTAGAAGGAATGATTGAATGAATACTTTCTTTATTTATGACAGTTTTACTTTAGAAGGAATGATTGAATGAATACTTTCTTTATTTATGACAGTTTTACTTTAGAAGGAATGATTGAATGAATGCTTTCTTTATTTATATCAGTTTTACTTATATAAATGCGTTTTACTTTAGAAGGAATGATTGAATTAATTCTTTCTTTATTTATATCAGTTTTACTTATATAAATGCGTTTTACTTTAGAAGGAATGATTGAATGAATATTTTCTTTATTTATATCAGTTTTACTTATATAAATGCGTTTTACTTTAGAAGGAATGATTGAATGAATACTTTCTTTATTTATATCAGTTTTCCTTATATAAATGCGTTTTACTTTAGAAGGAATGATTGAATGAATACTTTCTTTATTTATATCAGTTTTACTTATATAAATGCGTTTTACTTTAGAAGGAATGATTGAATGAATATTTTCTTTATTTATATCACTTTTACTTATATAAATGCGTTTTACTTTAGAAGAAATGATTGAATGAATACTTTCTTTATTTATGACAGTTTTACTTTAGAAGGAATGATTGAATGAATATTTTCTTTATTTATATCAGTTTTACTTATATAAATGCATTTTACTTTAGAAGGAATGATTGAATGAATACTTTCTTTATTTATGACAGTTTTACTTTAGAAGGAATGATTGAATGAATATTTTCTTTATTTATATCAGTTTTACTTATATAAATGCGTTTTACTTTAGAAGGAATGATTGAATGAATACTTTCTTTATTTATGACAGTTTTACTTTAGAAGGAATGATTGAATGAATAATTTCTTTATTTATATCAGTTTTACTTATATAAATGCGTTTTACTTTAGAAGGAATGATTGAATTAATATTTTATTTATTTATGACAGTTTTACTTTAGAAGGAATGATTGAATGAATACTTTCTTTATTTATGACAGTTTTACTTTAGAAGGAATGATTGAATGAATATTTTTTTTATTTATGACAGTTTTACTTTAGAAGGAATGATTGAATGAATACTTTCTTTATTTATATCAGTTTTACTTATATAAATGCGTTTTACTTTAGAAGAAATGATTGAATGAATACTTTCTTTATTTATGACAGTTTTACTTTAGAAGGAATGATTGAATGAATGCTTTCTTTATTTATGACAGTTTTACTTTAGAAGGAATGATTGATGAATATTTTCTTTATTTATGACAGTTTTACTTTAGAAGGAATGATTGAATGAATACTTTCTTTATTTATGACAGTTTTACTTTAGAAGGAATGATTGAATGAATACTTTCTTTATTTATGACAGTTTTACTTTAGAAGGAATGATTGAATGAATATTTTTTTTATTTATGACAGTTTTACTTTAGAAGGAATGATTGAATGAATACTTTCTTTATTTATGACAGTTTTACTTTAGAAGGAATGATTGAATGAATACTTTCTTTATTTATGACAGTTTTACTTTAGAAGGAATGATTGAATGAATACTTTCTTTATTTATGACAGTTTTACTTTAGAAGGAATGATTGAATGAATACTTCTTTTATTTATGACAGTTTTACTTTAGAAGGAATGATTGAATGAATACTTTCTTTATTTATGACAGTTTTACTTTAGAAGGAATGATTGAATGAATACTTTCTTTATTTATGACAGTTTTACTTTAGAAGGAATTATTGAATGAATACTTTCTTTATTTATATCAGTTTTCCTTATATAAATGCGTTTTACTTTAGAAGGAATGATTGAATGAATATTTTCTTTATTTATGACAGTTTTACTTTAGTAGGAATGATTGAATGAATATTTTCTTTATTTATATCAGTTTTACTTATATAAATGCCTTTTACTTTAGAAGGAATGATTGAATGAATATTGTTTTTGTTGGACTAAGTTATGTCTTCTCTTTCACTTACACCTATTGATAGGCCTATAGGTACTCCTTAAACTGACATCAAATACTTATAAGACAAAGACTGTTTAAACAAAAATAATTGATATTACCAGATAGGTTGTTTAGCATACTGTAATGTGGTATTTCAAAAAGTATTTTTTGATCACGCATAATTATGAAAAGAAAACAGAGATATCTCTGAAAGATTATTTCACCATCCAATTATTTGCATGTTTTCTGAAAGAAGCACGTTTTTCTCCGTATGATACGAAAACACGAAGCAAGAAACAAATAATTTCGTTAGAAGCCACTAATGACGCATGATGGGGAAATATCTCCAAGGAAAAGGTTTCATTATGCATCGGGTAAACCATTAATCTTGCTTTAAAACTTTCATTAGTGTAATACTCGTCACTAAGATGCTTCGTATAAAAGCCTCTTTTAATTCTTTAAAACATAAACCTATGAAAATCAAATACCATATAACTTAGAAAAAAATCTATTTCGCCTTTACAAGTCAACATTGTTAAAATTAGGACATAAAAATCGCAGACGGAACATAACCTACTCTTCACTGTAAAAATGTGTGTAATAATACATACAGTACATTTTATTAGCTTCAGGAGGAGGCATGAAGTGATGCTAAACCATGCCGGTACTGTACAGCAGGGAAAGTGCATTCATAGAAGATAAAACCTACACGTCTCTGTTGAAGGAGTATGCAGAGAAGATAAAACATTTTCTGTACCGAGGTGCTGGGCAGAGAAGATAAAACATTATCTGTGGTGAGGTAGTGTGCAGAGAAGATAAAACATTATCTGTGGTGAGGTAGTATGCAGAGAAGATAAAACATTATCCGTACTGATATTCTGTGTAGAGAAGATAAAACATTATCTGTGGTGAGATAGTGTGCAGAGAAGATAAAACATTATCTCTCATGAGCTGGTTTGCAGAGAAGATAATACATTATCTGTACTGATGTGCTGTGTAGAGAAGATAAAACATCCGTGGTGAGGTAGTGCGCAGAGAAGATAAAACATTATCCGTGGTGAGGTAATGTGCAGAGAAGATAAAACATTATCTCTCATGAGCTGGTTTGCAGAGAAGATAATACATTATCTGTACTGATGTGCTGTGTAGAGAAGATAAAACATTATCCGTGGTGAGGTAGTGCGCAGAGAAGATAAAACATTATCCGTGGTGAGATAGTGTGCAGAGAAGATAAAACATTATCTCTCATGAGCTGGTTTGCAGAGAAGATAATACATTATCTGTACTGATGTGCTGTGTAGAGAAGATAAAACATTATCCGTGGTGAGGTAGTGCGCAGAGAAGATAAAACATTATCCGTGGTGAGGTAATGTGCAGAGAAGATAAAACATTATCTCTCATGAGCTGGTTTGCAGAGAAGATAATACATTATCTGTACTGATGTGCTGTGTAGAGAAGATAAAACATTATCCGTGGTGAGGTAGTGCGCAGAGAAGATAAAACATTATCCGTGGTGAGGTAGTGTGCAGAGAAGATAAAACATTATCTCTCATGAGCTGGTTTGCAGAGAAGATAATCATTATCTGTACTGATGTGCTGTGTAGAGAAGATAAAACATTATCCGTGGTGAGGTAGTGCGCAGAGAAGATAAAACATTATCCGTGGTGAGGTAATGTGCAGAGAAGATAAAACATTATCTTTCATTAGCTGGTTTGCAGAGAAGATAATACATTATCTGTACTGATGTGCTGTGTAGAGAAGATAAAACATTATCCGTGATGAGGTAGTGCGCAGAGAAGATAAAACATTATCCGTGGTGAGGTAGTGTGCAGAGAAGATAAAACATTATCCGTACTGAGGTGATTTGCAGAGAAGATAAAATATTATCTATTCTGAGGTGCTGTGTAGAGAAGATAATACATTAATACATTATATTTGGTGAGTTGGTGTGCAAGGAAGATAAAATCATTATCTGTTCTTAGTTGGTGTGTAGATAAGGGAAATCATTATCTGTGATGAATTGTTGTGCAGAGAGAATTAAAGAAACACGAGAGAATAGAACAAACCACGTGAGAGAATAAAACAAACAGGCACGGGATATGTAGAAAATATAAAACGCTGACTTATACACAAGTGTTCCTTTATATATATATATACATAAAGGAACACGTGGTAGAGAAAGTGACATATGCACTTATCTGTGGAAAATCCGATTGGAGTTTGTGGTTAACGACTCAATATAACGGCATTATGTGTACTAATAGCATACATTTGGTGATTTTTTTACAGTAATGTCTAACAAGGAGATTACTTCTCAACGGTTCATGGCTCTGGAGGTAAAACACCAGGTCTTCCAAAATGGAAATTTAAATGGTTATGATTTCGTTAGTGTTGTCCAAACTCCATAAAAACTATTATTCTATGTAGATATAATAGATTGTTTAAAATATCGCCTGTTACTTTCATAAATATTATTTTCTAATTCCAAGCACAGGTTTTTTTAATAGTTATTTAGTATTATAACTTGTATTTATTAAAAGGTGTTAAACTTTCATAGTTAACAATAAAAACATTTGATTTTTGTTACTCCATCATTGATACCTTTACAAATTCCCATTTCACTGATACAGTTTTACTATAAATGTGAATGGTGCCTCAAATCCGGTTTAGGAAAGTTTCATATTAGGATAGATTAAAGCTTGTACAATAAGAGAATACTGGGATCTTCATAAGCGAGTGAAAATAACCCTAACAAATAAAATTTTGTATAATTTATTTATCGAATCTTTTTTTAATTCTAAAAGAATTATGTAATTTATTTTGTTTTATGTTATACAAAACTGTAGTCATAAAAAAATGTACGTTATTTTTGAAAGACCTATTACATTCTTGGAAACATGCGTACTTTCCAAATTAATAAATTTTAAAAACACGTGACTCGGAAAGCATAATAAATGAGCCTATTAATGCACAAAACACCTTTTTAGAAGTATACAGTCCTCTTGAGATTTCATCTAACTCATATAACACTTTTAATGGAACGTACTAACCCAGTCCTTTAATTAAACAATATCATACTTGTTACGATTTCATGCAAACACCGATACTATTATTTTTTTCAAATTAAATAAAGTTTTCTGTTTACATAAAAACCAATTAATACATGAATACCTAGTTTAAAAAGGTATAGTAAGAATTAAGGGAATAAACAAAAAATAATACGTATATTTATTACTTCACAACATAATTTACATTCATAAACGTTTAAATTATAAATCTACGTTTCACAATGTGTATATATATGAATATATACATTGACTACAATAACACAAATAGCTCGTGTATTTACAAATACATATATCATTCATAATACTTTTTTTAATATTTTTATAAAACTTTTTTTTATTTTGTTATGAATTATTTTTTTTTTAAGTTACATATCAGATTAACAATATATATTATTATATCTCATTATTAGAAAATTGTTCAAAAATAAATTTATAACTATTTTATAGCCCATAACTCTAAGACATCATGGTATATTTTTATTATGCTGCTGTTCAAAGAATCCCGATTTACAGTCTTAGAGTTTATGTTCTAAGAGGAAATGTAATTCGCTATTTGTAGCTGCATGTTTAGAGCTCTGTTATAATGGGTAAAAATAAATATGACCGCTAAATGAGAAGAAATTACTCAAACATTTTTGAAAAAATATTGTTAACCAGACTTAAGCCAATAATAATGTCAGGACACGTCTACCCCCACAACCTCACAAGAGGTTGCAGACTAACTGCACTTATTGAGAGGATTTAGACGTCCATCGCGGTACCCGAGTCTAACACACTTACACTTACGACTGCACTCACACTTACATTTAGGATGTCGCCTCTGTGGCCTAGTTGATAGCGCACTAGGCTTTCACCCCGAGGACCCGGGTTCGATTCCCGGCCAGCGCTTGGCATTTTCATACGCTATAAATCATCCCATCGTCTGCATTAGCCCAAGTGTGCACAATAGTCGGACGTTTAACACCAAAAAAAAAAACAAAAAAAAACTTTAATTTAGGGAGGCGATATAGCCTCAATGTGATTTTCGCCTTAAAATAATTTTAAAAAACCTTCCCTTACACCAGTTAGACTTTAGAGGAAACTACCCACCAATAGAACAAGAGCACAGATTGGTCAACATAATTGAGAACAAAAACGTGTGCTCGACTGTCTTTGGATGTGGCTCAAGCATTCGATAATGTTTGGCCTAGAGAACTAGAATGTAAATTGCATAAAGATTTACCAAGGCTATGAGATTCTTCATATTAAGCTGAGAGGCTCTTGCGGGAGGAAAAGAGTTCCACAGGGTAGTTTTATGGGATTTGTGCTCTATTTATTGTATACAAATGACACCTATCCCAGAGAATACGAGTATAGCTTACCTTTGCAGATAATACTGCCATAGTCACTGTTGATTTTTTTTTTGTGTTTAACGTCCGACTATTGTGCACACTTGGACTAATGCAGACGATGGGATAATTTATAGCGTATGAAAATGCCAAGCCCTCGCCGGGAATCTAACCCGGGTCCTCGGGGTGAAAGCCTAGTACGCTATCCACTAGGCCACCGAGGCGGCTAATCACTGTTGAAAACATCGTTAAAGAGACAAGCATTACATTGCAGACCTCTATTGGTGCAGTAAACGACTGGACGAAGTTGTGGAGAATAAAACTAAATGAGTTGACGTCCACACTTACAAATTTACTAATAGCAACGCATACAACACACCAATAGAAATCAACTTGAAGAATGTAGCAAAATAGTTAGGCATCACCTTAGATGCTAAACTTAAATGGAAAGTGCATGTGGAAAAAACAGGGTTTAAATATCAGATTTAAAAAACACGTATTGGCTTTTCTGAGCTATCAATGCATAATAAACTGCTTTCATATCGGCAAATTTTAAAACCTATGTGGATTCACCTCTGGCGCTGCGCAAGAAGACAAATGTGTTCAGAAATTTCAAAATGAAGCAGTCCGGTGTATAATGGTACGATTTGCACAGTGACCTGAAGATGGAAGATGTCAGAGATGAAACAAGAAACAGTGCAGAAGCATTTGCACAAACTACAGCAGCATGATAATGTCGAGTCGTGGAAGGAAGGTTGAGACCAGAAAAAACTGCTTTTCTATAAACGACAAAAAACTGCTTTTCTATAAACGACAAAAAACTGCTTTTCTATAAACGACAAAAAACTGCTTTTCTATAAACGACAAACAAACTGCTTTTCTATAAACGACAAAAAACTGCTTTTCTATAAACAACAAACTGCTTTTCTATAAACGACAAAAAAACTGCTTTTCTATAAACGACAAACAAACTGCTTTTCTATAAACGACAAACAAACTGCTTTTCTATAAACGACAAAAAACTGCTTTTCTATAAACGACAGACAAACTGCTTTTCTATAAACGACAAAAAAACTGCTTTTCTATAAACAACAAAAAACTGTTTTTCTATAAACGACATAAAACTGCTTTTCTATAAACGACAAACAAACTGCTTTTCTATAAACGACAAAAAAACTGTTTTTCTATAAACGACAAACAAACTGCTTTTCTATAAACGAAAAGAGCAAAACCGATTGACTTAGTTCAATCGTTTGTTTGTTTGTTTTTTTTTTGGGACTGGCAAAATATTTTCCATTATTTAAATTGAAATTTGACAGTCATAATTATAAGCCAATGTTTATATTAAGCACTTAATTAATCCTACTGCAGAATTGTTTGTGTTGAACATTATTAAAATATTGTTTTAATTCCAACAATAACTATTTACTCATAAGGTGTAAAGGTGACGCGAAGATAACAACATAACTTATTCTATGCATAATTACCATCTGTGTTCTTCGCAATAGAATGTATTTCATGCAGGATGGTCTGACATTATAAATTGTTCTTCAGTTTCGATAAAATGACAGTATAAATACTTACACAATTTACTTAATATTGATGTGTATAAAAATAGTATTTAAATATAAATTTTTCTTTAAAAATTAAAAAAATAATTTAGTACGGAGAATAGATGTGTTTTAGAATTTACTTTTATATAAAGTACTTGTAAATATTGTTATAAATACGTACATTCTTACAATTCAACAATACGAGTTCTCAGTGCAAATAACTTATTCTAAAATTAGGTATTTTATTGCTTACAAAAAGTCAATTAGCTAAAGCTTTTGGTTGTTCTTTATTTGTTTCACCCAACTTTGGGGTACACTAAATCAATCACTTTTTAATGTTCCGTGCCTTCCTCGTAGCCCAGTATTGCTTCATTCGTTGTGATCTTGCTTTTCTTTCGTCAGAGATTTGGATCGTTCTCTTGGATTTGACTTTGTCTTGGAACCGTTGTTTCTTGTCCTTGGTTATTGTTTTGGCTGTTCTGTCCATGAGCATAGTGTCAGTGATTTGTAGTTCTGTTAAGTCTTTCTCCGTTTCTCTAAACCAAAGTGGTTTGGCTCTTCTATTGCGAAAGTAGTCAGATATTTTTTTGGTTAGTCTATTTTTGTCCATTCGGAGGATGTGCCCATAAAAATATCAATCCTCCTTCTTCTTATTGTGTCTGATAGTGTTTCAGTTTTTTGGTAAAGAGTTTCATTCCTGATGTGCAGTAATTGGTTGTTACGGAATTTGGGGCCTAAGATTTTTCGTAATATCTCCAGCCTTTCAAGTGGGCCCTGTGTTGTGAGAGATAATGTTTCAGCTGCATATAAGACTTCTGGTTTAATTACCGTATCATAATGCCTTATCTTTGTATTCCAGGAGAGGGACTTCTTGTTGTATGTGTCTTTGGTAAATTGGAAGGCTAATTCAACTTTATTTCTCCTAGATTCCATAGCTTTTTTTTCTCTAAAGCTGATCATTATAAGCGTTTGGTTGTTCATTATAATACAATTAATTATTTATAGTTGCCTGTCAAATTGCAGAATATTAAATTGTCAAGTATCTTAAATAACGTAGCATTACGGTTCAACACGTTCTATATAAAAATATGCCCCTTTTTTGACCAATAATGTCAACGATGTCGTAAAAATTATGACGTAAATTTGATTCTCATTGGCTCACAGATTTAAACAATGTGAGAATAATTTCAGTGGTGACAATTCACTTAATAAACAAAACAATGGAAGTAAAATATTTGAAAAATACCGTATTATGCTTCAGCAATTAATATTCAACAATTAGGTTAATTTATAAATTTGTTTAAACATTTAGCTGACAAATTTAATTGTGATTGCAAAACAGACAGAAAATATTTAAATATTCGCATTCCAAAAGTCTTATACATATAACATAGCATTTCAATTTATTCATTTAAAAAGTCGTCATAAATATTATATTTGCAAAGGCGTCTTAGTGGCGAATTCTTCTGAAAATGGCAATTGAAAACCATAACCCCAAAATCTGAAACAACAAAAGCATAATTAATTTGGACAAATATCAAATTGTACATCTACTTTCGTATTTACTGATTGAATATTAAATAAATTTATAATCTACTAATTTTAGTTATGAAATTTAGTTTAGCTTCGTTTTATTAAGAAAATTGTGTAAATAAAATTTTTATATCTATTCATTTCATTTAAACAGATTTAAAAATTAATTATATAATGTTATTTAATACATAATTTTAAAATAAAAAAATATTTCATTATGTACTTTGTAAACCAATATTGCACAAAAAAAATTTAATGATTTTTTTTTAAATTAATTTTTAAGACGTTTGGTATTATTGATTTAACAGAATATCTACTAACAAGTATTTTACAAAGTTATATATATATATATATATATATATATATATATATATATATATATATATATAAAACCAACGTCGTGGATCGCACAAGTCAGAATAGACCTACATGACGCAGAAATAGACTCAACAGACGTTGAAGACAGGAATGCATACAGGAGAAAGATGCTCGGTTGGAAGGTCCCAGAGAATGAAATCCCAAAGAGAGCAGGGGTAAAGTGGACGGATAAATGGAAGAGGATCCATGGGAACAGGATGAGGGAGGTGTGGAGGATTAGAAGGAGCAAGACATGAGTCGGAGTGCTTTGCGTGATCCAACAGGGTCTATACGCAGATAATATATATATATATATATATATAGATATATATATATATATATATATATATATATATATACGATGTGTGTTAAAAAGTAACGAAAATTTTAATTTTTTGAACAAAATATTTATTTATTCTTCTACATTGATGTTGTCGCCTTCAAAATAGTCCCCATTAGAGATTATCCATAGCCAGCGATTCTTCCAATCCACGAAACACTTCTCAAACTCGATCTTTGAGCCTTTAGTTCTTTCAGCGATGGGCTTTTAATGTCATCATACGGCTTTTAAGTCACACGGAGCCATGTCTGGCGAATATGGAGGCTGGGGCATCGTTACAGTACTGTTTTTGGCCAAAAATTCACGAACAAACAATGAAGTGTGAGCTGGTGCATTATCGTGGTGCAAAAGCCATGAATTGTTTTTCCACAGATCCGGGCGTTTTTTCGGATTGCTTCACGCAAACGGCGTTGAACTTGTAGGTAGTACTCCTTATTGACCATTTCACCTGGTGGCAGGAATTCATGATGCACTATGCCATTAATATCGAAGAACACAGTGAGCATAACCTTAACGTTCTACCACACTTGTCGAGCCTTTTTCGGTCTTGGCGAGCCAGAATGCCTCCACTGGGATGATTGAGCCTTAGTTTCGACGTCATATCCGTAAACCCATGTTTCGTCACCTGTTCTAATACGTTTCAGTAATTCTGCATCGTCGTTGACTTCATTTAGTGACTCCTGAGCAACTTCCATTCGCCGCTGTTTTTGTTCAAAATTCAATAATTTTGGAACGAATTTTGCTGCCACGCGTTTCATACACAAAACATTGGAAACAATATCATGATATGATCCAATCGATATTCCAACATCATCAACGACCTCTCTAATTGTGATTCGGCGATTGTTCATAACTATTTCTATCAATTTTTCTACGTTTTCATCGGTTGTTGATGTGCTGGCTCGTCCAGGGCGTTCGCCATCTTCAACGTCTTCACGGCCTTCTTGGAAACGCTTTTATACCATTCGTAAACTCTTGCTTTACTCATAGCAGACTCACCATAGGCCTTTGTTAACATTTCACACACTTTATTCCATTTTTTTACGCAAAATTTGATACAAGTTCTTTGATTCATTTCTTTTAACAAACGAAAATCGCCAAGCTCATAAAAACACGTCTAACCTTAGTGGCTGTCACAGACAAAGTCAACAATGAAAACAGCTGAAAGTTTTATCGTACTTCAAGGGCATATATACGAACATAACAAAAAAAATGTTTGACAATCGGACTCTCCAAGCCCGTGAAATTTTAAAATTCTCGTTACTTTCTGAACACACCTCGTATATATATATATATATATATATATATATATATATATATATATATATATATATATATATATATATATATATATATATATAAAACTCTCTTAAGACATAGAGTAAAATCGCAGTACGAAGGTATATATTTTCTCTATAATTCTAAATACGTTAATTATTTACTTAGTAAAGAAAATACTTTATTTTTCATAAACGGATGGAAATGGTTTGCAGGAAAAATTCGTTTGTAGTGAACAAGAAATAAAAATGTTTGTTCCTTTCAACTGTAGTCGTCATGGTAACACAGTAACACGTAATAAAAGTTTGTTTGAAATGGTTGCCATGACAACAGCTGTTCTACAGCTTGACAGCATCATAAATGCATGCATGTGCATATGTACGGAACATTTATTGAATTTTATGTGCTCCAAATATTGCAAGATAACCAGAAAAGTTGGTATTCCATAGCCTATAAATATCGTATCTGTGATATATATTGAGCAGATACTAAGCTAAAATAATTCAAGAAAACTACATTAAGTTTGCAAGAAAAACGTTTCAATTTAATTATTTATAACGTTTAGCATCACAATAATAAAACAAAATGTTTTGATTAAAAATAACAGTAATTTTTATACATAAATATTTAAGAACTTTTTTCTCTTATGTATATTTTTATTGTTACTTATAAATAAAAATATTTCTTTGGCTCTTTACCATTAACCGTAACATCAAACTTAATTTTAAGTAATATAAAGAAGCCTGTGTAAATTTTTAATGCAAAAGGTAATTTTTTTTCTAATCAAAGCGTCACGGACATTCATAAAACACTTTCATCGTGTCGAATATGCAATACATTTTTTTTAAGCAGTCGTTTATTAATGCTCACCTGAATTATCACCAAGAACGCCATTATTTTGATAAGGAACGCACTTTCTCCTTTCAACCAATTTATCAAATATTTTAAACAACCCTGGAAAATACGAAAAATGTATTTTTTTTTCGAAACACAATAAATTGCAACGGTTGTATTATACAAATATAAACTTTTTTACGAATGGAAATTAACTAATAAGGGAATATTAGTTTATTGTTTTTAAGTAATATTAAGTACTGACTCATTTCTTTTCCTCATTCTTACCTCTTTATGCCTCCATTGTAACGGTTCGTGTTTACTTGTCTGGCATTCATGTTCATTTTTTGGCTGAGGGTGTTGCCAAATTTCTTCAACCTGTAAAAATATGAGAACAAATTTAGCCAAATACTCGGTCGTGATACTTTTTTGTAAACGTTAGTTTCTCAGTTAAATTCTAAGACCTATATGGTGGCCGCCAAATGCGGAGCGGAGCTGAGGGGAACAAAGATGAGCGGCAACCGGGAGCGGATTTCAGTCAGTTTAAAAAACGCGTTTGTATCTATTAATTCTAAATATTTAGGCGTACTTTAACGGTTTCTAGGACGTATTATGTTTAAAAACCGTAACCCGGGCAACGGTAACCTAGGTAACGAGATTAATAAATTTGGAGGCGTGGTCAGCGTGGTGGGGGAAGCAGTCAGCTTCAAAACCGAAC
>CM040184.1:12071399-12156399 GCA_022606455.1 Callitettix versicolor | reverse complement strand
TTTAGCCCTGAAGGAAAAATGTTAATGTAAATTCTTGATAATATTTCGAGGCATAAATACCTCATCATTTAAAAAAACATTAAATCAATCGGTCGAATATATCGGCTGGTCTGATATATTAATTTTCATCCTTTTTTAATACATAGATAATGTTGAAATCGGTTTGCGTCATTTTGATCAGTCCAAAATAGGATCTGAAATCGTGTCATAATACTCAAATTTGGGAAAATTAATTTAATTCTCATTAGAAAAAGTACAATCTCATATGGAAGCGAAGGTATGGCCACTGAAACGAAAAACAGAAAAATGCCTTGAAGCTACAGAAATTGAAGAAAAGCCGCAGATCGGTTCAAACAGAAAAGGATAAAAAATGTAAGCATTTTTTAAATCATGGAAGTGAAGCACACCATTGTAGACGACATCGAGACAAAACAATTTCGCTGGTACGGTTATATCTAAAGGATGGACGAAAATCGTCTTCCCAAATAGATTTTAAAAGTGAAACCACATTGTCGCAAAAGAGAAAGAGAGAGAGAGAGAGAGAGAGAGAGAGAGAGAGAGAGAGAGAGAAGGAGGGAGAGGAATAGGGAGAGAGAGAGGGAGGGAGAGAGAGAGGGAGAAAGAGGGAGGGAGAGAGAGAAGGAGGGAGAGGAATAGGGAGAGTGAGGGAGGGAGAGAGAGGGAGGGAGAGAGAGAGGGAGAAAGAGGGAGGGAGAGAGAGAGAAGGAGGGAGAGGAATAGGGAGAGAGAGGGAGGGAGAGAGAGAGAGGAGAAAGAGGGAGGGAGAGAGAGAGAGACTGTGGAATGAAAGTGGAAAACGGAAGTTAGAAATCAGAAGACGGAGAAATCTTAAGCCGAAAAGAAAAGTTAACTCTTAGATAACGGATTCAAAATGGCGGACGAAAATAATGTTCTCCAAGAGATTAACATAGAAACTCTGAAAGCAAATGGGGCGAAACCCTGAAGGAAAAAATACAGTGTAAGTTCTTGTTGACATTTCTGGACATATATACATATGATTTAAAAATAAATTAAGTCAATCGTTCGAATAAAACGGCTGGACTGTCATATTAGGTTTCATATTTCTTTTTAATACATAGATAACGTTGAAATCGATTTACGACATTTCGATCAGTTCAAAGTATGATCAGAAATTACGTCATAATTCATATTTGGAAAAAAATGAATTTAACTCTTAGATGGCGGATTCAAAGTGGCAGTCGAAATAACGAGCATGACTTGATTGGAAACGATATTGGAGAAATGTAGGCTAAAACCTGACCAGATTTCAGTGATTGTGAAAAAATAGTTTTGACATCGATTGTACGTCTGTTAGTCTGTGTGCGGTCTGCACATTGTTGGAAATCTTGTTCTGTTTTTCTTTTTTTAAAAAACTCAATTTTTGAAGTGAGCAACAACACGTGAGTGTTCTAAGTTTTTTAAAATATGTTCACCCCTTTATACTAACGGCAGTCCATTACTTACGTCACTGTCAGAGATGACGCAACATGTGAGAGGGACATTTCTGGGCTCGTTCGAGGCTAAGCTGACGTTCCACCAGCGTGTGTTGATGTAATCACTGCCCGACGTAATTCCGCAACAGTTGAACTGCTCTCAAACACACAAAGTGATACCTTACATTATATCAAGTGTATGGCATTAGTGTGTGCAAAATTTAATTTCTCTACAGTGGTCCGTTTCAAGATGGCGGAGTCTAAAAACGTTTAAAATTTACAAAAGAATATTTACACACACAAAATGTAAATAATTTAAAGACAAAGCCAATGCTATATTACATTTTAGCATTTCGTCAAGAATTATTGAAAAAATGCTACAATGGCTGCATTTAAATGTGACATTTAATAAATGTGTTAAATTATTGTGATGTTTATTTAATTTAAATCTACTGTTTACTTAGTGTCACCACATTACATTTCAGTAATCCTTGGCTCAATGATAAAAAGTTATATAGTGTTTTAATTTGTATATAAATTGTTTACAGTTTTTCGTTTTTTTAAAAAAAATTTGGCCGCCTCGGTGGCCTAGTTGATAGCGTACTGGGCTTTCACCCCGAGGACCTGGATTCGATTCCCGGCCAGGGCATTGCATTTTCATACGCTATAAATCATCCCATCGTCTGCATTAGCCCAAGTGTGCACAATAGTCGGGCGTTAAAAAAAAAAATAAAAATAAAATTTGATCCGCCGCTATCATGAATTGGATAACTGCATCAAAATCACATTGTAAACTAATTCGCTAAACCGATATGCCGATTTTCGTAAATTTATTTTACACCGTTTATGAGGTAATAATCGTTTCCAAAAACACGTACACATTTGCTTAAACCATGCAACCTAGAACAACATATTACATTGTGGTATTTACAAGTTTTAACGTGCAAAATAGCACAGCAAAGTGTGCTTGAAAAGTTGCGAGACACCTGCGTGTATATACGTGTGTGGAGCGAGAGCAGAAATTGAAAAAAACAATATGTAAAGTGTGATAATCAACAAATATTAATTAATAATTTTAATTAATTATTGTTTAATTAATAATAAATTACTTGAGTAAATACACTTATCGATTAGTTTACTGGTGCCGAGGAGTGTATAGAAGCCGCAATACTTACCGTGTACTGAGTAAAATCAATGGACTGGGTAAATACACTGTATCGATTAGTTTACTGGTGCCGAGGAGTGTATAGAATCCGCAATACTTACCGTGTACTGAGTAAAATCAATGGACTGGGTAAATACACTGTATCGATTAGTTTACTGGTGCCGAGGAGTGTATAGAAGCCGCAATACTTACCGTGTACTGAGTAAAATCAATGGACTGGGTAAATACACTGTATCGATTACTTTACTGGTGCCGAGGAGTGTATAGAAGCCGCAATACTTACCGTGTACTGAGTAAAATCAATGGACTGGGTAAATACACTGTATCGATTAGAGTACTAGTGCCGAGGAGTGTATAGAAGCCGCAATACTTACCGTGTACTGAGTAAAATCAATGGACTGGGTAAATACACTGTATCGATTAGTTTACTGGTGCCGAGGAGTGTATAGAAGCCGCAATACTTACCGTGTACTGAGTAAAATCAATGGACTGGGTAAATACACTGTATCGATTAGAGTACTGGTGCCGAGGAGTGTATAGAAGCCGCAATACTTACCGTGTACTGAGTAAAATCAATGGACTGGATAAATACACTGTATCGATTACTTTACTGGTGCCGAGGAGTGTATAGAAGCCGCAATACTTACCGTGTACTGAGTAAAATCAATGGACTGGGTAAATACACTGTATCGATTAGAGTACTGGTGCCGAGGAGTGTATAGAAGCCACAATACTTACCGTGTACTGAGTAAAATCAATGGACTGGGTAAATACACTGTATCGATTAGTTTACTGGTGCCGAGGAGTGTATAGAAGCCGCAATACTTACCTTGTACTGAGTAAAATCAATGGACTGGGTAAATACACTGTATCGATTAGTTTACTGGTGCCGAGGAGTGTATAGAAGCCGCAATACTTACCGTGTACTGAGTAAAATCAATGGACTGGGTAAATACACTGTATCGATTAGAGTACTGGTGCCGAGGAGTGTATAGAAGCCGCAATACTTACCGTGTACTGAGTAAAATCAATGGACTGGATAAATACACTGTATCGATTACTTTACTGGTGCCGAGGAGTGTATAGAAGCCGCAATACTTACCGTGTACTGAGTAAAATCAATGGACTGGGTAAATACACTGTATCGATTAGTTTACTGTTACCGAGGAGTGTATAGAAGCCGCAATACTTACCGTGTACTGAGTAAAATCAATGGACTGGGTAAATGCAATGTATCGATTACTTTAATGGTGCCGAGGAGTGTATAGAAGCAGCAATACTTACCGTGTACTGAGTAAAATCAATGGACTGGGTAAATACACTGTCTCCGTAGTGATTTAAGTTAGAGTTGTTTTTATGGCCATAGTTAGTGTCAAGAGACATCGACAGTCGTGGCGACAGATCCGTTAACACGGATGACTGGTACATTAAGATGGCTACGATTGTAAGTGTCTCGATAGTAACAAGGATCGAAAGCTTAATGAAATACTGCAACAAATATAAACAAACACTACAAACAAAAGAACGTTTCGGTTTTTATAATTTAAAGTACTGAGAACTGTAAAATCTAAAGTTCTTAAGGCAGTGTGTATTTAATTTATGCTTTTATGTAGAGAATAGAGTAGTAAGATGATTATTATTTACCTATGTTAAATGTATTAACATAAATAAATTAAATAAAATCATCTTGTATCAAAAATAATTAAATATACTTTCACTGGAAGACTTATTTCTGAAATTCAAGGTTTTTCGGTTATTTATTTTTTGGTTTCCGACTATTGTCTATTTATGACTTATTTTTTTTTATTTATTATTTTTTTTTAACGTCCGACTATTGTGCACACTTGGGCTAATGCAGACGATGGGATGATTTATAGCGTATGAACAGGTTTCGTCGAAATTTTGGTCATATATAAGAGAGAATGAGAATATATGACTCAAAGATACAGCTATTCGAGCGACAAGAACGGCGAGTGAACAAGAGTGAACAGCCTTGGATGAAGTCAATAGCTGGCAGGGATTGCAAACAAATCCGGATATTTTGACATCGATGGTTTCATGACGATGTTTTTTCCAACATCGATGTTTTGTCCCGATATGTCCATATGTCAGTATTTTAATATAAAAGGCTGTTGTGGTCCCCCTAACTGACTGGAGCACATTTTGTTTGTGTTATCAGCGGTTCAACGTATCACTTCAGAAGATGACAGTGACAATTGTACTTTCGCTACCTGTGCTTTCGATACGGTGATGTCAAATTGCTTTTTTTATTGCCTACTAATGCACGGACAGTCATGGCTGGTGATATGAGTGTTGGATTTTGCTATCGAGGTTTTTTTTTACTGATATTTTTGTTTTAATTCGTATGTTTGTGTTTATCTATACATGTATTGTTAAGGCAATTCGTTAATATTCTTAATTTACATGAAGAAAAACATTTTTAGTTTTTAATATAAAGTACTTACATGTACACTCAATAGAGACACGGATATATCAAAAAACATCGATGTTTAGAATACATGGATATTTTCGTCCGATATTTTAACTCTATCGATGTTCTTCAAAAATTACGTCGATAAATCGGGACGTTGATGTTTTAAACATGTTTACTATCGCCAACAGCTGGACCAAGAAATATAGAACTAGATCAAGTGAGATAAAACCAACACGTCAATTTTACTTACAGGAACTGCCTCAATACCGGTATTAGTGAACTCTCAAATAATTCCCTACTGAAACGCAGCTATGTACCTGGATGCAAAACTTTGTTGGAAAGATCATGGTAAGAAGAAGAAGAAGGAAGAATTGAGTATAAAAAATGTCCTCTAGTGTGCCGTATTCGCAGCCTTGAACTACGAGGTGTTGGAGTAACATTTTGCTGGATAACTGGCCACTGCGGGATAATTGGAAACACTAGAGCGGATATTGCAGGAAAGGAAGCAAATTTGCTGCCTCTAAGCAACCGTGCATTTTGTTCAGATTACCTTTGCAAAATAAAACAACTAATTTGAATGCATTGGGAAGATGAATGGACAGCCTTGGACAATAACAAATTGAGGGTAATTAAACATACTGTTCGCCCTTGGGGGTCGTCTGTAAGAATACGTCGTAGGGAGGAGGTTGTCGTTATACGCCTCCTTATTGGTCATTCGTTGCTGACACATGGTTTTCTAATGGGACGCGGGGAGCCACCTACATGCCAACTCTGTGGAGAAACCATCACAGTCAAACACTTGCTCTTAGACTGTGATTATTTGAGAAACATGCGTACAATATATGGCTTTGGAAACAGTATGCAAGCGATCTTGGGGGACGATTTAATAATCATTTATCGCGTTTTGGCCTTCCTGAGACGCTTGCATATATATATATATATATATATATATATATATATATATATTTAATCAATATTTAATTTTTTTATCCCTAGTATTTATATATTTTTTATAGTTTATATTCTTGTTAACTAGTTTTAGGTAATTGTATTGTGTTTCATAATGTTTATTATTTTTCTGTTTGATTAGGACCATTTTACAGTCCAGCTTTATATTGTTTTGATTTTTAATTATTTATTCTTGTTATATACTCCTATGTTATCTAGTTTGTAAGTAATGCTAAGTTTTATCGTCCTTTGTTTCGTTAATAGTTTTGTTTAGGCGATGAATGTGCTTTTCGCCTTAAAAAACAAATCAATACCGGTATTAGTGAAAACTCAAATAATTCCCTACTGAAATGTACCTGGATGCAAAATTTTGTCGGAAAGATCATGTTAAGAAGAAGGAAGGATTGAGTGTAAAATATGTGTAAATGGCTTCTTGGAATGTTTTCAGGGTTGTTGTTATAAAATAAACAGTTCTTATATGAATAAATCCTATCTGAACCTATACCATTCAGCTTTGGGGCTGCGCCAAGAAGGATTATCCAGGTCTTCAGAATAAAGTATTTAGGAACGTTGTGAGGGCTACATGGTGCATCAGAAATTACATCATAGAACACGACGTAAACGTTGAAACAGATTTAAACGAAATTAAAAGGTTTACCGTCAGTAACAAGAAACGCTTACAACAGCATGTGCACCTGGAAGTTGTTCAGTTACTTAATACTGAGACGGGTAAAAAGACTGGTTTTGTAAGGAAAGAAAAGGGTAGTTGTAACAACGAGAGGTAGTGGATAGTCTGTCCGGCAGTCATCAGTGGATGTTAACTGACAAAAGTGAATTTGGTAGGAAAAGTTGTTTGATAACAGTCAATTAGAACAAATCCCAATGTCACAAATTCTGGATAAAACGTCATAAACTTTTGAATTGACTTTACCAACCTTCATGCCAAATAAACAAGTTTTATTTCAACAACTTAACTTTTAAAATAATTATTATCATGATAACAGTTTTTACTAAACATATTAGGCCTACACTAATTTTCAAGAATCACACGTAAAATTATACGAGCTGCGGTCAGAAAGTAACGAGAATTTTTAAATTTTGCGGGCTTGGAGAGTCCGATTTTCAAACATTTTTTTTAATATGTTGGTATACATGCCCTTGAAGTATGATAAAACTTTCAGCTGTTTTCATTGTTCACTTTGTCTGTGACAGCCACTAAGGTTAGACGTGTTTTTATAAGCTCGGCAATTTTCGTTTCTTAAAAGAAATGGATCAAAGAATTTGTATCAAATTTTCAGCAAAAAAATGGAATAAAGTGTAACAAAGTGTGTGAAATGTTAACGTAGCCTATTGTGATTCTGCTACGAATAAATCAAGAGTTTACGAGTGGTATAAGCGTTTCCAAGAAGGCCGTGAATACGTTGAAGATGACGAACGCCCTGGACGTCCCAGCACATCAACAACCGATGAAAACGTGGAAAAAGTGAAATAAATGGTTATGAACAATCGCCGAATCACAATTAGAGAGGTCGTTGATGATGTTGGCATATCGATTGGATCATGTTATGGCATTGTTTCCAATGTTTTGTGTATGAAACGCGTGGCAGCAAAATTCTTTCCAAAATTGTTGAATTTTGAACAAAAACAGCGGCGAATTGAAGTTCAACGCCGTTTGCGTGAAGCAATCCGAAAAAAACACCCGGATCTGTGGAAAAATAATTCATGGCTTTTGCACCACTATAATGCACCAGCTCACACTTCATTGTTTGTTCGTGAATTTTTGGCCAAAAACAGTACTGAAACGATGCTCCAGCCTCCATATTTGTCAGACATGGCTCCGTGTGACTTTTTCCTATTTCAAAAAATAAAGAGAACCTTAAAGGGCCGTCGTTTTACAGCCGTAGATGACATTAAAAGCGCATCGCTGAAAGAACTAAAGGCTCTCTTACAGATCGAGTTTGAGAAGTGTTTCGAGGTTTGGAAGAAGCGCTGGCACAAGTGCATAATCTCCAATGGGGACTATTTTGAAGGCGACAACATCAATGTAGAAGAATAAATAAATATTTTGTTCAAAAAATTAAAATTCTCATTACTTTCTGAACACACCCGTATGTTAGCGTGTTAACATTAGAAAACTAGTAATAATGCGTATAAAGTAATATTAAGTTACTAAAAAGTTCAATTATAATTTTCATTTTCTTTATGAACTTCAAACATGCAAACTAAAATAAAACCAACGTGCGAAAGTTTTAAGTGAACACTGCCTTTTGAATAAGAGTAGTCGTTGGGATGAGGGCGGTTGTTGGAAGGAAGGGAAAACATGTCTAAAAAATTAATCGAAAAGCGATCGGTTTGAAATAATAATCACAAATTTATGAGTCATTGTAGTATATACATTTCAATACAGGTAGTTGTTTTCAATAGAAATTTTTACAGGGAATTAGAGTATCTCATTGTAAACAATATTTGATGTAAGAATGTAATCTTTTGTCCCTGCTTGTACGGCAGGCAGGGTTAAGGGACTGTCAGTAGGACCACATAACCTATAAGTTTAATATTGAAATTGTTCTAAGCACGTTATGCAAAAAGTGGTATTTTTAATTAGATTGTCTACTCGTGATTAATAAGTTAGCTTCGTAAAATATACAAAGTATTTTATGATTTGTATTTTTGAGCATGCGAGCTGCATATCCATGAAGCCGTTTTGACAGTTAAAAGTGTCTTTTATGTTAAAATTTTCGACAAACAGTAAGTTGTAGCGCAAAACCATTTTGCAATGTCAGAAGACGGTTAAAAAAAATATCATTGTCAAAATTGTCAAAATGCAATATCAAAAACCGGTAGCTCTTTCTACAGCTACCTCATTTATGCCTATTTGAATAGTATGTGCTGAGAAAAAGGTTTGTTGACTCAATAAATAATATTTTTTTTATTTTAAGGCGAAAAGCACATTGAGGCTATTATCGCCTCCCTAAATGTAAGTGTGAGAGTAAAGTGTTAAAGTCATAAGTGTAGTGTTGCAAGTGTAAGTGTTTGTTAGACTCGGGTGCCGCGAGGGACGTCTAAATCCTCTCAATAGGTGCAGCTAGTCTGCACCGCTACAGGGTCGATAAATTATATATATATATATGATACTATTTTGGAAAAACATAACATTTAAAAATAAATTATTAAACATCCATATATATATATATATATATATATATATATATATATATATATATATATATATATATATATATATATTATTTTAGCCGCCTTGGTGGCCTAGTGGATAGTGTACTAGGCTTTCACCCCGAGGACCCGAGTTCGATTCCCGGCGAGGGCTTGGCATTTTCATATGCTATAAATCATCCCATCGTCTGCATTAGCCCAAGTGTGCACAATAATCGGACGTTAAACACAAAAAAAAAAAAAAAAAAAAAAAAAAAAAAAAAATGAAAAAAATTATTATTAGACCATTTATATCATTGCAATTGAATATAAATGTAATAATGAGTAGGCCTATAGACTTTGGTTATCATTAAATATTTGTTTCGAAATTGTAAAAATGTATATTTTCTTATAAATAACACCTTTACTATATTAGGTGGTAAATATAACTTCTATAATAAAAATTATTTATTTATATACGTTGAAACACATTATTAAGTAATAAATTGCAATAAGTTTTCTATAGCCTAATTTTTTTAAATATAGCCTAACAATATACAATAAAGCTACAGTAACGAAACACATTAAATATTAAAGACCGGATAGCGTAAACAGTGATTACAATAGATCCAATATGCCGCTGTGTCATAGCCTACATGTCAACCCCGAAACATGCAGCAACACGTGTTGAGTATGAACATAATTATATCTGTTTGAGTTGCAAGTGTTTGCACAAGCAACTGAGTGTGAATAATTACGTTCATGGGATATAATCAGCTGTTTCTCAATGTTCTAACATTTGACTAATAAACTCTTTTTCTGCTATTGTTTAATAATATTAAACGAGCCATTTCTGTATGTATATATGTACGTACAGCTGTAAATACGAGGTGTATTTAACGACATTCTCGAGTAGTAAATAACGAGACTGACGTAAAATTTATTTTCATTTTATACATAATTACTTATTATCACCTTCAATATACACCCCTTCTCTATCCCTACAACGCTCCATGCGAATTTTTCATTGTTGGAAACAGTACTGGGAGTCATCTTCTGTCAACTATTTCAGAACTCTCGCCGCTTTCACTTTTACAGCTTCCACGGACTCAAATTTCGCCCCTTTTAATGCAGATTTCACCTTAGGGTACAGATAGAAGTCACATGGTGCAAGGTCTGGTGAGTAAGGTGGATGTTCTAACACTGCGATGCTATACTTGGCCAAAAACTTCTTGACAGATAACGCGGATAAGCTGGTGCATTGTCTTGGTGGAAAACCCATGATTTGTCCTTCCACATTTCGGGTCGTTTTTTCCTTACCCTTTCACGTAGTTTACCAAGTTCCTCAAGGTAGTAATATTGATTAATTGTTTGACCTTCAGGAACCCAGTGAAGGTACAACAATCCCATGAATATCGAAAAAACAATCATTGCTTTAAATTTTGACTTGCTGATTCTTGCTTTTTTGGCTCTCGGTGAAGTGGGGGTCTTCCAATGCATGGATTGGTGCTTTGTTTCCGGATCATACGTAAAAAAACACGATTCATCAGATATTATTATCCTTTCCAATAAATTTGGGTCATTTTCAATGGCATCCAAAGTACACACATTTTTTGTGAGCTGCTTGTTGTTCAAACGTGAGAATTTTTGGCACAATTTTGGCACACACTTTTCGCATGTTCAAATTGTCACGTAAAATTTGCCGTACACATTCTTTATCAATGCCTACAGTTTCACCAATTGCACGAATACTTAATCGACGGTCAGACCGAATAAAATTAGCAACTTTTTCGACATTGTCATCCATTTTTGACGTTGAAGGGCGACCTGGCCACAAATCATCTTCAACGTCTTGTCGGCCATCTTGAAAACGCTTAAACCATTCAAAAACACGTGCCCGCGTTAAACATTCATTGCCATACTTTACTTTCAGTAAATTATAAGTTTCAGTAGCGGTTTTTCCAAGTTTGAAGTGAAATTTAACAACAATTAGTTGCTCTATTATTACACTAACCATTTTTTCCGGCAAAACAAAATAACAACACTAACGGAAATGAAGGTTAAGACTAAACAGTGTTGGTTACACAAACGAGACTAACTGCATTCTGAAGAGAAAGCTTCACACTAAACAGCTGTCGGTCAATGGCGGTTGGCGCATGCGCACTTGTTCCGCCGCAGCTTCAGTCTCGTTATTTAATAGCCACACCTCGTATCTCAGAAATAGCGCTAATGATTACTTTAAAAATTTTGTACATAAGGTTTTTTATGCCAGTAATCGATTGTGCTACGTATCGAGAAATCGCTAAATATCTAATTTAGTGTTATGTAAACAACTACATTCAATATGTTAACCAGATTTAATGTATTCACTAATTTACGTACCTTTAAACAAAGATGTTAGTGAACGACTAAATTATAAAACGACTTCCAGGAGATTATAAATTATGTAAAAGTTTTAACTCCATTAAACATGAACCTTAAGAAGTTCAATTTACTGCAGAATTTTTTAATTCTTTTGACAAAGCTGACTTGCCGCATGAAGTGAAGCTTAAAGGAATACTGTCATAATGCTTCTACGAAATTCAGATGCTTCGGAAGGGCTACGCGATGGTAAAACATGTGACTGATCTTTATAGGCTAATAACATTATTAAAGCCAAGATAATTGCGGGTGAATTTTCAGGCCTAGAAGTGCCATATGTGGATACGAGGTGTATTCAGAAAGTAACGAGAATTTTAATTTTTTGAATAAAATATTTATCTATTATTCTACATTGATGTTGTCGCCTTCAAAATAGATCCCATTGGAGATTATGCACCTGTGCCAGCGCTTCTTCCAATCCTTGAAACATTTCTCAAACTCGATCTTTAAGATAGCCTTTAGTTCTTTCAGCGATGCGCTTTTAATGTCATCTACGACTGTAAAACGACGGCCCTTTAAGGTTCTCTTTATTTTTGGAATAAAGAAAAAGTCACACGGAGCCATGGCTGGCGAATATGGAGGCTGGGGCATCATTACAGTACTGTTTTTGGCCAAAAATTCACGAACAAACAATGAAGTGTGAGCTGGTGCATTATCGTGGTGCAAAAGCCATGAATTGTTTTTCCACAGATCCGGGTGTTTTTTTCGGATTGCTTCACGCAAACGGCGTTGAACTTGAAGTCCTTATTGACCGTTTCACCTGGTGGCAGGAATTCTTGATGCACTATGCCATTAATATCGAAGAACACAATGAACATAACCTTCACGTTCGACCGCACTTGTCGAGCCTTTTTCGGTCTTGGCGAGCCAGAATGCCTCCATAGGGATGATTGAACCTTAGTTTCGACGTCATATGCCATGTTTCGTCACCTGTTATAATAAGTTTCAGTAATTCTGCATCGTCGTTGACTTCATTTAGTGACTCCTGAGCAACTTCCATTCGCCGCTGTTTTTGTTCAAAATCCAACAATTTTGGAACGAATTTTGCTGCCACGCGTTTCATACACAAAACATTGGAAACAATGTCATGACATGATCCAATCGATATGCCAACATCATCAGCGACCTCTGTAATTGTTATTCGACGATTGTTCATAACAATTTCTTTCACTTTTTCCACGTTTTCATCGTTTGTTGATGTGCTGGGGCGTCCAGGGCGTTCGTCATCTTCAACGTCTTCACGGCCTTCTTGGAAACGCTTATACCACTCGTAAACTCTTGATTTATTCGTAGCAGAATCACAATAGGCCTTTGTTAACATTTCACACACTTTGTTCCACTTTATTCCATTTTTTTGCTGAAAATTTGATACTAATTCTTTGGTCCATTTCTTTTAAGAAACGAAAATCGCCGAGCTCATAAAAACACGTCTAACCTTAGTGGCTGTCACTGACAAAATGAACAACGAAAACAGCTGAAAGTTTTATCATACTTCAAGGGCATGTATACCAACATAAAAAAAATGTTTGACAATCGGACTCTCCAAGCCCGCGAAATTTAAAAATTCTCTTTACTTTCTGAACACACCTCGTAGATATGTTATACAAAGGCATCAGTTTTCCGTCAAACTAGCTTTTGCAATGACTATCCAAAAGGCTCAAGAACAGACATTTTGAATTAGTTTTAATTTATTTACTAACAGCAGTTTTTATGTGCGGCATGTTATACGTAGCTTTTCCTGGAGTTAAAAATGCGAAGTGGCCTAAAAGTTCTTCTGCCATCAGAAAATTCTAGGCATAGAAGAAATGTTTTGTAGAAAGAAGTGTTGAATGTCAGTGGTATATTCCACCGGTGATTAATGATAATGATATCTTCTAAACTATTGATTATCCTGATTTCTCTGAAGATTTTATCAACACACTCCGGTAAGATGTCTTTACCGTTTTTTTATTTTCAGGAGCTTCTGTTATTTCTGACTGTTTAAAATACTTTTTGTTTTGTTATGTAATCGTTAATCATGTTTATTACTACATCTAGCCTATGTGTAATATTTGAAGACATGAAATTTGATTTTTTTGCATCACAAGAAAAATTCGATAAAAACCTAGCTGTAAAAATTTCAATGGAAATTTGTAAATTTTGTTTGACCCTTTCATTATTGCGGATGATGCAAAATAAATATTGATGATGCAGCCATTTTGATCGCTGTTTAAATTTTAAAAAGTATTTTATTTTGCACAAAGTAGCTCCTTAGTAATACAACCTTTACATACCGTACTTTAGTAATTAATTACAATGTTATACACTAGCAGCGCTTTAATTTCATGCTTCGTGTCAGTTTTAATTGTATTTTTGTTTCTAATATCATCTATTATTTTTAATTTATACAATAATTTGATAAATAAGTTGTAATAATCACGATTATCTAAAAATTTTAAAGAATTAGTGTACGTAAAATGCCTACTAGTGCTCAGTCACCCGTTAATATACATCACAATTAATTACAATACCGCATTGCTCTTACAAATACTCAGACAAAAATTCAACTTGTCTATATTGCTGTTTTAATAATTGCAATAAAAATGTATTTACTTTACTTTAAAGTCAATAGTTTGTAACAAAGCTAAAATTTACAAATGGTTTTATTTCCTTTTACAATATTTTCTAATTGATAAATATAGTTTCTTTATATTTTAATTGGCAATTTGTTACAAAGCAGTAAAAGTACGTTTTCCCAGAAGCGACTGCAGCAACAATAGCTGTAGGCGTCGTCTGTAGGCGTCTGCTTTCGGAGCAGTAATAATAAGCATGGTGACAAATAATTGTGTATGTATCAAAACAGCTGATTGATAAAAAATTTGAAAAAATGTTTAAATTATTACTGTATCCAAGACTTTAATAATTATTGACTGACACATTAGAAACTGTAAGATTAGATTAGATTATATTCTAGAGGAAGGGATTTGTTCAACCCCAGGCACTGCGATCAACTGACCTATTGTACAACACCTCTTAAAATACCTAGTTCAGCAGATTGGTGCCCCTAATAAGTTCCAACAACCCACTGACTAGCTCACTCATCTGAAGATCCCTAGGGTCTTGGAAACCAAAAACCCCTAGCCTCCTACTAGCAAGAGCCTCGCAATCATAAATTATGTGACCTGCAGTTTCCTACTTCTTCCTGCACAATCTACACACGGTTTCTCCGTGGTACACACCTATCCTGTTCATGTGCACCCTCAGACCACAGTGCCCAGTTATGAGCCCCATGATCCTCCTGAGTTGTGCTCTGCCAAGGACATCTGCTGCCCCTTTGATTCCTCCAGAAGGAACTTTGCTTAAGAGACGTTTACTATGGGAATGCCCATGAAGGTTGTCCCATCTTACCTGGTGTTGACATGTAATCCACCATTAATAGCGGACCTGGCCAACGATAGAGAAATCCCTAAAGCCGGCTCAGGTCCGATAAACTCAGATGCAGATCCAAGTCCAGCCAGTCGGTCTGCCTCCTCATTACCCTCAACTCCCCTATGCCCCGGAACCCAGAGAAGAGTTACCCGGTTATCCCGGGCCAGAAAGTCAAGGTTCTTCCAACACTCCCAGACCAGCTTAGACTGTATTATAAGACCCGCAAGTGCTTTTATTGCTGCCTGACTATCGGTATGAATATGAATACGTGCCTTTTTGAAGCCCCGATCCAAGTTCTCCCGAACACAGTCATTAATCCCGAACACTAATCACTTCAACCTGAAATACTGTTGTATGCTGTCCCAGGGTATACTGTTGTATACTTTCTTTAATCCTGGTCTCAGACCGTACACCCCAGCACCAGTGTCTGACTTAGTCTTGGAGCCATCTGTATACCATACTATGTCTCCAGGTTTTTCCAACACACGATCTCTCCCCTCAAAGGCCAAGTTGACATCAAAGGGTCTATATACTATGTGCCGTTTAACCATCTGATCAGTTCCCATCATCAAGATTGGGTCAAAGAATTTGTCTGTGATTCTAGCATGCCCCTAGATAGAGGGCAGCCAGCCACCACCACCCTGCAGTCTGTAAGCTGCTTTACACAAATAGAAACTGTAAGACAATGTATGCCAATTCTAATATGTAAATTTTATTAAATTAACACTGCTTCTAGTAAACAGTAAATACTGACGTTCAATTACGGATAGTAATTTTGTAAAAAAAATACCAGACTTCCTAACCTCTTTTCCATTTCTTTCACGTAATAATTATTGACCGAATCAGTTTGAAAGTAGAATCGATGACAATCTACGCCTGTTCCAATATATACATCGTTAAATAAGACTTCTTTTAGTAAACAGTAAATACTGCAGCCTAAGTCCTGTCAATCGTACATATTTCTGTAAGGCACAATTCAGTTATTAATTTTAAAGGTTGTAGTTTTAAAATGAAAGTAAAACAGACTAAGGCCTACTTTATTATGTAATGAATATGACGGGAAGGGCTTAGAGATATATTAACTTAGAGATTCCGTGTTATAAGTTAGTACCGTTATAAGACACGTGTTATAAGACAGTACCGTGTTATAAGTTAGTACCGTTATAAGACACGTGTTATAAGACAGTACCGTGTTATAAGTTAGTACCGTTATAAGACACGTGTTATAAGACAGTACCGTGTTATAAGTTAGTACCGTTATAAGACACGTGTTATAAGACAGTACCGTGTTATAAGTTAGTAACGTTATAAGACACGTGTTATAAGACAGTACCGTGTTATAAGTTAGTACCGTTATAAGACACGTGTTATAAGACAGTACCGTGTTATAAGTTAGTACCGTTATAAGACAGTACCGTGTTATAAGTTAGTACCGTTATAAGACACGTGTTATAAGACAGTACCGTGTTATAAGTTAGTACCGTTATAAGACACGTGTTATAAGACAGTACCGTGTTATAAGTTAGTACCGTTATAAGACACGTGTTATAAGACAGTACCGTGTTATAAGTTAGTACCGTTATAAGACACGTGTTATAAGACAGTACCGTGTTATAAGTTAGTAACGTTATAAGACACGTGTTATAAAACAGTACCGTGTTATAAGTTAGTACCGTTATAAGACACGTGTTATAAGACAGTACCGTGTTATAAGTTAGTAACGTTATAAGACACGTGTTATAAGACAGTACCGTGTTATAAGTTAGTACCGTTATAAGACACGTGTTATAAGACAGTACCGTGTTATAAGTTAGTAACGTTATAAGACAGTACCGTGTTATAAGTTAGTACCGTTATAAGACACGTGTTATAAGACAGTACCGTGTTATAAGTTAGTAACGTTATAAGACACGTGTTATAAGACAGTACCGTGTTATAAGTTAGTAACGTTATAAGACACGTGTTATAAGACAGTACCGTGTTATAAGTTAGTAACGTTATAAGACACGTGTTATAAGACAGTACCGTGTTATAAGTTAGTACCGTTATAAGACTCGTGTTATAAGACAGTACCGTGTTATAAGTTAGTACCGATATAAGACACGTGTTATAAGACAGTACCGTGTTATAAGTTAGTACCGTTATAAGACACGTGTTATAAGACAGTACCGTGTTATAAGTTAGTACCGTTATAAGACACGTGTTATAAGACAGTACCGTGTTATAAGTTAGTACCTTTATAAGACACGTGTTATAAGACAGTACCGTGTTATAAGTTAGTAACGTTATAAGACACGTGTTATAAGACAGTACCGTGTTATAAGTTAGTACCGTTATAAGACACGTGTTATAAGACAGTACCGTGTTATAAGTTAGTACCGTTATAAGACAGTACCGTGTTATAAGTTAGTACCGTTATAAGACACGTGTTATAAGACAGTACCGTGTTATAAGTTAGTACCGTTATAAGACACGTGTTATAAGACAGTACCGTGTTATAAGTTAGTACCGTTATAAGACAGTACCGTGTTATAAGTTAGTACCGTTATAAGACACGTGTTATAAGACAGTACCGTGTTATAAGTTAGTAACGTTATAAGACACGTGTTATAAGACAGTACCGTGTTATAAGTTAGTACCGTTATAAGACACGTGTTATAAGACAGTACCGTGTTATAAGTTAGTACCGTTATAAGACAGTACCGTGTTATAAGTTAGTACCGTTATAAGACACGTGTTATAAGACAGTACCGTGTTATAAGTTAGTACCGTTATAAGACACGTGTTATAAGACAGTACCGTGTTATAAGTTAGTAACGTTATAAGACACGTGTTATAAGACAGTACCGTGTTATAAGTTAGTACCGTTATAAGACACGTGTTATAAGACAGTACCGTGTTATAAGTTAGTAACGTTATAAGACACGTGTTATAAGACAGTACCGTGTTATAAGTTAGTAACGTTATAAGACACGTGTTATAAGACAGTACCGTGTTATAAGTTAGTAACGTTATAAGACACGTGTTATAAGACAGTACCGTGTTATAAGTTAGTACCGTTATAAGACTCGTGTTATAAGACAGTACCGTGTTATAAGTTAGTACCGATATAAGACACGTGTTATAAGACAGTACCGTGTTATAAGTTAGTACCGTTATAAGACACGTGTTATAAGACAGTACCGTGTTATAAGTTAGTACCGTTATAAGACACGTGTTATAAGACAGTACCGTGTTATAAGTTAGTACCGTTATAAGACACGTGTTATAAGACAGTACCGTGTTATAAGTTAGTAACGTTATAAGACACGTGTTATAAGACAGTACCGTGTTATAAGTTAGTACCGTTATAAGACACGTGTTATAAGACAGTACCGTGTTATAAGTTAGTACCGTTATAAGACACGTGTTATAAGACAGTACCGTGTTATAAGTTAGTTATACCGTTATAAGACAGTACCGTGTTATAAGTTAGTACCGTTATAAGACACGTGTTATAAGACAGTACCGTGTTATAAGTTAGTACCGTTATAAGACACGTGTTATAAGACAGTACCGTGTTATAAGTTAGTACCGATATAAGACACGTGTTATAAGACCGTGTTATAAGTTAGTACCGTTATAAGACACGTGTTATAAGACAGTACCGTGTTATAAGTTAGTAACGTTATAAGACACGTGTTATAAAACAGTACCGTGTTATAAGTTAGTACCGTTATAAGACACGTGTTATAAAACAGTACCGTGTTATAAGTTAGTAACGTTATAAGACACGTGTTATATAAGACAGTACCGTACCGTTATAAGTTAGTACCGTTATAAGACACGTGTTATAAGACAGTACCGTGTTATAAGTTAGTAACGTTATAAGACACGTGTTATAAGACAGTACCGTGCGTACCGTTATATAAGTTATAAGTACCGTGTTATAAGACAGTACCGTGTTATAAGTTAGTACCGTTATAAGACACGTGTTATAAGACGTGTTATAAGTACCGTGTTATAAGTTAGTAACGTTATAAGACACGTGTTATAAGACAGTACCGTGTTATAAGTTAGTTACGTTATAAGACACGTGTTATAAGACAGTACCGTGTTATAAGTTAGTAACGTTATAAGACACGTGTTATAAGACAGTACCGTGTTATAAGTTAGTACCGTTATAAGACTCGTGTTATAAGACAGTACCGTGTTATAAGTTAGTACCGATATAAGACACGTGTTATAAGACAGTACCGTGTTATAAGTTAGTACCGTTATAAGACACGTGTTATAAGAACGTGTTATAAGACAGTACCGTGTTATAAGTTAGTACCGTTATAAGACACGTGTTATAAGACAGTACCGTGTTATAAGTTAGTACCTTTATAAGACACGTGTTATAAGACAGTACCGTGTTATAAGTTAGTAACGTTATAAGACACGTGTTATAAGACAGTACCGTGTTATAAGTTAGTACCGTTATAAGACACGTGTTATAAGACAGTACCGTGTTATAAGTTAGTACCGTTATAAGACAGTACCGTGTTATAAGTTAGTACCGTTATAAGACACGTGTTATAAGACAGTACCGTGTTATAAGTTAGTACCGTTATAAGACACGTGTTATAAGACAGTACCGTGTTATAAGTTAGTACCGTTATAAGACACGTGTTATAAGACAGTACCGTGTTATAAGTTAGTACCGTTATAAGACACGTGTTATAAGACAGTACCGTGTTATAAGTTAGTACCGTTATAAGACACGTGTTATAAGACAGTACCGTGTTATAAGTTAGTACCGTTATAAGACACGTGTTATAAGACAGTACCGTGTTATAAGTTAGTACCGTTATAAGACACGTGTTATAAGACAGTACCGTGTTATAAGTTAGTACCGTTATAAGACACGTGTTATAAGAAGTACCGTGTTATAAGACACGTGTTATAAGACAGTACCGTTATAAGACACGTGTTATAAGACAGTACCGTGTTATAAGTTAGTACCGTTATAAGACACGTGTTATAAGACAGTACCGTGTTATAAGTTAGTTTATAAGAAGACAGTACCGTGTTATAAGTTAGTACAGTACCGTGTTATAAGACACGTGTTATAAGACAGTACCGTGTTATAAGTTAGTACCGTTATAAGACACGTGTTATAAGACAGTACCGTGTTATAAGTTAGTACCGTTATAAGACACGTGTTATAAGACAGTACCGTGTTATAAGTTATACCGTTATAAGACACGTGTTATAAGACAGTACCGTGTTATAAGTTAGTACCGTTATAAGACACGTGTTATAAGACAGTACCGTGTTATAAGTTAGTACCGTTATAAGACACGTGTTATAAGACAGTACCGTGTTATAAGTTAGTACCGTTATATATAAGACAGTACCGTGTTATAAGTTAGTGTTAAGAACGTGTTATAAGACAGTACCGTGTTATAAGTTAGTACCGTTATAAGACACGTGTTATAAGACAGTACCGTGTTATAAGTTAGTACCGTTATAAGACACGTGTTATAAGACAGTACCGTGTTATAAGTTAGTACCGTTATAACGTGTTATAAGACAGTACCGTGTTATAAGACAGTACCGTGTTATAAGTTAGTACCGTGTTATAAGACAGTACCGTGTTATAAGTTAGTAGTTATACCGTGTTATAAGACAGTACCGTGTTATAAGTTAGTACCGTGTTATATAAGTTATAAGACAGTTATAAGACAGTACGTGTTATAAGACAGTACCGTGTTATAAGTTAGTACCGTTATAAGACACGTGTTATAAGACAGTACCGTGTTATAAGTTAGTACCGTTATAAGACACGTGTTATAAGACAGTACCGTGTTATAAGTTAGTACCGTTATAAGACACGTGTTATAAGACAGTACCGTGTTATAAGTTAGTACCGTTATAAGACACGTGTTATAAGACAGTACCGTGTTATAAGTTAGTACCGTTATAAGACACGTGTTATAAGACAGTACCGTGTTATAAGTTAGTACCGTTATAAGACACGTGTTATAAGACAGTACCGTGTTATAAGTTAGTACCGTTATAAGACACGTGTTATAAGACAGTACCGTGTTATAAGTTAGTACCGTTATAAGACAGTACGTGTTATAAGACAGTACCGTGTTATAAGTTAGTACCGTTATAAGACAAGTTAGTGTAAGACACGTGTTATAAGACAGTACCGTGTTATAAGTTAGTACCGTTATAAGACACGTGTTATAAGACAGTACCGTGTTATAAGTTAGTACCGTTATAAGACACGTGTTATAAGACAGTACCGTGTTATAAGTTAGTACGTTATAAGACACGTGTTATAAGACAGTACCGTGTTATAAGTTAGTACCGTTATAAGACACGTGTTATAAGACAGTACCGTGTTATAAGTTAGTACGTTATAAGAGACGTTTAAGACAGTACCGTGTTATAAGACACGTGTTATAAGACAGTACCGTGTTATAAGTTAGTACCGTTATAAGACAGTACCGTGTTATAAGTTAGTACCGTTATAAGACACGTGTTATAAGACAGTACCGTGTTATAAGTTAGTACCGTTATAAGACACGTGTTATAAGACAGTACCGTGTTATAAGTACGTTATAAGACACGTGTTATAAGACAGTACCGTGTTAGTACACGTGTTATAAGACAGTACGTGTTATAAGTTAGTACGTGTTATAAGACAGTTAGTTATACCGTTATAAGACACGTGTTATAAGACAGTACCGTTATAAGACACGTGTTATAAGACAGTACCGTGTTATAAGTTAGTAACGTTATAAGACACGTGTTATAAGACAGTACCGTGTTATAAGTTAGTACCGTTATAAGACACGTGTTATAAGACAGTACCGTGTTATAAGTTAGTACCGTTATAAGACACGTGTTATAAGACAGTACCGTGTTATAAGTTAGTACCGTTATAAGACACGTGTTATAAGACAGTACCGTGTTATAAGTTAGTACCGTTATAAGACACGTGTTATAAGACAGTACCGTGTTATAAGTTAGTACCGTTATAAGACACGTGTTATAAGACAGTACCGTGTTATAAGTTAGTACCGTTATAAGACACGTGTTATAAGACAGTACCGTGTTATAAGTTAGTACCGTTATAAGACACGTGTTATAAGACAGTACCGTGTTATAAGTTAGTACCGTTATAAGACACGTGTTATAAGACAGTACCGTGTTATAAGTTAGTACCGTTATAAGACACGTGTTATAAGACAGTACCGTGTTATAAGTTAGTACCGTTATAAGACACGTGTTATAAGTTAGTACCGTGTTATAGTTAGTACCGTTATAAGACACGTGTTATAAGACAGTACCGTGTTATAAGTTAGTACCGTTATAAGACACGTGTTATAAGACAGTACCGTTGTTATAAGTTAGTACCGTTATAAGACACGTGTTATAAGACAGTACCGTTATTAGACAGTTATAAGACAGTACGTGTTATAAGTTAGTACCGTTATAAGACACGTGTTATAAGACAGTACCGTGTTATAAGTTAGTACCGTTATAAGACACGTGTTATAAGACAGTACCGTGTTATAAGTTAGTAACGTTATAAGACACGTGTTATAAAACAGTACCGTGTTATAAGTTAGTACCGTTATAAGACACGTGTTATAAAACAGTACCGTGTTATAAGTTAGTAACGTTATAAGACACGTGTTATAAGACAGTACCGTGTTATAAGTTAGTACCGTTATAAGACACGTGTTATAAGACAGTACCGTGTTATAAGTTAGTAACGTTATAAAGACAGTACCGTGTTATAAGTTAGTACCGTTATAAGACACGTGTTATAAGACAGTACCGTGTTATAAGTTAGTAACGTTATAAGACACGTGTTATAAGACAGTACCGTGTTATAAGTTAGTAACGTTATAAGACACGTGTTATAAGACAGTACCGTGTAATAAGTTAGTAACGTTATAAGACACGTGTTATAAGACAGTACCGTGTTATAAGTTAGTACCGTTATAAGACTCGTGTTATAAGACAGTACCGTGTTATAAGTTAGTACCGATATAAGACACGTGTTATAAGACAGTACCGTGTTATAAGTTAGTACCGTTATAAGACACGTGTTATAAGACAGTACCGTGTTATAAGTTAGTACCGTTATAAGACACGTGTTATAAGACAGTACCGTGTTATAAGTTAGTACCTTTATAAGACACGTGTTATAAGACAGTACCGTGTTATAAGTTAGTAACGTTATAAGACACGTGTTATAAGACAGTACCGTGTTATAAGTTAGTACCGTTATAAGACACGTGTTATAAGACAGTACCGTGTTATAAGTTAGTACCGTTATAAGACAGTACCGTGTTATAAGTTAGTACCGTTATAAGACACGTGTTATAAGACAGTACCGTGTTATAAGTTAGTACCGTTATAAGACACGTGTTATAAGACAGTACCGTGTTATAAGTTAGTACCGTTATAAGACAGTACCGTGTTATAAGTTAGTACCGTTATAAGACACGTGTTATAAGACAGTACCGTGTTATAAGTTAGTAACGTTATAAGACACGTGTTATAAGACAGTACCGTGTTATAAGTTAGTACCGTTATAAGACACGTGTTATAAGACAGTACCGTGTTATAAGTTAGTACCGTTATAAGACAGTACCGTGTTATAAGTTAGTACCGTTATAAGACACGTGTTATAAGACAGTACCGTGTTATAAGTTAGTACCGTTATAAGACACGTGTTATAAGACAGTACCGTGTTATAAGTTAGTAACGTTATAAGACACGTGTTATAAGACAGTACCGTGTTATAAGTTAGTACCGTTATAAGACACGTGTTATAAGACAGTACCGTGTTATAAGTTAGTAACGTTATAAGACACGTGTTATAAGACAGTACCGTGTTATAAGTTAGTAACGTTATAAGACACGTGTTATAAGACAGTACCGTGTTATAAGTTAGTAACGTTATAAGACACGTGTTATAAGACAGTACCGTGTTATAAGTTAGTACCGTTATAAGACTCGTGTTATAAGACAGTACCGTGTTATAAGTTAGTACCGATATAAGACACGTGTTATAAGACAGTACCGTGTTATAAGTTAGTACCGTTATAAGACACGTGTTATAAGACAGTACCGTGTTATAAGTTAGTACCGTTATAAGACACGTGTTATAAGACAGTACCGTGTTATAAGTTAGTACCGTTATAAGAGACGTGTTATAAGACAGTACCGTGTTATAAGTTAGTACCGTTATAAGACACGTGTTATAAGACAGTACCGTGTTATAAGTTAGTACCGTTATAAGACACGTGTTATAAGACAGTACCGTGTTATAAGTTAGTACCGTTATAAGACAGTACCGTGTTATAAGTTAGTACCGTTATAAGACACGTGTTATAAGACAGTACCGTGTTATAAGTTAGTACCGTTATAAGACACGTGTTATAAGACAGTACCGTATTATAAGTTAGTACCGTTATAAGACACGTGTTATAAGACAGTACCGTGTTATAAGTTAGTACCGTTATAAGACAGTACCGTGTTATAAGTTAGAGATCGACCTGTGTAATAAGATAGAGGTTCCGTATTGTGAATTAACTTAGAGACTACAGTTCCGTCAAGTGCATTGCACCGTAAGTATATGTTGCCAACGCCGCTGCTTGCAGGCGCTTCAGTATCTTTTATCTAACAAGTAGAATTCGCTTAGTTAAAGAAAGATATATTATTAAAATATAAAGTTCATTTGGATAGGTTTTGTTCTTAAAGGCTTATGTGCAATACTGTAAATGTATACTAATTTACATATGTAGTAGTAATAGTAATAATAATATAAAAATATTGTTTGAATGCTGCTTTATTCAAACCATATCCGAATTGAATTAAAAAAACAGCCCTAAATTAATGAATTAATGAATTCATATAAACTTACGTTGTTTTTTTTCGATAAAACACCAATATTTCTATTTTTCTATACAGATAATTGTCAAAAATAAACATTTAGGTATGTTGCTGATCATAGTATTGACAATATATTCAACTGTAAACTGTAAAGATACTGAAGCGCCTGCAAGCAGCGGCGTCGGCAACATGTACACACGGTGCAACACACTTGACGAAACTGTAGTCTAAGTTAATACACAGTACGGAACCTCTATCTTATTACACAGGTCGATCTCTAACTTATAACACGGTACCGTCGAAGCAAAAACGATTCTCTAAGTTAATATATCTCTAAGCTATTACACATCCCCAATGTATTGCTTTAGTAACACGTCAATACAAGTATTAAATACAACCAAAACGTCTATTTTAACAGAAATTCATGTTGACAAGAAATAGTAGGCCTACATGGTTGTTCAACGATTTTACTAAGGAAGATATGTACAGTAATCTTAAAATACAAGCACTGCATTAAAGATTAGAGTATTTATAGTAATTAATTACCATCCAAAGTTGTTATTTGAATTATTTTATTTACATTTCATACTTTTTTACATTCCATTACGGATAGCGATTTGATAAAAAAGTTCTAACATATTTTCTTTTTCGTTTATGTACCAAGGAAAGTTGTGTTTCGTAGGTCACTTGGAACATTGTTTATAGAGAGATGCTATAACATTTTCAAACTTCTTGCTGTATACACCTATATATATAAATGGCAATGTCCTGACTGACTGACTGATCAACGTACAGCCCAAACTACGAGCGTATATAACCTAGAGACTTGAAATTTTGAGGATACCTTCGTTTTAATATGTAAGCGCGTACTAAGAAAGTATTTTGCAAAATTTTGATTTTGACGTCATTAAACTACTTACCCAGTCCAAATTTAATAAACAACGTACAGCCAATACTATTATAGCTAGAGACTTGAAATTTTCAGGGTACCTTCTTACAACATTGTCGAGATGCGCTGAAAAAGGGGTGCACTGAAAAACGGTTTTCGATTATGCAACCCCTAAAGAGGTAAGCATGAGGTACAACAATTTTTATTGGAAAAAATATGTTTTTCATCTGACCTTCTTAAAACGTAACATAGTCACTCTTAAGTATAAGTAAAGAAATATATTTTTCACCTTTTCCCCAAAACGCATCCCCTAAAGAGATTGAAAGAAGGTAGAAAAAATAAAAAATGGGTACAATTTTGTATTGGAAAAATATTTTTTATCACAAATTCTATAAATATGCTATGAAACACATATTTCAACATTTTTCTGAATTCATCCCCTAAAAGAATAAAAATGGAAAAAGAGTTATCATGGGAGAAAAAAGAGTGTTTGCATTGGAGAAAAATATTTTTTATCAAATTTTCTTAAAAGTAAACAAAATATTTTAAAACATAAATTATGATACACGCAATTCAGTATTTTCCCCCGAATTCATCCCCTAAAAGGACAAAAATATAGAATAGGTATACATGTTTGTATTGGACAAAAATATTCTTGATCGGATTTTCTTAAATTCGAATGGAACACGTTTGAAGACAATAAAACAACATATTCAGATTATAATATTTTTTCATATTCACTGTAAAATAATCACGAGTTTAGATGGTCACGCTTTTACTAATATATTTTTTTATGTTTCTAAATTATTACATTACTGAAACAGTTTAAGTTTCGTGGGCGAAGCCGCGACGGGTAATGCTAGTTGTTGTATATTATTCGTTTTTTTCCTGTTAGGCCTAATTGAGAAGATCGCAAGGATTTAGTGCATCAATAACTTACGTATACTTTGTAAGAAAATAAAATAAAAGTTCTGAAAAAGTTTTTTATTAATATCTCAAAATTCTGTCCGGAGTTATACAAGTTGTAGGCCTAAGGTGTACACAATGACGGACAAGCGGAAAACTGATATTTCAATTGTATGATTTTCTATGGGGTTTTTTTACCAAATCCTGGCCAGAAAATTAATTCTGAAACAATATTTCAAAAAGTTGTACCCAACGTTTCTTACATGCTAATTTTTAAACTTTAAAAACATAAAATATTAGTTTACCAAAGTCGTTATGAGTCTGTTTGTCTGCAGTGAACAACAACATCCGACGAGAGCAACAGACAGCATGCCGCAGCCCAGTATGAAGAACCCGTAAGATAGACCGAACACCAAGGGTTTGGCTAATCCAGGCGAAAGCAGCTGCAGGACATGGATCTTTGTCACGTCCGCTAAAATCCAGAAGCCTTGGATCAATACGAAGCAACCCGACAACTGCAAGAGAAAACAATTATTCAGTTTCAAATAAAGGATACGCTATCCTCATGAGCGAGGTGTGTTCAGAAAGGCTTTAGAAAGACTACGCCAACATTTAGTCGCAATATGGGAAGAAGAACGACTCCCGGAACACTGGACAACGGGAATAATTCATCCGCTGTACAAGAAAGGGGATAAAATGGACCTAGGAAACTACAGGAATAACCGTACTCGATTGCACATATAAGGTCTTATCTAGAATAATTTTGAACAGAATCCAAAATACATTACAGCCAAAACTGGGAGATACCAAGCGGGATTCAGGCCTGACAGGAGTTACACAGACCAAATCCTGACGTAAATAAATAATGGAGAATTTTAAATTGTCGAATAAGTCACTGTTTGTTGCATTTATTGAGTTCAAGAAAGCGTATGACTGCATTCACAGACCGTCGCTACTAAACATTCTTACATACTCTGGACTCCACCCTAAACTAGTAAACATTTATGTTATAAAATACAAAATAAGTAAAACTAGTGTCAGGTTTAGATTTTTAGATTTATAAGCAGAAAACATTGTACTAAATGACGCTCGATCTTTATTATAATATATTTTATTAAATTTCTATTGCTTATTCGATGTTCTATGTAACTTTATTATTAGATTACACAATAACCTTCTTATAAATTTATTTTCTTGTTTTTAAACAAAAATAATCTAACAAATAAAAAAAATAAATAAATAAAAATTAGCAGGAAAATCTTTAAATCTGATTACGTATAATCTGATTAAATTAATAATGCATCTTACCCAACACAGCAAGTTGTATCCAATTAGCTTCCCTCTGGAGCAGGAAATATCGTAGCAAAGCGCCATCTTGATTCTGTAACACGTTGTAACTGTAACTTTTACATCAGCATAAAATGTAAAGAAAGAGAGAGCATATATTTGTTTGAAGGGATTAAAGTTTTGTGATAAAAAAATAATATTTTTCTTTAGTTAAAAAACTGGTGTTTGTAAACAGTCATAAAACTTATTACGAGTGCATTAACATTGTGAAATAGAATGTAGCAGAGAAAATGAAGTTTACACACACACACGCACACACACACACACACACACACACACACACACACACACACACACACACACACACACACACACACATACACACACACACACACACTCACACACACACACTCACACACACACACACACACACACACACACACACACTCATACATACACTCACAAACATACACATACACACTCACACTCATACATACACTCACACACATACACATACACACACACACACTCTCACACACATACACACACTCTCACACACATAGACACACTCACACACAAGCGCGCGTGCACACACGCTCTCTCTCTACCTCTCTCTCTCTCTCTCTCTCTCTCACACACACACACACACACACACACACACACACACACACACACACACACACACACAGTAACACTCTCTCTCTCTCTCTCTCTCTCTCTCTCTCTCTCTCTCTCATACACACACACACTCACAAACACGCGCGCGTGCACACACTCTCTCTCTCTCTCTCTCACACACACACACACACACACACACACACACACACACACACACACACACACACACACACACACACACACACACACACACACACACACACACACAGTCACACATACATACACACTCTCACACCACTCACACTCATACACACACTCACTCACTCACACGCACGCGCACACACGTACACACACCCCACACACACACACACACACACACACACGCGCGCGCGCGCACAGTCTCACACACACGCGCGCGCACAGTCTCACACACACGCGCGCGCACAGTCTCACACACTCACACCAGTTACACTCATATACACACACACACACAGACATATATATATATATATATATATATATATATATATATATATATATATATATATATATATAGGGTTAAACTAGCAGACCTAAGATTAAAATTATAGAATAAAAAATAAGAAAGTTTAAAAAAGGGCTCGTATTGGACAAAATGAAATTTCAATTTTGAAAACGATTTTTGGAAAGAAAGTTGGCAGTAAAAACATGCTAGTCAAATTGGACTGAAATATAAAATCACAAAGCAAGGTGAAAGATGTATTTACGGAAATATACATTGCACACGTTTTTTCATATTCGATTAATTTCTTATTGAAATTTAAATAAAACACTTAAGTAAAATAAACAAAACACAAGTATTGTTATTTTCCATTAAAAAATCTACAGGAAAATTTGTGTGATTTAACAAAATCGGTTTCGATTTTTTTCACTTTATTACCGAACCGTAAATAGTTGTTTTACTACCGGTGAATGCAGCGGGGATGAGCAACTAATGAGCTTAGCTGTTCCATTGTACCTGATGGGATTCATCCTACTTTTAACCTTGCGGAAAGAGTTCTAAAGCAAGCTAGTGAAGCTGAAGTTTCTTTAGAGTTCGAAAGCTTAGATGAGTCGATGTCCGCTAGGAGTTAACTCACCCTGATGTCGAAACTAAAACTTCCCAAACGCCCGGGACACTTTAAAAGTAAACGTAGCCGAGTGTTTTAAATACCTTTAAGAAATTTTGGGAATAACTGTAATCCCTCATTGAAAAAAATAGATGGAGACTGTTCTTCCGATAATAGCTATTCTACTTTTGCTTCTATGAAAGCACATTTATTTAGCTGCGACCTCAGTAGTGTTATAGAGTGTCTACTGGTCCCTGATATCCCCGATGTCCCGCCAGAGACACGGATTTCATCAAGTGGTCCCAGATGTCACGGATAATACCGGAATTCAGAATTAAAATCCCCATTTTTCCTAGAAAATAAATCATTTCTTCCCCTCTCAGTTTTTTTTAAATTGCTATACGAAACGCTGATAAATAAGCTTTGAAACGGGAAAAATAGTAGAATGTGCATCTATTAGCCAAAAATTTAAGTAGGCTTCCAAATAAGGTTATTATATACCATCATATTTAATTGGGGAACTAATATTATGTACGATACCGCTAATGTCGAAGAAATTCAAGGTGGCAGGTTTTTGTAATATACGAGGTGTGTTCAGAAAGTAACAAGAATTTTAATTTTTTGAACAAAATATTTATTTATTCTTCCACATTGATGTTGTCGCCTTCAAAATAGTCCCCATTGAAGATAATACACTTGTGCCAGCGCTTCTTCCAATCCTCGAAACACACCTCAAATTGAAGTAGCCTTTAGTTCTTTCAGCGATGCGCTTTTAATGTCATCTACGGCTGTAAAACGACGGCCCTTTAAGGTTCTATTTATTTTTGGAAATATGAAAAAGTCACACGGAGCCATGTATGACGAATGTGGAGGCTGTAGCATCGTTTCAGTACTGTTTTTGGCCAAAAATTCACGAACAAGCAATGAAGTGTGAGCTGGTGCATTATCGTGGTGCAAAAGCCATGAATTGTTTTTCCACAGATCTGGGCGTTTTTTTCGGATTGCTTCTCGCAAACGGCGTTGAACTTGTAGGTAGTACTCCTTATTGACCGTTTCACCTGGTAGCAGGAATTCATGATGCACTATGCCATTAATATCGAAGAACACAGTGAGTATAACCTTCACGTTCGACTGCACTTGTCGAGCCTTTTTCGGACTTGGCGAGCCAGAATGCCTCCACTGGGATGATTGAGCCTTAGTTTCGACGTCATATCCGTAAACCCATGTTTCGTCACCTGTTATAATACGTTTCAGTAATTCTGCATGTCGTTGACATCATTTAGTGACTCCTGAGCAACTTCCATTCGCCGCTGTTTTTGTTCAAAATTCAACAATTTTGGAACGAATTTTGCTGCCACGCGTTTCATACACAAAACATTGGAAACAATGTCATGACATGATCTAATCGATATGCCAAAATCATCAGAGACCTCTCTAATTGTGATTCGGCGATTGTTCATAACCATTTCTTTAACTTTTTCTACGTTTTCATCGGTTGTTGATGTGCTGGGGCGTCCAGGGCGTTCGTCATCTTCAACGTCTTCACGGCCTTCTTGGAAACGCTCATACCCTCGTAAACTCTTGCTTTACTCATAGCAGACTCACCATAGGCCTTTGTTAATATTTCACACACTTTGTTACACTTTATTCCATTTTTTACGCAAAATTTGATACAAATTCTTTGATCCAATTCTTTTAACAAACGAAAATCGCCGAGCTCATAAAAACACGTCTAACCTTAGTGGCTGTCACAAATAAAGTCAACAATGAAAACAACTGAAAGTTTTATCATACTTCAAGGGCATGTATACCAACATAATAATATTTAAAAATTCTCGTTACTTTCTGAACACACCTCGTATATCCATTAAATTGTTCACCGTTTTCCCCTCTTGCGCAACAAATGTTTTTCTTAGGCCCTATAACTTGCAAAGCTTACTTACTTTTCCTGCAATACTTGTGAAGAGACAAAGAGATTATTACTCGACTTTACTGTAAGAATCGAGATAGATTTACATTAATCTTTGATTTTATTACAACATTGCTTGTAAGGAAAGTTCCTTATGTTTTTACTGAACGAGTCCATCAATTAAAATTATTACAGGAAGTGACCTATTAAAAGAGAAATGTAGTGTTTATGGTAAAAACTTAATTAAATAAAAAAATTTACTTTATATATAAAAGCTTCTAGCAGTATATTTACGTAGCTCAAGTACACAGCTGGTCAAAGAGAAATACAGCTATTTTCCTTAGGGAGGAAAACAACCCTAAGGAAATTTTAAGTAAACAATTTCATTTAAAAAATTGAATTCGTGTTTCGTTAAGCAGTTTACATTTACCGCGTATTTTTGTGAGTTTACTTGTGAGCAATTTATTTTCCAATTCATTTTGTACTTGCAACGTTTGACACGAAAAACAGAGTTTAAAATATTTATAAAAATTAAAATAATTTATTTCACACAAAAAATTATTTCTGTGTCCAAATATATATATATATATATATATATATATATATATATATATATATATATTTACTATGATAGATGAATGAAATAAAATTTAGAGCTTTTATAGAAATTCTAAAAACTTTATGAGTCGTAGTTTTATTTTACACTTGGTTTTAAACTAATATTTTTACTTTAACAATTATTTTTTTTAAATTATCTGTAATATAACTACAGTTTCATTGTCATATATATATATATATATATATTACATATATTACATATATATAGTTATTATATATATATATATATATATATATATATATATATATATATATATATATATATATATACAAGGTGTGTTCAGAAAGTAACGAGAATTTTTAAATTTCGCGGGCTTGGATAGTCCGATTGTCAAACATTCTTTTATTATGTTGGTACATATGCCCTTGAAGTATGATGAAACTTTCAGCTGTTTTCATTGTTGACTTTGTCTGTGACAGCCACTAAGGTTAGACGTGTTTTTATGAGCACGGCGATTTTCGTTTGTTAAAAGAAATGGATCAAAGAATTTGTATCAAATTTTGTGTAACAAAGTGTGTGAAATGTTAACAAAGGCATATGGTGAGTCTGCTACGAATAAAGCAAGAGTTTACGAGTGGTATAAGCGTTTCCAAGAAGGCCGTGAAGACGTTGAAGATGACGAACGCCCTGGACGCCCCAGCACATCAACAACCCATGACAACGTGGACAAAGTAAAAGAAATGTTTAGGATCAATCGCCGAATCACAATTAGAGAGGTCGCTGATGATGTTGACATATCGATTGGATCATGTCATGACATTGTTTCCAATGTTTTGTGTATGAAACGTTTGGCAGCAAAATTCGTTCCAAAATTGTTGAATTTTGAACAAAAACAGCGGCGAATGGAAGCTGCTCAGGAGTCACTAAATGTAGTCAACGACGATGCAGAATTACTGAAACGTATTATAACAGGTGACGAAACATGGGTTTACGGATATGACGTCGAAACTAAGTTCAATCATCCCAGTAGAGGCATTCTGGCTCGCCAAGACCGAAAAAGGCTCGACAAGTGCGGTCGAACGTGAAGATTACCTCACTGTGTTCTTCGATATTAATGGCATAGTGCATCATGAATTTCTACCATCAGGTGAAACGTTCAATAAGGAGTACTACCTACAAGTTCAACGCCGTTAGCGTGAAGCAATCCGAAAAAAACGCCCAGATCTGTGGAAAAACAACTCATAGCTTTTGCACCACGATAATGCACCAGCTCACACTTCATTGCTTGTTCGTGAATTTTTGGCCAAAAACAGTACTGTAACGATGCACCAGTCTCCATATTCGCCAGACATGGCTCCGTGTGACTTTTTCCTATTTCCAAAAATAAAGAGAACCTTAAAGGGCCGTCGTTTTACAGCCGTAGATGACATTAAAAGCGTTTCGCTGAAAGATCGAGTTTGAGAAATGTTTCGAGGATTGGAAGAAGCGCTGGCACAAGTGCATAATCTCCAATGCGGACTATTTTGAAAGTGACATCAGTGTAGAAGATTAAATAAATATTTTGTTCAAAAAATTAAAATTCTCGTTACTTTCTGAACACACCTCGTATATATATATATCCTAACACACACACACACACACACACACACACACACACACACACACACACACACACACACACACACACACACACACACACACACACACACACACACACACACACACACACATATATATATATATATATATATATATATATATATATATATATATATATATATGTTATGTATACATATATATCCTAAAACACACACACACACACACACACACACACACACACACACACACACACACACACAAACATGCAGTAGAAATAAAGGTTATACTTATTGTTATTTTCCTCAATCGTTAAAAGACAATTCCAAGACAGTGTGATTGCAGCATTGCAATTTAAACAAAACGACACAGACACAATCTGAAAGCTTCCGTTCGTTTAAGACGTGCCTTTGGCAAGTTTTGATTTTGTATTCTATTTCCCAGCCTGTGAATGGAAACATTCATTGAAACAGTATCGCTTAATCAAACCACACAGTTTGTGTTTAAACGAAAATCTTTTATATAACTGAGGCCCGTAGGGATAAATGAATCTATTTTAGTGACTACACTCGGCTTCAATATTGAACATTAGTTAATATTGAATTTATGTAAAAGTTTTCGATTAAATTTTTAAATGCATAGGAATAACGTAAACATTGAAAGATTATAGCTGTGTATTTTTATATGTGACAAAACATGTAATACACAAAGCGTTTCCTGTTTGTAAAAATATAGATTTATGGTAAATTGCTTAAATGCAAAGCCAGACTAAAAAAGCATTTAATATATTTTTTGAAGATTTTATATTAAATATCTCGAGACGAATGTTAACCCCCCCAAAATGTCTCCACACATAAACGAACGAAAGAATATACACTTCCTTCGATTGCTTCTTGAGACTTGACAACAAAAACACAGGAAAATTCAACGTTTATAAACACTGTGGTATTTTCAATAGTCAATTGCATTTTCAATAGTCAGTTGCATTTTCAATAGACAGTTGAATTTTCAATAGTCAATTGCATTTTCAATAGTCAGATGCATTTTCAATAGTCAGTTGCATTTTCAATAGTCAGTTGCATTTTCAATAGTCAGTAGCATTTTCAATAGTCAGTAGCATTTTCAATAGTCAGTTGCATTTTCAACAGTCAGTTGCATTTTCAATAGTCAGTTGCATTTTCAATAGTCAGTTGTATTTTCAATAGTCAGATGCATTTTCAATAGTCAGTTGCATTTTCAATAGTCAGTTGCATTTTCAATAGTCAGTTGCATTTTCAATAGTCAGTTGCATTTTCAATTGTCAGTTGCATTTTCAATGGTCAATTGCATTTTCAATAGTCAGTTGTATTTTCAACAGACAGTTGCATTTTCAATAGACAGTTGCATTTTCAATAGTCAGTTGCATTTTCATTAGTCAGTTGCATTTTCAATAGTCAGTTGCATTTTCAATGGTCAATTGCATTTTCAATTGTCAGTTGCATTTTCAATAGACAGTTGCATTTTCAATAGTCAGTTGCAATTTCAATGGTCATAGTCAGTTGCATTTTCAATAGACAGTTGCATTTTTAACAGTCAGTTGCATTTTCAATGGTCAATTGCATTTTCAATAGTCAAATATGAGTGGTTCAAAAATAATTTATGTAATGTACAATATAGAAATTGGATAATTTCATTATTAAGTAAGAATATGAAGGTAATTCGAATCAAATTAAAAAGAATATAACAGAATACAAAGTATCACAAAAACCTTTAACATGAAAACATATTTTAATATTGTATATCCTAAAAGAAATATGACAATATTCCTCAACTTTTTAAAAGTAGAGGATTGTTTTCTTAGTACTAAAAAGTTTAATAATCTTATAAATAAAAATATAAAAGTTCGCAAAAATCCTAAATCTTCAAAAATTCTTCACTGATTGCTTGAAATTTTTACAGAATGTTGCATTCGAATATGCGAATATATTTTTATATACGTATTATGTTTTTATATAGATTCACACCTGTGACAGGTAAAAATATACACTTTTTAAATACAGCACACTTTTGTTGGATGTAAAAGTAACACACACTATGGTAAATATTTTACTTTTTTCACGGTTCCGCTTTGCGGTCCATTTATGATTTAAAAATTTCAAGTTTTACGATTTAAGTGATTCCAAATGCATTGTTCAATTTAGCCAGACTGAACCACAGCACCGCGTGGCAGGTTACAGCTAGTTATAAATAAATGTATATTTTTATTAGTACATTACCACCGTTCAAAGTATACGAGATGTGTTGAGAGAGTAACGAGAATTTTTAAATTTCGCTGGCTTGGAGAGTCCGATTGTCAAACATTTTTTTATGTTGGTATACATGCCCTTGAAGTATGATAAAACTTTCGGCTGTTTTCATTGTTGACTTTGTCTGTGACAACCACTAAGGTTAGACGCGTTTTTATGAGCTCGGCGATTTTCGTTTGTTAAAAGAAATGGATCAAAGAATTTGTATCAAATTTTGCGTAAAAAATGGAATAAAGTGTAACAAAGTGTGTGAAATGTTAACAGAGGCCTATAAACAGGTGACGAAATTTGGTTTACTGATATGACGTCGAAACTAAGGCTCAATCATCCCAGTGGAGGCATTCTGGCTCGCCAAGACCGATAAACGCTCGACAAGTGCGGTCGAACGTGAAGGTTATGCACACTGTGTTCTTCGATATTAATGGTATAGTGCATCATGAATTCTTGCCACCAGGTGAAACTGTCAATAAGTACTACCTACAAGTTCAATGCCGTTTGCGTGAAGCAATCCGAAAAAACGCCCGGATCTGTGGAAAAACAATTCATGGCTTTTGCACCACGATAATGCACCAGCTCACACTTCATTGCTTGTGCGTGAATTTTTGGCCAAAAACAGTTCTGTAACGATGCCCAGCCTCCATATTCGCCAGACATGGCTCCGTGTGACTTTTTCCTATTTCCAAAAATAAAGAGAACCTTAAAGGACCGTCGTTTTACAGCCGTAGATGACATTAAAAGCGCATCGCTGAAAGATCGATTTTGAGAAGTGTTTCGAGGATTGGAAGAAGCGCTGGCACAAGTGCATAATCTCCAATGGGGACTATTTTGAAGGCGACATCAATGTAGAAGAATAAATAAATATTTTGTTCAAAAAATTAAAATTCTCGTTACTTTCCTGAACACATCTCGTATAGTAAACGTAAAAAATCGATTATGATGGATGTATCAGCTTTTAGGCCTTAAGGGACCTAGATTTTGAACTTATGGGTTTTCACGAGGGATGGTTTTTCATTGGAAGTCGGTTTCTTTGTGCAGCTGGACTGTACGCTAAACAAACTGAACACGTTTGTATGCAAGTGTTCATTTAAAATTCAAACCGTTTTTACAAAAAAAACTAAAAATTAAGCAAAATTCTATTTATTCAAATCAACACTTACAATTTTGATAAAATTCAACTCAAATGTTGACCTGACCTTCCTGCAGACCTAGACTTCAAGTATGTAAAGGAGATAATACAAGACTGCGCCTCTCGGCACGAGAAGAGACATCAACATTCGACCGTCGAAGCCATCCAACTCTTAGATGTGGAATTGGACAACAGACGACTTAAGCGTCATAAGCCGTGATTTAGTTCACTAAGTCCAATACATGTTATAGATCAATTACTCATTTACTCTGTAAGGTTAATATTGTAATAAATAAATAAATGAAAAACAAACAAAAAACAAAAAAATGTTGACCAATAATACTCAAACAAAAAGTACTCAAAACGTTTGAGAGATAATAAGCAAATATCAAAAAATGCACAAAATATATAAACATATGTTCCTCAAAATTTAATCATAAAACTAAATTTGAAACTTTATTTGCAAAATTTCAAACTTAAAAACAAAAATTCGAAGATAAGAGTAAATAAAAGAAAACTGTTTTAAAATCCCGCAAATCTAATTTTCAAACAGATCCGAATTTTAGTTCTGAAAAACAAAAATAAATTGAAAACATTTCACAAGAATTTAGAATCAAATACATTTTAATCAAAGATCCTTGTCAACGCTTAAAGGGACAAGGAAAATGTGGGAGAATTGGATAGGAAAATCAAAACAGGAACAGAGAAGACTGAGGAAATGATGATATTGCAATAATAGACGGCATATGAGACTACAGTTGACCCTTGTAGCAACAAGGGAGAGATAAAAGTTGTTTATAAAAGTTGTTCAATAAAAGTTGTTTATTGAAATATAATGTAACTTTATTAATTCTAGTTGTTTGTCGACGTTTAACATTTATTGCGACAGTTTTCTTGCAATAAAATTCACTTTTTTGTCAATTTCTTCTTCGCAGAAATTTTATCACTCAATGAAATAAATGCTCACAGTACAATTTCAATATCGACCATTTCGATTTGTATTTTCAAATTTGCAAAAAGAGCGAAACAATTTTATACAAACAAATTATCTTATGCTAAATAGCTACTACTACAGGATTTTATCGTGGGAAATTTCGCTAGCGTTTTCCTTGTATTCGAGGACAGTTGACAATAAAGTACCGAGAAACAGTAACAAAACACAGAAACCCAAAGCAAACGTTCTCGAGGCCGTAAGGGAATTGTGCAAGTTTGTAACTGGCAGTCACCCGTGAGGCAGATGTTTTGAAATTTTCTGTCAACGAGCAGGACTCCTTGTGCAGATGATCCTTGATACTTTGGATGCGCAGGTTTAATCGTTGAAGACTGCCTAACGGTTAAACTTAACATCTATCAACTTAACGCCTATCAATCTATCTCTCATACCAGTGATGAAATATTGGATTTGTGGTTATGATTCTCAGGCGAATATTTAAAATATTTTCTTCGACATTCACGAGATTGTCCACAAGGCAATCTTATTTCTGATAAAAAGATTTCAAATATGTTTAGTCTTAAAGTAGCTCTTAGAAAACCTCGCAAACAGAGAAAATTTAAAAAACGGTTTCTTAATTTTTTTTTTCTTAAGGCCACGTGGGACCACTTTGAGTCAATATTTCGGTCTCTTCTTCATATCCGTATTAGTGCACTGTGAGGATTTCAACTTCTTCTTCCTCCAATACTCCTTCATCCTACCCGATCTCCTCCTGACCTCGTCTGATACCTCTACCGTCCTTCGTCGTTCCGGCTTTCCTACGTCAAACCTGATGTTTTTCAGAATGTTTCTGATTCTGTTCTGTCCGGTGCATCCTCGATCCGCAAACCGATCTCTTGCAGATTTTTCAGAGTCTGCGAGACTCTGTCCTTGGGTCTTCCTATTAATATTTCTCGTGACCAGCTGTTTCAGAATCCTGCTTTTGGGCATCGTTAGGATGTGGAAGAGATGGGCAATTCTTCGTTTTTCATAACGCTTGTAATTGAGTCCACCTGTTTATGCACTTGGTAGCTACTCTCCAGAAACCATCTTTCTGGTAACTTTTATTTAAACAGGTCCTAATGATTCTTCTCTCGATCTGGTCAGTCCTAGCATTATTCTTGATCTGAAAAAGGGTCTCGCAGGCGTAGAGTGCTTCTGCGAGAACCACAGAACTGTAGTGTCTTACTTTGGACTTTATCGAGAGACTTTTTTTGTTGTAAGTTGACCACGTTAAAAATTGCGCTTCATTTATTTTCCTTTATCTTACCTCTTTTGAAATTCTGATTTCACTGTCATAACCAGTATTAAATTCTGCTTCTTAAACTTTCAGATTACATTGAAAGTATGTCATCAATGAAATTCTGTCATCAATGAAATTCTGTCATCAATGAAATTCTGACCGTTATCAATGAAATTCTGACTGTTATCAATGAAATTCTGATTTTTATCAATGAAATTCTGACTGTTATCAATGAAATTCTGACTTTTATCAATGAAATTCTGACTGTTATCAATGAAATTCTGACCGTTATCAATGAAATTCTGACGATTATAAATGAAATTCTGACCATCATCAATGAAATTCTGGCTGTTATAAATTAAATTCTGATTGTTATCAATGAAATTCTGACGATTATAAATGAAATTCTGACCATCATCAATGAAATTCTGGCTGTTATCAATGAAATTCTGACTGTTATCAATGAAATCCTGACTGTCATAAATGAAATTCTTACAGTCACCAATGAAATTCTGACTGTTACCAATGAAATTCTGACCGTCATCAATGAAATTCTGACTGTCATAAATGAAATTATTGCTGTTATCAATGAAATTCTGACTATTATCAATGAAATCCTGACTGGTATCAATGAAATTCTGACCGTAATAAAAGAAATTCTGACTGTTATCAATGAAATTCTGACTGTCGTCAATGAAATTCTGACCGTCATCAATGACATACTGACTGTTATCAATTAAATTCTGACCGTCATCAATGAAATTCTGACTGTTATAAATGAAATTCTGACTGTCATAAATGAAATTCTTACAGTCACCAATGAAATTTTGATTGGTATCAATGAAATTCTGACCGTCATCAATGAAATTATGGCTGTTATCAATGAAATTCTGACTGTTATCAATGAAATCCTGACCGTCATCAAAGAAATTCTGACCGTTATAAATGAAATTCTGACGGTCGTCAATGAAATTATGACCGTTATCAATGACATTCTGACTGTTATCAATGAAATCCTGACCGTCATCAAAGAAATTCTGACCGTTATAAATGAAATTCTGACTGTCGTCAATGAAATTATGACCGTTATCAATGACATTCTGACTGTTATCAATGAAATTCTGACCGTCATCAATGAAATTCTGACTGTTATAAATGAAATTCTGACTGTTATCAATGAAATCCTGACTGTCATAAATGAAATTCTTACAGTCACCAATGAAATTCTGACTGTTACCAATGAAATTCTGACCGTCATCAATGAAATTCTGACTGTCATAAATGAAATTATTACTGTTATCAATGAAATTCTGACTATTATCAATGAAATCTGACTGGTATCAATGAAATTCTGACCGTAATAAAAGAAATTCTGACTGTTATCAATGAAATTCTGACCGTCATCAATGAAATTCTGACTGTTATAAATGAAATTCTGACTAGTATCAGTGACATTCTGACTGTCGTCAATGAAATTTTGACCGTCATCAATGAAATTCTGACCGTTATAAATCAAATTCTGACTGTTATAAATGAAATTCTGACTGGTATCAATGAAATTCTGACCGTAATAAATGAAGTTCTAGCTGTTATAAATGAAATTCTGACTGTCGTTAATGAAATTATGACCGTTATCAATGACATTCTGACTGTATTCAATGAAATTCTGACCGTCATCAATGAAATTCTGACTGTTATCAATGAAATTCTGACCGTCATCAATGAAATTCTTACAGTCACCAATGAAATTCTGACCGTCATCAATGAAATTCCTACTGTTATCAATGAAATTCTGATAGTCATCAATGAAATTCTGACCGTCATCAATGAAATTCCTACTGTTATCAATGAAATCCTGACCGTCATCAAAGAAATTCTGACCGTTATAAATGAAATTCTGACTGTCGTCAATGAAATTATGACCGTTATCAATGACATTCTGACTGTTATCAATGAAATTCTGACCGTCATCAATGAAATTCTGACTGTTATAAATGAAATTCTGACTGTTATCAATGAAATCCTGACTGTCATAAATGAAATTCTTACAGTCACCAATGAAATTCTGACTGTTACCAATGAAATTCTGACCGTCATCAATGAAATTCTGACTGTCATAAATGAAATTATTACTGTTATCAATGAAATTCTGACTATTATCAATGAAATCCTGACTGGTATCAATGAAATTCTGACCGTAATAAAAGAAATTCTGACTGTTATCAATGAAATTCTGACCGTCATCAATGAAATTCTGACTGTTATAAATGAAATTCTGACTAGTATCAGTGACATTCTGACTGTCGTCAATGAAATTTTGACCGTCATCAATGAAATTCTGACCGTTATAAATCAAATTCTGACTGTTATAAATGAAATTCTGACTGGTATCAATGAAATTCTGACCGTAATAAATGAAGTTCTAGCTGTTATAAATGAAATTCTGACTGTCGTTAATGAAATTATGACCGTTATCAATGACATTCTGACTGTATTCAATGAAATTCTGACCGTCATCAATGAAATTCTGACTGTTATCAATGAAATTCTGACCGTCATCAATGAAATTCTTACAGTCACCAATGAAATTCTGACCGTCGTCAATGAAATTCCTACTGTTATCAATGAAATTCTGATAGTCATCAATGAAATTCTGACCGTCATCAATGAAATTCCTACTGTTATCAATGAATTTCTGACCGTCATCAATGAAATTATGACTGTTATCAATGAAATTCTGACCGGAATCAATGAAATTATGACTGTTATCAATAAAATTCTGATCGTCATTTATGAAATTCTGACTGTCATAAACGAAATTCTTAATTTCTACTGATTTAAATTTGTTTTATTTATGTACGGTTAACACTTACATAAATAAAATGAATAGACTTGACTAGACGTTATTCTGCATGTTTGCAAGTTGTTGGTTTTTTATTTTTTATTTTTTTTTTTTTTTACGTCCGACTATTGTGCACACTTGGGTTAATGCAGACGATGGGATTATTTATACCATATGAAAATGCCAAGCCCTGGCCGGGGATCGAACCCTGGTCCTCGGGGTAAAAACCCAGTAGGCTATCAACTAGGCCACCGAGGCGGCACGTTTGGTTTTTGGAGAAGTTTATTGAAATTATCATAAAAATTTCACAACTGATAAATTTAGAAAATTGATTATTAGCTAAAAAAAATTCACAGTATTTATAATACAAAAGAAAAGAGGAGACACCATGTTAGTCGTACACTGATGCGCGTTGATGTGTGAACTACCCAGCTCATCGAGCGCCATATTGTCATCTACTGCACAGGACATTGCTGCTTCCCCTTCCCGCTATCTTCTGAAAATACAAGATGATATACGCAACTTCTCCTAAAATACGGCGATTAAAAAATTGTGCACTTATTAGACAAATTTAAAACGTATAGTACGACAAAAGCATATAAAACTTTAAAAAATACTCTGAAAACAGAAAATAGCCACAAAAAGGAAAGATTTATTTATTAGATTTTTGTTAATAGCCAAGTTCTCAAAACGTATTTTTTTGTAAAGACATTTACTTTAATTGTTTTTGCGACAAATTTAAACAAATTTGTTCATGCATAAATACGTTATAATGACTATTTCTGCATTAAAAAAAAGATATTATTTTCGGTAAATTTACTGGATTAATTGATTTTGCGTGGAGGACTACCGCCTTTATTGCAGATAGGCCTAATAGTGTCCTAACAGTATGCTGAGAGTCAAATTACTTCCTGTTATTAGTTTGTATTTATTGGCAAATTAATCATACTGGACCCATGTCTGTGATGAAATTAGTACAAAAGTATTATTCTTTTGTGACCTTGAAATACTGAACGAAAAATTAACTTTGGCGTCAATTATAACGGCACGTTAGTTTGGATATGTTAAATACTTCATTTGTGCCTTTTTAAATAATTCAATTAAATGTATGACTTTTCGTTTACTGCTTTTGTACGTAGTGGTGAAAACAAAGCTGCTAATTTCTAACACTGTAAAGTTCCAAAGAACTACTGTAACGAAGTGATTTAAACCCTAGTTTAATTAAGTTTAGATAAGCTAAGTAAACAAAACTTGATAATCTCTAATGTACAGATATGCACTAAATAAACAAGATAACATCTTACCCCACTGTCAGCAGCAATACCCCACCATCAGAACCAGAGTATATAAGCAGCTGCACAGCGCTCCAGAAGGTAGTCTAGTCTATGAACCTCCATAAAAGCGACTAATGTGATACTCACATAGTCACTTTCATCAAAAATTCAAATTCTCAATAAAAATCCAAGCCCAACCCACATCTTCATCCCTCACCTAGACAGGACGCAATAAAGCCACTACATAAATCATACATTGTAAATGTTATAAACAGAAACAAGATTGCTATCTGGGGAGATTGATTCTCTCCTGCCACTCGCCAAGAGTCCAGAAGGTAACTGACCGAATCTCCGTGGTTCGTCAGGAACGAAACCATACGCCACGGCCTCAAAGCCCCCACACTCGAGGAATTTACCCTCAAACTTTCAAAAAATCTAGCTTCGCGAGCAGAAGGCTCCAAACACGCGCATCTGTCAGCCATTGTGACAGATCCCGCTCCCCCACTACGATATAGAAAAAGGCCTCTGTATCTAGTCTACGAACCCCCATGAAGTGGCTCATGTGAAAATCGCATAGTCACTCTTCTACAAAACACACCTTCAAAAATCCAAGCCCAACCCACATCTTCATTCCTCACCTAGACAAGATGCAATAAAGCCACGATATGCCTGTTCAAGAACCTGTGTCACTGCGGCTCTTCGCCGACGACTCCATGTTCTATTATTCTTCAATGAACCTCGAGTTTGGGGCCAAAAACGTTCAACATCAGTTGGACCTATTGGAGCCATGGTTTCGTAGGTGGAGAATTGCAGTGAATGCAGATAAAACAGAAGCCATCGCCTTTACGAAGAAACTACATCCTCCCAAAACTATACTTCAAATCAACAATACTATCATAGCATGGAAACCTAAAGTCAGATACCTAGGTGTCACGCTTGACAAACGACTGACTTTTGCCCCACATGTCAAGCAAACTATAGGCAGAGCTACTGCGGCTCGCAGTAAGCTTTTTCCTGTTCTTGCGAACAAAAGCCCAATACCACTAAGAATCAGGCTGACTATGTATAAAATGTACATCAGACCCATTCTTACTTATGCAGCTCCGGCTTGGTACTCCCTCATCTCTAACTCTCGAAGGAAACGGCTGGAATCCTTCCAAAACCGCTCCCTACGTTTACTGACTGAATCCCCGTGGTTCGTCAGAAACGAGATCATGCGCCACGGCCTTAAAGTCCTCACACTCGAGGAATATTCCCTCACACTCACCGAAAACCTAGCTTCGCGAGCAGAAAGCTCCACGCACGCGCATCTGTCCGCCATTGTGACAGATCCCGCTCCCCCACTAAGATACAGAAAAAGGCCTCTGTGTCTAGTCTACGAACCTCTATAAAGCGACTAATGTGACACTCACATAGTCACTTTCTTCAAATTAAATTCTCAATAAAATCCAAGCCCAACCCACATCATCATTCCTCACCTAGACAAGACGCAATAAAGCCACTCGCACATCATATATTGTAAATGTTTTTAACAGTAAACAAGATCGCTATCTGGGGAGATTGACTCTCCTGCCACTGACCAAGTCCAGAAGGCTTCGTCAGGAACGAAACCATACGCCACGGCCTCAAAGCCCCCACACTCGAGGAATTTACCCTCAAACTTTCAAAAAATCTAGCTTCGCGAGCAGAAGGCTCCAAACACGCGCATCTGTCATCCATTGTGACAGATCCCGCTCCCCCACTACGATACAGAAAAAGGCCTCTGTATCTAGTCTACGAACTCCCATGAAGTGGCTCATGTGAAAACGCATAGTCACTCTTCTACAAAACACACCTTCAAAAATCCAAGCCCAACCCACATCTTCATTCCTCACCTAGACAAGACGCAATAAAGCCACTTATATTACAAACATAGTAAATGTTGTCCAACAGAAACAATATTGTTGCAGGGGAGAATTTCTCCCGCCACTGACCGACTCCAGAAGGCAGTTGGGGTCCCCAGCCCAAACTCTACCTAACTTCCTATCCTGATGCGGTACCGGCGTGCTGAGCCGATAACCTACTCCGGCCCGAACTCCACCTACCGACCGACCTATCCTAGTGCGGTACCGACTTGTTGAGCCGACTGTATATCCGTGGACTATACCGGCGTGCTGGGCCAATAACCTACTCCGGTTTGAACTCTACCTACCGACCGACCTATCCTAGTGCGGTACCGGCCTGTTAAGCCGACTGTACATCCGTGGACTATATCGGCGTGCTGAGCCGATAGTCATTCCTTCCTCGGAGTTATACCGGCGTGTTGAGCCGATAACTTATTTAGTTCCTCTCCTGTCTCTATGCTGTAACGACACATCAGGCTGTCGACTTCCGATTCCGAAGAACAGCAAGTTGAGCCGACTGGAATCCCCGTCGACACAGACCCTGTTAGGTCTATGCCAGTTCCGTATCAAGAGTTAAGCAACGACGTGTGGTGTCAGCTACTCTTCCGTTTGAGAAGTCCAGCGCAGATCGCCAGACAGTCAGCCGTCTCCGAGTTCAGTGGCAAAAAGTGTTCAGAGGACGACCAGAGGGTAGAATCGTGTATTTAGCCTACCCGACAGTGTAATACGGCAAACCGCCAGGAAACTACATTGAAAAGTCAACTGAATTAGTAGCAACAGAAATCAAAGGTGATAGGACTCTAAGGACTGGGAAAGAAGACAACCAGTAACAGTTACAGACAATAGAAGAAATAATACAGAGATTAATGTAAATATGTTCCTATTAAATTAAATAAATAAAGAAAAGTTAAACCGAAAACTGCAGCTCTAATATAATAGAACCCACTCCAAAGAGTGTATCTGGGTTAAAGAGATTTAAAAGCATCTTCGACTCTGTAAGCAGGTGAACTGTGTTACACTACGAGTGTTTACAGCTACTGACGTTAATCTATAAACACAATTTTATCTATTTAGGTTATTTTTGTTTTATTTTTTTAATTTTAGGCAAATAAAGCTATACCTAAATTTATCGTATTTTCCAATTCCTACTATCAGTTCACACTCTCCCTCCCTACATTTACTAGCATTACCCGTCGCGGCTTCGCCCACGAAACTTAAACTGTTTCATTAATGTAATAATTTAGAAACATAAAAAAATATATTAATAAAAGCGTGATCATCTAAACTCGTGATTATTTTACAGTGAATATGAAAAAATATTACAACCTGAATATATTGTTTTATTGTCTTCAAACGTGTTCCATTCGAATTTAAGAAAAATCTGATAAAAAATATTTTTCTAAAATACAAACATTTTTATATTTTTGTGTTCGGATTCATACAATAGGATGAATTCGGGGAGGATGCTAAATTACTTGTATCATAATTTGTGTTTTAAAATATTTTGTTCACTTTTAAGAAACACCGATAAAAATATTTTCCCCAATGAAAACACTATTTTTCTATAATTATACCTCTTTTTATATTTTTATTCTATTAGGTAAATATTGAAATATGTGTTTCATTATTTGTGTTTCATAGCATATTTCTTGAATATATGGATCCAAACGAATATTTCTTCAATTTGAAAAATGTAAACTCCTTTTTTACATTTTCTACTCCATTTCAATCTCTTTAGGGGATGAGTTTTGAGAGATGGTGAAAAATAAATTTCATTACTTATATTTAAGAGTGACTATGTTACGTTTTAAGGTAAGACGAAAAACATATTTTTCCAATAAAATTGTTGTACATCATTTTTACCTCTTTAGGGGTTGAATACTGGAAAATCGTGTTTCAGTGCACCCCAACATTTGGTGGTAACCCTAAAAATTTCAAATCTTTACCTATTATAGTCTCGGCTGTACGTTGATTATTAAAGTTGAACTGTGTAAGTAGTTTAATGGCGTTGAAATCAAATTTTTGCAAAATCTTTTCTTAATGCACATCGACATTGTTGAAAGATGGTGAAAATTTTAAGTCTCTAGTTATAATAGATTATTATGTATACTGTACGTTGATTATTAAAGTTGGACTGGGTAAGTAGTTTAATGGCGTTAAAATCAAATTTGTGTATAATCCGTTCTTAGTGCACATCGACATTGTTGAAATAAGGTGAAAATTTAAAGTTATTTATATAACATTAAATTTATAAGTCTCTGGTTATAATAGTCTCGGATGTACGTTGATTATTAAAGTTTGACTGGGTAAGTAGTTTAATGGCGTTAAAATCAAAATTTTGCAAAATCCTTTCTCAGTGCATCTCGACAATGTTGTAAGAAGGTACCCTGAAAATTTCAAGTCTCTACTATAATAGTATTTGGCTGTACGTTGTTTATTAAGTTTGGATTGGGTAAGTAGTTTAATGGCGTTAAAATCAAATTTTTGAAAAATCCTTTATTAGTGCACCTTGACATTGTTGTAAAAATGTACCTTGAAAATTTCAAGTCTCTAGCTATAATAGTATTGGCTGTACGTTGTTTATTAAATTTGGACTGGGTAGGTAGTTTAATGGAGTTAAAATCACATTTTTTTAAAAATCCTTTATTAGTGCACCTTGACTTTGTAAAAATGTACCTTGAAAATTTCAAGTCGCTAGCTAAAATAGTTTTGGCTCTGCGTTGATTATGAATCAGTCAGTCAGTCAGGACTTCTTTTATATACAGTATTAAGATTTATTTTTATATCTTGTTCAAATTTTCCATCGTTAATAAAATACTTTCTATTCATCCCCTTAAGGTCAATTTTTTTTAACTTGCAGTGGATGACACTTGATGTTAATACAGTTTTTTCAAATATTAATATCGCATATTTGTACAGACTATACGATAGGATTTGATTTTTTTTTGTATATTGTATTATAGCCTTCCTAAGTGTAAGTGTGAGTGTAAAGTTTTAAAGTCGTAAGTGTTGTAGGTGTAAGTGTGTGTTAGACTCGGGTACCGCGAGGGACGTCTAAACCCTCTCAATAGGTACAGCTAGTCTGCACCCCCCTGCGGAGAGGATTCGATTTAAACAACACTTGTGTTCTAAGTAAGTAAATGCCTTAAAAATCCATAACAATATAACAAATGCATTTAGGAAAGAATTTTATGAGCGATGTCTACATTATACGTAATTATAGGTATACAATAGGCACTATCTATCTGTACCTACATTATAAATAATCATGTTGGTTTTATGAATCGTAGCCGCCTTGGTGGCCTAGTGGATAGCGTACTAGGCTTTCACCCCGAGGATTCCCGGCGAGGGCTTGGCATTTTCATACGCTATACATCATCCCATCGTCTGCATTAGCCCAAGTGTGCACAACAGTCAGACGTTAAACACCAAAAACAAAACAAAAAATTATGAATCGTAGCACTCAGCTGTCTCGCTGACGTGACGGAAGTGCATTTTAAAACCTAAGTAGGAACTGACTTAATTTTTTTTATTATTTGTTTTAATTATCAGCATTTAGTACAGAAACTCTCGTAGGTCCTCTCTATCTCCTTAAACCAGTTCAGTTTGGTTTTCTTATTGCGGAAAAAGTCGAAGATCCTTTTGTTATCCTTTTCGGGTCCATTCGTAGGATGTGACCATAGAAGTCAATCCTCCTTTTCTTTATTGTATGGGACATCTTTTCGGTCCTCCTATACAGGGTCTCATTACTAATGTGCACAAGTTTATTATTATAGAATTTGGGACCTAGAATTTTCCGTAGAATTTTTCTTTCTTTGATCTCCCACTTTTCCATTGGTCCATAAGTCGTTATGGACAACGTTTCCGCAGCGTAAAGGGCTTCAGGCTTGACTACAGTATTATAATGTCTTATCTTGGCCTTCCAGGAGAGTGATTTTTGTTATAGGTGTCTTTTGTGAGCTGGAAAGCTATTTCCATTTTGTTTCGTCTAGATTCCATGGCTTTCTTCTCTAGACCATTCCAGCTGATCCACTCTCCCGAGGTACTTGAAATCCCTGACAATCTCCATTTTCTGTTCCCCACTTTCAAATATTTTGGAGGATTCTTAATGTTTGTTATTATTTTGGTCTTTCCAAAGGCGATTTTGAGGCCTACCTTCCCCGCTAACATTACGTTTCTATTGGAGAAGTTTTTTTTTTTTAATTCGAGTACAATTTAAAATACGCTTCAACAACGGAACCAAATAAAACCACATCTGTTTAACAATACGTAATCTGAATTTGAATCACAATACTGAGTAAGTTTTATATATTTTAACTGCCGACATGAAACAAAATTAAACATCCAATCTGTGATTTGTTTTGTTTCAGTCCAACGCCTGCAATAAAACGGAGCTATTGGCAAACAGTTGAAAATAAAAACAGCCAAGATATCATTGAACTAATAAGCAGCAATAAAATCAGATTATACTGGCACAAGGTTGAATCTGCGACATTGGAGCATTGTAAGATATGGCAAGCAAATTAACTTCTTCGGTCTGGAACGAATCCAACGAATTGGACTTCCTCGGATTTCAAATAACAAGTGTGTTTGTGATACAAATTGTACAAGACGTTGAAAAGGTATTAGCAATATGTACGGTATTTATCTACTGGAATAAATAACTTTGTAAGAGTGGTTTTTTTTTAACAGATTTGACTAAAAATTGCTATAGGGGAGTCCAGGGTTAGTGGTTACATTTTACACTTATTATTTTCCAGTGAACATAGATATTAATATAGAGATTTCAAAGTTTTACCATGAAACAAGTATACAATTAGATACTTAGTGGTATTTTTAAATATTACAAGGTGTGTTCAGAAAGTAACGAGAATTTTAATTTTTTGAACAAAATATTTATTTAATCTTCTACACTGATGTCACTTTCAAAATAGTCCGCATTGGAGATTATGCACTTGTGCCAGCGCTTCTTCCAATCCTCGAAACACTTCTCAAAATCGATCTTTCAGCGATGCGCTTTTAATGTCATCTACGGCTGTAAAACGACGGCCCTTTAAGGTTCTCTTTATTTTTGGAAATAGGAAAAAGTCACACGGAGCCATGTCTGGCGAATATGGAGGCTGGGGCATCGTTACAGTACTGTTTTTGGCCAACAATTCACGAACAAGCGATGAAGTGTGAGCTGGTGCATTATCGTGGTGCAAAAGCCATGAATTGTTTTTCAACAGATCCGGGCATTTTTTTCGGATTGTTTCACGCAAACGGCGTAAAAACTTGTGGTAGTACTCCTTATTAACCGTTTCACCTGGTAGCAGGAATTCATGATGCACTGTGCCATTAATATCGAAGAACACAGTGAGAATAACCTTCACGTTCGACCGCCTTTTTCGGTCTTGGCGAGCCAGAATGCCTCCACTGGGATGATTGAGCCTTAGTTTCGACGTCATATCCGTAAACCCATATTTCGTCACCTGTTATAATTCGTTTCAGTAATTCTACATCGTCACTGACTTCATTTAGTGACTCCTGAACAACTTCCATTCGCCGCTGTTTTTGTTCAAAATTCAAAAATTTTGGAACGATTTTTGCTGCCACGCGTTTCATACACAAAACACTGGAAACAATGTCATGACATGATCCAATCGATATACCAACATCATCAGCGACCTCTCTAATTGTGATTCGGCGATTGTTCATAACTATTTCTTTCACTTTTTCCACGTTTTCATCGGTTGTTGATGTACTGGGGCGTCTAGGGCGTTCGTCATCTTCAACGTCTTCACGGCCTTCTTCGAAACGCTTATACCACTCGTAAACTCTTGCTTTACTCACAGCAGACTCACCATAGGCCTTTGTTAACATTTCACACACTTTGTTACACTTTATTCCATTTTTTACCCAAATTTGATACAAATTCTTTTATCCATTTCTTTTAACAAACGAAAATCTCCGAGCTCATAAAAACACGTCTAATCTTAGTGGCTGTCACAGACGAAGTCAACAATGAAAACAGCTGAAAGTTTTATCATACTTCAAGTGCATTTTTATCAACATAATAAAAAAAATGTTTGACAATCGGACTCTCCAAGCCCGCGAATTTAAAAATTCTCGTTACTTTCTGAACACACCTCGTATACATTATATAATTAAGTTGTATTTATTTTTAATTTATGAAAGCTAGAACGAATTAACAATTTGCTCCACTGTGAGGCTGGTTTTTACTGAGTCGGGGAACATTGTTACAGTAATACTGATTGATGAAATAAAAGAAAGAGAATGAATTAGTTGAGATAAATTAAATGTCTTTTTTTAATTTAACATGATTTTAAATGACTACAAAGAAGCTTAAATATTAAAAATGTAATACAGAATTAAGTCAACTTGAAAAACTGTTTAACTCAAAATTAATAATCATTTAAATATCTACTATTGTAATATTTATTATTAAAATTTTTAACCCAAAGACACAGCTGAAGAACAGTGCTTACATACACAAAATAAATCATCCCTCCCACATCGGAGTTTGTGTAAAATAATAACTGATAAATAAGAATTATATTCGCAAGTATTTATTGAAGTAATTCTAAATCTTTTTATAGTCTTCTTCTTTTCTGCTAGGATTATTATTACTGTGTTCAATATGGATATAGATATAGTTTTTGAAGATGGAGGTTCTCCGAAACGCGTCAACAAAAGTAGAATTGACGAAGCTAGGGAAGGCAGATCATTATACTGAACACAGAAGTAATTCTAGGTTTACAGCATTTTTTAATTAAGGAAAAGATTATATATATATATGTGTGTGTATGTGTGTGTGTGTGTGTGTGTGTGTGTGTGTGTGTGTGTGTGTGTGTGTGTTATTTTATTAAGGCTATTATCGCCTCCCTAAGTGTAAGTGTGAGTGTAAAGTGTTAAAGTCGTAAGTGTAGTGTTGTAAATGTAAGTTTGTGTTAGACTCGGGTACCGCGAGGGACGTCTAACCCTCTCAATAGGTGCAGCTAATCTACACCCCTGCGGGATATATATATATATATCCTGCAGGGGGTGTAGATTAGCTGCACTATTGAGAGGGTTAGACGTCCTCAGGTACCTGAGTCTAACACAAACTTACATTTACAACACTACACTTACGACTTTAACACTTTACACTCACACTTACACTTAGGAGGCGATAATAGCCTTAATATATATATATATATATATATATATATATATATATATATATATATATATATATATATATATATATTGGAAAGAATAACATTAGTGATAAACGCTAAAGTAGAATTGATGAACGATGTCCTGTTTGATTTTTTCATGTCCTGTGAACAGCACTAAATGAGGAACCAATGGAATTCACCTCCATTCGGTATAAATAACAGGTGTGCAAAAGATATTTTTAATCTATAATTTGCCACTAAAACACTTTTTGAAAGGTTAGCTCTCCATAACAGTTTTGTTAGAATCAGAGACTCCGTGTGTACATGATTAGTTGAACAAAAATTGTGTGAAAAACCTGTTTGAATTGCCACCTAAAGTAAGTTGGAAGAACAAAATACGAGTTGTGGCTATAAAATAGACTGACGTAAAAAAAATTATTTTCATTTTATACATAACTAGCACTACCCGTCGCGGCTTTGTCCACGAAACTTAAACTGTTTCAGTAATGTAATAATTTCGAAACATAAAAAAATATATTTATAAAAGCGTGATAATCTAAACTCGTGATTATTTTACAGTGAATATGAAAAAATATTATAACCTGAATATGTTGTTTTATTGTCTTCAAACGTGTTCCATTCGAATTTAAGAAAATCTGATAAAAAATATTGTTGTCCAATACAAACATTTATACCTATTCTATATTTGTGTCCTTTTAGGGGATGAATTCGGGGGAAAATACTGAATTGCGTGTATCATAACTTGTGTTTTAAAATATTTTGTTTACTTTTAAGAAAATTTGATAAAAAATATTTTTCTCCAATTCAAACACTCTTTTTTCTCCCATGATAATTCTTTTTCCATTTTTATTCTTTTAGGGGATGAATTCAGAAAAATGTTGAAATATGTGTTTCATAGTATATTTCTAGAATATAAGATAAAAAAAATAATTTTTCAATACAAAATTGTACCCCTTTTTTATATTTTATACCTTCTTTCAATCTCTTTAGGGGATGCGTTTTGGGGAAAAGGTGAAAAATATATTTCATTACTTATACTTAAGAGTGACTATTTACGTTTTAAGAAGGTCAGATGAAAAACATATTTTTTCCAATAAAAATTGTTGTACCTCATGTTTACCTCTTTAGGGGTTGCATACTGGAAAATCGTTTTTCAGTGCACCCTTTTTCAGTGCCTCTCGACAATGTTGTAAGAATTTACCCTGAAAATCAACGTCTCTAGCTATAATAGTATTGGCTGTACGTTGATTATTAAATTTGGACTGGGTTAGTAGTTTAGTGGAGTTAAAATCATTTTTTTGCAAAATCCTTTCTTGGTACGCGCTTACATATTAAAACGAAGGTATCCTCAAAATTTCAAGTCTCTAGGTTTTATAGTTTGGGCTGTACGTTGATCAGTCAGTCAGTCAGGACATTGCCTTTTAAATAAGAGATTACTTATTATCACCTTCAATATACACCCATTCTCTATCCCTACAACGCTCCATGCGAATTTTCCATTGTTGGAAACAGTGCTGGAAGTCATCATTTGTCAACTCCTTTAGGACTCTTGCCGTTTTCACTTTTACAGCTTCCACGGACTCAAATCTCGTCCCTTTTAATGCAGATTGCACCTTAGAGAAACGATAGAAGTCACATGGTGCAAGGTCTGGTGAGTACGGTGGATGTTCTAACACTGGGATGCTGTACTTGGCCAGGAACCTCTTGACAGATAACGCGGATAAGCTGGCGCATTGTCTTGGTGGAAAACCCATGATTTGTCCTTCATCATTTCGGGTCGTTTTTTCCTTACTCTTTCACGTAGTTTACCAAGTACCTCAAGGTAGTAATATTGAATAGTTTGACCTTCAGGAACCCAGTGAAGGTACACAATCCCACGAATATCGAAAAAAACAATCATCATTGATTTAAATTTTGACTTGCTGATTTTTGCATTTTTGGCTCTCGGTGAAGTTGGGGTCTTCCAATGTATGGATTGGCGCTTTTTTTCCGGATGATACGTAAAAAACAACGATTGATCACATGTTATTATCATTTCCAATAAATTTGGGTCATTTTCAATGGCATCCAAAATGTCAGTACAAATATTTTTGCGAGTTGCTTGTTGTTCAAACGTGAGAATTTTTGTCACCATTTTGGCGCACACTTTTCGCATGTTCAAATTGTCACGTAAAATTTGCCGTACACATTCTTTATCAATGCCTACAGTTTCACCAATTGCACGAATACTTAATCGACGGTCAGACCGAATCAAATTAGCAACTTTTTCGAAATTGTCATCCGTTTTTGACGTCGAAGGGCGACCTGGCCGCGAATCATCTTCAACGTCTTGTCGGCCATCTTGAAAACGCTTAAACCATTCAAAAACAGGTGCCCGCGATAAACATTCACTGCCATACACTACTTTCAGTAAATTATAAGTTTCAGTAGCGGTATTTTCAAGTTTGAAGTGAAATTTAACAATTCGTTGCTCTATTATTACACTAACTATTTTTCCGGCAAAACAAAATAACACTAACGGAAATGAAGGTTATGACTAAACGGTGTTGGTTACACAAGCGAGACTAACTGCATTCTGAAGAGAAAGCTTCACACTAAACAGCTGTCGGTCAGTGGCGGTTGGCGCATGCGCACTTGTTCCGCCGCATCGTCAGTCTTGTTATTTCATAGCCACATCTCGTGGTTTGATGTTAAAGTATTCCGCTGAATATCTCTATGGTGTTGTTTTAAATAATAACAATTAATTAAAGTAAGCGATAGAGGTAAATGTCAAAAATTATCTTGCGATAAAAACATTTTTGTTTATATTTCTTATTAGATAATTTATACCTTTGTTTTTAAGAAATTGTCAGTGTAAATCTTGTCATTAATATAAGACAATGTTCAAAAATCAAATTTAAATCAATTTTATTCTCATAAGCTGCTGAAGTTATCGACGTGTGGAGAACATTTTCAAATTTAAAAAACCGTTTTTGTAACCTCAAAAGTAACTACACCTGGTGGTAGCAATTGTTTTACAATTCTAAAAATGAAACCTTTGTTTTTATTTATTTTTTTTTACGCCTGCTTTTTTCTATCTATTTCTAAGAAGAATTCTTCCCCTCAGGCTGTAGTCTGGCTCAGATCAGGTATTCCCAAGCGTAACAAGGAAAATCTAAAGCTAAAATAAATGTTTCACTTCAAAAACCATCTTTTGAGGTAATATTTATGTGGCATGTAAAATTCATGTATAATGTTGCTCTCATGTCAGAATATGATTGTGTTCTTGACTATATTAATTTATTTTGCAAACATTGGAGCATACATACGCTTCCTCTTCATTATTTTAAAATATACGAAAAACAGTCTAAACTTCAAAAGAACTTTGTTAAAACACTGTTGCAGTAATGTTTCTTTAAGAAGTAAAATTAAAAATAAGTTGTTATACTTTTATAGTAAAAGGTGAACTGTACTTTCATAAGTGAAAATACCGCAATTTCCTTCCCTCGTAATCTCTTTTCAAAACTTCCTTTTCATAGAAGTTTTCTCTCACAGTTTATAAGAATAATCTGAAATGCCTTATATCAAAATAATTACAAGGATATATTTTTGATACGGTTTTTATATATTTTTTTAATTTGTTTCACCCAACTTTGGGGTACACTAAATCAATCACTTTTCAATGTTCTGTGCCTTCATCGTAGCCCAGTATTGCTTCATTCGTTGTGATCTTGCTTTTCTTTCTTCGTCAGAGATCGTTCGCTTGGATTTGACTTTGCCTTGGAACCGTTGTTTCTTGTCCTTGGTTATTGTTTTGGCTGTTCTGTCCATGAGCATAGTGTCAGTGATTTGTAGTTCTGTTATGTCTTTCTCTGTTTCTCTAAACCAAAGTGGTTTGGTTCTTTTATTGTTAAATTAGTCAAATATTTTTTTTGGTTAGTCTATTTTTGTCCATTCGGAGGATGTGCCCATAAAAATCAATTTTCCTTTTTCTTATTGTGTCTGATAGTGTTTCAGTTTTTTTGTAAAGAGTTTCATTCCTGATTATGATCATTTCTTGGGGGGTGACTTCTAGAGCCACGAATTTACACCCAAGGTTATGAGCCCTGGAGGTTATTCTCAGCTGCCCCTAACCTGGAGAACAGACGCTGACCAAAGACAGCACAATTTGGGAACGCCTTTGGATTTGGAATTGAGTGTTGGTGGTGAAACCACCAGGCTCTTCCGCTCGATCCACCGTTGGGAATCCGAGATTCCTCTTCCGCCGTCAGGACCGTTGACAAAGTTTCACCTTGTAACCCAAGGCAGGAGCCCTTACAGCGTGCTACCATCCGGAGCCATATGGATCCCGGTTTTTTTGCGACGTGTTACTCCTCCCCCTCCTCCTTCTTCATCCTTTGCGAGATGAAGCCCCGGGCTTGGGACCGGCAATGGCGGAGTTTTTATAGTTTATTATGCTAAACATTTTTTTTTTATTTTAAGGAGAAAAGCGCATTATCGCCTCCCTAAATGTACGTGTGAGTGTAAAGTGTTAAAGTCGTAAGTGTAAGTGTGTGTTAGACTCGGGTACCGCGAGGGACGTCTAAATCCCCTCAATAGGTGCAGCTAGTCTGCACCCCCCTGCGGGGTTTTTTATGCTAAACAACGATATGGTAACACTGTTTTAAATATTTCCTGTTTTATAATCCGCAAACAATTTATTTCGAAATAAATAAAAACATAAACTTTTCCAGCGAACTATTTTAAATCAAATGGTTGCGCCTTATTCATGACTGTGTAAAATTTCAAAAATAATAAAAGTACACATTGCTGACAGCAAAGTAGAGGATTTGAAAAATTATGTTCCGTTATTTTTTGGAAATTCTTGCCATTACGTCAGCGTCACCGTTGCAATTACCGATTATTACTTTAGCAAAGTTAAACTTTATTGTTTTTAACTTAGGCCACAAATTCACGGAACCAGTGTGTACATAGTATTTATCAAAATGAAGAAGCAACAGTAGCGGTCGAAACCACAAGCTCGGTTCGCCGTATTTATTAGATTGTTAATTAAGCTGCATCGGATGTTTTGCTTCAACAAATCAAAACCGTTTAGCCGCTGTTTAGTTATGGTTTCAATTTGATGAAATGAACTATTTATGAATATTACACCTGTATTCTCTCTCTCTCTCTATATATATATATATATATATATATATATATATATATATATATATATATAAATTTTTACTAGATAGTTTTCTGTAATGTTCATCTTACGTAACGAATGGCAATTCTTTCGATTAAAAACAAAATTTAAATTCAATATTAAAAATATTATGGTTTTATTAAAATATTTCGCTACTTTTGTTGTTTTTAATTCATTTTTTCTTTCCGTTACTAATCGTAATTTAAACATTGGTAAATAATCAGTTACCTTTACAATAAACAGTTAAGTTTGTTTACAAAGCTTGGCTACATATACTGCTTTGTAATTTCATACATACCTTTTGTATTCCTGCTTGTATTTGATGCACACACAAGCCTGCTTGTATTTGATTACATTTGATTTGAGAAACGTTTGGTTTCTAACTGATTCAAAGTCAACGTTCAGCCAAAAACTTGAAATTTTCAGGATATATTAATCCTACCGCGTAAGGAACATTTTCTAATATTCAACCCCTAAGGGTATAAAAATGGGGTACAACAATTTTTATTGGAAAAATTATGTTTTCGATCGGATCTTCTTGAAACTTAATATATTTATTCTAAAACACACGTGAAGACACATATTTTCCCCATTTTCCAAAATTCGTCCCATAAAGGGATTAAAAGGAGAGTAGAAGTGTAAAAAGGGGGTATAAAATTTGTTGGAAAAAAATATTTTTTGTTTCGTATATTCTAGATGAAACACATATATTCATGAAACACAAATAAATGAAACATGTATGTCAGTATTTTTCCGAATTCATACCTTAAAATAAAAATTTAAAAAAGAAGTACAAATGTTTGCATTGGAGAAAAATATTTTTATTGGATTTTCTTAAAATTAAAAAAAAAAATTTTTAACAAATTATTCTCATTTTTCTGAATTCATTTCTTAATAGAACAAAAAAAAAATGAAAAAAGAGGTTTGAATTAGAGAAAGTATTTATTATCGGATTTTCTTAAAACTGAACATAAATATTTTAAAACACAAATATTGAAACACGTATTTCAGAATTTTTACGATTCATCCCCTAAAAGATTACAAAAATAAAAAAGTGTTTTCATTAGAGAAAATATATTTGTATTTGATTTTCTTAAAACTTAACAAAAATATTCTAATCACAAATTATGAAACACGTGCTACAGAATTTGCCATAATTCGTCCCCTAAAAGGGTAAAAAAGAGGTATAAAATTTGCATAACATAATTCGAATTTTTTTGAAACTTAATATAAATTCTCTAAAACACGTATGTCAGCATTTTTCCGAATTCGCTTCCTTTAGTGGTTTACATTGGAAAAATTAATTATATTTTTTACGAATTACTCGTATTATATTACGAGTTTTGGGGCATTCTAATTCGAATGCGACATGTTTGAAGTCAATAAAACATATCTTATTTCGGACATATTGTTTTCATATTCAATGTAAAATAATCACGAGTTTGGTGACGTAAGATCATTCAATATGTGACTAATATGTTGCATTCGATTTAATGTCTATAAACATGGTCCAATTTATTATCACAGACTAATGCGGGTAGCTGCCTACATTAAATACAATATTTGTGTTGTATTTATGTACTTTTTTGTGTTAATAAATTATTAGGTTACTGAAACGGTTTAAGTTTCGTGGTCAAAACCGCGACGGGTAATGCTAGTAACAATATAAAATACTGTTACTATTTCCAGCCAAATAAATTCTGATATAAATTTTATGTTAATGAAATATAATAGTTTACAATTTAATTTTTAATGATCTGTAAGAATTCAACAAAGGTACTGAAAGAGGTAACCAGATTTACGGAATAAAATGTCGATTTATATTGTTTGTAAAAAATCGTTTGAGACTTTTTTGAGACTATAAAAATCGTTTATATTTTTGTTTGAGCCTTTGTAAAAAATCGTTTGAGACTTTTTTGAGACTAAAAAAATCGTTTATATTGTTTGTTTGAGCCTTTGTAAAAAATCGTTTGAGACTTTTTTGAGACTATAAAAATAGTTTATATTTTTGTTTGAGCCTTTGTAAAAAATCGTTTGAGACCTTTTTGAGACTATAAAAATCGTTTATATTTTTGTTTGAGCCTTTGTAAAAAATCGTTTGAGACCTTTTTGAGACTATAAAAATCGTTTATATTGTTTGTTTGAGCCTTTGTAAAAAATCGTTTGAGACCTTTTTGAGACTATAAAAATCGTTTATATTTTTGTTTGAGCCTTTGTAAAAAATCGTTTGAGACCTTTTTGAGACTATAAAAATCGTTTATATTGTTTGTTTCGAGCCTTTGTAAAAAATCGTTTGAGACCTTTTTGAGACTATAAAAATCGTTTATATTTTTGTTTGAGCCTTTGTAAAAAATCGTTTGAGACCTTTTTGAGACTATAAAAATCGTTTATATATTTGTTTGAGCCTTTGTAAAATATCGTTTGAGACTTTTTTGAGACTATAAAAATCGTTTATATTTTTGTTTGAGCATTTGTAAAATATCGTTTGAGACTTTTTTGAGACTATAAAAATCGTTTATATTTTTGTTTGAGCCTTTGTAAAAAATCGTTTGAGACCTTTTTGAGACTATAAAAATCGTTTATATTGTTTGTTTCGAGCCTTTGTAAAAAATCGTTTGAGACCTTTTTGAGACTATAAAAATCGTTTATATTTTTGTTTGAGCCTTTGTAAAAAATCGTTTGAGACCTTTTTGAGACTATAAAAATCGTTTATATTGTTTGTTTGAGCCTTTGTAAAAAATCGTTTGAGACTTTTTTGAGACTATAAAAATCGTTTATATTTTTGTTTGAGCATTTGTAAAATATCGTTTGAGACTTTTTTGAGACTATAAAAATCGTTTATATTGTTTGTTTGAGCCTTTGTAAAATATCGTTTGAGACTTTTTTGAGACTATAAAAATCGTTTATATTGTTTGTTTGAGCCTTTGTAAAAAATCGTTTGAGACTTTTTTGAGAATATAAAAATCGTTTATATTTTTGTTTGAGCCTTTGTAAAATATCGTTTGAGACTTTTTTGAGACTATAAAAATCGTTTATATTGTTTGTTTGAGCCTTTGTAAAAAATCGTTTGAGACCTTTTTGAGAATATAAAAATCGTTTATATTTTTGTTTGAGCCTTTGTAAAATATCGTTTGAGACTTTTTTGAGACTATAAAAATCGTTTATATTGTTTGTTTGAGCCTTTGTAAAAAATCGTTTGAGACTTTTTTGAGACTATAAAAATAGTTTATATTGTTTGTTTGAGCCTTTGTAAAAAATCGTTTGAGACTTTTTTGAGACCATAAAAATAGTTTATATTGTTTGTTTGAGCCTTTGTAAAAAATCGTTTGAGACTTTTTTGAGAATATAAAAATCGTTTATATTGTTTGTTTGAGCCTTTGTAAAATATCGTTTGAGACTTTTTTGAGACTATAAAAATCGTTTATATTGTTTGTTTGAGCCTTTGTAAAAAATCGTTTGTGACTTTTTTGAGAATATAAAAATCGTTTATATTTTTGTTTGAGCCTTTGTAAAATATCGTTTGAGACTTTTTTGAGACTATAAAAATCGTTTATATTGTTTGTTTGAGCCTTTGTAAAAAATCGTTTGAGACTTTTTTGAGAATATGAAAATCGTTTATATTTTTGTTTGAGCCTTTGTAAAATATCGTTTGAGACTTTTTTGAGACTATAAAAATCGTTTATATTGTTTGTTTGAGCCTTTGTAAAAAATCGTTTGAGACCTTTTTGAGAATATAAAAATCGTTTATATTTTTGTTTGAGCCTTTGTAAAATATCGTTTGAGACTTTTTTGAGACTATAAAAATCGTTTATATTGTTTGTTTGAGCCTTTGTAAAAAATCGTTTGAGACTTTTTTGAGACTATAAAAATAGTTTATATTGTTTGTTTGAGCCTTTATAAAAAATCGTTTGAGACTTTTTTGAGACCATAAAAATAGTTTATATTGTTTGTTTGAGCATTTGTAAAATATCGTTTGAGACTTTTTTGAGACTATAAAAATCGTTTATATTGTTTGTTTGAGCCTTTGTAAAAAATCGTTTGAGACTTTTTTGAGAATATAAAAATCGTTTATATTTTTGTTTGAGCCTTTGTAAAATATCGTTTGAGACTTTTTTGAGACTATAAAAATCGTTTATATTGTTTGTTTGAGCCTTTGTAAAAAATCGTTTGAGACCTTTTTGAGAATATAAAAATCGTTTATATTTTTGTTTGAGCCTTTGTAAAATATCGTTTGAGACCTTTTTGAGACTATAAAAATCGTTTATATTGTTTGTTTGAGCCTTTGTAAAAAATCGTTTGAGACCTTTTTGAGAATATAAAAATCGTTTATATTTTTGTTTGAGCCTTTGTAAAATATCGTTTGAGACTTTTTTGAGACCATAAAAATCGTTTATATTTTTGTTTGAGCCTTTGACTACATGTTGCTTAACTACCTTTTTATTTTTTAAATGTTATTAAAATTAACTACGTTTTTGTTACATGTCCAAAACAGGATATTTTAATTGGTTTAATTAGGACAATAGTTACTATTTTATTATGGATCAATGAAAAATGTTTACCTTCTATCAATATTTTTATTGGATTTTCTTAAAATTAAACAAACAATTTTTTTAACAAAATACGAAACAAAATTATTCCCATTTTTCTGAATTCATTTCTCAAGAGAACAAAAAAACGAAAAAAGAGGTTTGAATTAGAGAAAATATTTTTTATCGGATTTTCTTAAAAGTAAACATAAATATTTTAAAACACAAATATCGAAACACGTATTTCAGAATACGGTTCATCCCCTAAAAGATTAAAAAAATTTAAAAAGTGTTTTAATTAGATAAAATATACGTTTTGTTTGCCCCATCAAAAAACTTTTTGCCACTGAAACAACGTTTATATGAATAGGCCTAAGTCATTCATTGTTGTAGACCTTGTGTCAGTTGAGAAAATGGATTTTATCAACAGAAACAATACAAGGGAATTTTGATTGGTAATTTTATTTTTAGCAACTTGTTGAAAAATGAATTACACAACAAAAAAATTAAACGTGTTTTTAAGCAACTGCGGACTTTAAAAAAAATATCTTCATTGACTTCTTTTAATTATTTTTTGTTATATTCAGGCTAATAGTTAATTTTTTTATTAAACTTATTTAGGTTTTTTTTATACACATAAAATTATTTTATGAATATAAATAGCTGTTGATTAACAGATACGTTGGTAGAAATTTAAAATTCTAAAAACAAATATTTTTGGCGAAATATATTAGCCTAAAGCTTTGTTAAAATAGATAAGACATTAAACCCTCTTTGGGCTCCCTATGTCTTAAACGATACCTCACACTGAGAGCGTAAATCGATAATTTAGTTGCAGCGCCCGGCACAAAATTCACCAAAAACTCCAACACAAATATCACGTACCTAATGAATAACCAAAACGTACTAACCTGTATTGTAATTTAAGGACGGCATGAAGCGAATATTCCTTCTCTTTACACTCGCACAAGTATACTAATCATATCTACGGAGGGTGGCGTTTTAAAACCTAGGCAATCTCGTGTTGCCAACACTTCGCGAAAAAATATCCCTTACTTTTATCGTTTTAGAAATATCCCCTTTCGTTTGGCTATTTTACAAATTGTATTATCAAATATGAAACATAATAGAATTTTTAAACATTATAAACCTTTTCCAAAACTTTATACATTTTTTTTTTTTTTTTGTCCAAATGCAACAATATTAAATAAAACAACGTTTTAGTCTGAGACAAAATTTTAAAAACTAAGAAAATGAAGCAAAGATGTTTTATTTAAGGTAAAATTCTCATTAAGTACCCAACCATATCCGTTCGTTCGTTTAAAAATGGCGGTTATTTAAATTTAATTTATTTTATACTTACTTGGAAATTTTATTTTAATACTGTATGCCTAATCAGTTTTAAAATGCACATCAATTAGCTCTAAGTTTTAAAATTTGATTTAAATACGTGACCGGCTAAGAGTTCATCTTTTTTGTATTTAAAATCAGATTTGAAAATTCAAAAGGCTAATTTATGTAACGATCATTAAGAAAATAAAACCGGATTTTCAAATGAGTGTTAAAACCTAAGTAAAGTAATGATTCTTTAGGTTTTTGAATGGCTGCTATTTTTAAACAGATTTTAGTTCGTAATGAAATTTTTCAGTCACTTACAAGACTTATTTCTTGTACCAAGTTTAACCAAAATTGTGATTCTGGAGTGCCAACATAGACTACTACGTGAAAATTAATTAAAATTTCAATTCAATTCGATTTAAACTGGGCCTATTATATCGTAATATGGGCTGTATTAAAACGTGTTTAGAAATTAGGATCGCACGTTTCATGGTCTCGGTTGCGAGTTTTAGCATAATAGCTCATTCTCCGTTATACATTCGCTAATTAAGATCACATTTTTCAAAATGGCGTAACAGTTTTTTAGTTGTAAATGTTTTAGAGTAGCCTGTCTTATTTTTCGTCAATTTTCATTGGAAAATTGACTAGAGAAGCAGTTGTAAGACCTAAACTTGGAACTGTAATGAGCACTGATCCTACTGCACTTTTTCAGGAATCTTTATAAATTTTATTATAGGTCCTAGTATATTTTATTATTTTTATTTTTATATATACATTAGGCCTACTATTATATATACTACACGTGCTTCATTAAGGTATTCTTCATGAAATAACAATTACAGTTGATTAATTTGAAAGTCGGCTTAGATTTTCGTTTTAGTATAAGTCACAGTTAGTTCGTACATTTTAGGGAAAAGGTACATAAAAAACAAGTTATTGTTATTTGTAGAGTATAGTAATATTGCTGACAAAATTACAGTCAAATTGATGGGCTTAGCCCTAAATGCCCAACCCAGGTATTAAGATGTCCCAGACAAGTAAAATTTTATACGAGGAAACAATATATAACCTTTCGGTTGGTCAGCCTGTTTGGACTTCTAGAGCTCGTGAAAGTACCTCATTTTGAAATAAAACAGGCATTATGATTGCTCACTGTTTTGTTTGAAGTAGGCTAATGCAAGTTTGCGTTGGATTAAATCTACCAACCGTTGTATTTAACAAATGTAAACGTTTCAGTAGATCTCTGTCAAGTAAACAATGAACACAATTGGCAATTTAACTTGACAAACAGATATGCTATTCATTCAGACAGAAATTTGTCAGTTTTGGGTTTCCCATTGCACGAACTGCAGAAAAAACTAACCTAAAAAGTGTTAGAACTCTTAAAGATACAATTTTAAAAATTAATCTAGTATTTAGAGTGGCCACGATTTGTTTTGAATAAATGTAGCCATGACAGTTTGTAGCCATATAGCCATGAATAAAAGTAGCCTAAACTTTCTAAAAGTATTGTATTTAACAAATGTAAACGTTTCCATAGAACTCTGTCAAGTAAACAATGGACAAAATTGGCAATTTAACTTGACAAACAGACATTCTATTCATTCAGACAGAAATTTGTCAGTTTTGGGTTTCCCATTGCACGAACTGCAGAAAAAACTAACCTAAAAAGTGTTAGAACTCTTAAAAATACAATTTTTAAAATGAATCTAGTATTTAGAGTGGCCGCGATTTGTTTTGAATAAATGTAGCCATGACAGTTTGTAGCCATATAGCCATGAATAAAAGTAGCCTAAACTTTCTAAAAGTATTGTATTTAACAATGTAAACGTTTCCATAGAAATCTGTCAAGTAAACAATGGACAAAATTGGCAATTTAACTTGACAAACAGACATTCTATTCATTCAGACAGAAATTTGTCAGTTTTGGGTTTCCCATTGCACGAACTGCAGAAAAAACTAACCTAAAAAGTGTTAGAACTCTTAAAGATACAATTTTTAAAATAAATCTAGTATTTAGAGTGGCCGCGATTTGTTTTGAATAAATGTAGCCTATGACAGTTTAAAGTTGCCTAATCTAAAAATATTGTTTTTTTTTTTTTTTGTTTAACGTTCGACTATTGTGCACACTTGGGCTAATGCAGACGATGGGATGATTTATAGCGTATGAAAATGCCTAGACCTGGCCGGGAATCGAACCCGGGTCCTCGGGGTGAAAGCCTAGTACGCTATCAACTAGGCCACCGAGGCGGCATAAAATATTGTATTTAACAAATATAAAGAGTTTCATTGAAATCTATCAAGCCATGATTGAAGTCAGGTAAATTAGGTATTTTAACGTAACTGACATTCAGTCAAGCAGAATATCTTTGTTATTTTTTATATCTGACTAGCATTACCCGTCACGGCTTCGCCCACGAAACTTAAACTATTTAGGTAATCTAATAATTTAGTAAGATAAAAACGATATATTAATAAAAGCGTGATCATCTAAACTCGTGACTATTTTACAGTGAATATGAAAAAATATTATAAACTAAATATGTTGTTTTATTGTCTTCAACGCTTTCCATCCGAATTTAAGAAAACTGATAAAAAATATTTTTCTCCAATATAAACATGTAAACCTCTTCTATATTTTTGTCCTTTTAGGGGATGAACTCGGGGAAAAAATGCTGAATTACGTGTATCATAATTTGAATTTTAGAACATTTTGTTCACTTTAAGAAAATCCGATAAAAAATATTTTTCTCCAATGCAAACACTCTTTTTTCTCCAATGATACCTTTTTTTACATTTTTATTCTTTTAGGGAATGAATTCGGGAAATGTTGAAATATGTGTTTCATTATTTGTGCTTCATAGCATATTTATAGAATAAACGACCAAAAAAAAAAATATTTTTCAGTGCAAAATAGTATATCCCTTTTTTACATTTTCTACCCCTTTTCAATCTCTTTAGGGGATGAGTTTTGGAAAATGGTGAAAAATATATGTCATTACTTATATTTAAGAATGACTATGTTACGTTTTAAGGAGGTCAGACGAAATCATATTTTTCCAGTAAAAATTGTTGTACTTCATTTTTACCTCTTTAGGGGTTGAGTACTGGAAAATTGTTTTTCAATGCACCCCTACATGTGGTGCATTAAATGAAGTCAACGACGATGCAGAATTACTGAAACGTATTATAACAGGAGGCGAAACATGGGTTTACGGATATGATGTCAAAACTAAGGCTCAATTATCCTACTGGAGGCATTCTGACTCGCCAAGACCGAAAAAGACTCGACAAGTGCGGTCGAACGAGAAGGTTATGCTCACTGTTTTCTTCGATATTAATGACATAGTGCATCATGAATTCCTGCCACCAGGTGAAACGGTCAATAAGGAGTACTACCTACAAGTTCAACGCCGTTTGCGTGAAGCAATCCGAAAAAAATGCCCGGATCTGTTGAAAAACAATTCATGGCTTTTGCACCACGATAATGCACCAGCTCACACGTCATTGCTTGTTCGTGAATTTTTGGCCAAAAACAGTACTGTAACGATGCCCCATCCTCCATATTCGCCAGACATGGATCCGTGTGACTTTTTCCTATTTCCAAAAAAAAGAGAACCTTAAAGGGCCGTCGTTTTACAGCCGTAGATGACATTAAAAGCGCATCGCTGAAAGAACTAAATGCTATCTCAAAGATCGAGTTTGAGAAGTGTTTCGAGGATTGGAAGAAGCGCTGGCACAAGTGCATAATCTCCAATGGGAACTATTTTGAAGGCGACAACATCAATGTAGAAGAATAAATAAATATTTTGTTCAAAAAGTTAAAATTCTCGTTACTTTCTGAACACACCTCGTATATATAATCATAAAAGTAAACGTTTGATTAACCGGACTATCAAGTTTGAGCTGACTTATTTAAAGTCAACGTGTCACCGAGTGACTTTAATCGAAACGCCATCATAACGAATGAACGAAACCAGTGTCGATGACTGAAATAATTATTGTATTCTTTTCAAAACACGAGGGCGTTTTAATTAAACTTCAGTCATTCAGAAACACATCGACTTTAAATAGATTTAGCTCGAATTTACTTGCGCCTTGTTAACCAGACCTTTATGATTACATTTACATACTCGTTTTGGGGAAATAACTTTCCGAGACAAAAGTGGTGTTTTCACTGATGTGTATATAGCTGATCGAATGTTTAACGTTTACCAGAAAACAAGACGCATGTAGTTTCGGCGGCGGTAATTTAATCAACTAGGCCAGGGGTCTACAAACTTTCCAGCCTTAGGGCCATACTGATTACTCCAGTAAGTTCCGAGGGCCAAAACCATATTATCATTGTTGCCGGTGGTAAAAAGTGAAATAGTCCACTGATGAAAAAAAAAGTCCGAAAAAGTACGCAACGTTTAAAAAAGGCTGCAAATCGGACTAAAGTCCGCAAAACGGCAACACTGCATATTATTAATTTTCCTGTCATTATCTGTAATTTCTAGATTAGTCGTAGAGTACGAGCCATGAGGCGTAACGTGACACGACATCTGGTGGACACAAGCGGAAATAGGTAGTACCTTCTATCGCTAACAGATGGCGCTAATAGCACGTACAGAATAATCTCGTTGGTTCGAGAAAGTTCTGGTGTCTTCCACTCACTTCTAGATGCAGTAATTGGAATATATAAGAATGTATTATACATGTCTTTACTCATTACAATTCTGTGTTTCTTTATCCAACTTATCACAATAAACAATAACAATAAGCCTACAACAATGTTATGAGTAGTTAGCCCATGACCATATCAATGTAGATGTCATATTAATAATTATTCAACATAAAATTAGAATACTTCAGTAAACTAAATTTAATTTGCTATAAAAAATATGTTCTCTGAAAGGAGTTTTCAAGTATGCTAGCTCTCCGCGGGCCGGACAAAATCTGTCCGCGGGCCGGATGTGGCCCTCGGGCCGTAGTTTGAAGACCCCTGCTATAGAGGGCAGAAAAATATTATCTGAGGTCATGATTCTTTTTTTATTCGTTACTTGTTTTTATGCTTTTATTAAAAATCAAATTCACTGATTTGAGTCATGTACGATTAAAATGTCGTCTATTTGATAAATGGCGTGGCTTTTTGTAACCGTTATGTTACCGTTTTTCCTTATTGCTTCTTAATGGAAATTTTAAATAATTAGGATTATGACCTATTCTTCCCGTCAGTGGTCTATCCACTCACCTCGTAAACGCTACCTCGGTTTCGAAACTCTATCGTTTCATCTTCAGGCCGTGATACAAAATGTTAAGTCCCTCTGTCGAGGTCATCACAAAATCAAACAAAACATTAAAACATACATCACAAACACTGAGCACAATTACATGCTAAAAATATTCACCATGAAATTCGGCTTGGCCAAGCTACGCGTGTGTTATCTACGAGGCCAAGCTACTCGTACGTCGTTATATTCCGGACTTATATAAGTATGTTCGTTATATTAGTATGTTCGTTATATTAGTATGTTCATATTACTATGAACATGATATGATCATAGTTCATACCATGGCCATGTATTTGAACATACTAGGGTTGTCCATAAAGTAAGGAGGTTCCCAAGGCGCTATATTCGCTGCGAACGTTGTTGCGCGAGATTCGGTGACCTTGGCTTGCAGCTTGGTTCCTCCGCTCCCAATCCCCACTCCGCGACGCTCAGTCTTGGCTTGGTAGCCGTTAATAATGGAACTGCCTCTTTTGTCTCCCACCAGGTGCGAATTACGCTATGTGATTCGTTTTTTGTGTGCAAAAACACTGCGCCGGTGGACATTCATATCCAACTGTGTGAAGTCTACTGAGAAAAATGTATGAGCATACAACACTTGCGCAAATGGTGCAGAGAATTCAAAGACGGACTTTCATGATGAACAGCGTTCCGGATGGCCATCTGTTTCGGACGAATGATTCCGTAAGTGGAAGAAGCAAGGGTGACTGTTTGGGAGCCCTCCGAGATGATCGCTGATGTCAGAAAGACTTGCATTGATAAAATTTTGACAGACCATTTAGGGTTCAGCAAAATTTGTGTGCAAAGTGGGTCCCAAAACAGCTTACAGCAGACCACAAACGGCAACGGATTGATGAGGCCCGCGAATTTCTTCAGGCTTACGAAACGATAGCCAGAAATTCTTGGACTTCATTGTCACTGGGGACGAGACCTGGGTACACTAAACGATACCGAAAACGAAGAACAATCACGTCAGTGGAAACATCCAGAATCGCCGAAGCCGCGGAAGTTCAAACAAACTGTGTCTGCCGGCAAAGTCATGGCGAGCGTGTTTTGGGACAGGAAGGGGTTATTTTTGTGCGAATTCATGGATACCGGCACAACAATCAATGCTGATCGTTAGTGAGACGTTAAGGAACCTTCGCCGCGCGATTCAAAACAAGAGGAGAGGCATGCTTACGAAGAGTTTGTTTCCAGCAAGACAACGCTCGTCCGCACACCGCCCGTGTAACAACCGATCTCATCAACCAATTTGTATGGGATACTGTCACACATCCGTCCTTAGCCCCAAGTGACTACCATCTCTTCCCTAATTTGTAGAAAGACATAGGTGGGACTCATTTCAGTACCAGAGAGGAGCTGAAAGAAAAAGTTTTAAGCTACTTTCGCGGAGCGGTGGGAGAGTTTTTCGACTCAGGCATACAAAAGATGGTTCACCGTATGCAAAAATGCATCGATCTCAACGGCGATTATGTCAAAAAATAAAAAAAAGTGTAAGCTTTCCAAAAATGTATTATTCAATGCAAATAAACATGTTTTTCATTGCGAAAAATTATTGGGAACCTTATTTTACGGACAACCCTCGTATTAAAAATGTTTAATCTGTTTTTTTTAAGTCGTACACAATAACAGGAAACATGATTTCTTTTAAGAAATATGAGTTTCATATTAAACTGCAAAACTTCAAAAATTCAATGCAAAACTTGCGATATGCAGCGATAACTGGAGCGTACATTATTCATTTTTATTACTTTTAAGTGTGCTGCAGCCTTGACTTTTCACCTCGGTGAGCTGTTTTTGCAACTTAGGAAGTGGGAAGACACATACAATACTCCAAATTAATATTAATTCGGAACATGCAATATGTGGTCATACGATCTTTCATATACTTTTTCTAATTTTTACCCATATTTACAATGTTGAATACGAATCTAAAATTATCAAACATATGTTTCAACAATATTTCCTGTAAAAAACAACAAAAAATCTTGATTAAAAAAAATTGATTAGAAAACATTACACTAGCACTTAAACAGAGTAATGTAAAGTATGCTTGTAATACATTTTATTTTGTAAAGGTTGAGAAATTTTTAAAAAATCCTTCAGAATATTGCGAGGGGACAACTCTTACCCAAGCCATGCCCTTTGGTAATAAGTCCAATTCTTTTTCATGCAACGCTACATTTCCTTAAATGAGTTACTAATAATAGCACACAAAAGGTTTAAATAAGAAAGAGTCTATGGTAACAAAATTATTTAATTACAATTTCAAATACATAAAACAAATGTTTGCACTGTACATTGTATTGAGCACCACGTGTGATTAAGACCTCTTACATACACTTTTATACCCTGAGTAGCTTTGATTCCTTCCACTCTATTACTGATTATACTATACAGCACATTTATCAAAGTATTAAGTTTTATAACGTTAAGTTTGCAACGTAGTCATTCAAGAATTAAATATTAAAATTTAGTTAATCTATGTAAAAACAATTCAAGTAGTTATTAGTTAAATAAATATCGCTTTCTTGTTTAACTGCTTAACATTAAATTATGCATCGTAGATAATACTTAACTTCATGATTTTTCCAATTATGTAACATCAGTTATTTAACAAAAACAACAGTTAAATAAATACGAACGACAAGTATTTAAGAAAAACCTTATAGTTTAGCAATGGCTGCCATGTTCAGACAATTAAAAATGGAAAGTGGAAATTAAATTGATGAATGAAAAGGATCTCATATTGACTTATTTGATACTTTCCATAAGAAAATACTACATTAAACAAAACAATGAAATGTTCAGTTAAAAATATTCCTCAAAACAAGTAATAATTGCCCACAAAACTTTAACTAGGATAATGTAATTAAAAAATCTTTTTCATCAAATTTCATTATTTCCTGACAGCAGCTACAGGTCAGCAATAGTTTTAAAAAAATAATTTACATTTAAATGTATAAATTGTCAATCTTACGTAACAATCATATTATTATGTAGTACTACAAGCGCTTCTTAAAACCTACACTTAAAAATAGTTAATTTTTTAAAATATATTTTGCTTAGTTTAGACTTACCTAAATTACGATTATATACACTTTTATACATATTACTCTCTTATAATAAATAATCTAATTATAAATTGTTCGGTAAACCAATTCTTGCGTCTAAAAAACATTTCTCAAACGAAACGTATATGAACAGTTAAAATTTTAGTGCGGTGTACTGCCAATGATCACATTTCTTAGCTGATTTACAAAAAAATGAGAATCACAGCCGTCATCATTATTTCAATGGGAAGAAGTAAGAACGCAATTGTTTATTATCACTGTCGTTCGCCAGTTAGTAACAGCGCGCATTTACCAGAGAGGGATTCAAGTTTGACATCTGAAGTTTGAAGATACGAGGGTGGTCTGAAAAGTTCCCGACATCAACATGAAGATAGCAGCACCCATCGGTGGCAGCACTCAAATTTCGTTGTTCATCTATTGACAGTTACTCACCAAAGTTTCAGCCATTTTGGACACGCAGTTGTTATGTAACAGTCGTTTGAGTGAGTTGATGTATTTTTATGAAAATGGACAAAATCAAGTATCGAGCTATCAATATTTGTTTTTGAATGGCAATACGTCTACACAAATCAAAGATGAGTTGGATTCTGTGTATGGGGACTCTGCACCATCATTTACCACAGTGAAATTTTGGGCAGCTGAATTTAAACGTGGCCGTAAGAGCTTGGGAGACGATAAACGTTCGGGACGTCCAAAAACTGCAACTACTGATGAAAACATCACCAAAGTTCACCAAATAGTGCTAGATGACCGCCGAATTAAAGTGAGAGAGATAGCAGACGTTATGAACATGTCAAAAGAACGTGTTTATCACATAAATCAACATTTAAACATGAGAAAGCTGTCAGTGCGTTGGGTGCCGTGTTTGCTCACGTTAGACCAAAAACGTGTTCAAATGAACATTTCCAATGCTCTGTTGGTGCAGTTTAGGTGCAATAAATCCCAGTTTTGGCGCCGATTAATTACAGTAGATGAAACTTGGATACACCATTATACGCCCAAAACAAAAATACAGTCCAAACAGTGGACTGCAAAGGGGGAACCGGCTCCAAAAAAAGCAAAAACTGTTTTTTCGGCTGGGAAAGTGATGGCGACTGTTTTTTTGGGATAGTCATGGAGTTATTTTAATCGACTATCTTCAAAAAGGAAAAACTATTACAGGAGCATACTACGCATCATTACTTAACAATCTGAAGTTAGAACTTGCGGGAAAACGGCCACATTCGCAGAAAAAGAAAATCCTGTTTCACCAAGACAACGCACCATCTCATACCTCAGCGGTTGCCATGGCAAAAATCCACAAATTACGGTTTGAACTACTTGACCATCTGCCTTATTCACCATATCTAGCCCCAAGAGACTTCTTTTTGTTCCTTCATCTAAAAATTACACTCGGAGGACAGATTTTCGTCAAATGAAGAGGCAATCATCTTCGTGAACAATTATTTTGCAGAGAAAAACGCCAAGTACTATTTGGACGGGTTACAGAGATGGGAGCATCGCTGGGAGAAGTGTGTAGAGGTACAAGGAGACTATGTTGAAAAATAAAAAAAAAATTCTGAAAAAATGTCTTGTATCTTTGTTAGGTCGGAAACTTTTCAGACCACCCTTGTACATTACCAGCACCTTGTTCCGAAACTCTTTAAATGATTTTTTTTTTTGTCAAGCAGATTATACAGTGATTTCTTGACAAATTCATTTGAGCTGAATGAGCAAACCACTCAAAAATTGTGAAAACGATAGACACTGCTCCAACACTTGTTTCATAATTTCATCAAATGCCTACAACATTATACTGGGGAGGCCTCCTAACGAACGATGAATTTAATGTTACTTATACAATAACTATTTTTTAGATGGTCAAATTTTCCTGCCTCCCTTTTGTCCATATAGTTTTGCATTAAAATATTGAGAAAGAACGTTTAGGTAGTGTACTCTGTTTATATATTGTTAGAAAATATGTCAACCTCTTAATATTACTGTGGTATATTCATTTATTTTATGAATTTATAAAATTGTATTGTATGTTTTACTTATTCTTTTTGTCTAAAAACTTTGAGAAAATAAATTTTTCTTATTCTTACTTAACACAAGTTTTGAAAATTATGGATCTGGATGTGCACTACACTACAATATGCAAAATTAAAATTACATGAAGTTCATTTAATTCAAATATTTTTTTAATACATTTAACTCAAACATACTCACTTTTATAATTTATAATATATATTTGCTTATACTCTAATTTACTAAATACATTGTACTTTAAGGAATCAATTTCTAAAACACAACTGATCATATAATATAAAATTTTTGGTTCAGTGAACATTATAAAATGGAATTATAGACTGGAGACAATTTTAATGCTTTTAGTACACAAATGCAACTAATATTTTTATTTTCAAATTATTAAACAGCCTATACATGATTTTAATAATCACTTCAGTAAACTGAAACTAAGATAAAAAAATTATAACATTGTAAAACACTTTGCTTAGATAAAAAAAATAAAATATGCACCTCTCACAACCCTTTTTTAATATTTTTACACTGTTGTCATACACCCTAATATATTTTCACAACTGTTGTCTCTTTGACCAAGAAAATCCATTTATAAATAGCCTGCTTCATTTTTACCACATTATTTACACAATAAAATTATTTTGTTTAAACTGTTTTATTGCAAATATACATATTTTATACAATCGTTGAGATGGCTCTGTACTTAATAATTAAATAAATATAATATAAATATATGGTGTTGTTGACTTTCATTTATAAATTTAAAGTAATTAAAATGTTTAAACTATATAAAATGGCCCCTGCTTTGTAGACAAGTTTCAGCTGTTTGTCTTCATTTCTTTGAGAAGGTTTTGTTACTCCCATTCCTGTGGTCACAGATTATTTTCCATTGAGCATTCGGGTTCTCTTGATATATGGACATGAGCAAAGCAGATGGTTCAATTCTTCTTCTTCCTGAAAGTTATTTTTAAGACTTTATATTACTTGTTAAATACATATACATAAATAATATTAATAATTGTAAGTACGGTATAAAATAATGTTTTTTAATAACAAAATTTACTTAATATAATGTTACAGTATACTTAACTTTTAATGTATACTTTTCTTGATAATTCTTTTACTCTAAATACATTTGGCTATTATAATAAATATTAATTAATAATTTTCTTTTGATAGAATATATACTTTCTGCGAACTGAAAAAACTTGGCATTTCAAACCATTTTGATAATTGTAATAATGTTTATATGAAAAAAAATTAAAATCTTTACAAAATCTATGTCACTATCTCTGGACATAGCCTAATTACTAACCTATATTGCCACCGATTTCATGCAGAAAATGAGTCTGTAAAGCCATCTCTGGATCCGCAGTAGCTAGTAAACAACTCAGATCTACGCCATTGGGCGCCAATTCAGAAAGTGCTCTCGACTTTGGGTTCTTCCGTCCAGGTTTAAAATTGGGCACAATTTGAAGAGGTTCTTGAGAGGCCTGTTCTATTAACCTGATACCAATGACAAACTAAAGTTTAACTTGTTTATTGTATTAATCAAGCAAAATAAATGTTTCATTAATGAGCTGTAAATTAATGAATCGCTCTTTTAAAAGCAATAAACGTATCTAATAGAAGCCTAAATATTATTAATTTAGAAAATAAAAGCAATTTTAACCATTATTGATTTATTAAACATATTTTATAAAAAAGTAAATTATAATTATAAATAATTGTACTTAAAATAATAGGCCTAATAAATTTCTTACTTATCAAAACTCAACATTGGTGTACTTAGAACAATTAATGTAATCACACATTTTTCACTAAAACTTCAACTAAGCCTAATCATAAAGCTACACCAAATATAGTACATTTTTGTAACTAACTCGTGAAATTTGAAATGTAAAACTTACTTTAGCTAGTAAAACTGTTTGTATTTTACTACTACAAGTACTACTACTAATACTAATACTACTACTACTGCTACAATGTTTATATTTTAATACATTTCAATTATACCTTAAGACTACATCTCCTGCAGTCGTTGTTTTAGTTAAAGTAATAGGCACATCAGTTAAACAAAACATCTCTGCGGTAACACGTATCACACCTTTCTGAAAATCTATTTCATTGTCGATCTTCCTCATTATCTGGTGACTTGCACCATGAGCCCTGCGGCCCAGAAATTTTTTCTAAAACAAAGAATATTAGTAAAATATTTTAGGATTATCCTGCAGACGTTAATCACAAAAAATAAATGAACATTTGGTACTGACTGTATAACAAACATAAGTCTTCACTGATTTTTTTTTTTTTTAATCAGAATATTTCTACAAGAATATGTGAAAAAACACAAAACTTCTAAAGTGCTTATGTAACCCTTATTGCGATATATCAGCACACTTTTATGTTTCACTAAAAGCGACAGACAGATCTTTTTATTATGCCAACAAGAATTTTATCTGCCAAACAAGAATTTGACAGATGTATTTCCATTAGCAAGATACTATTTACTGTGTTAACTTTTGCTTAGAGAGAGTGTTCCTTGCTCAATGTTACCCAGCAACATGTGTCAACCCAGTGTCGACCCTTGTTGGTCTACCATTGTTGGACTACATTCTTCACTTAATTTTTTATTTCAATTTTTTATCCATGGTTTTTTCAGCATAATACTTACTATACAACAAGATACTTTACTTGCAGATTACAGTGGTACCTCGACATACGAGTTTAATTCGTTCCGTAACCTTGCTCGTATGTCAAATTGCTCGTATCTCACAAAAATTTTCCCCATTGAAATTAATTGAAATGCAATTAATCCACCTCAGTTGTTTTTGTTAAGTGTTTTTGAATAAGAAAAATGTATTTACAAGAAGAAACATTTATTTATAAATAACAAATACATATTCTATAAAAACATAATAAAAGAAAAAGTGAAGTGCTTAATTTTCGTCACTAGTCTTCGCTTTTTTCATCATGCTTTGCTCATTTTCACCTGCAGATCGTTTAAAAAATCTGTCCAAGGAGGTTTGTTTCTTCCTCTCTTTTACGATATTGCGGAAATGAGTTAGGCAAGTTTTGTTGAACTGATGCACGACCAGTTGCAACTTTTTCGGGGTGATTTTTATCCATGAACTCTACAACTTTCTCCCACATTCCCAAGATCTCCTTTATATCTCTTGTAGAGATAACCTCCTCCATCTCTGGCTCCTCTTAAAAACTAATTTTTCGTTGAACCACCGTATGCTACTGCGCATGTGTAACTCCTCGGTTTTCAGCTCCTGAGACTGTTCCTCGACGAGTTCATTCACATCTCTCTTATCCACCTCCAGACCCATAGATTTTCCTAGAGAAACAATCTCCTCTACCACAGACACTTCGGGTTCCAATCCTTCTAAGGCCCTTTCAGCTACAGCCTCAGGTCATAGCTTCTTCCATGCAGAGGTTAAGGTCCTCGTTGTAACACCCAGCCAGGCCTGATCAATAATTCTTAGGCGTATCACGATGTTAAAGTGGTCCTTTCAGAACATGCACACACAGACTGAGATCTAATCTGAGGTGGGAGAAACTGTTAGACGCTGCACACAACACCAACATGCGCCCCGCATGTTGGGGTCGAGTGCAGCGGTGTAATGTGCGATTCCTCATATTTCAAATCTTGCACACATCTCAAAGCAAAATATCGCTCGCTCGGCGGCTCGATATCTCAAAACACTCGTATATTAGGGCACTCGTATATCAAGGTACCACTGTACTTTACTTGCAGATTACTTAAAAGTGACAAAGGGCATTGTTGATCATGATTTTTCAAACAATGTTACAGAATAAATGGATAGATCGATGTTAGAAGCATGGTCACCACAAAATTTCAGGCCCAGGATCCAAAATTTGAAGCAGGCCCCCCGTTATAAGTAGAGTAAGAGCGCTAAATTCGGATCCCACCTGGTAATCAGGATCCTTTGTGTATTTTCGTAAGTAAGTCCTATAGCCAAGCTGGGGGCTAATGTAAACCCTTCTTTTCTATTATCAGACATTGAAGCCCCACCATTGTTCCGTTACCTGCTCTCATCCTTGCCTATCGTTAGTGTTTTTGTTTTCGTGACTCCTCGAATATTCTTAGTGTTCAATTTTGAATTTTCCTGTGTTGATTCTCATCAAGGTAAGCACTTAATACTACCGTAGAGTATAGTATATTAGTTGTCAAGTTTAAGGTGATGTACAACCAATTCTAACATATAGGTTTTTAACTAGGTTAGTTTTAATTTTAACATTTTATTTTCTAATTCGGAATCCTTTTACTGCTAATTCCGGCCTCTGGTTACTTTCGAATTATTAAAAAATAATACCATGGGTTGTGTTTCTTTAGATAAAAAACCATGCCAAAAACTCCCGAAGGAAATTCCAAGGACAAATGCCAGATGAATTCGATGCAACATGCATGTTCTGCAACGAACAATGGTCCAGTACAGTGAGGGGAGACAGTGGATTAAGTGTCTTATGTGTCAGTGTTGGGCACTGTTTATTTTACCAGCACGGAAACAAATGATTACATTTACAATTATTAATAAACTACTTTCAAAGTTCGAAAGTTCATCTTTTCAATTGAAAATGTAGCTCATTTAGTCTCATTATTGTGAAGTTCATTTATAAATTAGACGAAGCACACAATAATTTATATATCATGATTTCATGTTAGTTAAAATAAAGTAAATAAAATAAATTTGTTATGTTCATTACAATTCGTTGTTTTTAATAAAAACTGACATAATCGATTTCTAGGGGGTCCAAAATATAAGGGAAAATGAGGGTCTAAATTTAGAGCACTTTTTCATAAGTGCCTATTTTGTACACTTTTGAAAAATTAAACAAAATCATAAAAAATATATTTTTAATTGTGTAAGACTAAGAGAAGTTACTCCAAACAGATTTAGGAGTTGTTTCTTGTTTATATTGTAATTTGCAGTACACTCCCTCTTTATTTGTTTCACCCAACTTAGGGGTACACTAAATCAATCACTTTTTAATGTTCTGTGCCTTCCTCGTAGCCCAGTATAGCTTCACTCGTTGTGATCTTGCTGTTCTTTCTTCGTCAGAGATTTGGATCGTTTGCTTGGATTTGACTTTGCCTTGGAACCGTTGCTTCTTGTCCTTGGTTATTGTTTTCGCTGTTCTGTCCATGAGCATAGTGTCAGTGATTTGTAGTTCTATGTCTTTCTCTGTTTCTCTAAACCAAAGTGGTTTAGCTCTTCTATTGTGAAAGTAGTCAAATATTTTTTTGGTTAGTCTATTTTTGTCCATTCGGAGGATGTGCCCATAAAAATCAATTCTCCTTTTTGTAGTACACTAATTTAAAAGATATTAAGAAAAAACCAATTGGGAATCCGAATTTAGCACTCTTATTCTGTGTTTTTTATGAAGTAAAAAGTTGGTCACCCTATGTTTATTTTTTTTTTTTTGTTACTTCACCAATCATTGTGACATTTTACTTGTGTGTTATTAATGGAAAAAACATAGTTGAATAAAACTACATATCAAAAATTTACTTACAGGTTTATTTTCTTTTTGTTTGTATTTTTGTTGTTCGTTCAGATGGCGCAGTTGGGATAATAACAGAGGTGGCACAAGAAACAGATTATCACCACATTGCAAAAGAGTTTCTGTCAGGCGACAGCAAACAGCAGCAAACCCAACTTGTGCCTTTAGGTTCCCTGGGCCCTTTTCTCCAGTCATAATATATCTACGTACATAAAAATTAGTAATAATTTATTGATCATTTAAATTTGCCTTTAAATTACAAAAACTATTATGATCAACTACTACTATTATGATACTACTACTTTATTAATATGCAAATTAAATATAAATGTATATATATTTAGTCTCAATTTTTTTTCCGGTGAAAAACCGATGAGGTTATCATTGCCGATATTCAAAATAAAATTATAAAGCAACGAATAAAATAAACAAAAATTTAACTTTAATAAGAAAACCAAAAACAAACTATAATAGCAAAAAACAAATAAATAAAACAAAACAAAATAACGGTTATAAATATATGACTAAAACTAGTTAACAATAATATATCTAAAAACAACAACAAACACAAATTATATTTAGTCTCAAATGTTGCCTATACACTAATGAAAAATAATATCTATATATTCTAACCAAGTTATAACATTGACATTACTGTACATAAAGCTATTCCAGTTAAAACATATTTGAGCATAATGTATACTAAACATATAAGGCCAATCATTCAACCCTATTGCTGTGATTTACATATACAAAATTTACATATATGATTGCTATTGAATACATATGGCTAACAAATTTCCATCTAATTTCAAAGGGTTTTATGTCTAACACTTCTGTAACAAATTCCACTCCCTCGGAAACAAAGGATTGTATAATTTAATTTGGTTACCAGTAGATGTTTTCCCGGTAAAAATATAAATAAAAAACAATTCATTCAGTGTTCCCCATTGCAGTATAAGTGTAAGCCATGAAACCGTTATGAAATATGATTTTTGTAAACAACAGGCACATTGCACTACTTCCTGTTCAGAACATTATTATACTTTGGCAAAAACAGTTCCAAGATGTGATTGTTTTTGTAAAGTAAAAAAATACACATCTGATCTCCCTGTTTGATTTTTCTTCTGGGATTTTTGAAGATATACCCTCTTTCCAACAACTCTGAATGAACTGTAATATCAAATACCAATTTCAGTGACTATAGTAACACCAGACATAATTGGTTGTGTACGAGGTGTGTTCAGAAAGTAACGAATATTTTTAAATTTCGCAGGCTGGAGAGTCCGATTGTCAAACATTTTTTTATTATGTTGATATACATGCCCTCGAAGATGATAAAATTTTCAGCTGTTTTCATTGTTGACTTTGTCTGTGACAGCCACTAAGGTCAGACGTGTTTTTATGAGCTCGGCGATTTTCGTTTGTTAAAAGAAATGGATCAAAGAATTTGTATCAAATTTTGCGTAAAAAATGGAATAAAGTGTAACAAAATGTGTGAAATGTTAACAAAGGCCTATGGTAAGTCTGCTTTGAATAAAGCAAAAGAGTTAACGAGTGGTATAAGCGTTTCCAAGATGGCCGTGAAGACGATGAAGATGACGAACGCCCTGGACGCCCCAGCACATCAACAACCGATGAAAACATGGAAAAAGTGAAAAAAATGGTTATGAACAATTGCCAAATCACAATTAGAGAGGTCGCTGATGATGTTGGCATATCGATTGGATCATGTCATGACATTGTTTCCAATGTTTTGTGTATGAAACACATGACAGCAAAATTTGTTCCAAAACTGTTGAATTTTGAACAAAAACAGCGGCGAATGGAAGTTGCTCAGTAGTCACTAAATGAAGTCAACAATGATGCAGAATTACTGAAACGTATTATAACAGGTGACGAAACATGGGTTTACGGATATGATGTCGAAACTAAGACTCAATCATCCCAGTGGAGTCATTCTGGCTCACCAAGACCGAAAAAGGCTCAACAAGTGCGGTCGAACGTGACGGTTAGCTTACTGTGTTCTTCGATATTAATGGCATAGTGCATCATGAATTCCTGCCACCAGGTGAAACGGTCAATAAGGAGTACTACCTACAAGTTCAACGCCGTTTGCATGCAGCAATCCGAAAAAAACGCCCGGATCTGTGGAAAAACAATTCATGGCTTTTGTACCATGATAATGCACCAGCTCACACTTCATTGCTTATTCGTGAATTTTTGGCCAAAAACAGTACTGTAACGATGCCCCAGCCTCCATATTCGTCAGATATGGTTATGTGTGACTTTTTCCTATTTCCAAAAATAAAGGGAATCTTAAAGGGTCATCGCTTTACAGCTTTGTAGATGACATTAAAAGTGCATCGCTGAAGAACTAAAGGCTATCTCAAAGATCGAGTTTGAGAAGTGTTTTGAGGATTGTAAGAAGCGCTAGCACAAGTGCATAATCTCTAATGGGGACTATTTTTAAGGCGACAACATCAATGTAGAAGAATAAATAAATATTTTGTTCAAAAAATTAAAATTCTCGTTACTTTCTTAACACACCTCGTATATAACGAATATATCCATCAATATTCTCCTTCACCATGTTTCCAGAGGGGCATATTGAACTATCTGCCAATTTGTAAAAACTGTACAGAAAACTTTATACTTATGTATATATTTTAAAATTTTCATTAAGCATTTTTATATTTACATGTGTTTTTCATACAAATATTACCTCCTGAAATTGGATATTTTATCTAACTAAATCCTGTTTAATTTTTGTGCTGAATACACCACTACATATCAAAATATATCTTCTGTAGTAACTTCCCTGAATCAAAAAATCTTGTCTTAATTATTAAAACATAAATGACTGAATAACTGAAATATTTGAATAGAGTAAGTAGTGAAACTATATATTACTACTAGTGTATCTAAATAGATTTAAAGGTGCCATTTCTCATAAAGCAGGGTTGATCTAACTAAACTTTACTCCATACCCTGAAAGAAAGCCAAAGACAGAACCAAAATAAATATTGTTCCTGTGGATGATGATTGATAATTTGCATACTTCCTTTATTAAAACATTATAATGTTGCTCAACTGACTTTAATAAAAAAAACACAGCCATTTTCTTTTCTCCACACCAAAGTTACACTCAAAATGTTTGCTGCTGAAATCCCCTGCTTTGTATTCATCAAACTAATTTAGTTCAGTCTTTTAATGGACATAAGAATCACATTTATTTTGTTACTAATTCATTTCTGTTCTTATTTAATATACTTTTTATAGAAAATATTTAAATTCTATAGTATTAAAAGAGTCAATTTTAGTTGCATTAAAGTATTATTTTCATTATAGTAATTAAAGTAGAACACAATTATATTACTTAAATACATTACTTTTAAAAACAGAAGTATAAATACTGACCTTGGAGGAAATAAAGATGGTGCAATGATCATGGCAACATTGTGCAGTGACATCTTGTTAAATTTTTGGTTTGCAATAACGTGTGTTAGGAAGGAGATTAAAGACTGCAGTGTAGCTCTGTTCACAGTTGGTAAATAGAGCACTAACAGATTAAGTGCTCTCACACAATCAGGTAAACCTGCGCAAAAACATAACAGATCAAGTTCAAGTGGTCAAGAGGTGATTAGAATTCAGAGAGAAGGTTAGGTCGGGCAGCCACCAAATGGTAACCTAGGTAATGAGAAATAATAAGTTTGGAGGCATGTGGTCAGCATGTTAGAGGGGGAAGCAAGTCACCTTCAAAACCAAGAGCTTAAAAAACTGACAGAGTCAAAGATACACAAAGCAGAGTCCAGCAATTCTGCTTGATTTCAGTCAGCTCTGTTCCACTTTCAGTGACCACATATGCATTAAAAACAATAGGTTAGATTTTGAATGCACAGTCCGCTCCGCTCGGCACAACTACATTCTGCATTTGGTGGCCACCCTGGACTTATTGTGATATAGTATTAGCTGAATATAATTTCCCTTAATTTAACTTTTAGTTCTTTAATATTTACACACACGCGCGCGCGCGCACACACACACACACACACACACACACACACACACACACACACAGGGTTATAATTATTACAAATATTTTTTAATTTGGTCAAAAATCTGCAAATAAAAATGAAATTTAAATTGTTATTAAGATTTAAATTTATTTAAATTGCTGTAGTAAAAACATCTACAGCCACACCTAACCTGCCAGAGAATTTACTTTTTTGATGGTGGTAACTCAAGCTGACAAAATCTTATGAGATTTTGGCTATCATGATCACACACAGTTTGTGTTTTTTTACATTACATTTATTTGTTTAAATTATACGTATATATATATATATATATATACGATGATTTATAGCATATGAAAATGCCAAGCCCTAGCCGGGAATCGAACCCGGGTCCTCAGGATGAAAGCCTAGTACGCTATCCACTAAGCCACCGATATATATTTTCTTTTTACTCTAGTTTATATTTTATTTATCTATCCTGCATTTATACAAAAAAATCCAAAACACTTTATGCTATTACATAGTTTGCACTTTCCTATAATTTTTTTAAAATTTTTAACTTAAATGAATAAGTTTTGTGAAAACTTGCCAACTGTATGTAGTAATCAAAAGTGAACTCAATTTGCAAATTATATATACAATATTTTTGTACAAACAAAATATGTGGACCCAATTCGTGTTTACCTTTCATATCCACAATGGCCGATATTTTAATGATCATTTTCCAGTTGACGATAAGAATCATTTATCAAATTTACAGCAGTTTGAAATATAATTTCCTTTATTAATACATCACTAGTTATAATAATTTATGACTTTAAGCTTAATGTATAAGATAAAAACAATAAACTTACTATTGGTTTGATAAAAATATTCTACTAATTCACTTGTAAGGATTGTTTCTGGTAAATCACGGATAAGTCTCTTGAGCAGCGTAGCCAAGTCGTGCACTGGAGCTTTTTGCAATAAGGCATCAACTCTTTCTGGCCTTGTATAAAATTCTTTTTCCAACTCGTCACTGAGCATTTCCACTTTCTGCTTATGACCTGCTACTCGAAGTATTCCTTCTTCATGTAATCCACGTTTTTCAAGTTCACAAAGCACCTACGGCATTAACGTATTTGTTCAGTATTGTTTTTAGCTTCAGTATTTTGTTCAAAGTTTAAGTTAAACGAGAAACAACATAACGGAAATGTAGCAAAATAATAATCGTAACACAGAAAGGGAAGGAGAGGATAGAAAAAGGGAAGCAGAGGATAGAAAATTATTGATTTGCCACACTGTCATCAGGGATATATAAATTATTGACCAGACTATTAAAAGAAAGAATAATTACACAAATATATGAAGGCAAATATATCAGGCCAAGCACGATTCACACCTGGTTATTCTTCCTCATATATCATACACAGACCATTAATCAGGTTACAAAGAAATCATTGGTTGGCAGTCTGGAATGTAACGATGTACGAGTCACGTGTGTAGCTTGGCCACGCCGAATTTCATGACGAATATTTTAAATGTG
>CM040184.1:11988899-12061399 GCA_022606455.1 Callitettix versicolor | reverse complement strand
TTGTTAAGTTCTGTACGTCATTCCTAAAAAAACATTTTTATTCACTGTATTTACTTTTTCCTCCAAATAAACTAATTTTTACTAATATGAAAAGCAAAATGTTTACACATAATTTGTTTATATAAATTAACTTGATAAAATTTTCAACTAAGCTTTTCTCACACAAATTGTTGAGAATACTAAAATTTTAAAGTTACATTTCTTATTATTTTTTTCATGGTCACTAAGCAGGGCATTAATTAAAGCTAAATCAACAAAGTTTAAAAATAGAAGTAAAATAAATTTACATAATGAGTCAAAAATATGGATAATTTGGAGGCTCTTGAGACGACCAATGCTATTTTAAGAAAATCAAAACTTTATCCCATCACCAATAAGGACATGTTTAAAGTGATAAATTACACAAGGAATGATATGAAAATATTTGAGTTATTAGTCCTAGACCACCTGCAAGAAGACTTTAAGATTTTTGTTGACCAAAAGACAGGACCAATAACATATCCTGAAAGTTACAGTATTCTGTCTGGAACAATTTTAAAGTAACTATACTTTTGACAGATTTTAACAAGAACGTTATAATGGTAAACAATTTTTTTTATTTCACATTACAATCTTAAGTGAAATAATTTTTTTTCAACTTCCTATATTAAAATTTTAGGCAGAAAGCAGTAATACATTTAGGTAATTTAAGCAGCATTAGAAAAAAAACTTACGCAGAATTATTGGTGGTATTATCGCTGATGAGATCTTCTTGGTCTGAACAGATAGACAAAGGATCGCTACCACTTCGTGCTCGTTCTCGTCCGTTTCGGAAAGTGTAACGAACCGAACCAATTCTATGGTAGCCTAATATTTTTATACCATCCGCTAAAATTAAAAAAATCTTACATATTTAAACTGTAAATAATAAATGAAAATATATACAAGACTTTTCCACTAGCTAAAGATTAAAAATAAATAAATATAATGATTCAGTTTCAGAGATTTCTGTTTTTTCTGAAATGTCTTGACATGTATAAATTTAAAAAGATTAAGTTTTTTATAAATGTTTGCATTAGAAAAATTAAGCTAACTGACGTTTTATTCTCAAGTTTGGAACCCTTCACAAACCCACTACTTAAAAATCTGTAAGAGCAAAAAATAGCACATGACACTTTAAATAAAAGATTAGAAAAAAATCAATTAATACTCTCAGAAAATTTAAGTGAGTGGCTGTGTTGCCTAGCTCCATGTATTTTTTAAAATAATTAATTATAGCTTGTAACTAATTACTCTAGATTGTTTTTTAATCGTGAAATTGTGTAAAAAAACTAACAGAAATCCATTTTTTCCAAAGTGATTAAGAAGTAATTTCACAAAACATTGTTATAAGCTAAGATTGTCAGATTCAAATGTTGTATTACAGCCAGGCTAATATCATGTTATACAGGTTCAAAATTTATTAACTTATTTAGAATACGTAATTAACATTGTTAAAACTGTAGTTTTTTAAATATCTCAGATACTGTCTAATTAATGGAAATGTCTCTTTGAATGAGAAAACACATTAAATGGTCTCTTATTTTTACTTGGTGTAAGTTATATAACTTCTCAACTTCACAAAACAAATATTTTCTTTACATGTAAATTGAACTACGAGGTACGTCAATAAAGTAAATTCCATTTGTATTTCTTGCCACAGTAGCCGCTCTGTGGCACTGTTTTGTTGGCTAGGTTAGGTTAGGTTAGTGGTTCCATGGAAAGTGGATGGGTCTAACAGGTCAAAGAAAGCAATGATCAAGTGCACAGTGATGAACAAAGTGGGTGTCCTTCTTGAATTAGTAATGAATTGGTTGTGGTGAAAGAAAAGATTAAGAAAAACGGTAAGTTTATAATTTTTGCTGTTTCTATGATACTTCTGCAAATTTTATGATCACTTTATGTAATTGTTTCTACAAAACTGGGCCGCCTCGGTGGCCTAGTTGATAGCGTACTAGGCTTTCACGCTGAGAACCAGGGTTCGATTCCCGGCCAGGGCTTGGCATTTTCATACGCTATAAATCATCCCATCGTCTGCATTAGCCCAAGTGCGCACAATAGTTGGATGTTAAACATCAAAAAAAAAAAATCTATAAAACTGTGTTTTTGTAAAGCTTGTGCTTGTGGGCACCAAAGACTCTTACAAAAAATATCAGGGTACACATTACATCTTGACACATTACAACAGACGGTAATGACTTTCTAAGCCAGGTACTGGCCAGGGTTGAAATTATTAAACCTCTGAATTGAAACGACAATCAATGAAATAGAAGCACACTTCACCAGCAGCAAAGACTAAAACCAACCAAATCTTGACAACTAAAAAAATTATATATCACAAAAAAAATCACATAACATTTCGCCAGTAACTTTGGGGAAGAAAAATAAAGGCACGGAATTAAGTTGCCTGGCATTTGCAGACGATTTTGCTATATTGTCAGACACCCTAAGAAATGCAACAATACAAATCAATCTCTTAAATGAAATAGCTAATAAAACAGGTTTGAGAATCTCCGTAGAAAAAACTAAATTTATTACAAACATCAAAAACGCTCCAAATGTTTTGGTTACAGATATTGGTGCAGAGGAAAAAGTAAAGAAATTCAAATATTTAGGAGAAATTATCCAAGACAATGGCTTGGAGAAATCTGCTGTTGAACAAAGGGTACGCAAAATGAAAAGAGCATATGGTATTACTAAAAATTATTATAACAAAAAGTGCTTATCTAAAAATCTTAAAATAAGACACTAAACTACAGTAGTGAAACTGGAATGCCTGCACGCAAGTGAATGCTTGGTACTAAATTATAGTTTAGATAAACTGAAAATACTAGAAAGGAGAATCATGAGAAAAATTTTAGACCCAGTGAAAACTAAAGAAATATGGAAAGTAAGATCTAATGATGAAATATACAGGAACATAGAGGACATGACAGAGACGATAAGGAAGAGAAGACTTCAATTTTTTGGACATATGTACAGGATGTCCAAAAATTAAAAATTCAAGACTAGCGAAAAGGATACTCAAGTACCTATGGGATAAAAAGTCAACAACTAGTTGGATTCAAGAGGTAAGGAAAGATTTAGAAAGAAATAATATTAAAGAAGAAGAAACGCTGGACAGAGAGATTTTTAGAAAGAGTATCGATATTGAGTATTGAGGGATTCCAGGGAAGATTGCAGAAGAAACCTGGTTCGAAGTGGTCCAAAGACAGAAAGAAGCTGCATAGTGAAAGGATGAGGGAGTATTGGAGGGAACGGAAGAGAAAACAGCTAAGTGTGAAGAACTGAAATTGTCACGTGGTCCCTAGCAGGCCTCATCGGAAGAAGAAGAAGAAAATCACATTGCTACACAACACAGGTATAAATATTTTATGAAGAAAGCATACAAAAACTTGTGTTACACTATGAAAAGTGCCTACAAATGCAGAGCGAAGCAGCACTGGATTTATAAAATTTGACAACATAGGCAGACTTGGTCCTGACTATATAACGGGATGAATTTTTCTTTAGTAAAAAGGATTTGAAAACAGGTTAAACCTAAATGTTTATATTAATAATTTGAGTACATAAATATATATATATACATATTTTTTTTTTTTTTTTTTGGTGTTTAATGTTTGACTATTGTGCACACTTGGGCTAATGCAGACGATGGGATGATTTATAGCATATGAAAATGCCAAGCCCTGGCCGGGAATGGAACCCGGGTCCTCGGGGTGAAAGCCCAGCACGCTATCAACCGAGGCTATCATCAGTTATCAGTTATTATATATATATATATATATATATATATATATATATATATATATATATATATATATTATTATTATTCTCATGTATAGACCCTGTTGGATCACGCAAAGCACTCCGACTCATGTCTTGCTCCTTCTAATCCTCCACACTCCCTCATCCTGTCCCCATTGATCATCTTCCACTCCTTCGTCCATTTTACCTCTGCTCTCTTTGGGATTTAGAAGATTTTGAATTTTATATAGAATTTTTATTTGATTAGTCTTTTTTCAATTGTTTTTGAAAAATTAAAACATTTTGTTCATGTGGTATGAGCCTAATTTGCTAATTTGGTAGGGACATATAGGCAGTGACTGTGTTTGCCTGTTTCTAAATCCGGTACTGGAGCTAAATAGAAAAGTAGTTTAAGGTTCGTAGATTCTTTTACAATAAACAGTTTTTTCTGTATCTGCACTATTTTGTTTTTACTATAAAAAGGAACTTACTTTCTGGACGTTACTCATACATTCAGTATTGTTATATAGTTTCCCCAAATAATTATTTCAAAGAAAAACTGTAAAATGACAAACATTTTTATTGGCAAATTAATGACATTTAAATATGTGCAGTTTTTACTTTAATTCATAGTTCTATTGTAAACTAAATTTAAAACAGATTTCCAGAGTTTAGCCTATTTCATGTTTACCTGTTTCTGAAGCGACATCAGCTGCGGCACGACTTGCGCTTCTAAACAAATTAATGTTTGCCGCTGGATTTGGTGCACTAGGTAACCTACGTAAATCCCGACGAGACTCATTCCTCCGTACTTGCACTTCCGAAGGCTCGTCATAGATTTGAACAAAACTTGAAGGTGGAGTGATATTACTGAAACATATCAAATTACATTAAACCAAATGTCAAACTGTCTGATAATAAATTTCTACAAATAAATTATGTATGAAGAAATTTAGAAGTGCTATAATAATAAAAATCTTGATAATCTTAGAAATGTACTTTGTACACACAGTATAATTATAAATGTTAAATATTCAAGAAAAAGATTAGTTGCAAAAAAATTTTGTTTAGTTGCTGTAGCAGCAAAATTTTTAATCTTTGCACAGAATTTTTTATAAACTCAATAAAAAGTATATTATTTCTTGTTGAAAATTATACATATTATTACATATACAGTAACATGTAATATATTATTGTTGTATTCTTATTTTCAGAAAAATTAAGAATTACTGCAAAAAATGTATTTCTAGAATATTTCAATTCAACTAGTTTCAGTTATTTCACATTTCATAGATGACAGTCATCAATGATTTATTATTTGATAATTTTTTTTTTTTTTTTAACGTCCGACTATTGTGCACACTTGGGCTAATGCAGACGATGGGATGATTTATAGCGTATGAAAATCCCAAGCCCTCGCCGGGAATCGAATCCGGGTCCTCAGGGTAAAAGCCTAGTACGCTATCCACTAGGCCACCGAGGTGGCTCTTTTTTGATAAATAAAAACACTGCCCATGAAACAAAAATTAAAATTAATAATTCGTATGTATTACTTTTATTATGTATGAGAGTACATAATTTTTTTTGGAAAACTTACATCAAAAAGTTTTATTAATGAACAAATTATCAAATTATATATATATATATATATATATATATATATATATATATATATACACACACACACACATATGGACGCCTCAGTGGCCTAGTTGATAGTGTACTGGGCTTTCACCCCGAGGACCCGGGTTCGATTCCTGGCCAGGGCTTGGCATTTTCATACGCTATAAGTCATGCCATTGTCTGCATTATCCCAAGTGTGCACAATAGTCGGACATTAAACACCCAAAAAAAAAAAAAAAAAAAAAAAAAAAAAAAAAAAAAAAAAAAAAAAAAAAAAAAAAAAATATATATATATATATATATATATAGGTACTATAACACCTGACTAACTAAATGGATCTTCATAATATTAAACAAGCACAGGAACAAGATAACCTGGTTCACAGAGATAGACAAGGACCTGGCAAACAACGCAATAGACTCAGAAATTATAGGAGACAGAGCAATATTCAGAAGTACAATACGGCAACTTGAGTTGCGGGAGAATAAAAGACCCACGTGCAGGAGAGGAAGAGAGTGGACGCAAGAGGACAGAGAAAACCACTCAAGGAAAATGAAGGAAGCATGGGCTAAGAAGTTGATTAAGCGTGCCCTCTAAATGGGCTATTCGAAAAAAGAAATATATAGGTACTATGAGTGAAACGGCACAGTTTTAGTTAATAATTTAAAATGTTTAGATACAATAATTGAATAAAATGTTTTACATGTTATATCTGTCACTTTCAGGAGCATCATGATAGTGCCGAGGAGTCCAAAGTGTTGGAGGGCTAGGAGGAGGTGAATCCAATGAATCAGGTGTAGCGCTACGAGATCGTGATCCTGTACTGGAATTCTGAAAACAAAATAACAGTTGATATTTATGTAGGTATTGATATTTATGACTCATGACCAAACAGAAGAGGAAAATTGTTTTATCATTGATAAGCTCTATCAATAAAGCTGATCGCTATATGTGTCATCATTTCCTATGACAACTCACTCCAGAACAGCTTGTAGCAGCAGATCCATGAAATGTCGTGAGCTTAGACTAACTAATTGCACGAACAGTATCAACGTTCGACTACTAGTATATTTGTTTCAATACAATTTTTTTTTTCAAAATTCAGCATAATTTTATTTTAGCTACAAGAGTGTTGCTCTTTGACAGCTGCAACTGATGTGATGTTTTATTTAAAATTTAGCGACTTTCAAAATTTATGAACAGCAAAAATACTTTTGTACTGAGATGGTATATACATAGATCACCTTCATGGCTTTGGGATATTCTTTGCCCTCATATTGTGGGGATTCATTAACACGCACCTTATTTTAGAAAAAAATTGTCTTTGAAACACAGGAAATTAGACTTAATGATAAGTATTACCACAATCTGATATTTTTTAACTCTTCATGGTCACTGTTCCATAATTTCAAAACACCTCCAAGTACTCTTACACAACACCTTAAATGTTAAAATTTTCTTGTCGAATTACTAATGTAACAGACCTTACTAAACACCATAAATGTTAAAATTTTCTTGTCGAATTACTAATGTAACGGACCTTACTAAACACCTTAAATGTTAAAATTTTCTTGCCGAATTACTAATGTAACAGACCTTACTAAACACCATAAATGTTAAAATTTTCTTGCCGAATTACTAATGTAACAGACCTTACTAAACACCTTAAATGTTAAAATTTTCTTGCCGAATTACTAATGTAACGGACCTTACTAAACACCATAAATGTTAAAATTTTCTTGTAATTACTAATGTAACAGACCTTACTAAACACCTTAAATGTTAAAATTTTCTTGTCGAATTACTAATGTAACAGACCTTACTAAACACCATAAATGTTAAAATTTTCTTGTAATTACTAATGTAACAGACCTTACTAAACACCATAAATGTTAAAATTTTCTTGTCAAATTACTAATGTAACAGACCTTACTAAACACTATAAATGTTAAAATTTTCTTGTCGATTTACTAATGTAACAGACCTTACTAAACACCTTAAATGTTAAAATTTTCTTGTCAAATTACTAATGTAACAGACTGTACTAAATACCATAAATGTTAAAATTTTCTTGTCGAATTACTAATGTAACAGACCTAAACACCTTAAATTTTATTTTATTTATTTATTTTTTTTTTTTTTTTAATTACTAATGTAACAGTCCTACTTTTCTATGGCTCAACTAAACTGATTTTGGATCTTTGTGTGTCATTATTTTCCAAGCCGAGATTGCCTGTATTCTCTAAAAATTTTAATGATAGTTATTGCATTTGGTTTTGAGTTATTTGTCTTTAAAGTTCACAGTGATATTTCTTTTTTTTAAAGTTATCTTTAAAGTTATGTTATGTAATAGCAGTTTAATTGCTTTTTATTGTTTTAATTACTTTTTGTACTAATTCTAACAGATTCCTAAACTAAATTGTATTTTTGTCAGTTTTATTGTTTTATTAATGTAATGAATTTATTTTATGACTTTTACTGGGTTTTTTAAATTTAAATTTCTCAATATATAAGGATGAACTCGACACATTTCAATATTATTATCATTTTTATAGTGAACCAACTTTTTGAAACATAAAAAAATTATACATTGTAATAGTAGAACTTTTTCACAGAACTTCTCTTTAAAAAAACATTAATATTAAATAAATTAAGCAATCGATATTTTAACTCTTTTATCTGTGTTTTTTTATGTCATACCTATGCTTTGCTATAGTTCTTTTAAGAAAGTTACTAAATAAATGTTTTATTCTTATATTCCAAACACTCTCTCTGTGAACTTCTATCTTCTCAAAATTTCATTGTAGAATCATGTTTAACATGTATTATCAATACCATTAAAAATGCTGAATTTATGTACAATCGAACAAACAATAATCGAATGATCTATGACAAGCGTAAATCAATTGAGAACGTAATAATTCAAAGCATAGAACTGTAATGCAAAGAACTACAATGACACTGTATGCTTCTGCCGGCTTAGTTATATACAGCTGCATTGCAATATCATGATAATTAAGCAATTATTACTTACATCTAACAATGAAAATTACAAAAATTCCTGACCCAATATTTTAAGTGTATGTTTGTAAAATTTCATGACAATCTATGCAGTAGTTGATATTTCTATTCCAAACAAGCCGCCTCGGTGACCTAGTTGATAGCGTACTAGGCTTTCACCCCGAGGACCCGGGTTCGATTCCCGGCGAGGGCTTGGCATTTTCATACACTATAAATCAATCATCCCATCGTCTGCATTAGCCCAAGTGTGCACAATAGTCGGACGTTAAACACCAAAAAAAAATCTATTCCGAACAAGCAGACATACTTTTCATTTTATAGAAATAGATTATGTCTACAAGATGACCGTTGATTTGTAACAATGATCACTTGTACTATTTCCTAGATATCATTTTCTTTTTAGGTCTGTAACGTCTCTGATAGTATACATATATTTTTCTTTATAAACTGTATTTAATTATTTTTATAATTAATACAGCTATAATTTTGATCTGAAACATCTCTGATTTTATCAGGAGTAGGTTTTCGACAATTAATTAACTGCAAATGTAAGTTAGGCACCAAGACAGATAAAATTTATTCAATACAAAGTACGAACAAATTTTTCATATTATATAATTACATTAACTGCAAATATCAATTATAAATAATAATAATATAAAATAATTTATTACATGAACTGCTTGATTTGAACTTTGATGACCCGATGGTGGTAAGTAGCAATGATCAGACCGTACCACATTGTGATTACAACAATAGAGTAATTAACTATTAACAATGACTCTGTGGGTGTGGTGCTTCATATGAGAGTTGTAGTGTTATTTTTTGGCAACACGAAGTCCAACAGCACAAGTCAAAAATATAATGACAAAGTTCTGTAATGTATATCTTAAAATCTTACTTTAAGTTGTTACTGGTTTACTGATTTACTTGAACAACAATAATTTTGTAATCAACTGAACATTACGATTTATATCATACTAGCTGAAGTACCCGGGCGTTGCACGGGAAAGAAATGTTTTTGCAACAGTGAGGTTATATTAGAAAAACAACAATGTATTAAATTATTTATTCATTTAAAAAGATTAAGGATATCTACAATTTTTAAATGTGATACTTTTTTGTTTAGGTAAGAGCCTAAATACTGTTTGACGTTTCAGTTTAATACACCTCGATAAACAATATTTTTAGTTTCATTATGTTCAACCAAGATGAACAAATTTTTTGAACCAACTCTAGAAACAGCAACATACAGCTGACCGTAGGAGAAGCATGGTGATTCTCTGGAAAGAATAATTTTTCTAACACTCGATAAAAACTGAATATAAACCCACAAACATCTGTAGAAGAGTAGTATGAACTAAAAAGACAACGGCCACCAGAATGAAAATGCTATGAGAAAATGGTTCAACATGGTGGCAACATTGACTGTTACAAAAGAAGAATGTAACGGGTCGTCAGTTGAAAATGTCCGCAAGAATATGTAGTTCAACATATTAATAACACTGACTGCTACAAAATAACAGTCGCAGTTTGAAAATGCCTGCGAAAAAAATGTACAACAAAGACCTGGTTCCTATACTCACCGATTGATCCATCGATGGAATTCTGATGACGTCATACCATCTCAGGGATTCATTAGATAGATATAGTTTAGTCAATCTCCGGGACGGGATGATGTCATCAGAATTCCATCTATTCATCAAACCGGTAGCTGGTAGAGGAGTTAAGAGTTCAGCCGGTAGCTGGTAGATGTCTCCAGTAGTATCGAGAGAGTTGTGAGTCAGTAATTTCAACCCTCATTTGATCCTTCGGGGTTTAGATATAAAAAAAAACTAACAGTGCTCTTTCTAGGGAAATTTCTGTTATGTGTGCCGAATTTGGTTGTGATCGGTTGAGAAATGTAGGAGCATATAAAGGAACCACATATATGTTCACTTTTATATAGAGAGAGATTAACCAATACATGTTTTTGAGGTCCACGTTGTTGTTTTTCAATAAAGCTATGTTTTTGTCAATTCAAGCAAATATCCAAATAACATATCAAAGTACTTTTCATGTTTGTATATCAGTTTTAATCAAATTGATTGATATTAAATTTGTTTCAGTTCAGATTGGTTTAAATTAATGAAGGACAAATATCTAATCTAGACTTTATCCTAATCATTAAAAATTAGTTTCAGGATTGTTCGTTATTTTTTTTTTTTTTTTTTTTTTTTTTTTTTTTTTTTTTTTTTTTTTTTTTTGGGTGTTTAACGTCCGACTATTGTGCACACTTGGGCTAATGCAGACGAAGTTAAAATTTAAAGGCAGATATTTCTTTATTTTGTACTTTATGCCAGAATTTTTTCAAAAATTCCTTTGAATCATACCTCATAATGGAGTTCACTGTCACACAAACTTAATATTTTCCATTTCCACTGATTATTAAATCAGCTCAGAATGTGGCTGCATTATTAAAACTGCAAAAATGTGGGTTAAATCAATTCCATTTTCTTGGTTGTCAATAAAATGGTAGCACTAAAGCAACTTCAAGTCAAGAATGTAAGAAAGAAGGCACCTTTTAATTAACAATACATTTATTATGTTTTCTAACTGAAGTTATGTTCTCCTATTCTATTAATTAATTTGTATTAGTGGAAAATAATACAGCAGTAGTGTCAGTAAAATTAGTAGCTTTCTGTTTCTTTAAATAACATTTTCTTAAACTTTACAATTATTGTTTACCTTAAAAGGACAGAATTAACATAAAAAGTTGCTGGATCAAAACTGATAATGAGCCTACGCAAACAAGTAATAAATGAACCACTTAATATGTAGCTGTGATCACTCTTAGTCATTTACAAAAAACGTAAAGCTCAAAATGTATATTTTATTCTAAAAAAATACATTTTAAAATTTTTATATTTATTTACCCAAGTTTTTCATTAAGTAACATACTGTACTGTACAAATACACAATACTGTAATAGTTTTGTTTTCAAAATGAATTAGGTACTTTCTGAATTCATTATGTAAATGTAGAAGGCTTATAAGAATGCCTAACCTTGGAGAAGCCGAGTAGAATAAACATTGTTCAAACAAAGCAAATCCCTGTTGCAACATTTATCTCACTGTTTAAACATTAACGGCACGCTGTGAAGTACAATAAATTCATATATCGCAACACAACCAGAAAAGGAATCAAGAGACAAATGCAACTTTGCCCTTGTGGTAAACTATGAACAGTAAAAGGATAAATAAATTCTTTTTTATGAAAAAACCAACTGAATATGAAATTTACTAGCAAAATATCGTTATTTCTAAAATACCATTATCATTATATTAATATTTATTAAAATAAGAAAATCTTATTTAATAATTTGAAAATTGAAAATAATTGAAAATCAGACACAATATGAAAAGGGAGAATTGATTTTTATGGGCACATCCTCCGAATGGACAAAAATAGACTATCCAAAAAAAATATTTGACTACTTTCGCAGTAGAAGAGCCAAACCACTTTGGTTTAGAGAAACAGAGAAAGACATAACAGAACTGCAGATCACTGACACTATGCTCATGGATAGAACAGCCAAAACAATAACCAAGGACAAGAAACAACGGTTCCAAGGCAAAGTCAAATCCAAGCGAACTATCCAAATCTCTGACGAAGAAAGAAAAGCAAGATCACAACGAATGAAGCAATACTGGGCTACGAGGAAGGCACAGAACATTAAAAAGTGATTGATTTAGTGTACCCCAAAGTTGGGTGAAACAAATAAAGAAGAAGAATTTGAAAATTTATATTTTAATTAGTAAATTCAACATAAGTGTCACTACACATTTTTTTCACAAGTATTTCACTTTTATAAGTACTAATTTTTGTAAGACTTGTTTTTATGTTTTTATTTATGTGTTTATTTCATTTTTATTGTTGTACAATTGTACACGATTCAGTATAATTTCGTATGATATTGTTATAACACATGTTATATTAAGAAACAATCTATGTGAAAGAGATATTTAAACCAATATTTGATTATTTGTTCTTCGTATTGAATATGATCACATGCCAAAACAAATCTACTAGGTGCACTTTTGTACAACTGTGGTTAACTCCAATTTTCTCACTTAGTGCAATTTTTCTCACAATTAAAATAGTGCAAAATAACATAAAATTTGCTTGTTTCTTCTTCTTTTTTCGTTTCACCCTCTTTGGGGTACGCTGAATCAATCATTTCTTGTGCACTGTACTTTTCTTTGTTCCCAGTAGCTCTTCATTCTTTCCGATCTTCTTTTCCTCTCCTCTTCCGAAATGACAGGTTTTATTTGTTTGTTTTATTTGCTTGTTTATTATTTAGATTTTCAACTAAAATATGTACAGTAGGTGATTACTATTCATTAAGTGTTCTGTGGAATATTATTTTTGGTTTTTTTTGTTGTAAATTTATAGTATCAACACAAATTTTCAAAGGATAAGTGATTTGATTCGCACATATCATTTGGCCAAACCAAATTTCATCGCACGTATTTTAATCGTGTAATTGTATTTAGTGTTTGTGACATATGTTTTTAATGTTTTGTTTGACTTTGTGACGACCTCGACAGACGGATTTAACATTTTGTATCATGGTCTGAAGATGAAACTACAGAGTTTCGAAACCGCGGTAGCCTTTACGAGGTGAGTAGATAGACCACTGATGGGAAGAATAGGTCATAATCCTAATTACAATTTATTCCAAAACTTATTTAAAAAATTAAGAACTTCAGCAATAGTTACTAAAGAATATATATGAAAGAATTAATCTAATGATCTCATACGTTGAACTGTTTCACCATCTTTTAAAATAATATAAAAAATTCTTTCAAAAATTATAAGACTATATGAAAATTAACCTTTCCAACTATAGAAAAAGGTCTTTTCTACATTCATAATTTTGAGAAAAAAATTATTTTGTTTTTTGTGGTTCAATACAAAATTTATACTCTAATAAGAGGAAATATTTTACCTTAAGAGAATAATCTTTAAAGATTTAAAAATTTTAAAACCAATTTAAAAAATTTAATTTATATCAGTTTTCATGTTATAAAAAAAAAAGTGTACCAAGTACTGTATTTCAGGCAATTTACGTCTATTAAGCTTTTAATTTTTGCATAAAGTAGATTTGATACTCCGATTTTTTAATTCCATAAGGGCTATTTTTCTGAAGCCCCACCAAGGCATGTTTATTTACAAATGTTGGAAAACTATGTACAAATAGTTATTTCTTGACAGTTTGTTTCAGACCCATTGTACTGTACACAGTTTATATTCGGTACCCATGTAAAATTCTTCACAGATAAACACTACACATATAAATAGTAAATAACTGACTAGCAGGAATGACAGATAAATCAGCAGATCTTTCATAATACATATGTATTATGTTTTACTTATAATATACTAAACTATAATATACTTACAATATACCAAAAAGTGAATGACTGCTTACCCTATAAGGCCTACTGTGCAGATCAATGGGGCGAAGATTATATACAAACAGTAACAGGCAGATTCTATGCAAACCTGCCAATACTAACCCGATGCAAAAAGATCACAGATCTTAGGTTAGATTTTAGAGACTAATAGAAGTAATTAATCCTTTTAGCCATATTGAATTTTCTTAGAGGAAACAACTTTTGATTTGTTTTTCTATGTAAGGTATGAAAATAGATTTCACAGCAATAAATAGATTTTCCAGCTCTTGACTTTATTTAAAAAAAAAAAAGTGTTTGTAATTTACAGATTACTCCTTTTTTTACATCCTTCCAGGACGTAATATATTTGTTAGTGTGTCCATTTTAATAAAAGGAACAATTTTACCCTCAATGGACAAAAAAATGGAGAGTAAAGCTTAATGAAGCAAAAACTGTACACATTAATTTTACGAATAGAAAATATGAACCATTACCAATAATATTAAACGAAAGGAGTATAACATATGCAAACAGTGCTAAATATCTAGGAATGACACTTGCAAAGCTCCGATGGAAGGTGCATGTAAAAAAGAAAAAAGAGGAGCTACAGCTCAAATTCAATAAAATGTTTTGGCTTATTGGAAGAAATTCAGAACTTTCGATAGACAACAAGATACTGCTATACAAGCAAGTTCTAAGACCAATATGGACCTATGGTGCACCACTCTGGGGATGTACAAGAAAAATCAATAGTAAAATTATTCAAGTTTTTCAAAATAAAGTATTGAGAACGATTGTCAACGCCCCTTGGTATGTGAGAAATGAAAACATACATAAGGACCTAGGTGTTGAATCTGTTCAGGACGTCATTAAAAAGCTATCGGTTAAGCATTATTGCAGGTTAGAACAGCATAATAATACAGAGATTGTCGAACTACTATGCCGCAGTGACAACATCACAAGAAGGCTGAAGAGGACCAAGCCAATTGACCTCTCCAGGCTGTAAACACATTGGGACCAGCCGTCAGACTGCACCCCAGCACACAGTGAACACAATGATAAAGAAAAATTACTAGATGGGGCACGCCTCAGTTGTAATTAATATAAAAAAAAAAAAATTTTACCCTACTACCTCTTTTAATATGCAAAACTTATGAAGTTGTGATCCTTGGAGTGAAAGGTATTAAAGATGACTAAATGAAAAAATTCACTTAGAAAATACTAGGGTTGTCCATAAAGTAAGGTTCCCAATGGGTTATAGCTGCTGCGAACATTGTTACGCAGGATCCGGTGACCTTGGCTTGCACCTTGGTCCCAATCCCCACTCCGCGATCGGTCTACAACGCTTAGTCTTGGCTTGGTAGACGTTAATAATACAGTTGTCTTTTCTGTCTCCCGCCAGGTGCAAATTACACTCTGTGATTCATTTTGTGTGTGCAAAAAACACTTATGGACATTTATATCCAACTGTGTGAAGTTTGCGGAGAAAAATGTATGAGCAACACTTGCGCAAATGTGCAGAGAATTCAAAGACGGACGTACAGACGTTCATGATGAACAGCGTATCGGATGAAATGACTGCAAAAGTGGAAGAAGCAATGCTGAACGATCGAAGGGTGACTGTTCGGGAGCTCTCCAAGATGATGTCAGCAAGACATGGATTGATAAAATTTTGACAGACCATTTAGGATATTGCAAGGTTTGTGCAAAATGGGTCCCAAGCAGACCACAAACGGCAATGGATTGATGCGGCCCACAAATTTCTTCACGCCTACGAAACCGATGGCAAGAAATTCTTGGACTCTATTGTCACTGGGGACGAGACCTGGGTACACTATACGATATCAGAAATGAAAGAAAAATAACGTTATTGGAAACATCCAGAGTCGCCAAAGCCACAGAAGTTCAAACAAACACTGTCTGCCGGCAAAGTCATGGCGAGCGTGTTTTGGGACAGGAAGGGGTTATTGTTGTGCGAATTCATGGATACCGACACAACAATCAATGTTGATCGTTACTGTGAGACGTTAAAGAACCTTCACCACGCGATTCAAAACAAGAGGAGAGACATGCTCATGAAAGGAGTTTGTTTCCATCAAGACAACGCTCGTCCACACACTGCCTGTGTAACAACCAATCTCATCAACCAATTTGGATGGGATACTGTCACACATCCGCCCTACAGCCTGAACTTAGCTCCAAGTGACTACCATCTCTTCCCTAATTTGAAGAAACATGTAGTTGGGACGCATTTCAGTACAGGAAAGGAGCTGAAAGAAAAAGTTTTAAACTATCTTCGCAGCGCGGCAGGAGAGTTTTTCGACTCATGCATACAAAAGATTCATGCATGAATCTTGCATACAAAAGGTTCACTGTATGCAGAAGTGCATCGATCTCAACGGCGATTATGTCAAAAAACAGAAAAAAGTGTAGGCTTTCCAAAAATGTATTATTCAATGCAAATAAACATGTTTTTCATTGTGAAAAATTATTGGGAACCTTATTTTACGGACAACCCTCGTATTTATGAGTGTAACCAGTCTTCCTTTACATAAATTAAAATGGTCTATAAACATTCTTTAAAGCCTGCTTGAATATTTCTGAAAGTCTGCCTCCAAAACAAAATTATAATAAAACTTACTTTGAAACCTACCTCAACATCTCTAAACACATCACGAATGTCTGGTTTTCTGTGTCTAGCTCTGTTTTGACGACCTCGTTGCCTTACTGTATGATTCAATGTATCAACTCTACGACGAATGGCTTCAGCTTGTTGCAGAGACATAACCGTCAACGCATTATCCAACATCCCTTCATTCACTTCACAACCGGCCAAGAATGGTTCAGCCAGTTCGCTGTACCCGGCTGCAACCAACCATTCTGCTTCCACTTGGCCATCTCCATCTGAAATTTAAAATGGAACAATTTTAATCACATAAATATACATTCCTTGAAAAATATGCACAATACCAAAGTATTAAGATTATAATAATTTAACCCATAAACCTATGTTAATCTTACAGAATTTATATATCACTGTGAAGGAGAAGATATAGACAAACAGGGCATCAGAATTGAGTTTCTTAGACCTGTGGAAAGTGTGACAAACTTTCATATATTATCAGAAATGAGGATAGTAGACAAGAACTTAAAGTTCAGCCAACTACAGATGTTTGCAACAGATTATAAAAATAAGATAGAAAGATCACATTGAGCACATGTCTATAGAAAGGGTAAAAAGCTATGGTTCATATCCTGGGTTCGAGTTTTCTACTTCATACTTATTACATAAGAATAGTAACCAGTATACTAACTAGAGCTTAATTAGTTTAAATTGTATTTTCCTTAAACAATTTTAATTAATGTTTAAAAATAATTTTGTTTTTAATATATATGTCTTTATAAACTTTTTACTTATTTATGTAGGTTATTTATTTTTGGTCATTTTTTTTTGTCATAGCACAGTGTAATTGTAGTGTTGATAATAAAATAATATTTTTGTAACTGGTTCTTTAAGGAGCTTTGTCAACAAACCCATTACTACTTTCTTCAACATTTGCTTATTAATTTTTGTCCTGAACATTAACAGTTATACTGAAGATGCAGTGATGCTCCCGAACCTCTACCTTGCTGAACTCCTGCTCTTTTAGCTCCAAATAAACTGCTAGTTTGGCACAGAAAACCGATCAGATAAACAAGAACTCAATAATATACTGTGGTCTAGAAAGATGGCAATGACCAATCTTGCTTCAGGTAGACAATATCATAGTTCAGCCAATGCATGCCAAACTTTATCAAATGCCTGTGTTAATTATAGTGGACTTGATTAATAGTGAAATAGGATCAGTCTTTTGAAATTTTTTTTTCAAATAAAAAAGTATTATGTACTACTTTATTTGTATCAAACATTATAAAGCAGGCCGCCTCGGTAGCCTAGTTGATAGCGTAATGGGCTTTCACCCCGAGGACCCGGGTTTGATTCCCGGCCAGGGCTTGGCATGTTCATACACTATAAATCATCCCATCGTCTGCATTAGTCCAAGTGTGAACAATAGTCGGACGTTAAACACAAAAAAAAAAACATTACAAAGCAGTATTAGTTTTATTGTGATTTGGCTGTAAAGAGGCCATTAATTTCTTTAGTACTTTAATCTCATGCTGAGCTACTCAAAGTTGGAGTTGTATTTTCAAAATTTCTCTAAAGTTTTCCTTATTTATTCCTAAATATTGCTTTGTGCTTCAGATCTTAGTCTGCGAGGATATTTGTTGCATTTTCTGTGCCCAAATGTACTACCCTATTTTCTAGTTCAAAGTGTGACTGGATGTCTCTAAACTCTGCGCAGCCTCAGGGAATACATCAGCACACTATCAGAACTGACTGGGGGATTTAACAGACCTACTCCTGTACACAATATATATAACACTAACTGCCCATTAGTACAAGACTTTTATTTAATATTTAGTCTTCTAATTTACAATGTACACGTTTCAGAATAATGCACACTCAATGATAACAGTTAATTTAAGCTCCATAATCTATTTACTGTTGAAAACAAAAACAAATTTCCTACCTACAATGACTTAAATTTGAATTTATATTTTACTTGTCTGTTCATTGATTTTTTTTTTTTTTTTTTGGTGTTTAACGTCCGTGTCTGTTCATTGAATGAAGCAAATAACATTAAATGAATATTATCCTTGTAAATAATGCAACTATACATGTAATTAATATAATGTAATGTAATTAATGTAATGTAATGTAATAATTAATGTAATGTAATAAATAATGCAATTATACATGTAAATAATGCAAACTATTGAAATTGTAAGAAAAGCTTAAATACACCAATAAAATATTGTGTTTTTTATTGTGACCTAACAATAATCTCAAATACAAAAACAGGCTTTACAAAATACCATTATTGTGTTGCGATTTATCTTATTATGCCAAACAATAACTTATCAAAACTGGATTAGATTAACGAGAAAGTTTTTTTTATGATATACTCAATAATCAAAACTCAAGTGCAGAAAAAGTCTAATGGAAAAACTGTTAATGTAATCTCTACCGATATTATCGTTCAGTTTTACATTTTTACGTTATCTAATAAAAATATAAAACGCTATAAAATTTGTTAAATATCGGAATATTTTGCAAATTCTAATAGACTACATTGTCGTGTGCTAAAGTTCCTTGTTATAGGCCCTATTTTTCCTATAAACCGTGACGGCTTAAATTCATACAACTACCATTTGATGAGGCAGCAAACTTATTATGGCTTCTGTCCTAATGGAAGAGGTTATTATTTTCAGTTGATTAGCGTACCACACGTGTTATTTGCCATTAACAAATTATCATGAAATTTGCGTCCCAAATGACATTTAAATATTTTGTGTTATTTAGTTATTAAAATGTAGATTTAATAACATTTAAATGTAGATGGATAAGTTTTCAATACCATGCAGTATTAGATATTGCCATACTGCAATGATATATCATTGCAATATATCATGCACGTTACATGATTTACAATAAATTTACAAATAATACATTTTATTTTACTTTACCATCTATAATGTCTACATATAAAAATATAATAAATCTGTAGAATTCAATTGTGACGCACTAACCTAAGTTTTATTAAATCAAAATATATATTAAAATAATCAAAATAAACAATAATGAATGTTAATAAGTTTTATTTAACATTTCTTTTGTAATCTAATTTCAACATTATAATCAACATTAAAATGTGTATATCAGCATTATGAATATTAAAAATACATTTAAAATTTAAAAATGTATCTTGACTAAAAAAGGTACATTTTCTTACTTTTACTAAAATTTTAAAAGCTAATTTATGCAGATTTTAATGCTGATTACAATAGTAAAATCAGATTTTAAAAAGCAATTACTATAAAAGTTATACTTTTTTATAATTTAAAACAGCGTACTGATGCAGTTGAACGAATTTTGCTGAAAATAAAATTGTCCAAATTCGATTTTTGTACCAATTTCAAATCAAAATGTCAAAAATTAGCTAATTAAACCTCAAAATTACATTGACTACAAAAATAAACCCTTACAGATTCAGTTTTTATATTTAAATCTGAAAATTTTTAAATGCTAATTTCTGCCGATTTTAATGCTGACTACGATTGTGAAATCAGATTTTCAAAAAAATTACAAAACTGGAAAATAAAACAGTACTTAAATATTGAAAACTAATGAATGCAATACTGTTCCATAAAACTACTTTACAAGTAAGTAGGTTTTATAATTCAGTTCAAGAAATTTAATTAAACTTCATTTTTTCAATAGTAATGTTGAGTTTACTAACTATAATAACTATTGAATTTTCATATTCAATTTAAATACAAAACCCACTCATTGTTATTTCAGACTATTTTCAATTATATTTAATAGTTTTAATTGAAATTCAAACGCTTTTACAATAAAGTAACAGCAAATAATGTAAGCAATCGAATATTCAAACTAAGTTATATTTCGCTGATCCAGTAAAATAGTACCAATAGTCTTCTTCTTTATTTGTTTCACCCAACTTTCGGGTACACTAAATCAATCACTTTTTAATGTTCTGTGCCTTCCTCGTAGCCCAGTATTGCTTCATACGTTGTGATCTTGCTTTTCTTTCTTCGTCACAGATTTGGATTGTTCGCTTGGATTTGACTTTGCCTTGGAACCGTTGCTTCTTGTCCTTGGTTATTGTTTTGGCTGTTCTGTCCATGAGCATAGTGTCAGTGATTTGTAGTTCTGTTATGTCTATCTCTGTTTCTCTAAACCAAAGTGGTTTGGCTATTCTATTGCAAAAGTAGTCAAATATTTTTTTGGTTATTCTATTTTTGTCCATTCGGAGGATTTTTGCCCGAAAAAAATGCCCATAAAAATAAATTCTCCTCTTTCTTATTGTGTCTGATAGTATTTCAGTTTTTTGGTAAAGAGTTTAATTACTGATGTGGAGTAATTGGTTGTTATGGAATTTGGGGCCTAAGATTTTTCGTAATATCTTTCTTTCTTTGATCTCCAGCCTTTCAAGTGGGCCCTGGGATGTGAGAGATAATGTTTCAGCTGCATATAAGGTTTCTGGTTTAATTACCGTATGATAATGCCTTATCTTTGTATTCTTGTTGTACGTGTCTTTGGTAAGTTGGAAGGCTAATTCAACTTTATTTCTCATAGATTCCCTAGCTTTTTTCTCTAGGGCGTTCCAGCTGATCCATTCCGCAAGATATTTGAATTCTTTGACTATCTCAATGTATTGTTCTCCCACTTGAAACTTTTTTGGTGGTTTTTGTAGGTTTGTCAATATTTTTGTCTTTTCAAATGAAACTTTGAGTCTCATTTTTAACGCTTGCTTCTGGAGTTCAAGAGTTTGTTCCTTAGCTTCTTCCAATGTCTCAGCTAGTAAGGCAAAAGCCATCAACAAAAGCCAAACAATTTACCTTAAAGCCTTTGTTCTTAGTTCCTAGTCAGAGTACCAATGGTATTAGACAAAAAAAATATAATTTTAAAACTTCTTTTTCAGTTTTGAATCATTTTGTTTTCTTTCATTTATCTGTTACTTATTAACTGAAATTACTTCTAATTTACAACAATGTCACTGAATTCTGTCTAGAAAACACGGGACTTTATTTAAGTATTTTTCTTTGTTTAACATTCATATTATTATTTAGTTTTAAGTGTCAAAATGTTTTACAAATTTATTACAGTAATGTGTTTCACAATTTCATAAAACAATATCCTACAATGTCCCTCAGACCTGAGCCTTTCACTGATATTTTTAATCAATACACAGACCTTGAATTAATGAGAACAATGCTATGTATAGTTTCATGAGGAAGTAATGAATATTTGTAAGATGTTGGTATCAGTATAAAGACAAGATGAATCATCGGAATCGTGCTTTAAAGGAACAGTATTGTAAATGACAACAATAACCAAAAACGTGTTAAACTGTTTACAAAATATTTACAAGAAAAACATATTTTAATATTAAAAGTAATTAAAACTATTTTCAATGAAATGATGAAAAATTCTCACTGAAAATTCTCAATGAAAATTGCATCTTTTTTGGGGGGTTGTAAAGTATTAAAATAAAGCTTGAAGCATGAAATTTCTAAATATACGCTGAAGACAATGCATAACCAAGTTTTAAAAGGCGAAATAAAAAAATCACCCGTCTGCTAAATACGAATTTCAATTATATGTAGCGTGCAGCGTCCACTGTAGTTCGTCATAGTTCGCTGTCGCACCACATGATATGACTACATACAATACATTACTTCTATCCCGAACAATTATTATACCGTAATAAACAATTATGAAAACGGTCTAGATTCTCGTCAACATTAACTATGTGGGACAGTGAAAGTAAGCATTGAAGTTGATTTTAAATTTTAAAATAATATCAAATCAGACCCCCCCCCACATTAACCTGTAGCCACTCCTCACCTAAAATAATAATAATAATAATCCGTGGGAACAAACCTTTTCCACTGCTTACATTTAAAATTTTGAACTGAAACATTTTGCATTAATTTTTATCCTAAAAACTTCCACTCTGTATCTATATATATAAAAGGTGATGTCCTAACTGACTGACTCATCAACGTACAGCCCAAACTATAAAACCTAGAGACTTGAAATTTTGAGAATACCTTCGTTTTAATATGTAAGCGCGTACTGAGAAAGAATTTTGCAAAAAATTGATTTTAACTCCATTAAACTACTTACCCAGTCCAAATTTAATAACGTACAGCCAATACTATTATAGCTGGAGACTTGAAATTTTCAAGGTACATTCTTACAACAATGTCAAGATGCTCTAATACAGGATTTTTAAAAAATGTGATTTTAACGTCATTAAACTACTTACCCAGTCCAAATTTAATAATCAATGTACAGCCAATACTACTATAGCTAGAAACTTGAAATTTTCAGGGTACCTTCTTACAACATTGTCGAGATGCACTGAAAAACGATTTTCCAGTATGCAATCCCTAAAGAGGTAAACATGAGGTACAACAATTTTTATTGGCAAAAATATGTTTTTCATCTGACCTTCTTAAAACGTAACATAGTCACTCTTACGTATAAGTAATGAAATATATTTTTCATCTTTTCCCCAAAACACATCCCCTAAAGAGATTGAAAGAAGGTATAAAATATAAAAAAGAGGTACAATTTTGTATTGAAAAAATATTTTTTTTATCTTATATTCTAGAAATATGCTATGAAACACATATTTCAACATTTTTCTGAATTCATGCCCTAAAAGAATAAAAATGGAAAAAGAGTTATCATGGGAGAAAAATATTTTTTATCAAATTTTCTTAAAGTAAACAAAATATTTTAAAACACACGCAATTCAGTATTTTCCCCCGAATTCACCTCCTAAAAGGACAAAAATATAGAATAGGTATAAATGTTTGTATTGGACAAAAATATTCTTGATCGGATTTTCTTAAATTCGAATGGAACACGTTTGAAGACAATAAAACAACACATTCAGGTTATAATATTTTTTCATATTCACTGTAAAATAATCACGAGTTTAGATAATCACGCTTTTATTAATATATTTTTTATGTTTCTAAATTATTACATTACTGAAACGGTTTAAGTTTCGTGGGCGAAGCCGCGACGGGTAATGCTAGTCCATATTACAAGCAAGAAAGACATTCAGGTAAAAACGTTTAGCCTTAGTTTAAACTGACAAAACTAACACTCATCATAACAAAAATTACATGAAAAATCTCAGCAGATACCAGGGACGGTGGGAGGGTTAGAGAAGAGGAAAACTAAAACTAGGGACATTAGTCGATGACCTTGAGTCTGATGGGGTGAGAGCCCAGTCTGTCCCTACTACTTCTGTGACAGTACCCTGTATTTGTGCTATCATTAGTTCTATAATTACCAATTATAGTTAAGCGATTATTATTTTGCAAACCTCTGACCCACAGCCTTGTTTCCATGGCAACGGCAGCACCACTAAAGTGTGGGCCCTGTATCAGCTATAATTAAACTTCTATTTCAGTACTTAAATTGCCCATGAGAAAAGTTCAAGATGTCTGTTTATTAATCATTCTCCCTTAATAGTTTGTAGCCACCCCGATGGCCTAGTTGATAGCGTACTGGGCTTTCACCCCGAGGACCCGGGTTCGACTCCCGGCCAGGGCTTGGCATTTTCATACGCTATAAATCATCCCATCGTCTGCATTAGTCCAAGTGTGCACAATAGTCGGACATTAAACAAAAAAAAAGTCTACAGCGTGGTAATAATTAATGTTAACAATAATACGAATTATCTGACATTGTTTAAATTTTTGAATACTTTAATGACCCAAATAACAATTAATACTAACCTTCTCTTCCGCCGCATTCCTCGTCCAAGTAATCGTCCAACAGTTTGGTCTCCTGGATTATCCTGAACTCATTCCAGTAGTCCTGCAGGTCCTGACTGACGTCTGCTTCCATCTTGCCACGTTACAACTGCTCTTCTTTAAGTGCTCTCTCAGCTGTTACTGAATGTCAGCATTCTTGTACTGTGTACATAAACAATAAGTCCCAGATAACACACTATCTCAACTACTTAGAAAAAATAAGTTTTCACATATAATCCATTTAGCTGGGTTATTGTTGCAGATAACGAAATTACAGTGAAACGGTGTACGTGATTGGTTCAACTAAATTTTGGATATGAATCAATCTTCCGACTAATTCTTAATGATTAACTGTGTAAAGCAGGAATTAAATTTTAACGCTTAAAATACGTAACAAAGAATTAACTAAATAAGGTATTGAAATTATAAATGTATTTAAAAATCAAGCCAAAAACAAATTAACATGTATTGAAGGATAAATATTACAAATATTTTTGCGAAAGAATTAAAAAAACTACATTAAAAACTGTAACTTTAGAAAATTACAAATTAAAAATACAATAAAATACAGGAAAAGCTTCAAGGATTATTTAAAGACATTTCAAATTTGACTTCACTGATCATTATCACTTCAATCATTTTATGAGTTTTATTATTTCATTTTCATTATCAGCATTCATTGTTTTAGTACGCCAATCTGCAAAACATGATTTTTTTTATACTTATAAATCAAAAATATTTGTTTTGGTAATTTATTATCCAATTTTGCATAAAATACAATGCTTTTACATTATGAAAACATAATTAACTGCAAAACTATTTCAAGTTTTTTATCTTTTAGTTAAAAACATGTGCTAATAATAGAATTAATAAAAGGCAGTAAAAACTTTATTTTTTTCATATTAATTTATTGTCTACTTATTAAAATTAAAAAAAAAAACAAATTATGTAATTATTCTTATATGTATATTTATTTTTTTTTAAGGCGAAAAGCACATTGAGGCTATAATCGCCTCCCTAAATGTAAGTGTGAGTGTAAAGTGTTAAAGTCGTAAGTGTAGTGTTGTTAGTATAAGTGTGTGTTAAGACTCGGGTACCGCGAGGGACGTCTAAATCCTCTCAATAGGTGCAGCTAGTCTGCATCCCCCTGCAAGGAATTAAACTTATAAGCATTGTTATGTGGATTAGTTTATTTTATAAATTACTTTTATTACTGTACAAAACAGTAAACGTAAAAATTTGTTATTTAATCACCATTAGCTAATTTTAAGCACAAACACTTGTCTATTAATAATAAGCTGTATTTCAGTGCTTGGCATTGTGCTGTTATGCTAACTAATTAATTTTCCCTCAAAGCACTTGTAACCAAAATTTCCATTGTATACATATATATATATATATATATATATATATATATATATATATATATATATATATATATTATTTTTATTATTATTATTATCTGCGCATAGACCCTGTTGGATCACGCAAAGCACTCCGACTCATGTCTTGCTCCTTCTAATCCTCCACACCTCCCTCATCCTGTCCCCATGGATCCTCTTCCGCTACTCCGTCCATTTTACCCCTGCTCTCTTTGGGATTTCATTCTCTGGGATCTTCCAACCGAGCATCTTTCTCCTGTATGCGTTCCTGTCTTCAATGTCTATTGAGTCTATTTTTGCGTCATGTAGGTCTATTCTGACTTGTGCGATCCACGACGTTGTTGATTTGACTCCTTGTATATACTGAAGGATTCGGTTGGCAAATCTCGTTGTTGGGAGTCTACTGATGTGTCCATAGAACCGAAGCCTCCTGATATCTGCTGTCAGGTTCGATATCTTCTCTGTGGTCTTCCGGGAGTGCAACCTGTATTCATCTTCTGTTAATCTCAGGCCAAGGATCTTCCTCAAAATTTTGCGTTCCTCCTTCAAAATACCCTCCATGGTAGCTTTTGTGTGGAGTGCTAGCGTCTCGCTTGCGTATAATACCTCCGGTTTTATGACTGTGTTGTAGTGTCTGATTTTTGTGTGCGTCGACATACATCTCTTATTGTAGATATCACGCGTTATACCAAGAGTCCTCTTCATTCTCAGTAGCCGAACCCTTTGCGCAGCCTTCTCGCCACCTGTGGGTTCAAGAATTTCTCCCAGATATTTGAAGTGCTTGACTCTGTTTATCTTACCATATTTTGTGTTTAGTTCTTGAATATTTAATTTTGAACAGAAGAATTCGGTTATTAATGTTAGGGTCTATATTAAATGTTATTAATATACATATTTTTTAATAATAGTAAAAAACTAAGAAATGTTAATATCTGAGTACCAAAAGAATGAAATTTTATTTACTGCTTGACCGGATCAGAAATTAAATTATTTTGTAAATTTTCCAACACTGCAAGTATTAGTTTTGAAACTGAATTAGGCCTACTTCCCCCTTTGCATAATTTAGTTATATGTTATTTGTTAAAATATATTGAATCACTGTGACTTTCGTTACCGGAGTGGGAAATAAAACTGTGATATGAATTCGTAATTAAAAATAAAATGAAAGTACATACTGAATTTGAAATCTGACTAGGTTATAAAGTAGATCTTGTGTTTCCAGTAACTCTTTATTAAAAAAAAATTCATTCACTACGTGATAACAAAAATAACATAACAGTTACTTGAAGCTATGGCCAAAAGATTTTACTCATTTCCAGCTGGTAAATTATCAGGTCAAGAAAACAATTTTTTTAATTAAAAACGTGCTTACTTTGTAATAATTTATGACTTAATACCAAGTTGTGTACAAAATTTTAGCTATTTTCGTTTTTTAAGAATATCCCAATAAAAAAGTATATGTTTTCTAACACAAGTACTTAAAAAGTACGCTGTTTTTATGCCAATATAAACTGTATTCATGTGATTGATTTTTATTTACTTAATTACACATACTGAAACATTCTGAGTTATATATATATGTAAGGGCTCTTGGTATAACGCGTGATATCTACAATAAGAGACGTAATGTCGACGCACACAAAAATCAGACACTACAACACAGTCATAAAACCGGAAGTATTATATGCAAGCGAGACGCTAGCACTCCACACAAAAGCTGCCATGGAGGGTATTTTGAAGGAAGAACGCAAAATCTTGAGGAAGATCCTTGGCCCGAGATTGACAGAAGACGGATACAGTTTGCACTCCCGGAAGACCACATAGAAGATATCGAACCTGGCAGCAGATATCAGAAGGAGGCTTCAGTTCTATGGACACATCAGTAGACTTCCAACAACGAGACTTGCCAACAGAATCCTTAAGTATATACAAGGAGTCAAATCAACAACGTCGTGGATCGCACAAGTCAGAATAGACCTACATGACGCAGGAATAGACTCAGCAGATGTTGAAGACAGGAACGCATACAGGAGAAAGACGCTCGGTTGGAAGATCCCAGAGAATGAATCCCAAAAGAGTAGGGGTAAAATGGACGGAGGAGCGGAAGAGGATCCATGGGGACAGGATGAGGGATGTGTGGAGGATTAGAAGGAACAAGACATGAGTCGGAGTTCTTTGCGTGATCCAACAGGGTCTATGCGCAGACAATAATAACATTTATATGAAACAGTTCGTTATGTTTTACCCGTTTAGTTTAAAACAATGATTTACGCTTGGCAATTTTAAGTCAGTTAAAGTGAGTACCTACAAAAAATATAAATCTTTGTTTGAATTCATTAAGTGAACTTATAATTTCATTCTAGTCCTATTTAATAGTCATAGAAATGAATTTAGTGACAGTGTTGTTAGGTTAATTCTTTGAATGCAAAGAGAGGCTAAATTTTTTAAACCTGTGTCCACAACACAATTTTACAATGCAAAACAAAACACTTGAAACGGCAGCAAATTGTACTAAAAATACTTTAGTCTACATCGAACACTCATTATTTCTTTTATCTACCTTCATTATTTTCAGACAAAACCAATACAGGATATTCTGAATTACATTAGTACATGAAGATAAAAATTGGTATATTACAATCCGGCATTGTTTTGACCTTGAAAAGAAGACGCTGACATTCCCAATGAATCTGTATAAGCCCAAGGCCATTCCGAGAAGAGTGACCTTGTTGACAATATTCAACTTTTGTCACAAAACAAAATCGTAAAAATTTTTTAAATTACGCTTTACTGTGTGCGTAGTGGACGTAAATAATTGCTGCACGCAGCTGTCTCGCTGACGTGAAGGAAGGGAACTTCCAGCAATATATGTTACACTTCTTTCAAAATCCAATTTCACCGTCATTACATCAGCTTTGATTTTTTTTTTTTAAGGCGAAGAGCACATAGAGGCTATTATTTGCCTCCCTAAATGTAAGTGTGAGTGTAAAGTGTTAAAGTCGTAAGTGTAGTGTTGTAAGTGTAAGTGTTAAAATTCGGGTACCGCGAGGGACGTCTAAATCCTCTCAATAGGTGCAGCAAGTCTGCTTCCCCTGCGTGCAGCTTTGAAATCTGCATAAATTAAGATTTGAAACTCGTAAATTATATTGAAAAATTTAATAAAATTTATTAATAAATAAACTTGATAATTTTAGACTTAATTTTAAATTAGATTTAGGTTAAGTAATTTGTGAAGAAGGGCAAAAAAATGTCGGTTTTACTCTAGGTATTTTGTAACGTAAGTTATTGAATTTTTTAAGATTTGTAGAAAATTGTTTTTAATAAAATAACGTAAATTTTTAATAACGTGAATTAAAAATTACAGAAAATTCACTGCTTGACCAAACTGCTAAGATAAGTACCAAGGACGAAAGAATAAGATTCCAAGATAAAACCAAAATAAGACCTAAACCTGTCATTTCGGAAGAGGAGAGGAAAAGAAGATCAGAAAGAATGAAGAGCTACTGGGAACAAAGAAAAGTACAGTGCGCAAGAAATGATTGATTCAGTGTACCCCAAAGAGGGTGAAACGAAAAGAAGAAGAAAATAACGTAAGAAAGTATCCATTTTCGTTTTATTAGGATCCAAAATGTTCGCTGCTTGTTACGGGTTGCATTAATTAGGTCTTTTTTAGATTTTTCAGTAATTTTACTTTCTAAGAAGAATCCTACACTGACATAGTCGATTATAAGACCTTGTAGAGTATTAACCCATTTAATACTTAGCCACTAAAAGAAATATCTACATGTAGGTCTAATAGTAATAGTAGCCTAAATTGTAATTTTAACTTTTTGCTACACCAGAAGAAGTGAAATTAGGCGTAATAGCGATGGGGTCATATGACCAAAAGATCAAACAACCAAAAGTTCATTCAACCAAATTCTATACTAATGTTTTTAAGAGGCGAGATCATATGACCAAAAGATCAAACAATCAAACGTTCATTCAACCAAATGATATGTAATATTTTGGTCGAATGAACTTTTGGTCATATGAACCATGTTTTTATTATTATTGTTTTTATTATTATTTTAAATACCATTATACTACTTGCCCAGTCCAACTTAATTATTTAGCATTCAAACGTTAATTCCATAACAGTGACGTTTTATATATTGACCTATCTATTATATATATATATATATATATATATATATATATATATATATATATATATATAACCTATCTATTATATATTGATAGGTGTGAATAATAAATGTTTAAATTACGTTAAACGCAATCACACTACTTACCCAGTACAACTTAATTATTTAGTATTCAAGTGTTAATTGTATAATGGCGTGTATTATTAATTTAAATATTTAGTATTGAAACTTACCTAAATGCAATAATAAAAAAAGTGAATATATAAAATATTGACAGTATATTCAACTGTAGGTCTAAATGCTAAAACAATATAGTAATGACTGGTCTGGGTATGTAGTGTAATGGCGTGTATTATTAATTTAAATATCAGTAATGACACTGATCTATATGCAACAATAAAAAAACCGTGTTTTACAAAATATCCTCATTCGAAGGAAATACGAACCTAGATGTTAGCCTAATAAATCTCTAAGTTATTACACATTTTTGGTCGAATGAACCTTTGGTTGTTTGATTTTTGGTTATATAAACATGATTCATATGACCAAAAGTTCATTCAACCAAAATATTTAATTATAATTTGGTCGAATGAACTTTTGGTTGTTTGATCTTTTGGTCATATGGAGCTCTTCCCGCGTAATCTTCAAAATCATATTATTAAATTATCAACCTGGCTTCAAAACTGGTGTACACAAATCGTGTATAAATTCAAATTAAATGACTGTTCGCTTACCCTATCTCACGTCAGCTCAGCCTGTTCCTTAGAAAATCGCGTCATCTACTAAAGCAAAGATCCGACATCCGATTGTGGCAGTTACAGCTTGCATGCGTTCCACAGTATTACACAAGTAGGCCCCAAAACCTAACCTAACTGTCCGCGTGTTTATAAATTATACTACATTGTTTTTTGTGCACATTGTCATCGTTATACCTCAATCTGGCATTCCGTGTCTGAGTGCAACACGAAATATTTTGTCATGCTCGCCTCCCACTCGTTCGCATTACAGCTGTAATGTAATGATAATGACGAAATTAGTACTGTACTTCTACTACTGGGTCAACAATAAGTCACACCAGCTGAGCGAAGTATTAGAAATAATACAGACGCCGTGGCTCCGTGCTGCCATCTATTAGAATAAATTATAATGGTGATTATACTAATGGACGAAAGTCGCTAGATTGCGTGTCAAACACAAAAAGAAAGATCATTTAAGTAAAGAAAAGAAAGTTTTGGATATAACACAATTTTGTTAAACACAATGTTTAATGTCGACGTTGTAGAAATTATCCACAGCCGATTGCGTTAAAACACGCATATGTCGTACCGGTAAAAACATGGTTTTAAACCTAACGTGTACAAGGTGAAACTTCAATAAATAAAAATTAAGTAGGCCTACGTACAGTAATTTTAAATTATAACCAGAAGTAGAAGTTAAAGTTTATTAAAATATTTGTATCTTTCGTGGAATTATTACAAAGTAAAACTGCAGTTCACTGTATAGGCCTACTGTTCATTGTTCAGCGGTAGGCCTAAATAAACAACTGCTTTTAAAAAAATAAATTACAAAGGACAGGTCAGTCAGTAGAGCAAGTCGTCTGCTTTAAAGACGGAAAGATTTTCGTCTGCCCCTTCAAAGCCTCATCACTTCTAATGGCGTTATAATCTAATCTTTAGTAACACCCCAATACCAGAAGTGCTGAATCCAAAAAGTGGTGTTGACTTGGTCCATCTGTGTCTAGCTTATGCTTGTGCCTAAATTTTGGATGTATGCTTAGCTAAACGAAATAACCGATTTCGATTAATCTGGCATATCTAGTTTAAGCTATGCCTCGGGAACATTTTTTAATTTTCAATTATTGTCTTAGTTGCTCAAAACAAATTGCTTAAAATTGGCACGACGATTTTGATAAAAGTTTGCTACAATGTAGTCCATAAACTAAACGTATTGGTTTTTATACGTTTATAGCTAAATTACAGACAAAAACCGATACGGAGGCTAAAGAGGAAAACTTAAAATTACGCAATTTATCAAAATCGATTTTCCTCAAATAAAATCAAGCCAGTGTTGCCAATTTAAAAAAAAAAAGAATTTTTTTTTTGTGTTTAACGTCCGACTATTGTGCACTCTTAGGCTAATGCAGACGATGGGATGATTTATAGTCGAACCCTGGCCGGGAATCAAACCTGAGTCCTCGGGGTGAAAGCTTAGTACGCTATCAACAAAAAAAAAAAAAAAAAAACAGTTCGGGAATAAATACAAAAAAATACAATAAAATGATCCTTGACCAAATTTGAGTAAAATCTAATAAATTTTGAGAATAGGCCAATTTTTGTTTGCTTTTATCGATACACCGCAATTTTTGGGGAAGTATTTGAATGTGCGAAAACGTGTGTATTGCTTTGCATCATTTATTTAAATCTACTACCGAACTTAAAATGTTTTAAATTTTTATACTGAAACGAGTTGAATCTTTAAAAATGCGACCAAAATGTGAACAAATTTTGATAATCCGATTTTTAGAAAACAGTCCGATTTTCGAGATTTTGTTGTCGATAAATCCGAAAATACTTGGGTGCAAATTTTGATAATCCGATTTTTAGAAAGCAGTCTGATTTTCGAGATTTTGTTGTCGATAAGTCCGAAAATACTTCGGTGCACATTTTATAATCCGATTTTTAGAAAGCAGTCCGATTTTCGAGATTTTGTTGTCGATAAATCCGAAAATACTTAGGTGCAAATTTTGTTAATCCGATTTTTAGAAAGCAGTCCGATTTTCGAGATTTTGTTGTCGATAAATCCGAAAATACATGGGAACAAATTTTGATAATCCGATTTTTAGAAAACAGTCCGATTTTCGAGATTTTGTTGTCGATAAATCCGAAAATATTTGGGAACAAATTTTAATAATCCGATTTTTAGAAAGCAGTCCGATTTTCGAGATTTTGTTGTCCATAAGTCCGAAAATATTTGGGAACAAATTTTGATAATCCGATTTTTAGAAAGCAGTCCGATTTTCGAGATTTTGTTGTCCATAAGTCCGAAAATATTTGGGAACAAATTTTGATAATCCGATTTTTAGAAAGCAGTCCGATTTTCGAGATTTTTTGATAAGTCCGAAAATTTGGGAACAAATTTTGATAATCCGATTTTTAGAAAGCAGTCCGATTTTCGAGATTTTGTTGTCGATAAGTCCGAAAATACTTGGGAACAAATTTTGATAATCCGATTTTTAGAAAGCAGTCCGATTTTCGAGATTTTGTTGTCGATAAATTCGAAAATACTTCGGTGCAAATTTTGATAATCCAATTTTTAGAAAGCAGTCCGATTTTCGAGATTTTGTTGTCGATAAGTCCGAAAATACTTGGGAACAAATTTTGATAATCCGATTTTTAGAAAGCAGTCCGATTTTCGAGATTTTGTTGTCGATAAATCCGAAAATACTTGGGTGCAAATTTTGATAATCCGATTTTTAGAAAGCAGTCCGATTTTCGAGATTTTGTTGTCGATAAATCCGAAAATATTTGGGAACAAATTTTGATAATCCGATTTTTAGAAAGCAGTCCGATTTTCGAGATTTTGTTGTCGATAAGTCCGAAAATATTTGGGAACAAATTTTGATAATCCGATTTTTAGAAAGCAGTCCGATTTTCGAGATTTTGTTGTCGATAAGTCCGAAAATATTTGGGAACAAATTTTGATAATCCGATTTTTAGAAAGCAGTCCGATTTTCGAGATTTTGTTGTCGATAAATCCGAAAATACTTGGGTGCAAATTTTGATAATCCGATTTTTAGAAAGCAGTCCGATTTTCGAGATTTTGTTGTCGATAAATCCGAAAATACTTGGGTGCAAATTTTGATAATCCGATTTTTAGAAAGCAGTCCGATTTTCGAGATTTTGTTGTCGATAAATCCGAAAATACTTGGGTGCAAATTTTGATAATCCGATTTTTAGAAAGCAGTTCGATTTTCGAGATTTTGTTGTCGATAAGTCCGAAAATACTTCCGATAATCCGATTTTTAGAAAGCAGTCCGATTTTCGAGATTTTGTTGTCGATAAATCCGAAAATACTTGGGTGCAAATTTTGATAATCCGATTTTTAGAAAGCAGTCCGATTTTCGAGATTTTGTTGTCGATAAATCCGAAAATACTTGGGTGCAAATTTTGATTAGAAAGCAGTGCAGATTTTTGTCGATAAATCCCGAACAAATTTTGATAATACGATTTTTAGAAAGCAGTTCGATTTTCGAGATTTTGTTGTCGATAAGTCCGAAAAAATGGGTGCTGACTGTTTCATTTAAACATTTTTTTATACAAACGAATTAAAGAATATTTTATGGTATTTATTTTCATAATTTCTTATTATATTGATTCATTAACAGAATTATCTGATTTTTATACAATGAAGATAATTTGTGTTGCTTTATTTGAAAAAGAAATAATTAATCTGCTTCCACTCAAATATTTTAAGTCAATGAAAACGAATATTGGCCTAATAACCGAAAATGTTAACGCCGAGGACTTTGATCGGGTCAGTTTTAAACAAGTCCCTGGGGCAAGGTAAGGTTTAGCAAGGTATCGGCCTCCGACAGTGTTGCAAGCAAAGCAGGTGGAGGCCCCGGGCTCAGTTATTTGGGTACAGTCGAGGACGACCAGTCAGTGGACAGGGAGAAGTGACGGTATTGTACTATTGTACTCAACAGTGTGGAACGAGTATAATTAACCTGACAAGGGTGGGAACGTTCACCCTGACAGCTTGTGTAGAACGTTGACTGAAGGGGTTGTAGAAGTAATAGTTGTAGATTCGATCTATTTAAAAAAAAAACCGCTGGCTGCACTCCGGGAGTGCCGAGAGAAGTGAAAACTTGACCAATAACGTTGTGCACTTTGGAATGTTTTGGAATGTTTAGGGAATAATTTCGCACGAATTGTTTTATTTATCAGCAGAAAGTACTGCCATTTATATGGTGAAATGCAATATTCATTTATTGCGCTATCGTGTTATTGCAATTATTTTACATATATACGTAAAGCACATATATACGTATAGTATAGAACTAGAAAGAGACAGATGCCAGTAGCCAGTAGCTAGTACCATAGATTCTGTATTCATTGCCAGTACTATTCGTTATATATATATATATATATATATATATATATATATATATATAATAATTATTATTATTATTATTTGCGTATAGACCCTGTTAGATCACGCAAAGCACTCCGATTCATGTCTTGTTCCTTCTAATCCTCCACACCTCCCTCATCCTGTCCCCATGGATTCTCTTCCGCTCCTCCGTCCATTTACCTCTGCTCTCTTTGGGATTTCATTCTCTGGGACCTTCCCACCGAGCATCTTTCTCCTGTATGTGTTCCTGTCTTCAGTGTTTGTTCAGTATATACATATATATATAACAGTATATGCGCGTGGTGTGCGTCCTATGCTATTTATATATATATACATATATACATTATATATCTCATGGTAGCGGTGACGGTGTGGCTAATAATTATCTGACGCGAGTTCAATGGTTTGTGCCCATCGAAAAAGTGCCCAACGATATATAGTATATACGCGTGCATCCTATACTATTTAGCCGCCTCGGTGGCCTAGTTGATAGCGTACTAGGCTTTCACCCCGAGGACCCGGGTTCGATTCCCCGCCAGGGCTTGGCATTTTCATACGCTATAAATCATCCCATCGTCTGCATTAGCCCTAGTGTGCACAATAGTCGGACGTTAAACACAAAAAAACCTATACTATTTTATATACTATACACAGTATACATTATATATTTCATGGTAGCGGTGACGGTGTCGCTATAAAATCTGACGCGAGTTCAATGGTTTTTGCCCATCCAAAAAGTGCCCAACGTCGCTAAAGAAGTTTTCACTTCAAAAAATAAACATTTATTATAGCAAAAGACTCAAAAATACAGTTTTCAACAAAATTTATATTTGAAATTATTAATGTTTAATTAAAATTACGTTTTCAGCTTTGTGCAGGATATCAGGATGGTGACATTAGGGCCTACTGAACTGAATGCCCGCAAGCAGAAAGAAGGCAGATAAAGGAATCACAACAGTTTTTCAAAAATTAATAAAATTAGGCTACGTGTGACATATATTATTACATCGTATGTATTGTACACATTACATATTCTTTTTTTCTGTGAAGACTAAACGAATTTTTCGATTTTCATGGACTCTTCATAGTCGAAAAAAATGTTAGGCCTATCTCAGAAATTGAAAATATTAGTACTCAATTTTTTTTTCGTAATTCCGGGAACACTTCCGGTTCCGTCTGTTTACCCGACCAATGTTTCTTTTTCTATCAACCAATGTTTGTTTTTCTATCAATCAATGTTTGTTTTTCTATCAACCAATGTTTGTTTTTCTATCAACCAATGTTTGTTTTTCTATCAATCAATGTTTGTTTTTCTATCAACCAATGTTTGTTTTTCTATCAACCAATGTTTGTTTTTCTATCAACCAATGTTTGTTTTTCTATCAACCAATGTTTTTTTTTTATCAACCAATGTTTGTTTTTCTATCAACCAATGTTTGTTTTTCTATCAACCAATGTTTGTTTTTCTATCAAACAATGTTTGTTTTTCTATCAACCAATGCTTGTTTTTCTATCAATCAATGTTTGTTTTTCTATCAACCAATGTGTGTTTTTTTATCAACCAATGTGTGTTTTTCTATCAATCAATGTTTGTTTTTCTATCAACCAATGTGTGTTTTTCTATCAAACAATGTTTGTTTTTCTATCAACCAATGCTTGTTTTTCTATCAATCAATGTTTGTTTTTCTATCAACCAATGTGTGTTTTTCTATCAACCAATATTTGTTTTTCTATCAACCAATGTTTGTTTTTCTATCAACCAATATTTGTTTTTCTATCAACCAATGTTTGTTTTTCTATCAACCAATGTGTGTTTTCCTATCAACCAATGTTTGTTTTTTTATCAACCAATATTTGTTTTTCTATCAACCAATATTTGTTTTTCTATCAACCAATGTTTGTTTTTCTATCAACCAATGTTTGTTTTTCTATCAACCAATGTTTGTTTTTCTATCAAGAACTACTAATGGTAACAATCTTAATATATAAGAGAATTCCAACATTCAACCCCTAAAGCGGTGAAAAGGGGTACAATAATTTTCACAATGTTTTTGGTAACATTTTCTTGAAACTATACATAATTAAAATTCTTTTTATATTCTTCTTCTTTTCTGCTAGGATTATTGTCACTATGTTCAGTATAATAATCTGCCTTCCCTAGCTTCGTCAATTCTTCTTTCGTTGACGCGTTTCGGAGAACCTCCATCTTCAAAAATTATTTCTATACTCTTTTTGTCCTATTCTGTAGGAGTATAGAAATAGTTTGTATTGTACTGAACATAGTAGACACAATTACTCAAAAAAACCAATTAATTATCATTTTTTACTATTTTCCAAAATTCATTTCCTAACAGAACAAAAAACGGGTAGAAATGTAAAAAGTGGGAAATTTTGACCCGAAAAATAGTTTTTGATCGGATTTTCTTGATAAATACTCAGAAAAACACAAATAACGAAACACACATTTCAGCATTGTCACGAATTCATCGACTAAAAGAATAAAAATGTAAAAAGAAGTTATGTTTGCACTGGAAAAAGATACATCCATCGGATTTTTTTAAAAATTAAACAAAAATATTCTAAAACACAATTTATGAAACACACATTTCAACATTTTCCATAATTCGTCCCACAAAAGGTTTAAAAAGGTGTATAAAAAATGGCATTTATGAAAAAAAACTCGGATTTTTTGGAAACTAAGCATAAATACATTAAAACACAAACAATACTCTGAAACACGTATTTCAGTCTAATTCATCCCCTAAAGAGTTAATAATGTAAAAAGGGGGTATAACTGTATTGTTTATAGAATTTTCTTGAAACTTAACAAAGATATTCTAAAGCACAAATTATAAATACGTATTTCACCATTTTTCATAATTAATCCCCTGAAAGGGTAAGAAAATAATCCCTTAAAGGAGAATTTTTTTTTATTTCCTCTGGAAAACAGTTTTTATCACAGGATTTTCTTAAAACTTAACACAAACAATGAAAAACGTGTTTCAGAATTTTCCATAATTCATCCGGATCCGCGGATAACTGAAATTCACGGATATTCCACGTATGGAAAAGAAAACATTATAAAAACTCATTATTTCACAACAAATACTGTACGCTATAGATATAGTTACAGTCTGTAAAGGAACAGTTATACGATATATAAAAAGATATTTCAGGAAAATTGTTATGTATTCGTATTCATTATACAGCCCCGTAGGGGGGTGCTGACTAGCTGCACCTATTGAGAGGATTTAGACGTCCCTCGCGGTATCCGCGTCTAACACACACACACACACACACACAAACACACACACACACACACACACACACACAAACAAACAAACGCGCGCGCACGCACACACACACACACTTACAACGTTACACTTACGACTTTAACACTTTACGCTCACACTTACACTTATGGAGGCGATTATAAGTGCTTTTCGCCTTAAATAACAAAAAAAAGCTCTGTCACAAAAGCCCCGCAGGGGGGTGTAGACTAGCTGCACTTAATGAGGATTTAGACATCCCTCGTGGTACCCGAGTCTAACACACACTTACACTTACAACGCTACACTTACAACTTTAACACTTTACACTCACACTTACATTTAGGGAGGCGATTATAGCCTCTATGTGTTTTCGCCTTAAAATAACAAAAAAAAGTTCTGTCACAAAAGCCCCGCAGGGGGGGTGCAGACTAGCTGCACTCATTGAGAGGATTAAGACGTCCCTCGCGGTACCCGAGTCTAATACACACTCACGCTTATTCTTCTACTTGTTTTTTTTTAACTGTATTTGTATGTAGTTTATTATTATTATTAATTTCGTTAAAATTTTAGGTCTTCATAAAAAGCGTGCTCGATATCAGAGGCTAAAGTCCAAGTAATTGGACTATTTGCCGCCACGAACGCTGCAAGCTGCACGGACAAGGGGAGACGTTTGATAAAAATAGCACTATTATCTGCTTAACTGTAATTTAATACCGCAAGATACCAGCAGCAGCGACCGCTCATATATCGCTCATGAGCGTTATAATTTCTAGTAAATTTAAATTCAACGGTAAAACAAAAATTAGAAAAATACTTCATTGTCACCAAACATATTTTATGTGCATCAATATTTTTCTTGTACTAGATGCATCTTGTAGAAATTTTAGCTAAATCAATATCGTTTTTCTTCCTTTAAAAACAACTACAAATGTAACACGTAAGATGATTTTTTTTTCTCTTTATTTGTTTCACCCAAATTTGGGGTACACCAAATCACTTTTTAATGTTCTGTGCCTTCCTCGTAGCCCAGTATTCCTTCATTCGTTGTGATCTTGCTTTTCTTTCTTCGTCAGAGATTTGGATCGTTCGCCTGGATTTGACTTTGCCTTGGAACCGTTGTTTCTTGTCCTTGGTTATTGTTTTGGCTGTTTTGTCGATGTCAGTGATTTGTAGTTTTGTTATGTCTTTCTCCGTTTCTCTAAACCAAAGTGGTTTGGCTCTTTTATTGCGAAAGTAGTCAAATATTTTTTTTGGTTAGTCTATTTTTGTCCATTCGGAGGATATGCCCATAAAATCAATTCTCCTTTTTCTTATTGTGTCAGATAGTGTTTCAGTTTTTTGGCAAAGAGTTTCATTCCTGATGTGGAGTGATTGGTTGTTACGGAATTTGGGGCCTAAGATTTTTCGTAATATCTTTCTTTCTTTCTTTGAATCTTTGATTTTTTTTTATTGACTCAAATTTTTAAGAATGTTTTGCGCTCAAATGATCTGTAAGGGCAGTGAAGACGTTTTTCCTATAACTTTTTTTAAATTTTGAGTTACAATTCTTTTCATATATGATTCTAAAGTTTATATTTCAACATAGGATTTTCAGAAATGCACAGATTCGAGGTATTTGTCTCGTGTATATTTTTACGTTTCTGCGGCACAAGCACCTATTTACCCGTCAGTCGGGAGTCGCTGAATTGTTACGGTGTCCGAAGAAACCGTTTCAATCGATAAACCAACTGTAGACTAACTGTACTTTGTAGAAAGCGAGGCGTCCAGTGTTCAGTGTTCATTTCAGATTAATGGAAACGCCGATTTTCAGGTCTTGTGACTTGTGAATTGTTTTCGTGCGATGCCCGCCGGTATGCATTTACTCATCCACTACCGAGTGCTACAGACCACATTTCGAAATCGTGAAATAACTTCTTTTAGCCCGACTAAATATTTTCTGTATTTAGAACTGAGCTTCCTTCAGGCGTGTGAAGGTAAACCTGAATTTTGAATTGTAAATCGCAATTCTATATGTTGACATACAGAACTTGAAGACCAACATCTTTGCGTTCGTGACTTCGAACCGCTGCACGCAGCTGTTTCGCTGATAGAAGTGAATTACCAAACCCCGATCTGTCATTCCATGTTGAACTATGGGACGCTGACTGTACGCGGGGAACCGCCTCGTTGTCAGTTTTGTGGAAGAACCATAACAATATACGGTATGAATTTGTTGACTGTAATGGTTTTAGAGTGATTTGTCGGTTGTGTGGTTTGTTTTTTCTTTTGTTTTTTTGTGTTTAACGTCCGACTATTGTGCACACTTGGGCTAATGCAGACGATGGGATGATTTATAGCGTATGAAAATGCCAAGCCCTGGCCGGGAATCGAACCCGGGTCCTCGGGATGAAAGCCTAGTACGCTATCAACTAGGCCACCGAGGCGGCAAAATAGTATAGGATGCACGCGTATATACTATATATCGTTGGGCAGTTTTTCGATGGGCAAAAACCATTGAACTCGCGACACCGTCACCGCTACCATGAGATATATAATGTATATATGTGTATATATAAATAGCATAGGACGCACGCCACGCGTATATACTACACACACGCGCGCACGCACGCACGCACGCGCGCGCGCGCACACACACACGCACGCACGCACGCACGCACGCACGCACACACGCACACACACACACACACACACACACACACACACACACACACACACACACACACACACACACACACACACACACACACACACACACACACACACACACACACACACACACACACACACACACACACACACACACACACACACACACACACACACACACACACACACACACACACACACACACACACACACACACACACACACACACACACACACACACACACACACACACACACACACACACACACACACACACACACACACACACACACACACACACACAATACGAATGGTATACTGGCTACTGTCATCTGTCTCTTTCCAGTTCTATACTCTACGTAAATATATGTGCTTTACGTATATATGTAAAATAATTGCAATAACTGTGTACGATAGCGCAATAAATGAATATTGTATTTCACCATATAAATGGCAGTACTTTCTGCTGATAAATAAAACAATTCGTGCGAAATTATTCCCTAAACGGTAAATTATTGTGTGGTTTGGCTGGTGATGTTAGAGGATAATGTTTTTGTTATTGACGTTCCTGTAGATATGAACAAGCAAATATTTAAAAAAATGTTTTATTTTAACACTAATTTTGTGTATTTACATATAGTGTATACGTATGTATATAGGTTTTTACAGTTTAATTGCTCTGCTAGTATAAATGTGTTCTTTTTTAAATGCTTTTGCTCTGAAATAATTTTATTTCAAAAAGTTAATTCTGATTTGAGAGTAACTCCAAAACAATTTATCCCCGCAGGGTTTGCAGACTAGTTGATGAAATTCTGACTCTGTCATACGAACACATTTGTAGTACATCAATTTTAAATATTTTCCAATTTCCGTAGTTCCAGAACCAAATCGGTTTTGGATATGTACATACGAGAAGTACAGCCGCCATTATAATTTTTTTTTTTTTTTTTTTTTTTTTTTGTGGTGTTTAACGTCCGACTATTGTGCACACTTGGGCTAATGCAGACGATTCCATTATAAAAAGCGTGCTCGATCGATAAAAAGCGGTTAAAATCCAAGTAATTGGACTATCTGCCGCTGCGAGCGCTGCAAGCTGCAAGGACAGAGAAGACACTCTGAGAAAATATGCAGTGCTATTATCTCATGGATGAACACTGTACCGCAAGGTCCAAGAAGCAGCGAGTGTTCGCATATCTCCCATAACGGTTATCATTCTAATACGTTTATATTTAGTGGTTTTGTTCATTTGCCTAAGTCCGTGTATCCTGTCGGCCATATTGAATTTGTTCCCCATAAGACTGTACAGATTACTCCGCTGTTTGTTAAAATAAAATCATATTTGATATCTAGTTTGAACGATCTTGTGTGTGGGAATGTGGCCACAAACAAGACCTTTAAAAATGGATCAAACATAATTTTCTCTCAACAAACAGCGGGGTAATCTGTACCGTAAAGTAACAAGTCTTACAGGAAACAGATTCAATATGGCCGACGGGGTTTCACAGGTCCAATTTAATTCTTAAAGAGTACAAACATGCCAAAGTCTTTCATTTCGAAAAAAATTATAATGAATAATTTGAAATAAGTACAAACTTTTTTTTTATACTTTACAATTTATCATAAAAATACTCTTTTCTCCTTAAATGTCTTAATTTTGTAATATTATAATTATTTCTGATTTTTTATTTATTTATTTTTTTTATTTTATTTTAAGGCGAAAAGCACATCGAGGCTATTATCGCCACCCTAAATGTAAGTGTGAGAATAAAGCGTTAAAGTCGTAAGTGTAGTGTTGTAAGTGTGTGTTAAACTCGGGTGCCGCGAGGGACGTCTAAATCCTCTCAACAGGTGCAGCTAGTCTGCACCCCCCCTGCGGGGTGGTGATTTTTTTTTTAAATTACTTGTTAAATTGTTAACCGCCTCGGTAGTCTAGTTGATAGCGTACTAGGCTTTCACCACGAGGACCCGGGTTCGATTCCCGGCTAGGGCTTGGCATTTTCACACGCTATAAATCATCCCATCGTCTGCATTAACCCAAGTGTGCACAATAGTCGGACGTTAAACACCACAAAAAAAAAACAAAAAACAAAAAATGTTAAATTGTTCTACCAACTGATTATGTAATAAAATATTTAACAATTTCAATATACCACATACCACAATCTTTTGTAAACAAACGAGCTTCAATCCTCGACAAGTAGACAGACAAATAAATGAAACTGATGGATGAACGTTTCAAGGTTGGAATTGTTGGGAATCCAGTGACAACGTGACAACGAGCGCGTACAAGAAGACACCCTAGTCAACTATATTCTCGTGCGCCCGAACCAACAATCAGTTGACGTCATGATGTGTTTACCGGCTGTCGTCAATACTTCAGTTTTTGATTGGTTACAACTTTCTGAACAACAAATTACATTAACAGTATTCCATTCTGCAACAGTTCGGTCGCATGTTTAGCTAATTTTGTAATCCCTTTAAAAATTTTAAAACTATCTGTTTTAAGGGACCTATTTATACGTTCAAAAGCCGCCTCAGTGGCCTACTGGATAGCGTACTAGGCTTTCACCCCGAGGACCCGAGTTCGATTCCCGGAGAGAGCTGGCATTTTCATACGCTATAAATCATCTCATCGTCTGCATTAGCCCACGTATGAACAATAGTCGGAACACGTTCAAAATTACTTTTTGCTTCGCCAGAAGACTGTTGGATACATAAAAAAGACAGCAACAACATAAAATTGCACCAAAATGTATTTACTAACGTAACCGGCTTTATTTTTGTTTTCCGTTTTATTATACAGATTGGTTTAACAACGGAATTATAATGTCGAAATTTGGCATTCATTGGGAACAATGTTCTGCTGTCTATCGATGGTTTCTCGTCTGTATTCCAGGCTGTAATTTCCCCAAGATACTTGAACTTGTTCACAATCTTAATTTGTTTACCATTGCTCAGTTGAATGGCTGGTGTTTCGATTCGGAAGGTCGGCATCTTTCCGTCTTTTCAAACTAGACTTGTAGTCCGATTTTTGCTGCAATTTGTTCAAGTTCAACAAACTGAAATTCAGCCTCTTCCACCGTACTTGCTAGTAGGGCAAGATCGTCTGCGAATGCTAGGCAGTTAAGTGTGATGTTTCTGCCAATCTTAATGTTTGGATGACACTTTTTATTCCATTCTCGCATGACTTTCTCCAGCGCAATTTACGCTAGTGAAACACTCTTCAAGTTGAAGATTAAATCAACAACTGATAAACTACAGAAAGCAGATAGAAGGATCATCAGAACAGTCATTAAACAAAAAACACCAAGTGAATGGCCACTACCGAACGAAGTGGTATATCAAGAGAGTGAGTTAATAATAGACACGATGCGGAAAAGGAGAATTGCGTTTTCGGCCATATAGCACGCCTTCCAAAAACCCGACTGGTGAAACAGCTATTTAGCTATTTCTGGAAGATTAAAACGCAGAATAATTGGTTCAAAGAGATCCAAAGTGATTTAGAAGAGTTAAATTTGACGGTGCCTCAAATTGAAGGTAGAGAAGAGAAGAGGAATCTAAGGAATATCTGCGATTCACGCTAACAACATTTGGACGAAAGACCTATACCATAACTGATGAACAAAGGGCAGCCAGGTCGGACAGGATGAAGAAATTTTGGGAACGGAAGAAGAGGCTGAAACGCTAGTCTCTCAATAGCGATGTTGGACTTGGAAGTGTATGGACTGATTGAAGTGCTCCAATGAGGGTGTAAAAAAGAAAAAAAAAGACTGGTTGACGTAGAAGTCAATTACTTATTACCTACTCTCGGCTCTAAAGGACGATTTGCCTTCTGGCATTATGAATTAAAGAACACAATGTATCTTCAGCAGGACATCAACAAAATACAGTACCGCGGAGACAAGCAACTCCACTAACTATCGGCGGCTGCCAAGTCTTTTTTTACGAACTATTCAAATCTTAATTCAAAATCAATACTTAATAAATAAATCGATAGATAATCTTCATCGCATGGCCATGCATGTTTTCATTAAAATTTAAGACATCTTCATTCTACAACACTTTACACTCACACTTACATTTAGGGAGGCGATAGTAGCCTCTATGTGCTTTTCGCCTTAAAATAACAAAAAAAGCTCTGTTACAAAAGCTTCCGCAGGGGGTGCAGACTAGCTGCACCTATTGAGAGGGTTTAGACGTCCCTCGCGGTACCCGAGTCTTAAAACACACTTACACTTACAACATTACACTTACGACTTTAACACTTTACACTCACACTTACACTTATGGAAGCGATAATAGCTTCTAAGTGCTTTTCGCCATAAATAACACAAAAAACCTCTGTCACAAAAGCCCCGCAGGGGGTGCAGACTAGCTGCACCTATTGAGAGGATTTAGACGTCCCTCGCGGTACCCGAGTCTAACACACACTTACACTTACAAAGCTACACTTTAACACTGTACACTCACACTTACATTTAGAGAGGCGGTAATAGCCTCAATGTGCTTTTCACCTTAAAATGACACAAAAAACCTCTGTGACAAAAAGTCTTGTTTCAGTTTACAAAATCTACTTCCTTTTGTCTCTCTGAATAAAATCCGAATTTCTAAATAAAAGTTCTTTCAGGTAACCATGTTTTGATTATTAATCGAGTAACAAACAAGGCATAGGCCTATAAAGCTATGAAAACTTTTAATTAATAGATTAGCCTTGTAAAGATGTGATGCTGCACGTTCAGTAATGTTTATACGTTTATTCAGTCCATCGTCGATGTGATGCTTACAGAAAGTAAAACTGTATTAGCTTACTTGCGTAAAATATAATATTGTGTTAAGCAGAATAAATACGGTCACAGTTCCAACGCGATTTTTAATCCAATCACAGACAAGATCTTTGACCAATCTTGTTGATGGGGACAGATCAGATGGTTAAACGGCACATAGTATCTAGACCCTCTGATGTCAACTTGGCCTTTGAGGGGAGAGATCGTGTGTTGGAAAAACTTGGAGACATAGTATGGTGTACAGATGGCTCCAAGACTAAGTCAGACACTGGTGCTGTGGTGTACGGTTGAGACCGGGGTTGAAGAAAGTAATTACCCTGGGAACAGCATACAACAGTATTCCAGGCTGAAGTGATGGCCGTCAATGACTGTGTTCGGGAGAACTTGGATCGGGGCTTCAAGAAGGCACGTATTCATATTCATACCGATAGTCAAGCAGCAATAAAAGCACTTGCGGGTCCTATAATACAGTCCAAGCTGATCTGGGAGTGTCAGAAGAACCTTGACGCTCTGTCCCTGGGTAACCGGGTAACTCTTTACTGGGTTCCGGGGCATAGGGGAGTTGAGGGTAATGAGGAGGCAGACCGACTGGCTGGACTTGGATCTGCATCTGAGTTTATCGGACCTGAGCCGGCTTTAGGGATTTCTCTATCGTTGGCCAGGTCCGTTATTAATGGATGGATTACATGTCAACACCAGGTAAGATGGGACAACCTTCATGGGCATTCCCATAGTAAACGTCTCTTAAGCAAAGTTCCTTCTGGAGGAATCAAAGGGGCAGCAGATGTCCTTGGCAGAGCAAAACTCAGGAGGATCATGGGGCTCATAACTGGGCACTGTGGTCTGGGGGTGCACATGAACAGGATAGGTGTGTACAACGGAGAAACCGTGTGTAGATTGTGCAGGAAGGAGGAGGAAACTGCAGGTCGCATAATTTATGATTGCGAGGCTCTTGCTAGTAGGAGGCTAGGGGTTTTTGGTTTCCAAGACCCTAGGGATCTTCAGCAGAGTGAGCTAGTCAGTGGGTTGTTGGAACTTAGGGGCACTAATCTGCTGAACTAGGTATTTTAAGAGGTTAACTTGCACAATAGGTCAGTCGATCGCAGTGCCTGGGGTTGAATTATCCCTTCCTCTAGTATATATAATCTAATCTACGCGATTTTTAATCAAAGCCATTTTTAAATTGAAAAATAATCACGACAAACAACGTAATAGAAACGAATATCCTGAAACATTTTTTCTGTAATGTATTTTTTTTATATGCTGATTTCACCATCATAATCAGTATAAAAATCTGCATTTATTAGCATTCTTTTTTTTTAAATACAACAAACAAATAAATCTCCTGATTTAAACAGATTTTGAAAATTCAAAACGTTGATGCAGTTTTTAACGCTGAATACAACAGTGAAATCAGATTTTCAAAAAAAAAAACCACCAGAAAGTATTCTTGCTATTAAAATAACAGTTATTAATTTTTTAATATTTTAAATTACCGCTATTTTGAAACTATTGAACAGTCTTTTGGTTTACGAACTTTTACAAGCTGATGTTATAATCGATTTTTGTGCCAAGTTCGAATCGAGCCGAACCAAATTGCTAACGTGAGCAATATAAAAGTGATCTAGAGGTCAAGATTAGTTCTCATTTCAAGGTCTTTTGCGTGACAAGTGCAATAACTTAAACATTTTTGAAGCTACCATTTAAAAAATGAAGCTCCTGCTTACAGGCTATATTGATGTCAAGGTTTTGAACGCAATATCACAAAATGTCTGCCACTCTCTTGCTCTCAACAATGGATTTATCTTACGATATTCGATTAACGCTGTCAATTTTTATTAATCACACTTAACAAAATGAGATGTGGCACAATTTTATCGTACCGTGGTCATTATGTCTCAAGGTTGTATCTGATTTTTAAAATATTATTTTTATTACTTTAATAGAACACACTATAAAGTGTGTTCTACAATAAGAAAGAAACATACAATAAGAAATCCCTTTCATGGGGGTCCAAAATTAAACATTATAAAACAGTGATCAAGCCGGAAGCACTGTAGGCAGCAGAAACATTAACCATGAATCGCATAGGCCAGATAGAAAAGCTTGAAATAACGGAAAGGAAAATCTTAAGAAAAATTATAGGAACAAAATTTCAGGATAATAAGGTAGTATATATAAGAAATGAAGCTCTCTACAAGAAAATTGAAAAACTGTCAGATACTATGAGAAAAAGGAGAATAAATTTTTACGGCCATCTTCTTAGAATGAACTCCAATAGATTAACGAAACAGGTGTTTGATTTTTTCCATAATCGTAAAACAAAACCGAACTGGTTTAAAGAAATTTAAAAAGACCTAATAGAATTAAAAATTACAGAAAATTCACTGCTTGACCAAACTGCTAAGATAATTACCAAAGACGAAAGAATAAGATAAAACCAAAATAAATCCTAAACCTATCATTTCAGAAGAGGAGAGGAAAAGATCAGAAAGAATGAAAAGCTACTGGGAACAAAGAAAAGTGCAGCGCGCAAGAAATGATTAATTCAGCGTACCAAAGAGGGTGAAACGAAAAGAAGAGAAGAACACGTTAATTCCCTAAGAAACGTAGAAATTAGAAAAATAATAATTTATTTATTGTAGGTTGTACAAAATAATTTAAAACCGGTTTTACGAAGGATATTAACGAAAATTTTTAAAAATGCAGTAATTTATATAATTAGTTATATGTATTATAACTATCAGCTGACGTAACTAACAATAGCAATTGTTATGGCAAAAAACGTAAATATTTATATATTGTTTATTTGTTTAACAGTACGATTAAAAACTGTGTTCACTGAATTTACTTGAATAACCCTATACAAAACTGACTTACTTCCTATACAAAAATTACTCACTTCCTATACAAAATTTACTTACTTCCAATACAAAATTTACTTACTTCCTACACAAAATTTACTTAAGATTAAGATTATTACTAGAGGAAGGGATAATTCAACCCCTGGCACTGCGATCGACTGACCTATTGTGCAACTTACCTCTTAAAATACCTAGTTCAGCAGATTGGTGCCCCTAATAAGTTCTAGCAACCCACTGACTAGCTCACTCTGCTGAAGATCCCTAGGGTCTTGGAAACCAAAAACCCCTACCCTCCTACTAGCAAGAGCCTCACAATCATAAATTATGTAACCTGCAGTTTCTTCCTCTTTCCTGCACAATCTACACACGGTTTCTCCGTGGTACATACCTATCCTGTTCATGTGCACTCTCAGACCACAGTGCCCTGTTATGAGCCCCATGATCCTCCTGAGTTGTGTTCTGCCCAGGACATCTGCTGCCCCTTTGAGTCCTCCAAAAGGAACTTTGCTTAAGAGACGTTTACTATGGGAATGCCCATGAAGGTTGTTCTATCTTACATTGTGTTCATTGCCCTCGCAAACTGTACTGACAATTTGAGAGGACAATGAACCAGGGGATTGCTTGACATTTTTTAAAACAAGTCAACTACTCATTACACAGTAACCGTTGTTGAGGTGTACAATAACACACATAACTTTGTAATTACACATCGTTTTTCATTATAAGTGCATTTCTTAGCACTTAAAAAATATTCATAGAAAAAAATTTCAAGTATGTTGTTTTTGACTTTCTATGATGAAATGCTTAATTGGCACTTAAAAAAAGGTAACTAAAAATTTTAAATTTTGTAATAACTTTTCTATTTTCTTTTTTTTTTTAACGTCCGACTATTGTACACACTTGGGCTAATGCAGACGATGGGATGTTTTATAGCGTATGTAAATGCCAAGCCCTGGCCGGGATTCGAACCCGGGTCCTCGGGGGGAAGCCTACTACGCTATCAACTAGGCCGCCTGACTAACTTTCCTTTTGTTATAATATCCCAATAAGCGATTGAAGACCAACATTGTATTCAGGAGTAAAAACTCTTCCTTAGACCACACTGGAGGCGAAGAAAACGATCTGCCTTTGTTTTGTACACCAAGGAAGTAAGATACCTCCAATCAGCTGCTTTAGTAATTCCAATAATTCCTCTAACTACACGTACGTGATTTAAACGATGCCCTCCAACTCTTATTATCATAACTCTGTAACAACTGTGTAATGGCTGGCGTGGCTGCGCGCGCAGCAGGTATGATGTAAGCCGGTGAGTTCCTCAACTATCTCCGCTCTGCAATGGCTCCTTTCCGTACTAACCTACAGAGACTTCAGACCATTTCGTAACAGACTGGAACTACGTACGATAAATCACGTGACGCCAATAAAGTCGATAGTTCATTTATACATAATTATTCTCCTGCAAAACTGATCTTTGCTTTTTGACAATTAGAAAAGTGAAGCATGCGTTAGACGTAACGTGCGCAGAAGACAATGGCGGTAACTGTACTCAAACATGTGTTCAATTGTCCTGTCACACCAGCTGAGTCAAGTCCACCCACACAAAGTTTTCAAATTAGAAAGAAGAACAGATGTGAAGGTAAAGCGTTAATCAGAGGATGATTACAAATATGACGAAAATAGAAGAATTCAAAGAATATCTGGAAAAACCACATCTAACAACAACAGTTGTCTATTAACTTATCTTTCACGTTCGCGCTGGTGATGCAACCTGCTAGATAAAAATTGCTTTCTCTTTGAATTGTAACTGAACTACTTAGCTTTTATCTACCTGATTAAGCTTCGATTTATGTTCTTTGCTGTCATGAAATTAGTTTTAAATGTAGATAAAATATTTTCGAAGGCTGTTTGTTTTAACTGAAAGTGTTCTGTTATTTCATTGTACTTTAAAAGGCAACGTAAATTTAACGCCATTCACTGAGAACACGCAATGTGAATACGTCTGAATTCACGTAATAAAATAAGCCGCCTCGGTAGCCTAGTTGATAGCGTACAGGGCTTTCACACCGAGGACCCGGGTTCGATTTCCGGTCAGGGCTTGGCATATTCATACGCTATAAATCATCCCATCGTCTGCATTACTCCAAGTGTGCACAATAGTCGGACGTTAAACACAAAAAAAAACGTAATAAAATAGTGCAAACAGAAAGAGAAAATTGAGATAACTTTTCATTAAGAAAAAGTAAGCTGTTATTTACGTTTATAGCTTAAAAAAGTGCCAAAAGTAAAGCGATAACAAAGTTGACAAAATCAAATTTTCACTACAAATTAAATTTAAAATATGTGAAAGATTTAGGGCTGTAAGCTACTTAAACCACCTTTTCCTACAAAGTGGAGCCCCATTTTCTGAAAATCCATCAAAATATTTTTATTAAAGCCAATCCACGAACCACCGTCTTTGTGGCCTAGTTGATTTTGAAAAAAACCTAAATTTTTGTTTTAAAATTTTAAAAATCAATCTTTAGGTAGTTTTTTACGTACGCATTTTCAAAATTCTTTGAACACAAAACCACTGGTTTATAGCCTACTTGGATGTATGTACGTTCTGGATTATATACTATAGGAAGGGATAATTCAACACCAGGCACTACGACCCGACTGACCTATTGTGCAACTTAACCTCTTAAAATACCTAGTTCAGCAGATTGGTGCCCCTAATAAGTTTCAACAACCCACTGACTAGCTCACTCTGCTGCCCTAGGGTCTTGGAAACCAAAAACCCCTAGCCTCCTACTAGCAAGAGCCTCACAATCATAAATTATGTGACCTGCAGTTTCCTCCTCCTTCCTGCACAATCTACACACTGTTTCTCCGTGGTACACACCTATCCTGTTCATGTGCACTCTCAGGCCACAGTATCCTGTTAAGAACCCCATGATCCTCCTGAGTTGTGCTCTGCCCAGGATATCTGCTGCCCTTTTGATTCCTCCAGCAGAAACTTTGCTTAAGAGACGTTTACTATGGGAATGCCCATGAAGGTTGTCCCATCTTACCTGGTGTTGACTTGTAATCCGCCCATTAATAGCGGACCTGGCCAACGATTGAGAGAAGCCGCCTAGGTGTCCTAGTTGATAGCGTACTAGGCTTTCACCCCGAGGACCCCGGTTCGATTCCCGGCCAGGGCTTGGCATTTTCACACGCTATAAATCATCACATCGTCTGCATTAGCCCAAGTGTGCACAACAGTCGGACGTACGAACCACAACCGTAATGCGATATTTCAAAACAACTGATAAAGTGAGTTAAATTATCGTGCACAGTTACCATTAGCAACTATTGTTTGGCTTATTAAACGAGATTGTTTTAACTTCATGAAAGAAAAGAAACATTGCCTTTGTTTAGCGTAGCATTCAATGCCTTATCTAAAGACTAGCAATTCAGATTTGGGATTATTCCTTTCTGTAAATATTTCTTAACAAAATGTTTCATAAATTGTAACCTTTAACTTTCGTTTCTATCTGGCGTCAAAAGAAAAACAAAATGTTTTATTGTCGCAGTTTTCCATGGTTCACGTTCGGACATTTAATTAATTCATTAATTTTCTATTTTCTTTCGTACATGAGCTTTCGTATTTTTTAATTTTCTTAACAAAGTACACAATTAACGGCGTATAACTGGCAAAATTCTTAAAAGTTATGATTGAATCCACTCTGTTAAAAACTTAAAAACTATTTTTCCATTAATAAACATAAAGGTTTGGCCAGATTATTTAACTCTATTTGGGAAAATAGGAGCTTTAATTCTAACCAATAAACCAGAAAATTTCAAGTTTACCTTACCGACTCAGAACCCTTAGTGTGTTGTATATTATAATTTAATTACTACAACTATTGTATCACAATACCCGAAAATGATTGTTATAAATAAATTATAAATATTATATACATGCTAAATATAGAATATTAAAAAGCTGTAATATACCATCTGCTAGATTTAGTTCAATCAATGGTCTTTCATTAGGCAGATAGTATAACAATAAAACAGCTGACTGCTTAGATTTTTTTAAGGCGAAAAGCAAATTATCGCCTTCCTAAATGCGTGAGTGTAAAGTGTTAAAGTCGTAAATGTAGTGTTGTACGTGCAAGTGTGTGTTAGACTCGGGTACCGCGAGGGACGTCTAAATCCTCCCAATAGGTGCAGCTGATCGCTTAGAGACTTAATATTAAAAATTAAACTTTAGTAAAAAAACATGGGTCTTTAAAATTTATAATCAATCAAACTTGTGTTTATCACTAAGTGGTCTCGAGTTAATCTTATTGAAAATTATAGAAAAATACAATTTTGTTTACAGTTTAAAAAACTACAAGTTTTACAAATGTACAAAGCGAAATTGCGAAATAAAATTACGAAATTTATTTGAAATTGTAATTTATTTGAAATTACATATAAATTACGAAATTTTAAAATGAGAGAACTTACACATAAAAGTGGTTGAAGTTATCCAATTGTGAAAATCCTATTCGGCTACAAATATTACCATAGAAAAATGAACGAACGAGACTGCATTACCGTAATACATATTAGCCAACTTGAAGTACAAACAGCTCAAGTTTCTTGCAACAATTAAGTGCCTTACGCAACGGAAGGCAGCTTGCACGCGTGATGAGCACGGGCGTAACAATGAAAACCAACAAGAATAAACCCGATGTGCGCAAATTATGAGCCTCCTTTCACTTGTCTTTTCGCTTCAGCGACATCCTCATCCTCTATTCGTTGCGACATTCCGCTAGAATCCGTGGCAAAACTCAAACCTGAACCAATCAACTAACTTTTATTTATTTATTTTTTTAATACAGCCATCTATGGACTACAATTACACAACTTTCTTCCTTGATAACCCCTGTTTCCTTCTACGCCAGTACTCAATTCTCTGGCTCATTCTGTGACGTTCCGCCTCCTTCTTCTTGGATTCTCTTCAGAGATGTCTTTCAACTCAGCAGCAGCTATCTTCCTCCCACACGTGTCCCTATTTTGTACCTCCTCAGCGCTCATTCCACATCTAGTCAGATCCTGATAGACTTCCCTGAGCCATTGAATTTGTGTTTTCCTGGAAAATCAGCACTCTTTTCGCTATTCTTTCTGGTTTCATCCTGCTGATGTGCCCATAAAACATCAGTCGCCTCTTCTTCATTGTAATAGTGACTTTTTGAAACCTTTCAGAAAGCTCTTTGTTTGATCGCATATGGAACTTGAACTCACCATCACTCACTCTTCTCCCCCAAAATCTTCCTAACAAATTTTCTTTCCTTCTTTTCGATCTTCCAGAGTGTCTCTGCCGCATTCAGGTTGAACTACTGTGGTGTAGTGTCTAAATTTTGCTTGATAAGACAAGGCTTTTGATTTGTAAGTGTTCTGGCACAATCTGAACGCAATTTCCATCTTCCTTGCACTGTCTGCAATAGTTATCTTCTCCTTCACATTTGGAGTCCAAAAACTCGCCCAAATACTTAAACTTCTGAACCCTTATAATGTCTCCATATTTGGTCTTCATTATCCATGTTGAGTCCTTAGCATCAATATTCATGAATTCTGTCTTTTCAAATTATATTCGCAATCCTGATTTTTCTTCTGTTTCTTTTATTTTTTTTTTTTTTTAAGCTACAAGGTCGTAATGGGCTGCTAACCTCTAATGCCTTTTAACATCACTCACACAGGTCTTAAACACGCCATTATGCTGCTTTATAAGGCGTATCAAGTACGCCTATTGTGTTATTATGACGCTACTAGGTAACTTTGTACTTAGTTGCAGTTTACAAATAATAAATAAAAATTCAAAGAACAATTTGAAAAAATTATGATTTTTCAGATACTTTTAGGTAAAAGAACAACAAACCCCGTATGTATGTAGATATTCCGTCTTAAATTCATAAACTGTTTAACAAAACATAGGTTTAATGAAAAGAGGCACGATAATGCAAACAGTTTTAACTGAAGACAAAGAGAAAGTAGCGAGTTCATAAACAATTGACAATTGTTTCCCTTAAAGTCTAAACGTTACGCCAATTAGACCAACGAGGGCGAGGGAGCGATGTTAAAAAGAAAGCTTATAGCCTAAGACAGTAACTACGTCTCGAACAAACGATCTTGAAGTGTGCAGTTCAGAGATGCAGCAGACTGACCGGTGTCTTAGCCGCATCGACCACCGAGCCTGACAATTTGAAACAATTATTTTTTGTGTTTAACGTCCGACTATTGTGCACACTTGGGCTAATGCAGACGATGGGATGATTTATAGCGTATGAAAATGCCAAGGCCTGGCCGGGAATCGAACCCGGATCCTCCGGGTGAAAGCCTAGTACGCTATCAACTAGGCCACCGAGGCGGTCCCGCAACAATTATAATGAGAAAATAATAAAACATTTTAAGACTTTCCGCTACTTAGATTATCACTGGATATACTAGAATGATAACACTTTCGAGAGATATGAGAGCGCTCGCTGCTTGTAGCATCTTGCGGTAAAGTATTCAAATACAGTAAAATAAATTTAGTACTGTCTATTTTTTCAATGTCTTCACCCCTGACCTTGCAGCGTCCATAGCGGCAGATAGTCCAATTACTTGGACTTTAGTCGCTACTATCGAGCAAGCTTTTCAAGATGTATTTCTAGTACGTTTATATACAATGACATTATACAACTGCTACAAAACAATATGTGCAAGAATTAAAATCGTAACAATGGAGATGTCAGATGACGTAATACGGCGCATGCTCACAGCTCACACTACCTAATCTAACGACGTAGGCAACTGATGACCTTGAAGATAATACAGTACGCACAAATCCTTTTACGGAAACATCATGATACCTTCTGCAACTGCCAAGGTAGGGTCACAACTGCGCAGTCGTGCACGGATCGGAAAAATTAAGTTGACTATATTTTTTCATTACCATAATTGTTTATACTTACGTGATTTTGTTTTTAATTAGCCCAAAGTAAAGTGAATAATTTCCGAACAAAGAACGTCATCTTTCACAGTCCGGTAGGTTATTTTTTAGCAAATTTTTAGGTATTCATACCTATTCCTTTCCACTTAGCACTAGCCGCCTCAGTGGCCTAGTTGATAGCGTACTAGGCTTTCATCCCGAGGACCCGGGTTCGGTTCCCGGTCAGGAATAGCGCATTTTCATACACTATAAATCATCCCGTCGTCTGCATTAGCCCAAGCGTGCACAATAGTCGGACGTTAAAAAAAAAAATTCCACTTAGTACTTTACTTTCCATTTAGGACAAGTTTCTCATCGAGCTCGACATATTCGCGGAAAATTTTGCTTAAGGAGGTTTAAAAGGGGTGGACTAATTTTCTCACAAAAAAAATGTAAATTATCCCCTGTTTGGAACTGTTATCAACCTATATAAAATTTCCTCACGATCAGAACAAAACAGACTAAATACTTTGAATACCTACATTTTTTAAATACCCACAAATATTAGAGATGGAGGTATAACACAATATTCTAACTAATTAAATAAATGTTAGAAACCACATAAGTACATTTAAATCGTAAAATACACAATTTTAAAAATCATTAAAAATATATTTTGTTTTTATGTTTCTATTTAAAACGTATTACTATTGTATTAAAACTATACTTTGACAAACTGTATACATACGTAATAAGCAAACTTTGTTCTCTCTCCAAAGGTACACTCACCTAAAAACAAACAATTCCAATAATTAGTTCGAGTGTAAATTATTTTGCTGAATACTAGATACAATACAAATTAATTGAAGTACCATCTCATTTATTTGACAAAATAATAATAAACGGCGATTCTCAAGAGTATATGCCAAAACAAATTCTATTATTGAACCAAAAATAAAAATCATATATCATGTTTTCTCTTAATTTAGTTTAATTACAATAATTTGTTCGAAAATACGACAAATTAACAAATATAACCTGAAACTTATTACAACCTATCATCTGTTCGAATGAAATCAGCTGTTCGTTACGAATTAATACAAAACGACAAATTAACACAGCTAGTTTTTAACAACCTAAAACTTTTTATAGCCTATCAGCTGTTCAATGTCAGCCGATCTGTACGAATTAATATAAAACAACTGATCTTTTTATAACTACCAAAATTACATTAACGATTCATTTCATATACTTAAATCAGTTAAATTTCTTTGTAGTTTCCGTATTGTAGTGGTTATAGCGTCCGCTTCACAAGCGCAAGGTACCCGGTTAGATCCCGGGCGGAAATACAGTAATTTTTAATACGTAATATTTAATTTAATATGAACCTTGCAACGCGCAAAATACAGCCTACTGTTATCTATTAATACAGACATGTTCCTCCGATCATGCGTCCGATATCACAACCAGCCCTAAAAAACATGTCACATGTTAATTTGATTTTTTTAAGGCAGAGTGGGTGTAAATCGACAGTGGTCAGATTTCATTTTTTTTATAATTTAGCCCAACAGCAATTTTTTTTCAATTTACCGTAAATTTATGGTAAATGTTTTTAACCTTAAACTAGCCTCCCTCCCTCCCTCCTCCCTCCCTCCCTCACTCACTCACTCACTCACTCACTCACTCACTCACTCACTCACTCACTCACTCACTCACTCACTCACTCACTCACTCACTCACTCACTCACTCACTCACTCACTCACTCACTCACTCACTCACTCACTCACCACCACTCACTCACCACCACTCACTCACTCACTCACTCACTCACTCACCCTCACTCACTCACTCACTCACACTCACACCACTCACTCACTCACACTCACCACTCACCACCTCACTCACTCCACTCACTCACACCACCACTCACTCACTCCTCCACACTCACTCACACCACCACACTCACTCACCACACTCACACTCATTCACTCACTCACTCACTCACTCACTCACACTCACCACTCACTCACTCACTCACTCACTCACTCACTCACTCACTCACTCACTCACTCACTCACTCACTCACTCACTCACTCACTCACTCACTCCACTCACTCACTCACTCACTCACTCACTCACTCACTCACACACTCACTCACTCACTCACTCACTCACTCTCTCACTCTCCTCCCCCACTCCCCTCCTCCTCCTCCTCTCTCTCTCTCTCTCTCTCTCTCTCTCTCTCTCTCTCTCTCTCTCTCTCTCTCTCTCTCTCTCTCGTGTGTGTGTGTGTGTGTGTGTGTGTGTGTGTGTGTGTGTGTGTGTATATATATATATACATGTTAAACTAATGTATGGTTAAATATATTCATTTCACTATAACTGCACAGAATTAAACCTTTCGTAGCGATGTAGCCTACAAAGTACAGCAAATTTCATCCTACGCTATGTCACTTCCATGTTTGTTATAAGCCGAGTTCATACACACCAGCCCACTTGGAAAATTTAATCCTACGTGTTTCCCCTGTCCAATTAAGAGGCTTTAGCAAAGCACACTTTTTGATACAAGAATAACTTTTAGCATATTTATCTATCTTATGTGTAATTATTACTTTGAAAGTAAACATTATTTGAGAAAAAAAAAACTTACGAACAACGACGAAGTTTATAAATTTTTTAACAAAATTGTTCTTTTGGCCAAAAATATTTGATGAAAATCCAATAATGATCACATATGAAAGTGATTATGAAAACTAAACAGAAATTATTGATAACTATTATCTGCTGGTAAGAAAAAAACAAAATTTGTTCACCAAACAACCAGAATACAATGGTTTCATCGATATTTTCCTCTTTGAGGTTATGTTTTTATCAAATCGCATAGCTGCAGCGGCTAAAATTTGCAGTTGCCAGGAAATATCTATGCCGCACCAAAGGTCGAGTACGACCAGTCTAAATGTAATGAAAAGGACAATTTAGGGCTCAATTGTGTTAATTTATTTAAATTTTTAGTGTAAGTTAGTAAAAATCAAACTGGTCCAATCACATTAAATATCCAACTGCGACTAAAGTCAATTCTATACCGAGCGAGGCGTGATCTCTGTTTTAACTCCGATCAACATTTGGTTTGTAGTTTTTAAGCTGTTTTAGCCAAAACCGCTGACCGATTCCTTTGAAATATAGTACGAAGATACTTTGTAATACGCCCGAACGAGGTATGTAAGATTTTTCCCATTCACTTCCGTTTCAAGATGGCGGCCTCTGATTTAACAATGACGAGTGTACGCAGTTTTTTTATCAAAACGCGTTGACCGATTGTTTTGAAATTTTGTAAGAGGTACCTTGTATAAAACACAAACGACGTACGTGTATACGTGTAAGAGTTTCCCCATTCACTTCCGTTTCAAGATGGCGGCCTCTGATTTAACAATGCCGAGTGTACGCAGTTTTTTTATCTAAACGCGTTGACCGATTGTTTTGAAATTTTGTAAGAGGTACCTTGTATAAAACACAAACGACGTACGTGTATACGTGCAAGAGTTTCCCCATTCACTTCAGTTTCAAGATGGCGGCCTCTGATTTAACAATGCCGAGTGTACGCAGTTTTTTTATCAAAACGCGTTGACCGATTGTTTTGAAATTTTGTAAGAGGTACCTTGTATAAAACACAAACGACGTACGTGTATACGTGCAAGAGTTTCCCCATTCACTTCAGTTTCAAGATGGCGGCCTCTGATTTAACAATGACGAGTGTACGCAGTTTTTTAATCAAAACGCGTTGACCGATTGTTTTGAAATTTTGTAAGAGGTACCTTGTATAAAACACAAACGACGTACGTGTATACGTCCAAGTTTCCACATTCACTTCCGTTTCAAGATGGCGGCCTCTGATTTAACAATGACGAGTGTACGCAGTTTTTTTATCAAAACGCGTTGACCGATTGTTTTGAAATTTTGTAAGAGGTACCTTGTATAAAACCCAAACGACGTACGTGTATACGTGCAAGTTTCCACATTCACTTCCGTTTCAAGATGGCGGCCTCTGATTTAACAATAACGAGTGTACACAGTTTTTTAATCAAAACGCGTTGACCGATTGTTTTGAAATTTTGTAAGAGGTACCTTGTATAAAGCCCAAACGACGTACGTGTATACGTGTCAGAGTTTCCCCATTCCCTTCCGTTTCAAGATGGCGGCCTCTGATTTAACAATAACGAGTGTACACAGTTTTTTAATCAAAACGCGTTGACCGATTGTTTTGAAATTTTGTAAGAGGTACCTTGTATAAAGCCCAAACGACGTACGTGTATACGTGCAAGAGTTTCCCCATTCACTTCAGTTTCAAGATGGCGGCCTCTGATTTAACAATGATTCGTGTTTTTATCAAAACGCGTTGACCGATTGTTTTGAAATTTTGTAAGAGGTACCTTGTATAAAACCCAAACGACGTACGTGTATACGTGCAAGTTTCCACATTCACTTCCGTTTCAAGATGGCGGCCTCTGATTTAACAATGACGAGTGTACGCAGTTTTTTAATCAAAACGCGTTGACCGATTGTTTTGAAATTTTGTAAGAGGTACCTTGTATAAAACACAAACGACGTACGTGTATACGTCCAAGTTTCCACATTCACTTCCGTTTCAAGATGGGGGCCTCTGATTTAACAATGACGAGTGTACGCAGTTTTTTTATCAAAACGCGTTGACTGATTGTTTTGAAATTTTGTAAGAGGTACCTTGTATAAAACCCAAAGGACGCACGTGTATACGTGCAAGTTTCCCCATTCACTTCCGTTTCAAGATGGCGGCCTCTGATTTAACAATGACGAGTGTACGCAGTTTTTTTATCAAAACGCGTTGACCGATTGTTTTGAAATTTTGTAAGAGGTACCTTGTATAAAACCCAAACGACATACGTGTATACGTGCAAGTTTCCACATTCACTTCCGTTTCAAGATGGCGGCCTCTGATTTAACAATAACGAGTGTACACAGTTTTTTAATCAAAACGCGTTGACCGATTGTTTTGAAATTTTGTAAGAGGTACCTTGTATAAAGCCCAAACGACGTACGTGTATACGTGTCAGAGTTTCCCCATTCCCTTCCGTTTCAAGATGGCGGCCTCTGATTTAACAATAACGAGTAAACACAGTTTTTTAATCAAAACGCGTTGACCGATTGTTTTGAAATTTTGTAAGAGGTACCTTGTATAAAGCCCAAACGACGTACGTGTATACGTGTCAGAGTTTCCCCATTCACTTCCGTTTCAAGATGGCGGCCTCTGATTTAACAATAACGAGTGTACACAGTTTTTTTATCAAAACGCGTTGACCGATTGTTTTGAAATTTTGTAAGAGGTACCTTGTATAAAACACAAACGACGTACGTGTATACGTGCAAGTTTCCACATTCACTTCCGTTTCAAGATGGCGGCCTCTGATTTAACAATAACGAGTGTACACAGTTTTTTAATCAAAACGCGTTGACCGATTGTTTTGAAATTTTGTAAGAGGTACCTTGTATAAAGCCCAAACGACGTACGTGTATACGTGTCAGAGTTTCCCCATTCCCTTCCGTTTCAAGATGGCGGCCTCTGATTTAACAATAACGAGTGTACACAGTTTTTTAATCAAAACGCGTTGACCGATTGTTTTGAAATTTTGTAAGAGGTACCTTGTATAAAGCCCAAACGACGTACGTGTATACGTGCAAGAGTTTCCCCATTCACTTCAGTTTCAAGATGGCGGCCTCTGATTTAACAATGATTCGTGTTTTTATCAAAACGCGTTGACCGATTGTTTTGAAATTTTGTAAGAGGTACCTTGTATAAAACCCAAACGACGTACGTGTATACGTGCAAGTTTCCACATTCACTTCCGTTTCAAGATGGCGGCCTCTGATTTAACAATGACGAGTGTACGCAGTTTTTTAATCAAAACGCGTTGACCGATTGTTTTGAAATTTTGTAAGAGGTACCTTGTATAAAACACAAACGACGTACGTGTATACGTCCAAGTTTCCACATTCACTTCCGTTTCAAGATGGGGGCCTCTGATTTAACAATGACGAGTGTACGCAGTTTTTTATCAAAACGCGTTGACTGATTGTTTTGAAATTTTGTAAGAGGTACCTTGTATAAAACCCAAAGGACGCACGTGTATACGTGCAAGTTTCCCCATTCACTTCCGTTTCAAGATGGCGGCCTCTGATTTAACAATGACGAGTGTACGCAGTTTTTTTATCAAAACGCGTTGACCGATTGTTTTGAAATTTTGTAAGAGGTACCTTGTATAAAACCCAAACGACATACGTGTATACGTGCAAGTTTCCACATTCACTTCCGTTTCAAGATGGCGGCCTCTGATTTAACAATAACGAGTGTACACAGTTTTTAATCAAAACGCGTTGACCGATTGTTTTGAAATTTTGTAAGAGGTACCTTGTATAAAGCCCAAACGACGTACGTGTATACGTGTCAGAGTTTCCCCATTCCCTTCCGTTTCAAGATGGCGGCCTCTGATTTAACAATAACGAGTAAACACAGTTTTTTAATCAAAACGCGTTGACCGATTGTTTTGAAATTTTGTAAGAGGTACCTTGTATAAAGCCCAAACGACGTACGTGTATACGTGTCAGAGTTTCCCCATTCACTTCCGTTTCAAGATGGCGGCCTCTGATTTAACAATAACGAGTGTACACAGTTTTTTAATCAAAACGCGTTGACCGATTGTTTTGAAATTTTGTAAGAGGTACCTTGTATAAAACACAAACGACGTACGTGTATACGTGCAAGTTTCCACATTCACTTCCGTTTCAAGATGGCGGCCTCTGATTTAACAATGACGAGTGTACGCAGTTTTTTTACCAAAACGCGTTGACCGATTGTTTTGAAATTTTGTAAGAGGTACCTTGTATAAAGCCCAAACGACGTACGTGTCAAGTTTCCCCATTCCCTTCCGTTTCAAGATGGCGGCTTCTAATTTAACGATAAGAGTGTTGTTGCTGACTACTTTCTGTAATAGGCTACTAGCTAAACGGCAAAACCTGTCATAATTTTGATCGCTTTATAGAGAAAGAGCATAAAATTTCAAATAAAGTTGGTCTAGTAACATTTTTTTGAAATCGTTTACCGGTTAAATTGTCGGAAAACGTTACGAGCGCTGTCGTGGAGCGTTCTGTATATTAATTCAGCATAAACTGCGAGGTCTAATGCTCTTCGAACGCCTCGGTGGTCTAGTGGATAGCGTACTAGGCTTTCACCCCGAGGACCCGGGTTTGATTCCCGGCCAGGGCTTGGCATTTTCCCATCGTCTGCATTAGCCCAAGTGTGCACAATAGTCGGACGTTAAACACAAAAAAAAATTGAGAGATCCCTAAAGCCGGCTCAGGTCCGATAAACTCAGATGCACATCCAAGTCCAGCCAGTCGGTCAGACCCCAGTGCCCCATGATCCTCCTGAGTGCTCTGCCCAGGACATCTGCTGTCCCTTTGATTCCTTCAAAAGAAAACTCTGCTTAAGAGACGTTTACTATGGGAATGCCAATGAAGGTTGTCCCATCTTACTAGGTGTTGACTTATAATCCACCCATTAATAGCGGACCTGGCCAACGATTGAGAAGCCGCCTAGGTGGCCTAGTTGATAGCGTACTAGGCTTTCACCCCGAGGACCCGGGTTCGATTCCCAGCCAGGGTTTGGCATTTTCCATCGTCTGCATTAGCCCAAGTGTGCACAATAGTCGGACGTTAAAAAAAAATCGAATGACTTGTAATAAAGCTATTTTGTTACAATACCGGTAGTGCTATAAATGAGCCAACTATTTATTTAAAATAAATAAATATTAATTGTAAAAAAAGTTTAGTCAGTAGCGGGTTTTGAACTGACGTCTTTTGTTTAATCAGCAGAAATCATAGCACTGAGCCACGAACGCACTAAACCAGTAGAGTTCTTTGGTGGATTTAAATTCACTTTAGGAAAAGTAATAATTTGTTACTGCAAGTGTGACGCTTTTTTACATGTTATTCGTGGTATTTCCCTCATACGAAAAAAACGGCCTAAAGAAGTATTTTGTATTTTTTTTATTTTCAGGCGAAAAGCACGTTAAGGCTATTATCGCCGCCCTAAATGTAAGTGTGAGTGTAAAGTGTTTTTTTTTTTTTTTTAACGTCCCGACTACTGTGCACACTTGGGATAATGCAGACGATGGCATGATTTATAGCGTATGAAAATGCCAAGCCCTGGCCGGGAATCGAACCCGGGTCCTCGGGGTGAAAGCCTAGTACGCTATCAACTAGGCCACCGAGGCGGCTATTAAAGTGTTAAAGTCGTAAGTGTAGTGTTGTTGGTGTGCGTGTGTGTGTTAGACTCAGGTACCACGAGGGACGTCTAAATCCTCTCAATACGTGCAGCTAGTCTGCACCCCCCTGCGGGAGCCTAAAGAAGTTTTTACCTCAAAAACTCATTGTTAACTTATTGTTTTCTACTTTCTAAGTCGCGTTCACTCGCCAGTAGGCAAAGAGTTTTCCAACCAATCTGAACGAATAATTTTTTTTGAGTCAACATGACAACCAGTGGGGCATGACTTCGACTGACCACAAGTAGGCAGCGGCAAGGAGAGCAACCAACCCACAACCACCGCCATGGCCTTCTACATCGTTGTGGAGTAAATACTGACGGTAAATCTTATAAAGTTCAAATGTGTTTTCCGACATAAATACTGTATGAACTATATGCAAGCAGTGCGCACGCGAATGAGTCAGACTTGTTCAAAGTGAAAGGTTACAGTACAACCATTATTACTGTTTTGTAATACGTCATAGCCTAGTTTATGGAGAGGCTTTCTCAACAGAGGCAAAAAGTAAACTTTTAGATTTATTAATTAAATCTACAATAGTCAAGCCGTTCTTCGCAAGAGGCAAACGTAATTACAAAATGGTTTCTTATAGAATAATACTAACACATTTCTGAAATAACTTCCATTTTGCATCGTCGGTGTTTATTACCGTTTTCTAATTACTGAATAGAATTTTATGGACAGATGGGGACGTAAATGACTTTTTTTTACTAAAACCGTTAGAACAATTCTGAGAAAACCTAAATTTTTGTTTTAAAATTTTAAAAATCAATCTTTAGGTAGTTTTTACGTACGCATTTTCAAATTCTTTAAACACAAAACCACTGGTTTATAACCTACTTGGATGTATGTATGTTCTAGATTATATACTAGAGGAAGGGATAATTCAACCCCAGGCACTGTGATCGACTGACCTATTGTTGCAACTTAACCTCTTAAAATACCTAGTTCAGCAGATTGGTGCCCCTAATAAGTTCCAACAACCCTCTGACTAGCTCACTCTGCTGAAGATCCCTACGGTCTTGGAAACCAAAAACCCCTAGCCTTCTACTAGCAAGAGCCTCACAAGCATAAATTATGTGACCTGTAGTTTCCTCCTCCTTCCTGCACAATCTACACACGGTTTCTCCGTGGTTCACACCTACCCTGTTCATGTGCACCCTCAAACCACAGTGTCCTGTTATGAGCCCCATGATCCTCCTGAGTTGTGCTCTGCCCAGGACATCTGCTGTCCCTTTGATTCCTCTTGGCATTTTCATACGCTATATATCATCCAATCGTCTGCATTAGCCCAAGTGTGCACAATAGTCGGACGTTAAACACCAAAAAAAAAAGTTTGAGAGATCCCTAAAGCCGGATAAACTCAGATGCAGATCCAAGTCTAGCCAGTCGGTCTGCCTCCTCATTACCCTCAACTAATCTTAATCTTAAGTACGTTCTAAGTATGCCGCTGGATATTCTAAAAATCTGTTCTAACGATTTTGATCAAATTTTCTCGAGTACTCAAACAAAACATATAGGTTATATACCAAAACAAAATACTGGTTCCAGAGGTATAAAATTAAAAATAACAAACGATTTATTCGGAATAAGACGAACAGATTTGTGAATATCAGTTGTCGAGAACTACTGTGGAACTAAACCCAGCGTAGAATGGCTGAATCAGGAATCAACCTAATTAGTTATTCACACAAATTAGCATTGCACTGCATTACGCATGCGCACGTGTTCACGCATACTATTTTAATTACACACACTAAGCAAAACAGAACTGTTTCACATTAAAGCGACTACTGCAATATTTGCTACTATTAAATATTATGTAATTTATTTCTTAAGCAACAGCTGGTATTTTCTCCTTACTACACTTGCATTTCTTTTAATTTCCAAAGGAACACTGTAACTGCTTGAATAATGTTAACTGCACGTTTTGTTCGTCCTAAAATAACTTATTTTCTAAAATTTATAATTTAAACCCAAAACTAGTAAAACAAAAAAAGGTGGCAGTGGCATGACTGCCGACAGAAATGACTACTTCTTGTCACGAGTTATGGCTATATATTTTACACCACAAAATAAAATATATAGTCGATTTTCAAAATCATGGGTACGTTCATTTCAGTTTAATATATTCTAAATACAATATTATTTGATTTTATGGTTTTTTGCCAAGACATAGATTTTTGCTACTCGACACTAGAATAGGCTATAACTGACTGGGAGAAGCACGGAGTCCCAAATGTATTCCTGCTACTCTTAATATCTGACCCTGTGACTTATTAATTGTCAGTAAACGCCAACTTCAATGGAAACTGCAATATTTCAATTTGGAAAGGCAGGTTTGGAATTATAAAATTGTTTCAATTAAAATCATTGCAAATGTAAGCTTATAAACAATAATTTTGTAATAAAAAATAACAGGGATTCACATTTTTAAAAACGGAAATACATCTATGTCCATCTACCTACCTAAACCATGTTCATTTTAAATTTCATCTCAATCGGTCCAGTAGTTAATGTGTGATTGAATAACAAACAAAAACACACATAAACTTTCAAATTTAAAATATTATATTAAGAAGTATAAAATATTATTAAAACGTCACTGTTGTAGCCTACAGTTAACACATATCACAAAACTGAATACTAAATAATTCAGTTGCACTAGGTAAGTAGTATAATTGCATTTAAATAATTATTATTCACACCTTCCAATATATAATAACGTATAAAACGTCACTGTTACACAGTTAACACTTGTCATAAAACTAAACACTAAATAAATTTGGACTGGGTAAGTAGTATAAAGGCGTTTAAAATAATTTAAATATTTATTATTCAAACCTACCAATATATGATAAACGTATAAAACGTCACTGTTACACAGATAACACGACACGAAACTAAATAATTAAGTTGGACCGGGTAAGTAATATAATGGCGCGAACATACGAGTTTTCACTTCAAAAATACATTTTAAAACAAAAATATATATAAGAGCGTGATGCGTGACGGCAAACTGAATTTTTTCCCGTGCAAAACATACATCCATACCCCGCCATAAGAAGTACTCACTTCAATAAGAGCGTGATGCGTGACAGCAAACTGAATTTTTCCCGTGCAAAACATACATCCATACCCCGCCATAAGTAGTAGTCACTTCAATAACAGCGTGATGCGTGACAGAAAACTGAATTTTTCCCGTGCAAAACATACATCCATACCCCGCCATAAGAAGTAGTCACTTCAATAACAGCGTGATGCGTGACGGCAAACTGAATTTTTTTCCCGTGCAAAACATACATGCATACCCCGTCATAAGAAGTAGTCACTTCAATAACAGCGTGATGCGTGACGGCAAACTGAATTTTTTTCCCGTGCAAAACATACATCCATACCCCGTCATAAGAAGTAGTCACTTCAATAAGAGCGTGATGCGTGACGGCAAACTGAATTTTTTCCGTGCAAAACATACATGCATACCCCGCCATAAGAAGTAGTCACTTCAATAAGAGCGTGATGCGTGACGGCAAACTGAATTTTTTCCGTGCAAAACATACATGCATACCCCGCCATAAGAAGTAGTCACTTCAATAAGTGCGTGATGCGTGATGCGTGACGGCAAACTGAATTTTTTCCGTGCAAAACATACATCCATACCCCGTCATAAGAAGTAGTCACTTCAATAAGAGCGTGATGCGTGACGGCAAACTGAATTTTTTCCCGTGCAAAACATACATCCATACCCCGTCATAAGAAGTAGTCACTTCAATAAGAGCGTGATGCGTGACGGCAAACTGAATTTTTTTCCCGTGAAAAACATACATGCATACCCCGTCATAAGAAGTAGTCACTTCAATAAGAGCGTGATGCGTGACGGCAAACTTGATTTTTTCCGTGCAAAACATACGTCCATACACCGCCATAAGAAGTAGTCACTTCAATAAGCGCGTGATGCGTGATGCGTGACGGCAAACTGAATTTTTTCCGTGCAAAACATACATCCATACCCCGTCATAAGAAGTAGTCACTTCAATAACAGCGTGATGCGTGACGGCAAACTGATTTTTTCCCGTGCAAAACATACATCCATACCCCGCCATAAGAAGTAGTCACTTAAATAAGAGCGAGATGCATGACGGCAAACTGGATTTTTTCCGTGCAAAACATACGTCCATACCCCGCCATAAGACGTAGTCACTTCAATAAGAGCGTGATGCGTGATGCGTGACGGTAAACTGAATTTTTTCCGTGCAAAACATACATCCATACCTCGTCATAAGAAGTAGTCACTTCAATAAGAGCGTGATGCGTGACGGCAAACTTGATTTTTTTCCATGCAAAACATACGTCCATACCCCGCCATAAGAAGTAGTCACTTCAATAAGAGCGTGATGCGTGACGGAAAACTGAATTTTTTCCGTGCAAAACATACATCCACACTCCGCCATAAGAAGTAGTTACTTCAATAATAGCGTGATGCGTGATGGCAAACTGAATTTTTTCCGTGCAAAACATACATGCATACCCCGTCATAAGAAGTAGTCACTTCAATAAGAGCGTGATGCGTGACGGCAAACTGGATTTTTTCCGTGCAAAACATACATCCACACTCCGCCATAAGAAGTAGTTACTTCAATAATAGCGTGATGCGTGATGGCAAACTGAATTTTTTCCGTGCAAAACATACATGCATACCCCGTCATAAGAAGTAGTCACTTCAATAAGAGCGTGATGCGTGACGGCAAACTGGATTTTTTCCGTGCAAAACATACGTCCATACCCCGCCATAAGAAGTAGTCACTTCAATAAGAGCGTGATGCGTGACGGCAAACTGAATTTTTTCCCGTGCAAAACATACGTCCATACCCCGCCATAACACGTAGTCACTTCAATAAGAGCGTGATGTGTGATGCGTGACGGCAAACTGAATTTTTTCCCGTGCAAAACATACATCCATACCCCGCCATAAGAAGTAGTCAATTCAATAAGAGCGTGATGCGTGACGGCAAACTGAATTTTTTTCCCGTGCAAAACATACGTCCATACCCCGCCATAAGAAGTAGTCACTTCAATAAGAGCGTGATGCGTGATGCGTGACGGCAAACTGAATTTTTTTCCGTGCAAACCATACGTCCATACCCCGCTATAAGAAGTAGTCACTTCAATAAGAGCGTGATGCGTGACGGCAAAGTGAATTTTTTTCCGTGCAAAACATACGTCCATACCCCGCCATAAGAAGTAGTCACTTCAATAACAGCGTGATGAGTGATGCGTGACGGCAAACTGAATTTTTTTCCGTGCAAAACATACGTCCATACCCCGCCATAAGAAGTAGTCACTTCAATAAGAGCGTGATGAGTGATGCGTGACGGCAAACTGAATTTTTTTCCGTGCAAAACATACATCCATACCCCGTCATAAGAAGTAGTCACTTCAATAAGAGCGAGATGCGTGACGGCAAACTGGATTTTTTCCGTGCAAAACATACATCCATACCCCGTCATAAGAAGTAGTCACATCAATAAGAGCGTGATGCGTGACGGCAAACTGGATTTTTTCCATGCAAAACATACATCCATACCCCGCCATAAGAAGTAGTCACTTCAATAAGAGCGTGATGAGTGATGCGTGACGGCAAACTGAATTTTTTTCCGTGCAAAACATACATCCATACCCCGTCATAAGAAGGAGTCACTTCAATAAGAGCGAGATGCGTGACGGCAAACTGGATTTTTTCCATGCAAAACATACATCCATACCCCGCCATAAGAAGTAGTCACTTCAATAAGAGCGTGATGAGTGATGCGTGAAGGCAAACTGAATTTTTTTCCGTGCAAAACATACATCCATACCCCGCCATAAGAAGTAGTCACTTCAATAAGAGCGAGATGCGTGACGGCAAACTGAATTTTTTTCCGTGCAAAACATACGTCCATACCCCGCCATAAGAAGTAGTCACTTCAATAACAGCGTGATGAGTGATGCGTGACGGCAAACTGAATTTTTTTCCGTACAAAACATACGTCCATACCCCGCCATAAGAAGTAGTCACTTCAATAAGAGCGTGATGAGTGATGCGTGACGGCAAACTGAATTTTTTTCCGTGCAAAACATACATCCATACCCCGTCATAAGAAGTAGTCACTTCAATAAGAGCGAGATGCGTGACGGCAAACTGGATTTTTTCCGTGCAAAACATACATCCATACCCCGTCATAAGAAGTAGTCACTTCAATAAGAGCGAGATGCTTGACGGCAAACTGGATTTTTCCCGTGCAAAACATACGTCCATACCCCGCCATAAGAAGTAGTCACTTCAATAAGAGCGTGATGCGTGACGGCAAACTGAATTTTTTCCCGTGCAAAACAAACATCCATACCCCGGTCATAAGAAGTAGTCACTTCAAGAATTGTTTGTTAAAACCGTGCTATTTAACATCAACAGGAAACGAAAAGTAAGTAGTTTGGAATTCAATATTTGAATTGATATTTTAAAACTATGTAGGCCAGCTAATTATAAACTCGTTCCATCTTTAAGTTACTTTTAAAGTTATATTTACTACCATTATTTCAGTGTGCATTGTTGTGAAAATTTACAACTACAGCTAAAGTTATCAGTTAGGTAAGGTAGAACGAAACAGCTGCCTTAAAGTAAAACTTTGTCTATTTACTGAAAGGCGTATAGTTTAAAAAGATATTTTAATTATTAAAAATTCCATTTTGAGCAGGAAAACACGGTAGTTTTGGTTTTATTTATAATCATTTAATATTAACTAAAATTGTGATTTTTTTAAAAAAGTTAAAAATTCAATTTCGGTAAACAAATTGAAGAAAAAAAAGTTAGTATAAGTATAGAAGTGATGGGAACGAAACAAAAACCACTAAAATATCAGCGGTTAATTTTTTTTTTTTTAACGTCTGACTATTGTGCACACTTGGGCTAATGCAGACGATGGATGATTTATAGCGTATGAAAATGCCAAGCCCTGGCCGGGAATCGAACCCGGGTCTTCGGGGTGAAAACTCAGTACGCTATCAACTAGGCCACCGAAGCGGCTTCAGCTGTTAATAAAATAACCGAATTTTTAAACAGCCTACAAAATATGTCTAAAAAAACAGCTCATTATAAACAGAACTGTTTCATGTTTAAGTTACTTTTACGGTTATATTTATTAAGCTGTGCCCACACCAAGCAAACATCAGTCAAACATGTTGGCCAAAACGTGGGGCAGATAAATAACTACGAACATTTCGAGTTTGTCACCAGGAAAATGTTGGGGCAAACATAGCTGGACAAACTTTTTGTTCGGCATTTAACAGTCTCTTTCAGCACTTCCACTTGAGATATATTTTTGTGGGAGGTTAAGTGTATTATTAAGTAATGTATAGAGAAATGCGGTTACGACTACGTGTATTGCAGCTGCTTCGTTGTGATGAACAAAACACGTCGACATGAGTGGTTTTATGTTTCACTGGGTGTATTTTTGTCAGCCAAAAAACCTAAATTTCAGACCCCACCAAGGTTTTTTCACTTCACTAGTACCCATTCCTGATTTTGTTATAATAATCTATAACAAAATCATTGACGTCGAAACTAAGGCTCAATCATCCCAGTGGAGGCATTCTGGCTCGCCAAGACCGAAAAAGGCTCGACAAGTGCTGTCGAACGTGAAAGTTATGCTCACTGTGTTCTTCGATATTAATGGCATAGTGCATCATGAATTCCTGCCACCAATTGAAACGGTCAATAAGGTTCCTACAAGTTCAACCCAGTTTGCGTGAAGCAATCCGAAAAAAACGCCCGGATCTGTGGAAAAACAATTCATGGCTTTTGCACCACAATAATGCACCAGCTCACACTTCATCGCTTGTTCGTGAATTTTTGGCCAAAAACAGTACTGTAACTATGCCCCAGCCTCCATATTCGCCATACATGGCTCCATGTGACTTTCCTATTTCCAAAAATAAAGAGAACCTTAAAGGGCCGTCGTTTTACAGCCGTAGATGACATTAAAAGCGCATCGCTGAAAGAACTAAAGGCTATCTCAAAGATCGAGTTTGAGAAGTGTTTCGAGGATTGGAAGAAGAGCTGGCACAAGTGCATTATCTCCAATGGGGACTATTTTGAAGGCGACAACATCAATGTAGAAAAATAAACAAATATTTTGTTCAAAAAATTAAAATTCTCGTTACTTTCTGAACACATCTCGAATATCAGATGTTATGAACTGTATTTGACAAATAGGCTTCACAATTTACCAACTGAATTTGAATAAAGTTTGTTTCTTCTTGGTAAATTAACTTCTTGATAATTACAGCATTTTCCAAACTTTATCAACATCTCACACCTGACTGGCTCTAAGCAAAAGATACTCGGAAAGCAAAGAAATCTGCGTCTTACGTAATCTCAGTCGTTCTGCACATGCGCAGCCCAGCTGCTTACATCACCGAGGTCACCTGTGTGTTGGCGGTACGAAGGTGTGAAAAGCGATACGGCTATCAATGTGAGTTTAGAATTCAAAACAATGAAGTAAATTTAGTCAAAACTGTAATGTAAATAACTTATTAGCACTGGCCTGCATTCCTGTACCAGATGTTTCGATAAGGGCTGTATCGATAGCGGCGCCGCTTTCAGGTTCTATATCTCAAGTGTTTGTTTGCGTTCAGAAATATAATCACTTCCTAGTGAAGAGCTAGTTTTAATTTCATTAATGTTATCATAATAAAAATATTTAAGTATTTCAA
>CM040184.1:11956399-11986399 GCA_022606455.1 Callitettix versicolor | reverse complement strand
GAAAGTAACAAGCATTTTAATTTTTTGAACAAAATATTTATTTATTCTTCTACATTGATGTTGCCGCCTTCGAAATAGTCCCCATTAGAGATTATGCACTTGCTCTTCTTCCAATCCTCGAAACACTTCTCAAACTCGATCTTTGAGATAGCCGTTAGTTCTTTCAGCGATGCGCTTTTAATGTCATCTACGGCTGTAAAACGACGGAACTTTAAGGTTCTCTTTATTTCTGGAAATAGGAAAAAGTCACACCGAGTCATGTCTGGCGAATATGGACGCTGGGGCATCGTTACAGTACTGTTTTTGGCCAAAAATTCACGAACAAGCAATGAAGTGTGAGCTGGTGCATAAGCCATGAATTGTTTTTCCACAGATCCGGGCGTTTTTTCGGATTGCTTCACGGAAACGAAAATCGCCGAGCTCATAAAAACACGTCTAACCTTAGTGGCTGTCACAGACAAAGTCAACAATGAAAACAGCTGAAAGTTTTATCATACTTCGAGGGCATGTATACCAACATAATAAAAAAATTTTTGACAATCGGATTCTCCAGGCCCGATAAATTAAAAAATTCTCGTTACTTTCTGAACACACCTCGTATTTATGCCCAGATATATCAACAGAAATTAAACCATTATTTTTCCTTTAGACCTTCGCCCCACTGGATTTTAAAGTTCCCGTGTTAATTTTATGAATAAATTTAATTCGATCAGATGTTTACTTACACACGTTCAATAAGTTCCCCTCAGAATGCAGCACTAACACTGTTTCATTCACGAGTGTACAAATTCATTTTTACGCAGATTTCCTGCAAGGGCTATTCTCGTAGTACTTGTTTAACCTTTTGTTTACCTGCAGACTACTACGCATAAATATTGCAAACATAAAGTAACTTTTCTTTATTTGTGTCACCCAACTTTGGGGTACACTAAATCAATCACTTTTTAATGTTCTGTGCCTTCCTCGTAGCCCAGTATTGCTTCATTCGTTGTGATCTTGCCTTTCTTTCTTCGTCAGAGATTTGGATCGTTCGCTTGGATTTGACTTTGCCTTGGAACCGTTCCTTCTTGTCCTTGGTTATTGTTTTGGCTGTTTTGTCCATGTCAGTGATCTGTAGTTCTGTTCTGTCTTTTCTGTTTCTCTAAACCAAAGTGGTTTGGCTCTTCTATTGCGAAAGTAGTCAAATATTTTTTGGTCAGTCTATTTTTGTCCATTCGGAGGATGTGCCCACAAAAATCAATTCTCCTTTTCTTATTGTGTCTGATAGTGTTTCAGTTTTTGGTAAAGAGTTTCATTCCTGATGTGAAGTAATTGGTTGTTACGGAATTTGGGGCCTAAGATTTTTCGTAATATCTTTCTTTCTTTGATCTCCAGCCTTTCAAGTGGGCCCTGGGTTGTGAGAGATAATGTTTCAGCTGCATATAAGGCTTCTGGTTTAATTACCGTATGATAATGCCTTATCTTTGTATTCCAGGAGAGGACTTCTTGTTGTACGTGTCTTTGGTAAGTTGGAAGGCTAATTCAACTTTATTTCTGCTAGATTCCATAGCTTTCTCTAGGGCGTTCCAGCTGATCCATTCCCCAAGATATTTGAATTCTTTGACTATCTCAATGTATTGTTCTCCCACTTGAAGCTTTTTTGGCGGTTTTTGTATGTTTGTCAATATTTTAGTCTTTTCAAATGAAACTTTGAGACCCATTTTTAACGCATGCTTCTGGAGTTCAAGAGTCTGTTCCTTAGCTTCTTCCAATGTCTCAGGTAGTAAGGCCATGTCATCCGCAAAAGCCAAACAATTTACCTTAATGCCTTAAAGTAACTTTATTAAATCAATATTGTTCACTTTGCGGGAAAATATACAGACTCATGCCTTGCTCCTTCTAATCCTCCACACCTCCCTCATCCTGTCCCCATGGATCCTCTTCCGCTCCTCCGTCCATTTTACCCCTGCTCTCTTTGGGATTTCATTCTCTGGGACCTTCCAACCGAGCATCTTTCTCCTATATGCGTTCCTGTCTTCAACGTCTGTTGAGTCTATTTCTGCGTCATGTAGGTCTATTCTGACTTGTGCGATCCACGACGTTGTTGATTTGACACCTTGTAAATACTTAAGGATTCTGTTGGCAAGTCTCGTTGTTGGGAGTCTACTGATGTGTCCATAGAACCGAAGCCTCCTTCTTCTGATATCTGCTCTGTGGTCTTCCTGGAGTGCAACCTGTATCCATCTTCTGTTAATCTCGGGCCAAGGATCTTCCTCAAGATTTTGCGTATATATATATATATATATATATATATATATATATATATATATATATATATATATATATATATATATATATATATATATATATATATATATATTGTTGTTATACCTCTTTTATTCATATATTTTTACTCGTAAAATAGCGAATGTATGTAGCATTTAAGCAAGCAATAACATCAAGCATATATATATATATATTAAATAATAAGAAAATAATATCTTGTATTTTATGATTAGGCCTTCAGTGTGTTACACCTCTCCATTGTCAGTTGTGTAATAAACACTTGGCTGAAGTGCAGATAGGAACCAATTATTATCAGTACAAGCTTAATATTAATGCAAAAATATTACCGTAATAAAACATATAATTTATTGTATAATGAGTGAGACAAAACGTGTATTTGTTATTGACTTCTTTAATTGTACTCATAACTTCCCCCCCCCGTCTCCACGCCCATGCCAGTTGGACTGCTATGACAATCGGATTCTCCAGGCCCGATAAATTAAAAATTCTCGTTACTTTCTGAACACACCTCGTATTTATGCCCAGATATATCAACAGAAATTAAACCATTATTTTTCCTTTAGACCTTCGCCCCACTGGATTTTAAAGTTCCCGTGTTAATTTTATGAATAAATTTAATTCGATCAGATGTTTACTTACACACGTTCAATAAGTTCCCTCAGAATGCAGCACTAACACTGTTTCATTCACGAGTGTACAAATTCATTTTTACGCAGATTTCCTGCAAGGGCTATTCTCGTAGTACTTGTTTAACCTTTGTTTACCTGCAGACTACTACGCATAAATATTGCAAACATAAAGTAACTTTTCTTTATTTGTGTCACCCAACTTTGGGGTACACTAAATCAATCACTTTTTAATGTTCTGTGCCTTCCTCGTAGCCCAGTATTGCTTCATTCGTTGTGATCTTGCCTTTCTTTCTTCGTCAGAGATTTGGATCGTTCGCTTGGATTTGACTTTGCCTTGGAACCGTTCCTTCTTGTCCTTGGTTATTGTTTTGGCTGTTTTGTCCATGTCAGTGATCTGTAGTTCTGTTACGTCTTTTTCTGTTTCTCTAAACCAAAGTGGTTTGGCTCTTCTATTGCGAAAGTAGTCAAATATTTTTTTGGTCAGTCTATTTTTGTCCATTCGGAGGATGTGCCCACAAAAATCAATTCTCCTTTTTCTTATTGTGTCTGATAGTGTTTCAGTTTTTTGGTAAAGAGTTTCATTCCTGATGTGAAGTAATTGGTTGTTACGGAATTTGGGGCCTAAGATTTTTCGTAATATCTTTCTTTCTTTGATCTCCAGCCTTTCAAGTGGGCCCTGGGTTGTGAGAGATAATGTTTCAGCCGCATATAAGGCTTCTGGTTTAATTACCGTATGATAATGCCTTATCTTTGTATTCCAGGAGAGGGACTTCTTGTTGTACGTGTCTTTGGTAAGTTGGAAGGCTAATTCAACTTTATTTCTGCTAGATTCCATAGCTTTCTCTAGGGCGTTCCAGCTGATCCATTCCCCAAGATATTTGAATTCTTTGACTATCTCAATGTATTGTTCTCCCACTTGAAGCTTTTTTGGCGGTTTTTGTATGTTTGTCAATATTTTAGTCTTTTCAAATGAAACTTTGAGACCCATTTTTAACGCATGCTTCTGGAGTTCAAGAGTCTGTTCCTTAGCTTCTTCCAATGTCTCAGGTAGTAAGGCCATGTCATCCGCAAAAGCCAAACAATTTACCTTAATGCCTTAAAGTAACTTTATTAAATCAATATTGTTCACTTTTTGGGAAAATATACAGACTCATGCCTTGCTCCTTCTAATCCTCCACACCTCCCTCATCCTGTCCCCATGGATCCTCTTCCGCTCCTCCGTCCATTTTACCCCTGCTCTCTTTGGGATTTCATTCTCTGGGACCTTCCAACCGAGCATCTTTCTCCTATATGCGTTCCTGTCTTCAACGTCTGTTGAGTCTATTTCTGCGTCATGTAGGTCTATTCTGACTTGTGCGATCCACGACGTTGTTGATTTGACACCTTGTAAATACTTAAGGATTCTGTTGGCAAGTCTCGTTGTTGGGAGTCTACTGATGTGTCCATAGAACCGAAGCCTCCTTCTTCTGATATCTGCTCTGTGGTCTTCCTGGAGTGCAACCTGTATCCATCTTCTGTTAATCTCGGGCCAAGGATCTTCCTCAAGATTTTTTATATATATATATATATATATATATATATATATATATATATATATATATATATATATATTGTTGTTATACCTCTTTTATTCATATATTTTTACTCGTAAAATAGCGAATGTATGTAGCATTTAAGCAAGCAATAACATCAAGCATATATATATATATATTAAATAATAAGAAAATAAGAAAATAATATCTTGTATTTTATGATTAGGCCTTCAGTGTGTTACACCTCTCCATTGTCAGTTGTGTAATAAACACTTGGCTGAAGTGCAGATAGGAACCAATTATTATCAGTACAAGCTTAATATTAATGCAAAAATATTACCGTAATAAAACATATAATTTATTGTATAATGAGTGAGACAAAACGTGTATTTGTTATTGACTTCTTTAATTGTACTCATAACTTCCCCCCCCCGTCTCCACGCCCATGCCAGTTGGACTGCTAAATGCCAATGAATACAGAATCTATAAGGACACTTCTTGCATGGAAAAGTCAGCCCATTTTATTCGACCGACAATGCTACTTGGATTCCCCGTCAATAGGCAGCGCTGCATGTTATTTTTCTAAACTTGCAGCTCAGAGAGAGAAGGATATAGGGGAGCATTCTCTCTCTCTCTCTCTCTCTCTCTCTCTCTCTCTCGCTGTCTGTCTGTCTCTCTGTCTTTCCCTCTCCAAATCCTACCCTAACGCTTGACCTATTTGGGAAATTATGACTACAGGGTTAACTTGTGAAAGTTATATTTGCAAACAAGTAATGAACCTCTTCCCGCCCCGTCATCATCGGTTCTGTTATTGAACAGTATACAGGATTGGTCAAGTGTTGTCGTGACTCATGCTTTTCTTGTTTATTTATGGAGAAAAACCAAACTTATGAAGCGTTTAGAAGACATAAAGATGTACATTTCAATGCACGAGGAAACTTTGTCTCGGCCTACTAAATCTGCAATTACCCCATACTACATGTACTAAAAAGTACATCTTTATGCCTTATAAATAATCATTTCATGCTTTTAGTTTTTCTCCATTAATAAACTAAAAAGTTAATACCCAAATAAATACCTTAAAATCCAAGAACAGAAAATAAAAATTGTAAAAGAGTTCAAATATCTTGGGGAATGGATTAGTTGGAATGCAGATGAAGGCAAGGCAATGGAATCCAGGAAAAACAAACTTGAATTGGCCTTCCAATTGACGAAAGAAACATACAATAAGAAATCCCTTTCATGGGGGTCCAAAATTAAACATTACAAAACAGTGATCAAGCCGGAAGCACTGTACGCAGCAGAAACATTAACCATGAATCGTATAGGCCAGATAGAAAAGCTTGAAATAACGGAAAGGAAAATCTTAAGAAAAATTACAGGAACAAAATTTCAGGATAATAAGGTAGTATATATAAGAAATGAAGCTCTCTATAAGAAAATTGAAAAACTATCAGATACTATGAGAAAAAGGAGAATAAATTTTTACGGCCATCTTCTTAGAATGAACTCCAATAGATTGACGAAACAGGTGTTTGATTTTTTCCATAATCGTAAAACAAAACCGAACTGGTTTAAAGAAATTGAAAAAGACCTAATAGAATTAAAAATTACAGAAAATTCACTGCTTGACCAAACTGCTAAGATAAGTACCAAGGACAAAAGAATAAGATTCCAAGATAAAACCAAAATAAGACCTAAACCTGTCATTTCGGAAGATGAGAGAAAAAGAAGATCGGAAAGAATGAAGAGCTACTGGGAACAAAGAAAAGTACAGCGCGCAAGAAATGATTGATTCAGCGTACCCCAAAGAGGGTGAAACGAAGAGAAGAAGAAACTAAAAAGTTATTCGGGTGTCCCTATATTTTTGACTAACACTGTGTGTTAATAAACTGTTTGTAAATAATAGAAGCTTTGTGGATGAAACTTAAAACAAAAATTATTAAAATGTAGCTTCTGAAATAGATTCTGTATTCATTGTAAATGCAAGGACTGACTAACGAAAGGAAAAGTTCTGCGTGAACTGCTCCATAACTAATTAACCAGCAGTATAGGATATAAAAATAGTTACATATCTTTGATGTGTAATATTAGCGCATGTCTAACGTTTTTAACAATTATGAAGGCTTTGCAATTACGTTATCCAGAGAAATAAAAGTAATAGTAACCGACAGTAAATCCTTCGTCCAATGAGACCGACTCATTACAGAGTAACCTAGATCCTGACAGGCTAAAGGCTAATTAGTAGGCTATCCATTGGTGAGCATCAGCACTCAGCAGCTACGTGTTACGTGCTAAGACTGTCAAGTGCTTTGATAAGTCCACGAAGGTCGGTATGTCGCACGTAACCTAGTTTGGTATGTACAACTACGTGCCAAGTTTACGCATACCACACTAACAATAGCCTCATCCTTAATAAACACGAAAGAAATATTAATAAGATAGTTTCCTCTTTGGGAATAGCAAACGGTGGGATCATTCATTGATTCGTGACAGAAATGGTTAGGCACTAGTTAGTGGTGAGACGAAGGAAGCGGAAGGAAAACAGCAGGTCCTGCCATGTGCGCTACACTGCATTTTTAATGTGAAATCACTTAATTTAATCAATATATTAAAAGAAGAAGTCCTGACTGACTGATTGACTGATTCATAATCAACGCAGAGCCAAAACTATTTTAGCTAGCGACTTGAAATTTTCAGGGTACATTTATGTTACCATATAAGCGTGCACTAAGAAAGTATTTTGCAAAAATTTGATTTTACCGCCATTAAACTACTTACCCAGTCCAACTTTATTAATCAACGTACAGTCGAGACTATTATAGCTAGAGATTTGAAATGTTCAGGGTACCTTCGTACAGCAACGTCGAGATGCACGGAGAAAGAATTTTGTAAAAATTTTATTTTAACATCATTAAACTACTTACCCAGTCCAACTTTAATAATAAATGTATGGCCGAGACTATAATAGCTAAAGATTTGAAATTTTCAAGGTTACCACCACATGTAAGGGTGCACTGAAAAACGATTTTCCAGTATTCAACCCCTAAAGAGATAAAAATGAGGTACAACAATTTTTATTGGAAAAAATACGTTTTTCGTCTGACCTTCTTAAAACGTAACATAGCCACTCTTAAATATACTTAATGAAATATATTTATCACCATTTCCCAAAACTCATTCCCTAAAGAGACTGAAAGGGGTTAGACAATGTAAAAAAGGGAATACAATTTTTCATTAAAAAAATATTTGTTTTAGTTCGAATATTCTAGAAATATGTTATGAAACACAAATAATGAAACACATATTTCAATGTTTTTCCGAATGCATTCCCTAAAAGATTTAAAATGTAAAAAAGAGGTATAATTGGAGAAAGAGTTTTCATTGGAGAAAAATATTTTTATCGGCTTTTCTTAAAAGTAAACAACATATTCTAAAACACAAATGATGATACACGTAATTCAGCATCCCCCCGAGAATTCATCCCCTAAAAAGACAAAAATATAAAAGAGGTATAAATGTTTGTATTGGAGAAAAATATTTTTTATCAGATTTTCTTAAATTCGAATGGAACACGTTTGAATAAAACAACATATTCAGGTTATAATATTTTTTCATATTCACTGTAAAATAATCACGATTTTAGATGATCACGCTTTTATTAATATATTATTTATGTTTCTAAATTATTACGTTACTGAAACAGCTTAAGTTTCGTGGGCGAAGCTGCGACGGGTAATGCTAGTAAAGGTATAATTAAAATCGAAATGTGCAATAATTTGAAGTTTTTTTAACGGAAAACAGTTGATAGTATCTGTGAAAATCGAGTATCATCAGGCGAGAACACTAATGCCCAAAAGGTTACCACAACCTGCTAGAATTCACTAGATAAAGCTACATCGCATTTTTATTGTTTGTTTTGTTTTTTTTTTTTTATTAAGTCACTATGGGTTTTGTCCAGGTGGAATTTTGCAATCGATTTTAAAATAACTTCCCGATGAGCTAGAGGTTTGAAATTTTGTATACAGCTCTAAACTGGATGACAATACAATAATATTGGCTTATTTATAAATATTGAACTGTGCCAAGGGCACTATAACTGAAAGTGTTTGGCCATTATTTCGGCATTATCAAATATACAATAAAAACATTCCGTCTGTATTCTCGCTATAGGTTGTTGTTTTTTAGTTTAAGCCAGGATGGCCGAGTGGTCCAAGGCGCCAGCTTTAAACTCTGGTTCCCGAATAGGAGCGTGGGTTCGAACCCAACACCTAAACAATTTTTTTTATAACGTATTGGCAAGTTTAATAAAAACGTAATTTGTTTTTGTTGCGAAGCCTGTATTTTTTACAAAACTTATGTGTTTTAAAAAGTATTTAAAGTTGCATTGACTTGTCAAGGATTTGGCAGTACGCTAATGTTCTAATTTTACCTTTGGAAATTCAAAGTTTACAGGAAATAAAAGTATACGATAACGACATCCGTTTTTCTTTTTGTATTTTAAAAATAATTAACAAGACTAAAAAGTAAAAAATAATTACATAAATAAAAAAAAAACTTTTTTTAAAAAAATGATGTTTTATTGTCAAATGATAGAATTCGGTTTTAAGCAAATCGAAAATACAATAATTCTGAAGTTTTTAACGAAACGAAAAAGCTGATATTATCTGTTAAAGTCGAGTACTATCCGGCAAAAACACCCAATGACCAGAGGTTACCAGAATTTGCTGAAATAAAGACACAAGTTAAGAGTCCGCTAAACGAACTGGAAATGGTAGGAACATCTTTCGTTCGAATTTTTAAACAATTTGATAGAATAAATACTGTAATAATTTGATAACACTGTGAATCCTTGATTTTGTATTAAAAATTTATACCGTGAAGGTAAAGTTGAAATTGATAAATTAACGATGGTTGAAGAACAGTAAATCTATTTTTGTCAAGTTTGGTAACCTGATTTGATGTGTTTTGGTATTTTCCCATGTGTCAAATTTCAACAACATTTGTAGAACCGATTTTGAGAAATTAAGCCTTTTGGTAATTTTCCAGTATAATGTTGATAATTTTTCAAAGGAATTGTTTTTATTTGCAATAATCGGAAAGGCATTCGGTTAAAATAATCAAAAATTACATTCGTTTCGTTTCAGTTATTTAAATTTAATGAAAGAAACGTTTAGCAATATGCTTTAGAATTTATTTTAACAGCGTTTGTTTTCTTGTTTTTTTTTAAGGCCACATGGACCACTTTGAGTCAATATTTCGGTCTCTTCTTCTTATCCGTGTTAGTGCACTGTGAGGATTCCAACTTCTTCTTCCTCCAATACTTCTTCATCCTATCCGATCTCCGCCTCCTGACCTCGTCTGACATCTCAACCATCCCTCGTCGTCCGGCTTTCCTACGTCAAACCTGATGTTTTTCAGAATGCTTCTGATTCTCGTTCTGTCCGGTGCATCCTCGATCCGCAAACCGATCTCTTGCAGATCTTTCAGAGTCTGCGAGACGTAGTGTCCTTGGGTCTTCCTATTAATATTTCTCATGACCAGCTGTTTCAGAATCCTGCTGTTGGGCATCCTAAGGATGTGGAAGAGATGGGCAATTCTTCGTTTTTCATAACACTTGTAATTGGATCTACCTGTTTATACACTGTCTCGTTGGTAGCGACTCTCCAGAAACCATCTTTCTGGTAACTTTTATTTAAACAGGTCCTAATGATTCTTCTCTCGATCTTAAGTAACTGGTCAGTCCTAGCATTATTCTTGATCTGGAAAAGGGTCTCGCAGGCGTAGAGTGCTTCCGGGAGAACCACAGAACTGTAGTGTCTTACTTTGGACTTTATCGAGAGACTTTTTTTGTTATAAGTTGACCACGTTAAAAATTGCGCTTTCTTGAGCGTCACTATTCTATTCAATATTGCAGGTTTTTCGTCCACGTTATGGCAGATAATTTCTCCTAGATATTTAAATTGTTTTACTAGTTTTATGCTGCTCCCGTTGATATTAAGTTTTTTAAAAGCGGGTGGCTTCGTAGCCATAATTTCCGTCTTCTCATAGGAGATCTGCAATCCAATTTTCCTGGCTATATTGTCCAATCTTGTGATCTGTCTTTCCGTCTCCGCCATATCCAATGCCAGAATCGCCAAATCCCAAAATATTCGTCGCTATTGTTCCTCATCCAGTTCCTATATTGGTTTTAATGGGATTTTCTTTCTTCCAGATGTTAATTATAAAATCCAAGACAATGTCGAACAGCATCTCCTTGTCTTAATCCAGTTCTTGCTGGAAACGGCTCAGATACTTCCCCTCTGAATTTTACCGTGGACTGTATCTCGATCAGTGTCAACTCTATCATTTTTACTAGTTTAGGGTGGAGTCCATAGTATGTAAGAATGTTCAGTAGCGACGGTCTGTGAATGCAGTCGTACGCTTTCTTGAAGTCAATAAATGCAACAAACAGTGGCTTATTCGACAATTTAAAATTCTCCAATATTTATTTTATTTTATTGTAAAAGCGTTTGTTTTATTATAAAAACACGCGTAAATTTCAAAAGGCTACAGCACTACAGTATTACACACTTCCGCGCCTGGCCCACCCGGATCATGCAAAGTAAGTGTATATTCCGCAGTCACATTGTTTCAGCAGGAACAAGGTCGAACAGTTAGCCGGAGTGTAGCCTGTGGCGACGCAGAGCTAGGCCCTCGCCTTCGGTAACGGTACTGAAGCATTCGCCTAGCCTAGACTCGCCAAGGTGTGAGCTGTTTCACGCTTTAATAGAACTTTATTGTTTAGTTATGTACTCCAAGTGGTATTGCATTTCTTAGTGAATTCTATTGGGAAATGAGCCATTTGAAACGGTCATCATGGTCCCAGGATTAAGAAATGAGCAAGAACTGACCTCTAGATCACTTCTTGTAAGGAGTTGTTTAAAATTTTATATATCTATATAAATACAAATGTAAATATTCGTTTGTTTGTTCAAAATCTTTAATCTCCTAAAATTCTTCACCGATTGTTTTGAAATTTTGACACAACGTTGCATTCAAATACGCGCATGTTTTTATATACCTAATAATATATAAATGTGACACCTGTGACAGGTAAAAATATGCTTTTTGATAAACAGCGCTATCTGTTGGACGTAAAACAACACACGCTGTACTAAATATTGTACGATACCATTTCAATGTTTCCGAATGCATTGTTTTGAATCAGATTGAGCCACAGCAACTCGTGTCCAGGTACATTTTTTTGTTATTTTAAGGCGAAAAGCACATTGAGGCTATTATCGCCTCCCTAAATGTAAGTGTGAGTGTAAAGTGTTGAAGTGTAATGTTGTAAGTGTAAGTGTGTGTTAGACTCGGGTACCGCGAGGGACATCTAAATCCCTCTCAATAGGTGCAACTAGTCTGCACCCTTCTCCTGTAGGGGTGCCCGGGTACTTTTTTTTCAAGGCGAGAAGCACATTGAGGCTATTATTGCCTCCCTAAATGTAAGTGTGAATGTAAATTGTTAAAGCCGTAAATGTATGTTAGACTGGGGTACCGCGAGGGACGTCTAAATCCCTCTCAATAGGTGCAACTAGTCTGCACCCTTCTCCTGTAGGGGTGCCCAGGTACTTTTTTTTCAAGGCGAGAAGCACATTGAGACTATTACCGCCTCCCTAAATGAAAGTGTGAGTGTAAAATGTTGAAGTTGTAAGTGTGTGTTAGACTCGGGTACCGCGAGGGACGTTTAAATCCTCTCAAGAGGTACAGCTAGTCTGCACCCCCTCCTGTGGGGGTGGCCAGGTACATTTTTTTTTGTTATTTTTAAGACGAGAAGCACATTGAGGCTATTATTGCCTCCATAAATGTAATTGTGAGTGTAAAATGTTGAAGTTGTAACTGCAGTGTTGTAAGTGTGAGTGTGTGTTAGACTCGGGTACCGCGAGGGACGTCTAAATCCCTCTCAATAGGTGCAGCTAATCTGCACTATTTACCAAAATACAAACGATTTAGAATATTTTTAGTTGATTAAAAAATATTGATGATTGATAATAAATATAAAAAATATGTTTAAATAAAATTAGGCTCTGTATCTACAAAATGTGAGAGGTTGTTACTACAACTCGCAACAAAATAGAGATAAACGTTGGCATTGACTAAACAGTTCTTACTTCACTACAAGCAACAAGCAACTTTGAAATAGAGGGAAAAAGCATAAAAGCAGGTAGAAGAAAAGCAGTTAGCAGGAAAACAGTTAGCATGCAAACAGCAGGAAAACAGTATTAGCGCTTGCGGCAACGTTCGAATAGAACAGTCCGTTCCTTTTTAACAAGTCATAAACCAGTCCAAATCAAACTGCTTGTTTCCGTTTGAAAAAGCAGTTTGTTTGTCGTTTATAGAAAACCAGTTTTTTTTTACAGTTTGGTGTTTTCTGCCCCACCACTTAAGTGTAGTGTTCTAAGTGTAAGTAGCCGCCTGTGGTCTAGTGGAAGACTAGGGTCACCGAGGACCCGGGGACGTCTAAATCACCGTCTCAATGTGTTGCAAAATCAGTAAGTTTGCACGTCTAAATCCTCTCAATGCACCCCTGCATTGGTAATAAGCTTTAATTTAATACTACAGTTTATATTTTTAAACTAATTTAAGTAGGCCTATGTATGATACATACAAGCTAATGTGTAAGTACGCCTACCATCAAATATTGCAGCATTAACATTCGTGATATGGAAGTTAAAAGTGAAATTACGGTACGTTCATTAAAAATATATTTCACTGAAATTGATTTTCTGCAGAAAAAAAAAACATTTTAAATTCCCAAATTGTTCTTTGCTTTTTTCGCCATACTTAAATCAGATTTTTTCACTTCGACATTTAAAATGAAGAACAAAATATAAAATGTTTGCTGTTATTTACTGAATCGCTTCCTGCTTCCGTTTAGGTCCTGCGCGCCACACGCTGTGAACAAGTCAGGCGTGAGTTTAACCTGACGGAACAATGTTTAACGGTCCGTTAACTTTAATCAAATGTTTTCGAAATAAAGACCTATCCTTTTAACGTGGACAATGCGCTTTGTTGTTGTTACCAATAACAGCAGGCCTACACGGTCACACAATGCATACGTATTTCGGAGATTAGCTGCACCGATTGAGAGGATTTAGACGTCCTTCACGGTACCCGAGTCTAACATACATTTACGGCTTTAACACTTGACACTCACACTTACATTTAGGGAGGCGATAATAGCCTCAATGTGCTTTTCGCCTTAAAATAACAACAAAAATCATACGTATTTCGAAGACTAGCTGCACCGATTGAGAGGATTTAGACGTCCTTCACGGTACCCGAGTCTAACATACATTTACGGCTTTAACACTTGACACTCACACTTACATTTAGGGAGGCGATAATAGCCTCAATGTGCTTTTCGCCTTAAAATAACAACAACAAAAATCATACGTATTTCGAAGACTAGCTGCACCGATTGAGAGGATTTAGACGTCCTTCACGGTACCCGAGTCTAACATACATTTACGGCTTTAACACTTGACACTCACACTTACATCTAGGGAGGCGATAATAGCCTCAATGTGCTTTTCGCCTTAAAATAACAACAAAAATCATACGTATTTCGGAGACTAGCTGCACCGATTGAGAGGATTTAGACGTCCTTCACGGTACCCGAGTCTAACATACATTTACGGCTTTAACACTTTACATTCACACTTACATTTAGGGAGGCGATAATAGCCTCAATGTGATTTTCGCCTTAAAATAACAACAACAAAAATCATACGTATTTCGAAGACTAGCTGCACCGATTGAGAGGATTTAGACGTCCTTCACGGTACCCGAGTCTAACATACATTTACGGCTTTAACACTTGACACTCACACTTACATTTAGGGAGGCGATAATAGTCTCAATGTGCTTTTCGCCTTAAAATAACAACAACAAAAATCATACGTATTTCGGAGACTAGCTGCACCGATTGAGAGGATTTAGACGTCCTTCACGGTACCCGAGTCTAACATACATTTACGGCTTTAACACTTGACACTCGCACTTACATCTAGGGAGGCGATTATAGCCTCAATGTGCTTTTCGCCTTAAAATAACAACAACAAAAATCATACGTATTTCGAAGACTAGCTGCACCGATTGAGAGGATTTAGACGTCCTTCACGGTACCCGAGTCTAACATACATTTACGGCTTTAACACTATACATTCACACTTACATTTAGGGAGGCGATAATAGCCTCAATGTGCTTTTCGCCTTAAAATAACAACAACAAAAATCATACGTATTTCGGAGACTAGCTGCACCGATTGAGAGGATTTAGACGTCCTTCACGGTACCCGAGTCTAACATACATTTACGGCTTTAACACTTGACACTCACACTTACATTTAGGGAGGCGATAATAGCCTCAATGTGCTTTTCACCTTAAAATAACATCAACAAAAATCATACGTATTTCTAGAAAAAAATTTCTAGGTACGTATAACCTGTAATATACGTCGTTATATATAAATTAATTGTTTGTAAGTCGTAAACGTTTCCTAAACACTTCCCACTGTAGGCTATATTCATTTTTAGCCAGAAAAAAATCAAGCCGACCTTTTTTCCGACGAAAAACCGTTAAGGTTATCATCGCCGTCAAAAATCTAGCCGACAATGCCACGCCGGATACTCACCCAAACATAACACATTTTGAACAAAACCACAGCTGAAAATGTTTAACGACTCGAATTATGAACTAGGTGTTAATTTTTCGAAAAATAACCATATACGCCCTAATAAGAACCAAAAGCCGTGGACTTTAAGCATACATTTTTTACATTTTAAAAAACTAAGTAGGCTACAAAATCTAAGGGAAAGAACGTATACATAATTTAACGATATCTAGGCGCCATTATTACAGCTGCATAAATATTTAGAATTTACGAAAAGAGTGGGAAGAATTGAATAGTTGGGGGAACGATATTAGTCCATTTTGCAAAATTTTTCAGGAGAGCAAAAACAACATTCTCTATATCTTAAAAAATAATAACATACATCATGTTAGCTTTAAGTTATATAAAATTTTCGATTATTATAATCTTCTTTCTTCTTTCATCCGGATCACCCACTTTGGGGTACGCCAAATCAATTACTTTGATGTGCGTTAGCTGCCCTCCGCTGTATCCAATACTGCTTCATTCTATCCGAGGCTGCCTTCCTTCTTTCATCTGAGACTGCCCCGCCCCTTTTAGATGTTGGTTTTTCTTGGAACCTTAGGTTTTCATTATGTAAAAGTTTTCGCAGTTTAAGTACATCGTCAATCATCTCATCTGATATCGCCAGCTCAGTTAAGTCTTCCTGGACCCGCCTGAACCAATTACTCTTCGTTTTCCGATCTCTGAAGAAAGCAAAGATCCGCCTAGTAAGTCTACTGCTGTTCATCCTACTAATATGGCCATAAAAACTAAGTCGTCTTTTCCTCATGCTATCTGAGAGTCTCTCAATTTTGAGATACAGGTTATTATTAGAAATCAACTTTACTTCATTATTTCTAAAGTTTTGGCCAATGTCCTCCTTATTAACTTTCTTTCCTTCTTCTCCAGGTTGTCCAGTAATCCCTTATTATTGAGTGTAAGAGTTTCAGATGCATATAAAGCCTCTGGTTTGATCACAGTTTTATAATGCTTAAGTTTGGAATTCCAGGATAGCGATTTCTTGTTATACACCTCTTTGGTTAATTGAAACGCCAATTCCATTTTACACATCCTGGATTCCAATGCTCTCTTTTCTAAGGCGTTCCAGCTGATCCATTCACCCAGATATTTGAAGTGGTCAACTCTCTCGATTTTATGACTACCGACTCCCAGATGTCGTGGTGCATTTTTAATATTCGTTAGTATTTTGGTTTTCTCAAATGAGATTCGGAGACCTACTTTAATGATCTTCTTTATATACATGAAAAAACAAAATTGTTAATGATTTTTTTTCCTATTTAATCAGTCTGCAGGAGGAAAATGTCGCTTTCTGCTTTATTCTTCACAAATAAAAAAGAAAATGTACTTTTGGAATAAAACTACTTTGTAGGTATACTTTAAATGATGATTTAATGACATTTTAAATTACATTATTTAGTGAAATTCCCACAGTTACTTAGTGCGGACTTACTGAGACGAGATAAATATTGATATTGCTAACTGCGCGCGCGCAGTTGTTTCCCGCCAGATTTAGCTTGTTGTTGGTATTATTTATTTAGTACAGCGAATGTTTTTTGCACAAGTAGTATTGTGTAGAAGAAGAATTGTGTATTTGTTCAGATAAAATACCTGTTTTTGTTTGTTTTTTTCTGATTTATATTAACCTATATGAAGAAGCAATAGCTGCATAACAGATCAGCCAAGATATTATTTCACAGTTCACGGTTATTCACAGTTTAATTTAACAGATATTGAAAAGTAGCAGTAGCAGTTTTCACATATAACAATATTTCACAGATAGTATCAACTCTAACTGTGACTGAAAGCAATGTTCCCCCTTAAGGCGGTTTTTTTTATTAAATTACAGAGGACTGCTAGCACTTTTCCTTCTTCCGTTTAGGGAAGTCGATAGAGACGGTATTGAACTACATTATAGCGTTAAAACCTTAATTTCGAAATTTTTTGGACTGATATCGTTTTCCCCCCTGGCTCTTCAATTATATTATGTACTGTATTATTTTTTTTTTACTGTTTATGAAAAAACATTTTTCAGTGCATTTTACCAAAAACCACCGAAACCGATGCGTAAATGTGAAAGCCAAATTTTGATCAAAACCAGAACCATTTTCTCTTCTTAATTTCCTCACTACAATAGTAAGACCAAAACGACTTTCGCATTAAATTTTAACTAATCGGATTAACAGATTTTGCTCTATAAAGGACAACTACTCGTTTACATACAGACGAAAATCCACGTAAAATATTTTTTTTTGCGCCTAAAGTTCGTGCTGCTCTTCTTCCGAGCTTGTATTTAGATTACTCAAAGTGAAATATTTCCGCTTACGGGCTTGTATTTAAACTTGCTCAAAGAAAAATATTTCCGCTTCCGGGCTAGTATTTAGACTTACTCAAAGAAAAATATTTCCACTACCGGGCTTGTATTCCGACTTACTCAAAGGAAAATATTTCCGCTTCCGGCCTAGTATTTAGACTTATTCAAAGAAAAATATATTCGCTTCCGGGCTTGTATTTAGATTACTCAAAGAGAAATATTTCCGCTTCCGGGCTTGTATTTAGACTTACTCAAAGAAAAATATTTCCGCTTCCGGCCTAGTATTTAGACTTACTCAAAGAAAAATATTTCCGCTTCCGAGCTTGTATTCAGACTTACTCAAAGAGAAATATTTCCGCTTCCGAGCTTGTATTTAGACTTACTCAAAGGAAAATATTTTCGCTTCCGGGTTTGTATTTAGACTTACTCATAGGAAAATATTTCTGCTTCCGGTCTTGTATTTAGACTTATTGAAAGAAAAATATTTCCGTAAAGTGTATTACTTCTGGTTAAAAAAAATTGAATTCTGAAATACAAAAGCAAACATTGTTATTACAGCCATATTTTGTTAAAACAGCTTCAAACATTAGAAAAACTATTCTTCTTTGAAGAATTTTTGTTAAAAATTCCTTCATAAGAACTTCGTTGACGAAAACAAGCAATTCTCCCCCGCAATCCGAGTTCAACTGTCAATTGTCGAACTAACTGTTTTGCACCGCTTTCCGTGAAGTAAAGGACAATAAAGTTATAAAAATGTGACAATAAAATTTAGGCTACACAGTAATGTTAAAACGTTTACTGGCAAATACATGCACAGATCACATTCATGGCACGGTCAAGAGTGTCCTAGACCATTCTATTGTATGTTTCATGATTTAGATTGATTAAATAATGACAATAATAGTCGATACACATTCCAGAAGAACAGTAGTTTATTCGTATTGTTATTGTTAAATTTTGTGAACAAATGATGACAAAATATCAGAGCTAATGAATAACAACAATCAAAATTTCAAATTAGTCACTATCGTGTTCCAGTTTTGTAAAGATGGTTTTGTATTATGTTGCAAACATAGGCTATTCATGTTCCTTACAAATCTCGTTCTTTATTCTCTCCAAACTTTATAAAACGCTAGATTTTTTTTCATATTTACTTATTCTATAAAGTAATACAGATAGTTGATAGATGAAACAATGTTCATGAGAGTTTAACGTAGCTGGTTTTTTTCTTTTGGTTAATTGGTCGAATTGTCATTGCTACTATGAGAATTGTGAAGGGAAAACTATAAAATATTTAGGTCATTGAGATTGTTTGCGGTATTTTAAAACTTAATAACAGCTTTTACGGAATAACGATCTTGTTCAAGCAATAATTATAAAAATCAATTTTATTGTCAGACATTCATTTGTTGCCTTCATTATTTACGATTCTTGAAACTTTACTAAGAGTCAGCAAAAGTTATTGAAAACAAAAGAGCATTATGGGCATCCCATCAAAAACAAAGCTTGTGTTTTAAATACTCACAATAAAAGTTGCTGAACTACTATGTTCAGTATAAAAAATCTGCCTTCCCTAGCTTCGTCAATTCTACTTTCGTTGACGCGTTTCGAAGAACCTCCACCTTCAAAAACTACATCTATACCCTATGGGATTGAATATAAATATAGTTTTTGAAGATGGAGGTTCTCCGAAACGCGTCAACGAAAGTAGAATTGACGAAGCTAGGAAGGCAGATTATTATACTGAACATAGTGACAATAATCCTACCAGAAAAGAAGATTATAAAAAGAACTTCAAAGTTGCTTATAACTGCACGTAAGAGTAGAATTGGGATTGTTGGTTTATTTGTTCAGCTCAAATCGATTCTCTTATCTGACGTCTGTAATTTTCAAACACCATTCAACAAAATTATGTAGGTAATTAAGTCAGTAACTACGACATTTTTTAAAGTCACTAGTATTATTTCACTTAGGCCCTTACTTTCTTCTGAAGTTAGAATTGGTTCGCAAAAAACGTTTAATTCGTAAAACAAATTAATCTTATAATAGTCCGTTGTATTCAGAAGAGCGTGTGTTATATTAATACGGAGTGCTCGTAAGTCAGCAGGCAGTTTCCTAGAACTCGAACCTGTGCGCAAGTTCAAATTTCGTTACTACGAGGTGTGTTCAGAAAGTAACGAGAATTTTTAAATTTCGCGGGCTTGGAGAGTCCGATTGTCAAACATTTTTTTTTTTATGTTACCCTTGAAGTATGATAAAACTTCCAGCTGTTTTCATTGTTGACTTTGTTTTTACGAGCTCGGCGATTTTCGTTCGTTAAAAATGGAATAAAGTGTAACAAAGTGCGTGAAATATTAACAAAGGCCTGTGGTGAGTCTGCTATGAGTAAAGCAAGAGTTTACGAGTGGTATAAGCGTTTCCAAGAAGGCCGTGAAGACGTTGAAGATGACGAACGCCCTGGACGCCACAGCACATCAAAAACCGATGAAAACGTGGAAAAAGTGAAAGAAATGGTTATGAACAATCGCCGAATCACAATTAGAGAGGTCACTGATGATGTTGGCATATCGCTTATATCATGTCATGACATTATTTCCAATGTTTTGCGTGGCAACAAAATTCGTTTAAAAATTGTTGAATTTTCAACAATAATAGCGGCGAATGGATGTTGATCAGGAGTCACTAAAAGAAATCAACGACGATGCAGAATTTCTGAAACGTATTATAACAGGTGACGAAACATGGGTTTACTGATATGACGTCGAAACTAAGGCTCAATCATTCCAGTGGAGGCATTCTGGCTCGCCAAGACCGAAAAAGGCTCGACAAGTGCGGTCGAATGTTCACATCATGAATTCCTGCCACTAGGTGAAACGGTCAATAAGGAGTACTACCTACAAGTTCAACGCCGTTTGCGTGAAGCAATCCAAAAATATGTCCGGATCTGTGGAAAGACAATGCATGGCTTTTGCACCACGATAATGCACCAGCTCACACTTCATCGCTTGTTCGTGAAGTTTTGGCCAAAAACACCCAAAACCAGAATATGGTACTGTAACGATGCCCCAGTCTCCATATTCGCCAGACATGGCTCCGTGTGACTTTTTCCTATTTCCAAAAATAAAGAGAACCTTAAAGGGCCGTCGTTTTACAGCCGTAGATTAAAAGCGCATCGCTGAAAGAACTAAAGGCTATCTCAAAGATCGAGTTTGAGAAGTGTTTCGAGGATTGGAAGAAGCGCTGGCACAAGTGCATAATCTCCAATGGGGACTATTTTGAAGGCGACAACATCAATGTAGAAGAATAAACAAATATTTTGTTCAAAAAATTAAAATTCTCGTTACTTTCTGAACACATCTCGAATATCAGATGTTATGAACTGTATTTGACAAATAGGCTTCACAATTTACCAACTGAATTTGAATAACGTTTGTTTCTTCTTGGTAAATTAACTTCTTGACAATTACAGCATTTTCCAAACTTTAACAACATCTGACTGGTTCAGATGAAGTTAGAAAGTAAGTTATTTTTAGAAAATACGGAGAATGCTGTCATTATATGATACATAATTAAATGTATCATCTAAAATTATTATTAATACCGAAATGGTTACTGCTTCTTTATTTATCGAATGACTTGTAGTCAGTATGTAGTTTTCTCGATTCAGAATTAGGTTAGACCAAGCAACCGCTGTTTCGTACTCAAGGTAGTAACAAACATGGATAATCTACATCAGATAACCAAATTTAACAAAGCTATTAATAAACGTGCAGCAAACATGAAGGCTCGACCTTTGACCATAAAATAACGACTGTCTTTTTCTATGTTATTATTGACTGTCACTGTACTATTGACATAATTCTAATATCGACAGAAATAAACAAGTTATGCTTGCCATTAACACCTGCTGACTTAGCCTTGTTCTGCAATGGCTCCGATACCGTTGCTAGCACGTGCCATTCTAGTCCTACGATGTGGGTTAAGTTCTGCAACTGCTTCAGCAGTTCCGGTTTTTGGCAGACATATCCTAACCTGCATTTTGCTGTTGAAAGGATAACTCTTTTAAAAGAGGAAGAAACCATTTTGATTTGGGGAGTGGGCTGAGTTCAGTAAAATTCCAATTAAAAACGGTTTTAATTTTAATTCAACAAAATGTTCAAGAAATTAGGGAAACATTCCTTAATTCTGTTTCTAAATAACTACAGGCTCTCGTGGTAGATTTTTAGGCCTACATTAATTCAACTCGTGCAAATTGTCTCGTCCAGTTAGTTATCATATTTGTGGGCCTAGATACTCCTTTATTGGAAGCCGCCTCGGTGGCCTAGTTGATAGCGTACTGCGTTTTCACCCCGAAGGACCCGGGTTCGATTCACGGCCAGGGCTTGGCATATCATAAGCTATAAATCATCCCAACGTCTGCATTAGCCCAAGTGTGCACAATAGTCGGACGTTAAACACCAAAAAAAAGAAAAAAGATACTCCTTGATGACCATTATTTTGCTATATCTTGAAGAAGAAAATGGAATTTGATGAATTATTTCTCCTGCGATTATGATATTTATTAGCTAATTTAAACTGGAAAACGACCTTGTAGAGTCGTCATTATGAGTCTAACTGGGATCCTGCTGACAACTGAAATTGAGAAATAAGCCGATTTCAAGGGTATTTTTATGGAAATATGAAAATGTTAGAAAATTTATATGAAATATTTGATTTGATTTTTTGTTTCGAAGACATTCGTGTCATTGAAAAATCATAATAACAAAGTGAACTGAATAAGTTTTTAAAATAACGTTACAAGATATTTTTTTTAAAGTAGTAGTAATTTTTTTTCTGATATAACCAGGAAGGTATTCTTGGTTATATAAAATAATTCCAATGTAAACTACATTTATGAGGTGTGTTCAGAAAGTAACGAGAATTTTTAAATTTCGCGGGCTTGGACAGTCCGATTGTCAAACATTTTTTTTTTATTATTATGTTGGTATACATGCCCTTGAAGTATGATCAAACTTTCAGATGTTTTCATTGTTGACTTTGTCTGTGACAGCCACTAAGGTTTGGCGTGTTTTTATGAGCTCGGCGATTTTCGTTTGTTAAAAATGGAATAAAGTGTAACAAAGTGTGTGAAATGTTAACAAAGGCCTATGTTGAGTCTGCTGTGAGTAAAGCAAGAGTTTACGAGTGGTATAAGCGTTTCCAAGAAGGCCGTCAAGACGTTGAAGATGACGAACGCCCTGGACGCTCCAGCACATCAACAGCCGATGAAAACGTGGAAAAAGTGAAAGAAATGGTTACGAACAATCGCCGAATCACAATTAGAGAGGTCGCTGATGATGTTGGCATATCGATTGGATCATGTCATGACATTATTTCCAATGTTTTGTGTACGAAACGCGTGGCAGCAAAATTCGTTCCAAAATTGTTGAATTTTGAACAAAAACAGCGGCGAATGGAAGTTGCTCAGGAGTCACTAATGAAGTCAACGACGATGCAGAATTACTGAAACTTATTATAACAGGAGCGAAACATGGGTTTACGGATATGACGTCGAAACTAAGGCTCAATCATCCCAGTGGAGGCATTCTGGCTCGCCAAGACCGAAAAAGGCTCGACAAGTGCGATCGAACGTGAAGGTTATGCTCACTGTGTTCTTCGATATTAATGGCATAATGCATTATGAATTCCTGCCACCAGGTGAAACGGTCAATAAGGAGTACTACTTACAAGTTCAACGCCGTTTGCGTGAAGCAATCCGAAAAAAACGTCCGGATCTGTGGAAAAACAATTCATGGCTTATGCACCAGCTCACACTTCTTTGTTTGATCGTGAATTTTTGGCCAAAAACAGTATTGTAACGATGCCCCAGCCTCCATATTCGCCAGACATGGCTCCGTGTGACTTTTTCCTATTTCAAAAAATAAAGAGAACCTTAAAGGGCCGTCGTTTTACAGCCGTAGATGACATTAAAAGCGCATCGCTGAAAGAACTATCTCAAAGATCGAGTTTGAGAAGTGTTTCGTGGATTGGAAGAAACGCTGGCACAAGTGCATAATCTCCAATGGGGACTATTTTGAAGGCGACAACATCAATGTAGAAGAATAAATAAATATTTTGTTCAAAAAATTAAAATTCTCGTTACTTTCTGAACACACTTCGTATACAAGAATAAAACGTTCCCTTTTAAATTCTTTCCAAAAAAATTGTTAAATCAAGTTTTTATTTCGCCGACTGTTAAGTAACACAGCGTACAGTCACGCTGGATGGCATAACAACGAGCATTCAGTCAACCAGGTCGAAGCATAAAGTACGAGAGCCTTGGGTACTAAGCTAATTAGTTTTGTCAATTAAATGTAACACTTCCATTACGCAAGGTATACTGTAACAGTTACAAGTATAGACTCAAACATTGTCCCGCAGGAAAATCAAACGTTACAAAGGGGTTTTTCAAATTTCTCTCTTTCTCTTCTATTCCCGTTTTGCTGAAAGTCAGAGTACCAGCCATGAAAACACTTTTAACACGATACCTGTATAACATGTACCTAACCAAGTAGGGGAGACCGGAGCTAAAAGTCACACGGGTTGGTTGTCACAAAGCTTATAAATTTGTTAAATAGGTACCGTTACTGGCGGCGTTCCTCTCCTTAGTCATATACACCACAACTAGAGGTGGGCGTTTCCGCTATTTTTACAAAACGTCAACAAACTGTTTGTTGAGGAAAAAAGCTGCTTTTTAAAACAGTTGGAAAAAAACCGGATTAGAAAACTGAAACTCGAAGTTGTATTAGCAGCAAAAAGCACATACGTTCAGTTTTCTAAGACTACTTCTTCATTCCCATTACCACCATGTCCTTAACTGTTTTTGGGTATAAAACATTTAGAAAGAATAAAAATAATCCTTATAAGTGTAGTAATAATTAAATTACATTCTCAAAACGTAATAATTATGTATGTTATTTTATACTGACAAAACGCAATGAATTTCTAATAGAAGCATTATTTTTTCTACTTAAAAATTAAATAGTCCTTTGTATATTTACCAAAATGCAAATGATTTAGAATATTTTTAGCTGATTAAAAAATATTGATGATTGATAATAAATATAAAAAATACGTTTAAATAAAATTAGGCTCTGTATCTACAAAATGTGTGAGGTTGTTACTACAACTCGCAACAAAATAGAGATAAACGTTGGCATTGACCAAACAGTTCTTACTTCACTACAAGCAACAAGCAACTTTGGAATAAAGGGAAAAAGCATAAAAGCAGGTAGAAGAAAAGCAGTTTTAGAATAGAACGAGGTTTTGGTAGTGGGAAAAGTCCGTTCCTTGTTTAAAAAATCATAAACCAGTCCAAATCCAACTGCTTGTTTCCGTTTTAAAAAGCAGCTTGTTTGTCCTTTATAGAAAAGCAGTTTTTTTAACAGTTTGGTGTTTTCTGCCCCACCACTAACCACAACTGAGTTCTTTGTTGCCTAAAGTGTGTTTCTGTGCGTGTCTGTTTACTTAGTGGCGTTTTTTCTGAATTTTTGCTTCGGAAGTAAAATTTTAGACCTTAACTAGTTATGTTTTAACGTCCTTATACTGCAAGTTACAAATATTATCAGTTTAGGTTAAATACCATACTTTTAGGCGTTCAAATCATATTTTTATTTGCACTGTCATTCGTTCGTTTTCGACTGGTATCACTGTCTTAACAAAATGGCGCGTCGGGGCTAGTTGTCGCTGTGACAACCTACCGCAAAAATATCTTAAAAGGGAAAAATCCATTGCAGAGTTGAGTAAGTTAAGGAATGAGTTAAATAAGAAGATCAAAAAGGAATTATTTAAAAGACAAGCATGCTAATAAAGCGAATATAGTTACGAAGACCAAAATAAGAGCTGAAGGAATACGGCATAAAAAAAAGAAAAAGAACAAACAAAAACAGAAAAGTAAAGAAAGTTCTGAAAGCGACGAAGATGAGGAGGAGCGTTGAACCATATTCAAAAAGCAGACCAAATGAATTGTGGGTACAGGTACATGGATTGCAAGAAATGGGTTCACGAAAGATGTAGAGATATGCCATACTTTGCAAACATTGCGAAAGTGACATCTCAGGCGGTGAATATTGTGCTTAGGTTATAAATGAAGAAAATGTAATACAAAAACTTTTTGTAATTAGACCTATAAGAATTTTTTAATTTGTTTAATAACTATTTAAAGGAAAAACTACATTAAAATGCAATTAACTTTAATATTTTCTATATTTTACTGTTCAAATATATCAATTTGCAGCATTTCATATATAACAATAAACTGCTTTCGATTTTTGTTGTTTTGAAGTTCTTTTATCCATTTTTCAACATAGTAATTATTAAACGGAAGTATTGTGATCTCCCCAAATAAAATAACTGGGACAACCAGCCCCGCCAGTTGAGACAACTAACCCTAGTCACGGGGCTGTTTTTTTTTAATTAGAAAATCGCATCAAGATATGAGCAGCCGCCTCGGTGGCCTAGTGGATAGCGTACTAGGCTTTCACCCAAAGGACCCGAGTTCGATTTCCGGCGAGGGCTTGGCATTTTCATACGCTATAAATCATCCCATCGTCTGCACTAGCCCAAGTGTGCACAATAGTCGGACGTTAAAAAAAAATCAAGATATCATCAAACTACATATAAATGCCAAATTTCAATGAAAACAATTTAAGCGATAAACACAGGCTCATGCGTGAAATAAAGTAAAAAAAAGGACTGAATGAAAAAGTAATTCAAAAGGGCTTGTTATCTCCCCATTTCACGTTTTCCAGCCAACTGCAACTGTCATGGAACGGAAGTAGTTATTGGAGTGCCGTTTTAACTGTTCAACTGTTACAAATTAACATAAATACAAAGAAATTTTAAAACACGGCATAAATGGCATCACAAACAACACCTACGTTTACATAACACGCTGTATAATCTTATCGTTATTGTTTTTTCCAATTAAAGGCATGCAAGTTGTACAATGGCGGCTGATAAAGTTATCCAGTAAGGAGCTCAGTTTTTTTTTAAATTAACCGAACATGCAACCAATATTTCTACATTGCGTTTCTACAATATTCGAAAAATTCTCGAAATGTTAACAGAAATATTCGAAGTGGAATAAAAATAGACTGAAGGCTTCATTAAACCTGTCGTGTGTTGAACGAAGGCGGAGCCGCCTCGTTGGCCTAGACCAGGGGTCTCCAAACTTTCCAGCCTTAGGGCCATACTGATTACTCCAGTAAGTTCCGAGGGCCAAAACCATATTATCATTGTTGCCGGTGGTAAAAAGTGAAATAGTCCACTGATGAAAAAAAGTCCGAAAAAGTACGCAACGTTTAAAAAAGGCTGCAAATCTGACTAAAGTCCGCAAAACGGCAACACTGCATATTATTAATTTTCCTGTCATTATCTGTAATTTCTAGATTAGTCGTAGAGTACGAGCCATGAGGAGTAACGTGACACGACATCTGGTGGACACAAGCGGAAATAGGTAGTACCTTCTATCGCTAACAGATGGCGCTAATAGCACGTACAGAATAATCTCGTTGGTTCGAGAAAGTTCTGCATATTATACATGTCTTTACTCATTACAATTCTGTGTTTCTTTATCCAACTTATCACAAAAACAATAACAATAAGCCTACAACAAATTTATGAGTAGTTAGCCCATTACCATATCAATGTAGATGTCATATTAATAATTATTCAACGTAAAATTAGATTACTTTGAGACCCCTGGCCTAGGGGATAGCGTACTAGGCTTTCACCCCGAGGACCCGGGTTCGATTCCTGGCCAGGGCTTGGCATTTTCATACGCTATAAATCAGACCATTGTCTGCATTAGCCCAAGTGTGCACAATAGTCGGACGTTAAACACACAAAAAAAATTAACGAAGGCGGAGATACAACGGGAACAATGTGCAAAGCTTAAAATAATTAATAACCTACATTCTTATTTTTGTGCAACTAATAAATATTCAATGGCGTTTATTAATACAATAATTAAATACATTTTTTTTTTTAATAATTAGGAACGATTTTATGAGAAGTTACAAAGAAAAATACAATAGGCAAAATGTTAACCTTTAAATGTAATTAAGATATTTGAGAACGTAAACAAGGAATGTAAGTTAATTAAGGAAAAAGTAGATATCAAAAATAGAATTTCAATAAGGAAATAAGAACAAATTAAAAATTAATTTCCAAATAATTACAAAAGATAAACAATCAATTTGAAAAATTAATAGGAATGATAATACGAATAACGTAATCCGTGGAAAGTAATCCGTGAATGGAGGAAAGAAATGAAACAATGTAACTTGGGAAAAGGAATCAGATTGGGTAAATAAAGAAGTCTGGAATACAAGTTAATGCCTCGCTCATGCGGATGACATTGTATCCTTCGCAAAAAATTTAGAGATAGCAATAAAACAGATAGAAATTTTAAAAGAAACGGCTGAAAAATCAGGATTGCGAATATAATTTGAAAAGACAGAATTCATGAATATTGATGCTGACTCAACATGGATAATGAAGACCAAATATGGAGACATTAGAAGGGTTCTGAGTTTAAGTATTTGGGCGAGTTTTTGACTACAAATGTGAAGGAGAAGATAACTAAGTATATAAATAAAACGTTTAAACTAAGTAAGTAAATAAAAGTATTCACACAAACACGATCGCGATCCAAGTAAGTAAATAAAAAGTGTTCACACAAACACGATCGCGATCCAAGTAAGTAAATAAAAAGTGTTCACACAAACACGATCGCGATCCAAGTAAGTAAATAAAAAGTGTTCACACAAACACGATCGCGATCCAAGTAAGTAAATAAAAAGTGTTCACACAAACACGATCGCGATCCAAGTAAGTAAATAAAAAGTGTTCACACAAACACGATCGTGATCCAAGTAAGTAAATAAAGTGTTCACACAAACACGATCGCGATCCAAGTAAGTAAATAAAAAGTGTTCACACAAACACGATCGTGATCCAAGTAAGTAAATAAAGTGTTCACACAAACACGATCGCGATCCAAGTAAGTAAATAAAAAGTGTTCACACAAACACGATCGCGATCCAAGTAAGTAAATAAAAAGTGTTCACACAAACACGATCGCGATCCAAGTAAGTAAATAAAAGTGTAATCACACAAACACGATCGCGATCCAAGTAAGTAAATAAAAAGTGTTCACACAAACACGATCGCGATCCAAGTAAGTAAATAAAAAGTGTTCACACAAACACGATCGTGATCAAGTAAGTAAATAAAGTGTTCACACAAACACGATCGCGATCCAAGTAAGTAAATAAAAAGTGTTCACACAAACACGATCGTGATCCAAGTAAGTAAATAAAGTGTTCACACAAACACGATCGCGATCCAAGTAAGTAAATAAAAAGTGTTCACACAAACACGATCGCGATCCCAGTAAGTAAATAAAAAGTGTTCACACAAACACGATCGCGATTCAAGTAAGTAAATAAAAAGTGTTCACACAAACTCGATCGCGATCCAAGTAAGTAAATAAAGTGTTCACACAAACACGATCGCGATTAAAGTAAGTAAATAAAAAGTGTTCACACAAACACGATCGCGATCCAAGTAAGTAAATAAAAAGTGTTTACACAAACACGATCGCGATCCAAGTAAGTAAATAAAAAGTATTCACACAAACACGATCGCGATCCAAGTAAGTAAATAAAGTGTTCACACAAACACGATCGCGATCCAAGTAAGTAAATAAAAAGTGTTTACACAAACACGATCGCGATCCAAGTAAGTAAATAAAAAGTGTTCACACAAACACGATCGCGATCCAAGTAAGTAAATAAAAAGTGTTCACACAAACACGATCGCGATCCAAGTAAATAAAGTGTTCATACAAACACGATCGCGATCCAAGTAAGTAAATAAAAAGTATTCACACAAACACGATCGCGATCCAAGTAAGTAAATAAAAAGTGTTCACACAAACACGATCGCGATCCAAGTAAGTAAATAAAAAGTGTTCACACAAACACGATCGCGATCCAAGTAAATAAAGTGTTCATACAAACACGATCGCGATCCAAGTAAGTAAATCAAAAGTATTCACACAAACACGATCGCGATCCAAGTAAGTAAATAAAAAGTGTTCACACAAACACGATCGCGATCAAGTAAATAAAGTGTTCATACAAACACGATCGCGATCCAAGTAAGTAAATAAAAGTATTCACACAAACACGATCGCGATCCAAGTAAATAAAGTGTTCATACAAACACGATCGCGATCCAAGTAAGTAAATAAAAAGTGTTCACACAAACACGATCGCGATCCAAGTAAGTAAATAAAAAGTGTTCACACAAACACGATCGCGATCCAAGTAAATAAAGTGTTCATACAAACACGATCGCGATCCAAGTAAGTAAATCAAAAGTATTCACACAAACACGATCGCGATCCAAGTAAGTAAATAAAAAGTGTTCACACAAACACGATCGCGATCCAAGTAAGTAAATAAAAAGTGTTCACACAAACACGATCGCGATCC
>CM040184.1:11906399-11951399 GCA_022606455.1 Callitettix versicolor | reverse complement strand
TTTATTAATCAACGTACAGCCAAGACTATTATAGCTAGAGACTTGAAATTTTCAGGGTACCTTCTTACAATGTGAAGATGCACTGAGAAATAATTTTGCAAGAAATTGATTTTAACGCCATTAAACTACTTACCCAGCCCAAATTTATTAATCAACGAACAGGCGAGACTATTATAGCTAGAGACTTGAAATTTTCAGGGTACCTTCTTACAACAATGTCAAGATGCACTGAGAAAGAATTTTGCAAACATTTTATTTTAACGCCATTAAACTACTTACCCAGTCCAACTTTAATAATCATCGTATGACTGAGACTATAATAGCTAAAGATTTGAAATTTTCAAGGTTACTACCACATGTAGGGGTGTGCTGAAAAACGATTTTCCAGTATTAATCTCTTAAAAAGGTAAAAATGAGATACAATTTTTATTGGAAAAAATATGTTTTTCATCTGACCTTCTTAAAACGTAACATAGTTACTCTTAAATATAAGTAATGAAATATATTTTTCACCATTTCCCAAAACTCATCCCCTAAAGAGATTGAAAGGGGGTAGAAAATGTAAAAAAGGGGTTTACTGTTTTGCATTGAAAAAATATTATTTTGGGTCGTTTATATACCCAAGTAGAAATATACTACAAAATAATGAAACACATATTTCTACATTTTTCCGAATTCATTCCCTAAAAGAATAAAAATGTAAAAAAGAGGAATCATTGGAGAAAAAAGAATGTTTGCATTGGGGAAAAATATTTTTTATCGGATTTTCTTAAAAAGTAAACAAAATGTTCTAAAACACAAATTATGATAGAGCACACGTAATTCACCATTTTCCCCCTGAATTCATCCCCCAAAAGAACAAAAGTATAAACATTTGTAGTGGAGAAAAATATTTTTAATCAGATTTTCTTAAATTCGAATGGATCACGTTTGAAGACAATAAAACAACATATTTAGGTTATAATATTTTTTCATATTCACTGTAAAATAGTCATGAATTTAGATGATCACGCTTTTATTAATATATTTTTTTTATCTTTCTAAGTTTCTAGGGCGAAGGCGCTACGGGTAATGCTAGTACTACATAAGACAGTTGGATTTAGTATTGACAGATATATTTATGGCCACATCATATATACGAGTATTGTAGCTTTAAAAAGGCACAGTTTTTACACATTTAATATTGCCGCAAATGCGCGTGTAGTGGGAAATCCTAATTTTCAACTTAAAGAAAAAATTGAGGATCTAAGTGGGTAACCGAATCCCGTGTGTTCAAGTGTGGATATCAAATGAAAATATTATCAAACTTACATTGCTAAAAATATTCACTTCGGGTTTACTTCTTAAAAAATGTTTGAAACAAATTTTCAAGAGCACACTAAAAGTCACTGGAAGCAGTTGAAATTAAATTTTTGAAAAATCAGTACTGGTTTACACTGAACATATATTACCCAGTGGAACATAGAAGACCGGTGGTAAATAATTGTTTGTTATATAAAATAAAAACAGCCGCCACACACGTAACCCTGATCACACATATTTGTGTACCGTTCCGTATCACCATTTCAATTTCTTTTCTTTTTAAATTTATATTCCTTACTTGTTACAAGTATTTTTATCACTGTCCTTTTCTCTTTCTTTCCATAGTCCGTTTTCCCTTCTGTTTATCTTTATTCAACTACATTAAGTAATAACGACTTCATACGCATTTCATACATATTTCCATGGAGTCCGGGACCTTCCCCATCTAGGTCAAGTTAAATGGAATCCTTATTAAATCAGGAAACTGCATTCCTGTAACGTAGTCGGTGGAATTCCGAACGCACTTTCATTTCTGTTTGGGTCTGACACAGCCTTCACAATTCGACTTCGGTTTTCTCTGTCTATTACGTCACGGTTCGTTTTAAACGGAAACCGATGTAAGGTACAGCGAAGATATCGAAGCGGCCTTGGGACTTTAAACTGGGAATCGTAAATAAATGGTATTTAGCAAGACAATGCCTCCGAATGGAATAACAACATAGAACTTTTATAATGCCTTGTTCTCAATGCCGTGTAATTTGCTCTTTTCATACTGACACTTTCCTCGGCGACTGTTTTCCTTGATTTTGATACTTGACAACATACGAGGTGTGTTCAAAAAGTAACGAGAATTTTTTAATTTCGCTGGCTTGGAGAGTCCGATTGTCAAACATTTTTTTTATTTTGTTGGTATACATGCCCTTGAAGTATGATAAAACTTTCAGCTGTTTTTATTGTTGACTTTGTCTGTGACAGCCACTAATATTGGACGTGTTTTTATGAGCTCGGCGATTTTCGTTTGTTAAAAGAAATGGAAGAAAGAATTTGTATCAAGCGTAAAAAATGGAATAAAGTGTAACAAAGTGTGTGAAATGTTAACAAAGGCCTGTGGTGAGTCTGCTATGAGTAAAGCAAGAGTTTACGAATGGTATAAGCGTTTCCAAGAAGGCCGTGAAGACGTTGGAAGATGATGAACGCCCTGGACGCCCCAGCACATCAAAAACCGATGAAAACGTGGAAAAGAGTGAAAGAAATGGTTATGAACAATCGCCAAATCATAATTAGAGAGGTCACTAATGATGTTGGCATATCGATTGGATCATGTCATGACACTGTTTCCAATGTTTTGTGTATGAAACGCGTGGCAGCAAAATTCGTTCCAAAATTGTTGTATAACAGGTGACGAAACATGAGTTTACGGATATGACGTCGAAACTAAGGCTCAATCATCCCAGTGGTGGCATTTTGGCTCGCCAAGACCGAAAAAGGCTCGACAAGTGCGGTCGAACGTGAAGGTTATGCTCACTGTGTTCTTCGATATTAATGGCATAGTGCATCATGAATTCCTGCCACCAGGTAAAACGGTACTACCTACAAGTTCAACGCCGTTTGCGTGATGCAGTCCGAAAAAACGCCCGGATCTGTGGAAAAACAATTCATGGTTTTTGCACCACGATAATACACCAGCTCCCATTTCATCGCTTGTTCATGAGTTTTTTGCCAAAAACAGTACTGTAACGATGCCCCAGCCTCCATATTCGCCAGACATGGTCCGTGTGACTTTTTTCTATTTCCAGAAATAAATAGAACCTTAAAGGGCCGTCGTTTTACAGCCGTAGATTAAAAGCGCATCGCTGAAAGAAGTAAAGGCTATCTCAAAGATCGAGTTTGAAAAGTGTTTCGATGATTGGAAGAAGCGCTGGCACAAGTACATAATCTCAAATGGGGACTATTTTGAAAGCGACAACATCAATGCAGAAGAATAAATAAATATTTTGTTCAAAAATATTAAAATTCTCGTTACTTTCTGAACACACCTCGTACACTGTACGATTTTAATACTGTAACACGTTCCAGGGTTATCGGTGATCAAAAAAATTAAGAGCCGAGACGTATGTTTTTGTTATACAGAATTGGTAACTTGTATAAGTATTTTTCAAAACTGTATGAAAACAGAAACAGTATACATTGTTGTAGCGCCAAGTTTAAAAATGTATAAATTTATATTTGTACGGTTTGCAGTTTCTTCTGTCCTACCCAGCCCAATTACAACTAAAACTTTTATTTAGGTACTGCGTTAATTACAAAATAAAGAATTTATTTCATTATTCTACTTCTGAGAGCCATGACATATTTATATTCAATATGTATATGCTGTTTCTGTAAGTGCACACTCATTGTTTTATTGTTTGGGGACAAGCGGCCGTTCGAAGGCTCCATAGCGGTAATTAATCCCGATAAATACGGAACTCGATTGTTGAAAAAGTATGACAAGCAGTGACTAAGTCGACTTTCGCTACGTGCAGGCCAAACACGGTCAAACTTAATGACGCGAGTAAAAAACCTGCTATCGATGTACATTATAGGAAGGCTATTTAGCTACTTAACTTTGTAAATATAAATAAAAAAAACTTTTTTAAAAAAAATCATGTTTCTAAAATGGACTAAAAAGTATAAAATAAATTCTTATAAATCCATCGATCTATCGAGATTTATAAACCTGTACAGATTCATAATCACACACAGATTGTCTTAAACATTTGTGTCAGTGAATTTTTATAGATATTAGAATACTTGTACAATTAAAAACAAAAAACTTGGGACGCATGAAATTAGATTACTACTATCTATTAGCCTATAAGCGTCCCATGTTTTTTGTTTTTAATTGTACAAGTATTTTAATATCTATAAAAATTCACTGTCACAAATTTTTAAGACAATCTGTGTGTGATTATGAATCTGTATAGGTTTATAAATATCGATAGATCGATGGATTTATAAGAATTTATTTTATACTTTTTAGTCCATTTTAAAAACGTGATTTTTTAAAAATTTTTAATTTATATAATTATTTTTTACTTTTTAGTCTTGTTAATTATTTTTAAAATACCAAAAAACGGAATGTCGTTAACGTATTTTTTTTTTTTTTATTTACTGTAAACTCTGAATTTCCAAAGGTAAAATTAGAACATTAGCGTCCTTGACAAGTCAATGCAACTTTAAATACTTTTTAAAACATATAAGTTTTGTAAAAAATACAGGATTTGCAACAAAAACAAATTAAGTTTCTCTTAAACTTGCCAATACGCTATAAAAAAATTGGTCAGATATTGGGTTCGAACCCACGCTTCCGAACGAGAACCACAGCTTAAAGCTGGCGCCTTGGACCTCTCGGCCATTCTAGCTTTTACTTAAAAATGACAGCATTACTACCTATAGCAAGAAAACAAACGGAATATCGATATTGTTCATTTGATCATGCCGAAATAATGGCCAAACAATTTCAGTAATAGTGTCCTTGGCACAATTCAATAATTATAAGCCAATATTATTGTATTGTCATCGATTTTAAAGCTGTATACAAAATGTCAAACCTTTAGCTCATCGGGAAGTTAGTTTAAAATCGATTACAAAATTCCACCCGGACAAATCCCATAGTGGACTTAATAAAAACATGATAAAATTAAGAAGAAACAATGATCCAACATTGATCGGTGGTGATTATATGAAGAAATCGAGGAATATTTTTGGCTTCGTCTTTCGATTACGTATGTTACAGTCGCTATTATCAACAGTTCTCTTAATTATCTACCTGAGGCCTAAATACAGTATTACAAGGTAAGACATAGCCTATCCTTGTAGACTATTATTGTCCGTTCCTTATAGCCAAAGGCAGAGTAACAGAAAATCTTCCTTAATTAATTTGTGGTGTTTAGAATTTCTTTGAACAACAACTGTAAGCCGACGTGTTCCTGGATAAAGACGGAAGGCGAGAATAAAACGTTAAAATCTGACAAAAGTATTACAAAATAACATCTAGTGAAAAACACTACACAAACTTGTTCACATTCAATTGACGTTTACGCACAAAATCTGTGCAGTTTTCCACCTTTATGAACCTTGTTACCTCTGCATCTCTCTGATTGGCCCAACAATTATTTCTGAACACTTCTTTCAAACGTCTGGAACTTAATTTTCACGGACTATAACACCGCCATAATTTCAGCTACAGATATACTCAAGCTAACTATATGTACTTCGTTTATCAAGCTAAAGATGCATACTGTATACATCGTAAGGCGCCTCGGTTATTATCATACGCTATAAATCATACCATCGTCTGCATTAGCCCAAATGTGCACAATAGTCGGACGTTAAACACACAAAAAAAACACTTGTGTTTCCACCCAGTTGTGTAGTGATTGTTCCAGCTAGATTTTAAACAATGTTGGGGACAAGGAATATTCTTGTTCTTTTAGTGACTGAAACCTTTAGACCTTTTATTTCCAACTTTTACTTTTGCTGTTATGTTTTCGTTATAGTATTCTCTAAAGTCATCCAGAGCTTATTGTGTGGTACACTGTCCTATGCTTTTTCAAGGTCTATATAAAAGGCAATCTACTTTTTCATTTACAGATATCTTCTTCTCAATTATTTGCTACACAGAACAAGTGATCTGTAGTTGATCTTACTCAAAATCCTGCTTGTTCTTCAGCTTCCATATCCTTGTATTCATGTTCTATTCTGGCTTTTGTAACTTTTCCATATATTGTACTAATAAAACTTCATATTATACCTTTTTTTCATTTATTTCTGAAGATCATGTAAATTAAAGGCTAGTCAAATTTCAAAGAAATTTTAAAATTATTAGACAATTAACAATTTGATCTTGTTTTCTTTTTCTCACTTCCAATCTTCTTTGAATTAATTAATTAATGCCCATTAATTGCTACATACTGTGGCAAAAATCACACTAGTTTTCATATTTTTTCTATAACAAATAAAAATTTCACTATTCACCCTTAAACAAAAATTAATGAATTTTACTTTTCCTTTAATATTTAGTTTTACGATTATTTTTCGAAGTTTGTTTCTATTAAAGCGGAACAATCCATTACCGCTACTCGCACAACATGTGAGTTTATTTTTAATGGTTTTATCGCGAGCTCGAAAAACATTCTTATATCTTTCGTCATGAAGATGACGCCTAATGCTACGACGCTTGTGTGAAAAATATGTTCGCGGCCCGGCCCTGGAAACATTCAACAAAAAACATGAAAAACGGCCTAATTTCTAAAAATCAGCTCAACATGTTTTCCTTAAATTTTCCTTTTATACTTTAAGAAGGTTATTAACTCAAGGCAATGTACCATATTCAAAATAAAAGAAACTCACTGTTTAAAAACAAACCCCAGCAGCTGTTGGAATTAGTTTTCTTGATTTATTTTTGAACCATAATTGCTTTTATTGCAAACTTTATAGATAGCCTTCAGTTAAAAATCTGCATACCAAACTATAAACCAACATTTTAAGAAAACTCGATTGAGAAATTAGGCTATGCCATTTTTTATAGGTCTAAATATAGATTATGAACTACATTTGTTGGATGGATTGAACCACGGTATATAGATACTGTATCTATATACCGTGGATTGAACCTATACGTTTTGTTTGGATACTTATGGACTAGGGCTTAGGCCTACACTTTAAATCACCTTGCCTTATCCGACCATCAAATGGTTTAAGTTCGCCCAAATTTCATCGAAGCCGATTTGAATTTTGAATTTCTTGACCAAAAGAAGGCTTTAACAAACTTTTTTTTATTAAAAAAATGTTCCTGAGATACGGATAAAAAAGACATGCATGCCAAATTTAATCATAAACGGTCAGTTTTGGTTTAATATCTAAGTATACTTGAGTTGAGAACTGCATAAAAGTCCAAAATTTAAAAAAAACTCTCAATAACTGATTTTGAGAAATTGAAGGCTTTAACAAACTTTTTTTAATTAAAAAATGTTCCTGAGATACGGGTAAAAAAGACATGCATGCCAAATTTCGTCATAAACGGTCAGTTTTGGTTTAATCTCTAAGTATACTTGAGTTGAGAACTGCATAAAAGTCCAAAATTTGAAAAAAACTCTCAATAACCGATTTTGAGAAATTTTTCGGTTTTTGTTGATAAATCATTTCGTATACAGATTTCACTTATGAATCTTTATACATGTCCAAAATATAAACCAAATCGTAAACCGATTTTGAGAAATTATACCTTTTTTAAATAGATTCACTTATTGAGCTCTAAACAAAATGTGTAACTTTCTACGTTTTATAATACGTATGTAATTATATTTCATGAAGTTTTTGCATTTGGTGTAAAAATAAATGTTATCGCACTTTACAAGACTTAGTGTAAAACCTAATTGGTTAACAGAAGTTTCAGATGTGTTACACAAACCAGTATGATCTATAAAACGAATTACCAGTTTGACAGAATCAATTTAACTTCTATTACTGACTTGATTATTAAACATTTGTCATTTGAAAAGTATGCCTAACACGATGAACTGTAACGAAAACTTATTTAGAAAACCGGTTATGTATTTACACTGCAATAAAATATAAAGCCTAATTTCATTTCTTGATTATACTAATAACAAAGTAAACAATTGCTTAAAACAAATAATTTCTGGTTGATATTTTTACAATAACAAACAGGACAGAGAAGTGTTGAAATGTAATGTAAGTAATAATATTGGAGTGTAATATTTGGAGGACTGTACATTGTATTCCACTCAAAATGTTGATGAGCTAAGATTATTTTGTGAGACATAAGCCTCTGTACCTTGCCGCTGCCTACCTGTTCCAAACCGGCCCACTTGCCTCGCCCGCGGGGAATCGCCTTGGTTGCTTCCTCTTCACTATCAAACAGTCCAGGTAAACATGTCTTGCTTTGTAACACAATATTTATAAATACTTCAAACTAACACAGCTAACGACGACAAAGCCTTGGTTCGAAAATTTTAAGCAAATGGAAACCGTAAACTCCTCAAATTAATAACAACACTGTTTTAAAACCGTAATCATAGGAAAACAAACATGAAATGTACAAAAACAATCACGTTGCATTCAGAATCACAACACTACTCGTACACAAACACTGCCATACTACGAAACAATACAACTTTGTTCCAACAGAGCGCTGCAATGAATGAAGTTTGTGCTAGCACTAGCAGATAGCAGAAGCAACAGACACGGGCCACGGCGACGAAACGATGACGTAATGTCGCTATTACAGACACAACTTGGATGTAGAGGGGAGAGTCGAGGGCACAAGAAAATATAGCGCGCAATGCTGCATTATGTCAGCATTTTTCGTTTATTTACTTACCATTTTCCCAAAATATCCTACGATTATGAAGAATGGTGTTACGTAATGTAGTTTTATGTTCAATTGATTATATCACCGAAAAATTCTGAATTAATCAAGGCTGAATAATTAACACGTACAATTATGGGGCCCTTGAGACCCATTTTTTTATTCAATATAATATAGTAAATAACTAGCTGTGTATTCATGCTTTGCTATGGTATTTTTAGGGCATAACAATTACAGTTGATTAATTTGAAAGTTGATTAAAAAATTTTGTTTCGATGTTAATTAATTATTTAATCATATTGAATTACTTTTTAGTTGATTACACTCCAACAAACTGTAATCTGCTCTTACTGTCTGTAACAGTAATACAATGTAAAAATTACAAACAAATTTGTTCATTATTAAAAAAAACAAAAAAAGCTGCAAAAAATGAAATTTCGAATCAAGTGGTATGACTAATTAATAATCTACAGTACTGCAAAGGTTATGAAATCTAAATAATGATGTACAAATTAAAGGATTTCTATGATATTTTGCCTGTAGCCCTTTTGAAAATTTTAATCTGTGTGACAAAATGCTTTTTTTCACCGCCTTCTTAAGTCTGGAAATACTCTAATGTCTAATGAGTCTATGGGAAGTTGAGATAGCAGTGAAATGTATATTTTCTTAAGAGTTTTACAAGAAATTATAATTAAATGGAGCTAGGTTTTTTGCTATTGAAGGCAGCAATCTTCAAGCCATTATTATTTTGTTCTGGCAAATATTTTTAAAGACAGAAAAATTATTACCAAAGGAGATTTAGAAGACAGCTAGTCGGTAATGGTAAAGATGTAAGGAATGTGTCTAAAGAAGAAGAAATGATAATTGTTGAATATATTAAACAATTGAATGGAAATTTGCACCTTGTCAAGTACCCTACCCTCTAGAAAATTGTAAAACTAAGGACTGTGTTGTGCGTTGTGGTAGAAGTAATTATGGAGAAAAGAAATATACTAAGGTTGTTTGCAAAACCTTAAAAATCTATCCAGAATGTCCCCTAGACTTATTTAAAAAGTTTCACATTTAAAAACAACTAAAATGTTTTTCATTTCAAATATAAAACATATAGCCTATAATATTTTTTAAAGTGTTTTTCCTAAATTTTTAAAATTATAATAATATTTCTTAACAATTGTTACACATTAACCATTTTAGAGCAATATTCATGCCCTAAAACTTAAATCCATAAAATGAAACTTTGACAAACAAGCAACATCACCTGTTGCAAAGAACAGCTCAGACCAATGCAGAAGGCACACTGCTGATTAGTGGTGTAATATTTTTCACCCAGCCCTCCTTGCAAAAGTATTTTCTACCAGTCCTCAAGTTATTAACACAAGATTTTTTTAAAAACAAAACAAAACAACAACCATGGATTGTCTTTATTTGGACAAATATTTGTTTAACTTCCATACTTTATTAAGACTAATAAGGATGTGAGATCAGCGTTAATGAACAAATAAAGCTTAATTAAAAGTTAAATTGGTAAAGCTTATGATATTGAACAAATAAAGTAATCTGTTTTGCTAAAAGAGACCTCTACACTCATAATGCAAATTTATCCATATAAAAAAGGTTATTGGGTGATATTTTAGTAGTGTGTCCAACTAAACTTTTCATTGAAAGGATTTTTTTTAACTCATTCACTTAAAATATCTAACACATAAAAATAAAATCATTGTACTTTAGTTTTCAAAATTTTAGTTGTAGTTATAGAATAAATACAAAAACACCCAACAGCACAGACAAAACATGAAAGACAGTAAACAATAACAATAACTGTGAATGCATCAGTTTGATATATTTTTTAATCTTTTATTTGTTGCACTACAGTCACTCATACTCATATTAGTTTGAAGGTTGCAATATAGAAGATAATTAAGTAGGTACAAATGTAGACTTTATCGTTTTAATTTAGCCCACAACTAGACTACATACAAGGGCCGTCCAGAAAGTAACATCATTTTTAAATAGAAATTCAACTAGTATTGATAACACTATTTTAATATATACAACTCAAAACTATATATTTTCTTTACTTTTTCATATAGTTTTAAAACAATGTGAAGCCATTTTCATACCATTTTGCCACTTTTGAAATATCATCTGCATAAAAATTTTCAAACTGGGAACATAGCCAACCTGACATGGTATTTTGAAGTTCTTCATTATTGGTGAAGTGCTTGGATCCAAGTGACATTAATGTGTGTGGGAATAGATGAAAATCACTATGCGCCAAGTCTAGGCTGTTTGGAGGATGGTCAAATGTCATTTGAACTTGGCAAAAAGTTTGTTCATTAAGTTGTGTGAGGGTGAGCACTGTCATGTACAAACAAAACATCAGATGTTAGAAGAACACGACTCTTGTTTTGGATTGTTCTTCTTAGTCTTTTCAAAGTTTCACAGTAGACTACAGAAGTGATAATGTTATTATGCTCCATAAAATGAATGAGCAATATACCCTTAGCATCTTAAAAACACTGTAGCCATGACCTTCCTTGCTGTGAAAGTTTGACAGGCTTTCTTTGACTTGCTTGGAGAAGTGTTGTGCCCCCATGACATTGACTGATGTTTTGTCCCAGTGTTCACATACACCACCACGACTCATCGCCAGTAACAATCCTGTTTAAAATTTCTTCTCCTTCAGAGTCATACCAAAACATTGGTCTACCTTCAAAACAGAACCATACCTTCAAAGTCTATGGCAGAACTCATTCATTTTATTTTGTAAAAGTCAGTTAGCAGTTTTGGTACCAAAAAAACACAAAACTTCTGATAGCCTAGATTTTTGGTGATGTGTAAAAAGACTCTGAAAACTTCAGGAAATTGATAACAAAGTTCCAAGGTTGTGAACTTATAATTCTCATGAATTTTTCATTGACTTTCCTGCAAAGTCAGCAAGAGAAGTCCTTGTCTTCATCTTCTGTCTTCACTTCTTCACTTCTGTCTTCATCGTGAATGTTTATTCTTCCATTTTTTAAATGTTGTACTTACTAACATAATATTTGGACCATAAACTGCACAAAATTCACAATGAATTTCAGCTGCAAAATTATTTTTCCTTACAAAAATTTTGTAACACTTCCCACTTCATATTTGGCAGGATTTTCTGTTGCAATGTTCACGTTTTTATGGTTAAAACTAGCAGACAGACTGCAGTATGAAGTCTTGCAAAACTAGAAGCTCACCTAACCACTTTGCACACTGTTATATGAATGGTGCCTTTCCCCACTTTTTATTGTGTTAAGCAACAATGGAGGTTTCTTTCTTGACCATCCTTGAAGACCAGGACTACAAATTTAGACAAATGGTGATTATAGGTCTATCAATCACAAATGGTCATGTTGTTATTCATAGATGTTACTTTTAAGGAAGCTTTATAAATTAGTCATAGACAACTAATATACAAACCAAATCACTGAGCCAGAACTGATAGATGATTTGAGATCTACTCGCATACTGAGACTGAGAGTAAGTTCATAGCACTCATCAGTTTTTGTCTGTTTGAGTTGACAGTTCAGTCAATTCTGGTCTGTTAATAAAAAAAGAAGGTTAGGACGTTTAGATGTCTTATATGTTAATATTTCAAATCTAAGCCAATTTTTTTAATTTAAATTTTAAAAATAATTTTTTACATAATTTTAGTAGTGGTTGATATTATTTTAAAAGAAAAACTTGTAGTACATAGTAAAAATATGTGAATTTTATTTTTAAAAAACACGATTTTACAGCACACAGTAGTCCATCATTATCCTCGTTTTTTAATGTGATGTTTCAATTTTCCACAAAACTCAAAGTTTTTTCATTTAAGGTGAAAAATTTACGAAGTTAAAATCATTTGGAACAAAATTGCATATTTGAATTCTTCAACGGAAAGAACACTGATTTTAAAAGAGACATTTAAAGTTTATTGGAGTCACAAAGTGTAAAATTGTAATTGTGGTATCAGTGTTACATTTACATATTAAGTAAATTCAGGTGTATTACACTTTTTAAAAGTGTTAAATTTTTAGTATTAATACTTCAAACTAGAAATAATGCTTAAAAAGTTTCTTTAATAGTTGGTAATATTTCGTACTAACTTTTATTTGTAAATGGTTTTGAAAATAAGTAAAAGTGAGATAATTTTCCAATAATAATAATAACATTAGCATTAATTGACATGTTAGCAGATAATAAAATGCAACAATGTAAATATTACTGTTGTTTTAATTTTTCTGGTGTTTATCTATGACTTAATTTGAGCAGAGTACCAAAGGTTAAATTTACGTGACAGCTGATGGTTGGTTGGAAGCAAATTCTTTAACGTATAGACAACAAGATATAGAAAACAGAGAAGAAAAAGGTTACTGTTAGAGTGTTATTAGTGTTACACGGACTACAATACTGCTATATAGAAGCCGGTCAGATTTGTATTGTATTTGTTTTTAGTGGTTAGCTACGTGGCTCTGAACATGCCGATTCAAAATGTTTTCGGTAAGTAATTAAATATAGATATAGTCAGATTACGTAGAATAAACTTTTTTTTGATGATTAGCTTTATCTTTTTTCGAATTTGTGGAGTCATTTGTTTAAAAATGTTAGGTTCATGACTATAAATTTAGACTGGGCAGCATTCTATCAATTATATGGATTTTCATTTTAATAATTACTACAAATCTAAGTATTACTACAGTAAAGTAAGCGTCATAGTAAGTTTTTCTTCATATTAAGCATTTTTTGTCAATCTATTATTAAATCCATTCTAAATTTAGTTTATGCATTAATACACTTAGGCGGCCATAAATTTAAGATAGGTTAGGACATCTTTATCTGCATTAAAAGTTGCAAATTTTATCAATTATTGAATTATAGTAAGCTGTAAGATATGCTAGGTAAAGTAGTTTCTTTAAGCATATTTCCATATTTTTTTAATTGAAAACTTTTTAGTTAATATTCTTTTTCTGGTTACCTAATTATGGTAATTATTCACTATATCCCCCTTTCCAATTTATGTCATATTTTAAATATGTTGTTACTTATATGTTAGAAATTAATTTGAAAAGTAATTTTAACCCTAGAAATGGGGAAAAATAACCTCCATAACCTAAATATTACTACAGTTTGGTATATAAAGAGGTATTCAAAGTTATTAATGTTTTTTTCTCGCCAAAATGCTTTATTTCATGTTATTAATAGTAATCCAAAATATAAAAGAGTGGAAACAATGGAAAGTTAGAAAACAAGAAAAATTAAAGTGACAAACATAACCTCAAAATGACTAGCATTTGCAAGTAGGTAACATGTTTTTTATCATGAAAACGATTGTTTTTTTTTTTTAATAAAAAGACTTAAAGAACCTAACTAACACGGTTGGTTAAAATTTTATATAACCAGTATTGCATGAAAGTTAACCTTGTAATGACAGATATTAGTATACCATATCTAATATTTTTTAAGGGTTTATTTTTTTAAGGCTTTATGGTCGGTTAATGGCTTAAAATTATAAATTATCATAATACTTTCAATCTTCTGCAGGTGAATATCTCTTAATTCAGTGATAAAGTACATAATAAAAACAAATTTTTAAAATCATTAATATAAATAGTGCAAAAATACCCATTTTTATTTTCAGTTTTGTTTCTAACTTCTGGTAGTTTTGCACTTTTATTCTTGGTATTATTACTAACAGGCATGTAATTAAGCATTTTTGCACTAAAAAAACATTGATAACTTTTAGGAGTAGTTAAGTTATGGAGGTTATATTTTTCCTTTTACATTTTTCAGGGTTAAAATTGCTTTTCTGACCTATCAGATTAATCCATAAAGAATTTGTAGCTTACACAAGGGATGTCATATTTAAATATAAGGGGATAGTAAAAGAGAAATAGTGAGTTTGTGGTAACCCAAATATCTGTTTGCATGGACCTGTTCAGATTTCCAAGGGTCATTTAAAAAAAGGGAGATAATAATTAATGTACAGTATTGTAGGCATTACTCTGTTTTTAAAAAATTGTTTGACAAATTCATTGTAAAATCAGTTCTTAAAAATACAGTGATACTTCGGGCTAAGGCTAATGGTCAACCAGGACAACGGTCTAATTCACAAAATGAAAAATCACCTGCATAACAGGGTTTCGGATAAAGGGCTGAACATATTATAAGAGTGTTTTCATTTTGTTTGAATTATTTTTAAGCAGATGTGTAAAGATAACATTGTGCTGTATTACAGAAAGTATAAGCTGCAGAGTTAACACAAACAAGCCTTTGATTGATGGGGGGGGGGGTTTGTAGGGCAATAATTTCCATGATATTTCTTAGTTATCTGTTCTCAGAATGCGCACTACTACTCCCTTTTCTGTAACCCTACCTAATTTTACTTAGTGTGTCTTCAACTCTTTTACTGGGTGTTTAATTTGTTAGCCCATTAAAAAATTTAAACAGGGTTGATATCATGTCGGTTACTTTTGATTTTTAAATTTAACAAAACTTGCAGTGTCTTTGTGTGCTGTTTTAAATTGTTTAAATCCTGTTTTCAGATTTTTTGAGAATATTAATTAAATGGGTAGTAAAAGAAGTGTTTGTGATAATGGAAGTAAAAGATAAACTTTTACTATTTAACTAAAAAAAGCTACAATATGAACTAAAATTATACAGTATTGATTTGTCCTGTGTGTATATAAGTAAAATAATTACATTTGTATGAATTTAGTTAAAATAAAGTGTGACTTCTGTTCTGTAATTTCCTTCAATTATTTTTTTTTCTGTGTAACAAATTAAAATGTTTTCCTTAAGTCTATATTGTAAACACTGACTCGCACAGCAGTCATTCTGGAACAAATTCTGGAACAAATTAAGACCCTTAACTGGGGTACACTGTATTTTCATTCATTCATACTGACTAGGCATAGGTTTATTAGTCTGGCATGATAAAATGTCTTTTTAATACTTTTTTTATATAATAGCAAGCTGAATTGTTTTTGACCGATTTTTGTACCAATTTATATTTTGTGTGTTAAAATAAAAAATGAGAGGTAAACACCACACATTCACTCAGGAATAACAGGTACACTCTGCACACATATATTAATTGTAAATGACTGACAGGAACAAGAAGTAAACACCGTACACCTAAACGATAAATGACTTACTGGCATAGCCTATTACTGCTTTGAGTATAAACGACTATGTATTAAATTAATGTAGATTAAGCAACCCAGTAGTTTTGAGATTTCAGTCAAAACAAATATAGTCTGTATTCTCATGAGTAAATCTAGTAGTTTATAAGTTTTTTTTTGCAAGAAAAAATACTTTTCTACATATATGCTACGAATATCAAGACCAGCAAATGCATGGGTTAACTGTAGATGCAACAGTAGGCCAGGCCTACTCTTTAAATTTATTTTTATTCTTAGAAATAAATTGGGTAGAATATAACTGATAAGTTAAGTATGAAAGACAATTAAGTTTAATGTCACGGCCTACCATTACTATTATTATGACTATTAGCTACTTTATCAATATTCAAATCTAAAGCTATTGTAATTATTTGAGAAATAGGTTTTAATATTTCTGTAGAGAAACGCCTATTGGTAAAACATCTAACAACAATAGTAGACTACTAAACAAGATTTTTTTTTGATGAGAAATTATTAAAAAAAAAATTAGGCCCTATAAGAGATTCTAACATACATTTGTTAACATTAGAATTGTGTGCTGTATCACACATAAATATCAAATATGTTTTGAATATAATCTATTTTCATGATAAATAAAATTGTTTGTTTGTTCCTCAGGTAAAACATTAGCTCTGCTGGTCTTAAGTATATCACTATATTTAGCCAATGGAGCAACAACTACTACTTCATATTTATCAGTAACTGACCGCAGCCGACTTCAACAAGTATTTCAGACTGCACTGGAATCTAAAGACTTAGCTGCCACGCATTATGCAGTTCTTGGCTATAAATTATTGCAAATTTCTGTGCCAAACTCAGAGGTTATTATTTTAACAATGTAGTGTAACTTAAAAACAATTTAACATTATTTTATTTTAAAGAAATGTTTACTTAGACGTTAGTGTAAGTATGTGGGTTTACTTACACATCTTGTTAGTATTAATTACAATATTAATGAGATGTTGTTGTTGTTGTTTTCCAATGGCTTCCGCTGGCTCACGCCATCTTTGATCTTGCTTCCCAGTAGAGGCCAAGGAGGCCTCCTCTTCTCTGCTTCTCTTCATCTAATTTTCTGCAGACCAATAGATGGTCCTTGTTCATGATGGTGTCTGGGCATTCACACAATGTGCAGTTGTCATAGTTTATTATCTTAATTTTCTTCAGGTGTTTATTCAGACAGTCGTGTCCAGTTGTCAGCCGAAAGACCGCAACAGATGTCCTCCTCTGGAGGTCCTTGACCTTCCCAAACAAATCGAATATATTCTCATAAGGCTTGTTCTTTATGTCTTCCTTGACTTTGTTTGTAAATTCAAGATAAGATGTTCGCTTCAGTGCACTAATCCGAGCCTCCAGTGTGAGCATTCTTTTTGGTTTCTGCACTATAAGGGTTCCTTGTTTAGCCAGCTTGTCTGCCCGCTCATTCTCTTGTATGCCTACATGTGACGGGATCCACTGCAGAACCAATTCCTTGGTAATGTGTTTAACTACTTTGTATTTCTTCTGCATCGATTCTATCATAGAGCCTGCAGATGTGTTGTCGGCAATTGCTTGTAATGCCGATTTAGAGTCAGCTAATATCACTATGTTATTATTCAACCATGGCCTCGTTATTATTTGCCTCAATGCCTCATTGATTGCAAATAACTCTGCCTCAAAAACGGTGGCGTCCGAGCTTAATGCAAATGTATTAATGAGATGTACGTTTAGCAAATTTTCATTGGAAAATTGAAGTGGTCATGGTCCAAACTCATGACCTTGAAGTGAGCACTGAGCGAAATAAAAATATACTGTGTATACATATACCTTCACAATCGGAAAAATGTTAACCGCTTTGAAAACGAGAGCATGTCCATTTGATACGATTGTTTCCAGGAGAAACATTGTTCAAACATTTTACCAGAATCGAATCTGGCATCTTCAAGATTATTCCACTTCAGGTCTGAAGTCGAACTGAAGGAGACTCACCTGACAGCTCCGTTTATAAACTCTGTATTATGCGAATAGAAAGTGGGTTGAATTAGCTGATGCAGGTCTACTTGCAATTAATACCTATTAGCCCAGCTCAGTAGGCCCAATAAAATCGACAAAGGCCTTAGCATAATTGTACCCAGTTCCAACCAAATTGAGAGAAGTCCTCCAAACTATAAACACCATGCTTCTCCGAGCGCCTGATTTTATCTTTAGAGTTGTCAGGAAACTAATAAATTTAAAGGCTCTTTCATCGTGGTCACAACATGGCACACATTTAATTCCTAACAAACTTGTTTGAGAAACAAAATTAAGTACTGTGTACAGAAGCTAGCTTTACGCCTAGGCTACCGAGTTAACTAAATAATATTTTTACAAAAAAAAATTATATGAAAAAAGAATAATAATTGTTTCTGGCTACCTGAACACTAGTTGCCAAATCTTAGTGACATTGTTTTGAGAGATGGTCTGTATGACAAGGAAAACTCATTTACAACAGGAGTTTTCTTACTGAAATAAAATATAATATTGGTTTTCAAGTAGCTTACCATTGCCTTCACATATTGATTTTAACCAGTTTTCCATTGGGTTTAAATAACGGGTGCAAAAAGAATTTACAATAAATTGTCAAAATGACTTCCTCCATTTTCAGTGCAAGTTCAGACACGTTTCATAACATTTTCAGCCACTTAAGTAATGTTTAAAATCTTACTTCAATGTCCTTCAATTCGTCAAGTTTATGAGGATTGTTTTTAAAACCTTACTTTTTAAATACCCCTAAAGGAAAAGGTCTGCAGGAGTATGATCTGGGGATCTTGGAGGCCACAATTCTTTTGATATCACACGATGGCTAAAAAATTCCTGTAACATATTTAGCATTTGATTAGATGTATTACACGTTGCATTATCCTGTTGGAACCAATAACATCGTTAGTGTAAATCTAACAAGGCTATAAATTGTTTAGTTAAGTTGCGATAAACCAGATAAGTAAGTTGACGATCTACAGATTTGTCAAAAATAAACGCCCTAAAACACGATGCCAGAAGATCGCACCCCAAACACTCGTTCGTGAAATGAGTGAGGATTTTCATCACTCCATATTTGGCTGTTAATGTAATCATCAAAGTGAAACCTTGTTTCTTCACTAAAAGAAACATGATCCAACATTTCAATATTATTGTCATTAACAAGAGAACGCATCCAGTGATAATAACATTTACATATTAAACTGGCCTAGATCGTCTTACCTGAAATTTTGTTTACAGACCTTTTACCAGTCTGTTTTATTTTATTGTAAACTCTTAAAAAAGTCCCTGTTGTTCTGGCGTACCTGTAGGTACCCCAGATGTATAGTTTGAATAATGCTGGTCCATATTTTTGGTACAAAATCGATCAGAATTCTTAGAAATATATGAATGATTTTAAATTCGAACAATGTAAGTGAAATACTAATTTTTTCCCTCAAGAATAGTATTATACAAATAAACAGATACACAAATTGCTGTTTTTTTTTCAGATATTTTTATAAATTGGTTTAATGTACAATATATGTTTTAAAGAATTTGCTTTCTGTTAATTATCTGAGCATTAAATATCTTTAACATTTCATAAATTTTTCTTGATTTTTGTAAAAGAAAATACATAACATATGTGATTGGAAGTACGTCTATGAAGAGCATGAGTTATACCACTACCAGTGTCAAAGCGTTTCTATTCCACACACTGTTTTACACATTTACTGTAAAACTAATATAGTCTACTGTATTACATTCCTTCCAATGTAATACGAGGGTGGTCTGATAAATTTCCGACCTCAAGATGAAGGTAGCAGCACTCGAATTTCGTTGTTCATCTGTTGACAGTTACTCACCAAAGTTTCAGCCATTTTGGACGCACGGTTGTTATGTAACAGTCGTTTGAGTGAGTTGATGTAAGTATTTTTGTGAAAATGGACAAAATCGAGTATCGAGCTGTCATTAAATATTTTTTTTTGAAAGGCAATACGCCTACGCAAATCAAAGATGAGTTGGATTCTGTGTATGGGGACTCTGCACCATCATTTACCACAGTGAAATTTTGGGCAGCTGAATTTAAACGTGGCCATAAGAGCTTTGGAGATGATGAACGTTCCGGGCGTCCAAAAACTGCAACTACCGACGAAAACATCGCCAAAGTTCACCAAATAGTGCTAGATGACCGCCGAATTAAAGTGAGAGAGATAGCAGACGTTATGAACATGTCAAAAGAACGTGTTTGTCACATATTAAATCATCATTTAGACATGAGAAAGCTGTCCGCGCGTTTGCTCACGTTAGACCAAAAACATGTTCGAATGAACATTTCCAATGCTCTGTTGGTGCAGTTTAGGCGCAATAAATCCCTGTTTTGGTGACGATTAATTACTGTAGATGAAACTTGGATATACCATTATACGCACGAAATAAAAATACAGTCCAAACAGTGGACTGCAAAGGGGGAACTGGCTCCAAAAAAAGCAAAAACTGTTTTTTCGGCTGGGAAAGTGATGGCGACTGTTTTCTGGGATAGTCATGGAGTTATTTTAATCGACTATCTTCAAAAAGGAAAAACCGTTACAGGAGCATACTACGCATCATTACTTGACTAGCTGAAGTCAGAACTTGCGGGAAAACGGTCACATTTGCAGAAAAAGAAAATCCTGTTTCACCAAGACAACGCATCGTCTCACACCTCAGCGGTTGCCATGGCGAAAATCCATGAATTATGGTTTGAACTGCTTGACCATCTGCTTTACTCACCAGATCTAGCCCAAGCGACTTCTTTTTGTTCCCTCATCTAAAAATTGCGCTCGGACAGAGATTTTCGTCAAATGAAGAGGCAATCATCTTCGTGAACAATTATTTTGTAGATAAAAACGCCGAGTACTATTTGGACGGGTTGAGCATTGCTGGGAGAAGTGTGTAGAGGTACAAGGAGACTATGTTTTAAAATAAAAAAAAAAATCCTGAAAAAATGTCTTGTATCTTTGTTAGGTTGGAAACTTTTCAGACCACCCTCGTACACTGTCAACATTCCTTCCACAATAAACTACTTCTTTAATTTGTATATTGCATGTATTATCTGCATCATTTGATAGGTCCTCGATAAGATAACGACAGTTATATTATGTTCTGCTTGATCTGTCATCTGCATTTTGGTAAAATTGCACTGACCAAGGAGTTAATATTTGTCGATGTAATCAGCCAACTTTATACAATGTTTTCACATTAACAAAATTAGAATTCTTACTGTTAAGCGATGGAAGAAAAAGAAAAAAAAGCATTGATCTGCATTAACTTTAACATTAAATCCGCATTGATCTTCTTGCCGTCTTTCTGTAATTCAACTCCTTTTCTATTGACTACCAGTGAGCATGGTCGTAAGGTAGTTTTAATTAGATTGGATTATACTGTGTTTGTTTACTAAATAAATAATTGTATTTCAATGGTAAAATTACTGTGAATGCACAGGGGCAGAGTTGACTTGTTCTTTTTCTTATTTTTATGAACCAAATTTTAGATTGAAGCAACTCGATTTATATTTACCATTTCCCAATAATAATATTAATTTAGATGTTAACCAGGATATTGTCACGAGATGTGTTATCAAAATAAAGTTTGAATATATTCTTATATATAGAATTTATTGTAATTTTTAAAAAGTAGTGTAGGATTTTAGTTACAGTTTTTTGGTAATTTTCTGTTAGCTGTTTGTTTAATAAATTAGTCAGGGGATAGACTAACATTCCTTTAGTTTAAAAACAAATAACTAAAACAAGAATATTTAACTTTATTTTTTTTATACAGGAGGTTTGCAAGTATTTATTACAGTCTTCGAACAGTGCCAGTACAGTGGAAACAAACTATTACATTGGCAGTACATGGAAATCTCTTGGATGCACTGGTACTTTGCCTGTAGATAAAATAACAAAGGTCTGTATTAACACAGTCAATGTTAGTGTATCTATACATAATAATAAAAAACAGTTTCATAAAATTAATTTATAATTATTTTTTTAAACAGAGCCTTAGTGATGCCCTGAACAGTGAGACTTCCAGTGTTGTAGATTTGTATTTTGCAGTCCAAGGCTTCAAATATCTGGGACAAAAATTAACAGATTCAGCTAAGATTGTAAAAACTTTGCAAGGTGCACTTAAAAAAGACGATGGTATTTACAGGTAGGACTTGAACAATTTAATTTATGTTTTCTATGATTTATAAAATTTTTCTAAGTAATTTATAATATTTTTTGATCATTATATTATGTGTAAATCCATTGAAATTTTACACCTGTTAGCTCAGACCAATGCAGAAGGTCATTGAGATATCAAATGTATAAACAGTTTTTTATAATTTGCTAGGTTTTTTGCTATTGAAGACAGCAATCTTCAAGCCATTATTATTTTGTTCTGACAAATATTTTTAAAGACAACAAAATTACTACCAAAGAAGATTTAGAAGACAGCTAGTCGGTAATGGTAAAGATGTAAGGAATGTGTCTAAAGAAGAAGAAATGATAATTGTTGTCAAGTACCTAACCTCTAGAAAATTGTAAAATGCGTTGTGGTAGAAGTAATTATGGAGAAAAGAAATATACTAGGTTGTTTGTAAAACCTTAAAAATCTATCCAGAATCTAGACTTATAAAAAGTTTCACATTTAAAAACAACTACAATATTTTTCATTTCAAATATAAAACATATAGCCTATAATATTTTTAAAGTGTTTTTCCATTTTAAAAAATGAAACTTAACAATTGTTACGTTAAACAAGCAACATCACCTAAAACTTAAATCCATAAAATGAAACTTTGACTCAGACATCAATGCAGAAAGCTCAGCACACATTGCCGATCAGTGGTGTAATATTTTTCACCCAGCCCTCCTTGCAAAAGTATTTTCTACCAGTCCTCAAGTTATTAACACAAGATTTTTTTAAAAACAAAACAAAAACAACCGTGGATTGTCTTTATTTGGACAAATATTTTTTTTAACTTCCATACTTTATTAAGACTAATAAGGATGTGAGATCAGTGTTAAAATAAAGCTTAATTAAAAGTTAAATTGGTAAAGCTTATGGTATTGAACAAATAATCTGTTTTACTAAAAGAGACCTCTACACTAATTATAATATTAGAAAAATATTATAAATTTTCTAAGTAATTTATAATATTTTTGCTCATTATATTATGTGTACATTATTTTACGTTATGTGTAAGTCATTATGTTATAGGAAACATTTTATTTTGCTGGACAGCGATGATAGCCTCATTATGGTGCTTTTCGCCAAAAACCATAATTAAAAAAAAAAATGAAATGTTTCAACACAAGTTGTATTTACAACATTGAATTTTTATTAAACTGTTTGTGCTATTCAATTAATTAAAATTTGTTTCTAAATCCCTTTTATATGTCAATTTTTTCAATTCATTTGATCAGATTAGTGTTACAGAAAGATACAGAAATTTGCAAATTCATATTATTATTATTAATTATTAATTATTCTATAGGATACTGGTGCTTAATGTTCATTCACCATTATATAGCAATGTGTGTAGTAGTACAAATTGATTATATTATAAGTTGATTTTTAATTTTAATAATTACAACTTTCAAAAAATGTCAAGTTAAATGATTGTAATTGTGTTTTACAGTTTAGGGTACTCATTCCACATTGCTGCACAACTTGAAGGTGATGTTTCTTCTTTGTTCAATCGCATTGAGGACGCAGTTGTACAAGCTGATGAAGTTGATGGGCGTTTTCTTCAGTTCGAAGGTGGTCTAAGTGTAACAGGTATGCAATAACTTTCATACTTCATTGACTGATTAATTTTTTATGACCTTATTTTTGGCAAAATTTGAACTATTAGGTTATGGCGGCATCTGTAAAGGTGATGTTTAAAGAAAATAATATCCATGATCTGAAGATGACGGCAGACTATCAAACAAAACCGGTAAGTAACTGTAATTGTGAACTATAAACAATGTTGTTTCGATATAAATGTAAATGTTGTTGTTTCGTATGGCTAGACTGGACTCCAGTCCATCAGCATCCTTGCCTCCCAATACAGTCGAATGAAGCTCTTCTGTCATTTCGAATCAGCATTCAATCTGGGGCATGTCAGCAGGTATTCCTTGTTCATATTTGAGTTCGTCTCTTGGCAAAGAGGGCACATTTCAGAGGAGTAGACTCCAATTTGCTTCAAGTGGGAGGCAGTCATGACCCGTGTCAAGACGGAACTGTGCCACTGACTGTCTCCTTGGTTTTTCTTTCAGTCCGTCCCATTCCTCATCTATATTTTACCAACGTTTGCCTTTTGCTATGCTGTTCATTTTTTCCATCTGCTGTTTCTTCGTTGTACTTTTGAGCATGGCTTTTGCCTTATTTGGATTGGGCAAATGTTTGGGTTGGGGTAGGAGTGAACCTTTCTTTGCCAGCTCATCTGCAGCCTCGTTTCCTGGCACACCTACATGAGAAGGGCACACCTACATTTGATTTATTTCTTTAAGATTGTTGCCCGCTGATGATGATAGGGCCTGCACTGCTGCCTTGGAATTTGTCAGTATTACAGTTTTGGTGTTTATCCGAAGTGTTCAACAGAAGGAGAAGAGCCTTAGATATGGCCTCCATCTCGGCGTCAAAATTCAAACTGTTCAGCCCAACCAGGTAGTGGAGGGAGAAATGGGGTGTGTACAACTCCCGCTCTGGTGCTTCCGTCCTCATACTTGGATCCATCTGTGTAGATTCTCAACCATTGGTTGGAGGGGTATCTTTCTTCTATTGTGGAGATGGTCAGTTGTTGGAGAAGCGATGGGGGGCATTCTCTCGTTAACTTCCTCAACCAAAGACAAATTTATGTCTATCTCCAGATGGTGAATTGGGTTAGTTGGTATGGTATATGGTTCTGTAATGGATATCTGTTTATTGCCATTGAGGTATTCTGATATTAAGGAAATGGGATTTTTATGGTTTTTTAATGTGTTGCTTCTGGAGGCGGATTTCTAAATATAAATGTATCAAGGATTAAAAGAAATTTTGAGTTTTACTTCACTGACAGCCACAGACGGTGAGAATGTTTTTATTCTTGTAAACTTATCCTTGTATGGACTTCTTATGAGTATTAATATTTTAAGTTGATTAGTATTAGGCCTAGCTTCACCTGTTGTACTGTTTTTGTTGGTAATTGTAATTTGAAAGTATTGGCAACATAAACTCACAAGGGATTAAGCGTTAATTGTTAATGGCTATAAAATTAAGTAGGAATAGTGTGATACAATTAGTGAATGAAAATTGGTATAAAACATGATGAGCTGTAGCGTCTCTGATGTAGTTGAATCAATGCAAGCAGAAGATTAAGATTTATGGTAGAATGAAGTATTTATGATTGCTTACCTAAGCTTTGCATTGACTCAGGGAATATTTAATTATAATGTTTCCTTGATGAATGCGAGCATAACTAACCATTGATATTGCACTGTACTACGAGGTTGTACTGCGTAAAGTGTATCCATTATTAAGGAACCAAAAAATGTTTTTGACTTGTGTATGCTATGTAATATTTAAATTTGGAGACTAAAGTAAAAATTGATTATTGATAAAACAGTAAATGAATAACATTTCTGAGACAATTAGACAGTCGAAATGTAACTAATAAATAACTGTAACTGCAAATTATAAACAATGTTGTATTAAATGTAAATGTATCAAATCTTTAATGAATCTGGCCTACAATAACACTGAGACAATTAAACAGCAAATTAACTAATAAACAATGTTGCAAACTATAAAAATGTAAATGTAAATGTATCAAATCTTTAATGAATCTGGCCTACATTTGCATAACATTTCTGAGACAATTAAACAGTCGAAATGTAACTAATAAATAACTGTAACTGCAAACTATAAACAATGTTGTATTAAATGTAAATGTATCAAATCTTTAATGAATCTGGCCTACATTTGCATAACATTTCTGAGACAATTAAACAGTCGAAATGTAACTAATAAATAACTGTAACTGCAAACTATAAACAATGTTGTATTAAATGTAAATGTATCAAATCTTTAATGAATCTGGCCTACATTTGCATAACATTTCTGAGACAATTAAACAGTCGAAATGTAACTAATAAATAACTGTAACTGCAAACTATAAACAATGTTTTCACATTAACAAAATTAGAATTCTTACTGTTAAATGGAAGAAAAGAAAAAAAAGCATTGATCTGCATTAACTTTAACATTAAATCCGCATTGATCTTCTTGCCGTCTTTCTGTAATTCAACTCCTTTTCTATTGACTACCAGTGAGCATGGTCGTAAGGTAGTTTTAATTAGATTGGATTATACTGTGTTTGTTTACTAAATAAATAATTGTATTTCAATGGTAAAATTACTGTGAATGCACAGGGCAGAGTTGACTTGAATCTTTCTTATTTTTATGAACCAAATTTTAGATTGAAGCAACTTTCGATTTATATTTACCATTTCCCAATAATAATATTAATTTAGATGTTAACCAGGATATTGTCACGAGATGTGTTATCAAAATAAAGTTTGAATATATTTATATATAGAATTTATTGTAATTTTTAAAAAGTAGTGTAGGATTTTAGTTACAGTTTTTGGTAATTTTCTGTTAGCTGTTTGTTTAATAAATTAGTCAGGGATAGACTAACATTCCTTTAGTTTAAAAACAAATAACTAAAACAAGAATATTTAACTTTATTTTTTTATACAGGAGGTTTGCAAGTATTTATTACAGTCTTGAACAGTGCCAGTACAGTGAAACAAACTATTACATTGGCAGTACATGGAAATCTCAGATGCACTGGGCGTTGCCTGTAGATAAAATAACGAAGGTCTGTATTAACACAGTCAATGTTAGTGTATCTATACATAATAATAAAAAACAGTTTCATAAAATTAATTTCTAATTATTTTTTTAAACAGAGCCTTAGTGATGCCCTGAACAGTGAGACTTCCAGTGTTGTAGATTTGTATTTTGCAGTCCAAGGCTTCAAATATCTGGGACAAAAATTAACAGATTCAGCTAAGATTGTAAAGACTTTGCAAGGTGCACTTAAAAAAGACGATGGTATTTACAGGTAGGACTTGTACAATTTAATTTCTTTTTATGTTTTCTAAGTGATTTATAAAATTTTTGCTCATTATATTATGTGTACATTATTTTACGTTATGTGTAAGTGAAACATTTTATTTTGCTGGGCGGCGATGATAGCCCTCATGTGCTTTTCGCCAAAAACTGTAAAAAAGAATGTTCATGCCCTAAAACGTAAATCCATAAAATGAAACTTTGACAAACAAGCAACATCACCTGTTGCAAAGAACAGCTCAGACCAATGCAGAAGGAACACTGCTGATTGAGATAGCAGTCAAATGTATATTTTCTTAAGAGTTTTACAAGAAATTATAATTAAATGGAGCTAGGTTTTTTGCTATTGAAGACAGCAATCTTCAAGCCATTATTATTTTGTTCTGACAAATATTTTTAAAGACAACAAAATTACTACCAAAGAAGATTTAGAAGACAGCTAGTCGGTAATGGTAAAGATGTAAGGAATGTGTCTAAAGAAGAAGAAATGATAATTGTTGAATATATTAAACAATTGAATGGAAATTTGCACCTTGTCAAGTACCCTAACCTCTAGAAAATTGTAAAACTAAGGACTGTGTTGTGCGTTGTGGTAGAAGTAATTATGGAGAAAAGAAATATACTAGGGTTGTTTGTAAAACCTTAAAAATCTATCCAGAATGTCCCCTAGACTTATTTAAAAAGTTTCACATTTAAAAACAACTACAATATTTTTCATTTCAAATATAAAACATATAGCCTATAATATTTTTTAAAGTGTTTTTCCTAAATTTTAAAAATTATAATAATATTTCTTAACAATTGTTATGCGTTAACCATTTTAGAGCAATATTCATGCCCTAAAACTTAAATCCATAAAATGAAACTTTGACAAACAAGCAACATCACCTGTTGCAAAGAACAGCTCAGACCAATGCAGAAAGCACATTGCCGATCAGTGGTGTAATATTTTTCACCCAGCCCTCCTTGCAAAAGTATTTTCTACCAGTCCTCAAGTTATTAACACAAGATTTTTTTAAAAACAAAACAAAAACAACAACCATGGATTGTCTTTATTTGGACAAATATTTTTTTTAACTTCCATACTTTATTAAGACTAATAAGGATGTGAGAACATTGTTAAAATAAAGCTTAATTAAAAGTTAAATTGGTAAAGCTTATGGTATTGAACAAATAATCTGTTTTACTGAAAGAGACCTCTACACTAATTATAATATTAGAAAAATATTATAAATTTTCTAAGTAATTTATAATATTTTTGCTCATTATATTATGTATACATTATTTTACGTTATGTGTAAGTCATTATGTTATATGAAACATTTTATTTTGCTAGACAGCGATGATAGCCTCATTACGGTGCTTTTTGCCAAAAACCGTAATTAAAAAAAAAAAAATGAAATGTTTCAACACAAGTTGTATTTACAACATTGAATTTTTATTAAACTGTTTGTGCTATTCAATTAATTAAAATTTGTTTCTAAATCCCTTTTATATGTCACTTTTTTCAATTCATTTGATCAGATTAGTGTTACAGAGAGATACAGAAATTTGCAAATTCATATTATTATTATTAATTATTAATTATTATTATTATTATTATTATTATTATTATTAATTATTCTATAGGAAACTGGTGCTTAATGTTTATTCACCATTATATAGCAATGTGTGTAGTAGTATAAATTGATTATATTGTAAGTTGATTTTTAATTTTAATAATTTACAACTTTCAAAAAATGTCAAGTTAAATGATTGTAATTGTGTTTTACAGTTTAGGATACTCATTCCACATTGCTGCACAACTTGAAGGTGATGTTTCTTCTTTGTTCAATCGCATTGAGGACGCAGTTGTACAAGCTGATGAAGTTGATGGGCGTTTTCTTCAGTTCGAAGGTGGTCTGAGTGTAACAGGTACGCAATAACTTTCATACTTTATTGACTGATTAATTTATGACCTTATTTTTGGCAAAGTTTGGACTACTAGGTTATGGCAGCATCTGTAAAGGTGATGTTTGAACAAAATAATGTCCATGATCTGAAGATGACGGCAGACTATCAAACAAAACCGGTAAGTAACTGTAATTGTGAACTATAAACAATGTTTCGATATAAATGTAAATGTTGTTGTTCCGTATGGCTAGCCTGGACTCCAGTCCATCAGCATCCTTGCCTCCCAATACAGTCAAATGAAGCTCGTCTGTCATCTCAAATCAGCATTCAATCCAGGGCATGTCAGCAGGTGTTCCTTGTTCATATTTGAGTTTATCTCTTGGCACAGAGGGCACATTTCAGAGGAGTAGACTCCAATTTGCTTCAAGTGGGCAGCGAGGCAGTCATGACCCGTGTCAAGACGGAACTGTGCCACTGACTGTCTCCTTGGTTTTTCTTTCAGTCCGTCCCATTCCTCGTCTATATTTTCCCAGCGTTTGCCTTTTGCTATGCTCTTCATTTTTTCCATTGGGCAAAAAAATAAATCCTTAATAACATTTTAGTAAATGGTTTATTTCTCTCTCTCTCTCTCTCTCTCTCTCGCTCTGCGTGTGTGTGTGTGCACGTGCGTGTGTAAAGTAAAGAGTAGAGGAGACCTATTTTTGAACTGTAAACTATGGCAATCATTTTTCAAGTGTCATTTTATTATTTTAGAGTCTGTTATCATTAATATTGAGTAATAGTTATTAATGTTGGTCCACACATATGTCTACCTTGCGGACAATTAGTAAGGTTGCGGATATAGTGAAGTTACTGTAAAATGAATTTATAAACTTCCGATATTTATGATGGAACTGAGATATAAGCTGTAGAGTTGCACTTTATCGTTATATATTACTATATATATATATATATATATATATATATATATATATATATATATATATATATATTTACCATGCTAAAATTTAAATTATTTATTTATGTAGTCATCTAATAGTTTTATTATAACGAGACTGTATTCCAATTCGTGCAAATTTACAGCGAAAATGTAGATCTTATAATGTCTTACACGGATAAAATACATCTAGAGAGGTACTAAATAGCTTCTCAATTAAAGTCTTAGTTGAAAAATTCTTATATAATAAGTGTGCTCATTGTTACCATGTAATTAGTTCCACGATCTGTTAATAAAAACTAATAGTGAAAATTCACTACTACGTATGTGTAAAGTGTTAAAATTGTGTTAAACTATCTTATCTATTTTGAATACATTTTTTTTTGTAGTTTATGATTGTGATAATATGTAATGGTGTTTTTTAAGTAAGAACGAAAACGAACTGTTTACGAAACACAGAATTTACTAATTAAAGCAACTTGAGTTATAATTCAGTAATTGTCATCGTTATTATGATGTACTGTTTCAGCATTAATCATCAGTGGAGCGTACAAATTGTCCACTGCTGTCAACAAGCCACCTCCGATAACAGGAGAACAAGCTGTCAAGTTTACCAATTATTTCCTGAGTAGAAGATCTGTTCAGACCAGTAAAGGTGCTTTCAGTCTTCTCGATGTACTCAATACATTTACAACAAATAAGGTAATTGTTAATTTTTAAATTATTTTTTAACCAGATATTTGCATCTGTTAACGTTTTGAGTGTTAAGTCAACTCTTATTCGCAGAGTCTAACTTAAAACATTAGTCTAAATATTTATGTCTGTGTTAATTAAGATGAGGAACAAAACCTAAACATTGAAAACATTAAAAATATTGTAAAACATTGATTTTACATATGATCAGCAAAATCACAAAAATGAAAAATAGTAAACACAATACCAAATACCAACCAAGTTTGACTGAGATGTGTGTAAAAAACAAACTATTGATTGAATATATGCCAACAATGGATGGGGGGGAGTCTTACTGGTTGGATTAGACTCCCCCCCCCATCCAGTGTTGTCCAATAATCTTACTGGTTAGGGAGCCGCCTCAGTGGCCTAGTTGATAGCGTACTGGGCTTTCACCCCAAGGACCCGGGTTCGATTCCCGGCCAGTGCTTGGCATTTCCATACGCTATAAATCATCCCATCGTCTGCAAAGGCCCAAGTGTGCACAATAGTCAGACGTTAAATACAAAAAAATAAAAATAATAAAAAAATATGTGCGTGTGTGTGTGTGTGTGTGTGTGTGTGTGTGTGTGTGTGTGTGTGTGTGTGTGTGTGTGTGTGTGTGTGTGTGTGTGTGTGTGTGTGTGTGTGTGTGTGTGTGTGTGCGTGCGTGCGTGCGTGCGTGTGTGTGTGTGTGTGTGTGTGTATTTAAAAGGTTAATAATTAAGTAAATCATTTTTAAAACAAATATATGTGTGTTAGGCCTAAGTGTTGTTTTTAGGATGTTTATATATGTTAAGGTTTATATTTTTTTTGGGTGTTTAACGTCTGACTATTGTGCACACTTGGGCTAATGCAGACGATGGGATGATTTATAGTGTATGAAAATGCCAAGCTCTGGCCGGGAATCGAACCCGGGTCCTCGGGGTGAAAGCCTAGTACGCTAACTAGGCCACCGAGGCGGCTTATAAGTTTATAAACATATATGTCTATAGGTTTGTAGACATCTATAGGTTTTAATAGGTTTTTATGTGTTACATCTTATTTTTTTTATAAAGGAAAATCCAAAAAATATTTCTGTTCAATGTAGTTGCTTAAATATGTTAAGTGGAATAACATTTCTGCACTTTTGTGTTTAGCAAAACGTAACTTCGTTTTTTCAAGTTAATTTAAGTGCAGATAATAGTAAGTGGAAAGTATTTTTGTGTCAAATTTTCATAAATAAAACTCTGGGTATTTTTTCTTACTGATATTTTGTCTTACCAAATGTCATTTTCAATAATGCTTTGAAAATAATTTTAAAACTATTCAAATTTCGTACGAAAATATTATACACGAAATCAGGCTGTGTTCTCTAGAATAAAGATCAAAGTATAAAATGTTTACTTTCCATTTAGATTTATTTTACTCCTGTAAAATAGAACACTATTGATTTCTTACATTTGTCTCCACCTAATGCTTGTTAATTCGACTACAAGTACTTCTATTACTGATATGAGCATTTGTTATTTTCAGTATCATATTCCAGTAGTTATCAGCCTAGTCGGTCCCGGAGTGGTGTCAACCGAACAACCCAAATTATCTGTGCGTGTCACTAATTTAGTTGGACAACCTCTTACCACAGAACCTCTGAGTCTTACTATTGAATCGGCCACAAGAGTTTCTGACGATGTTGTTGTTCTTTCTAAGAAGAAATTTGAACCATCATCGGACAAGTAAGATAAAATTAATAATTAAGATTTTTTTTTGGCTTTTAACGTCCGACTGTTGTGCACACTAGGGCTAATGCAGACAATGGGATGATTTATAGCGTATGAAAATGCCAAGCCCTGGCTGGGAATCGAACCCGAGTCCTCGGGGTGAAAGCCTAGTATGCTATCAACTAGGCCACCGAGGCAGCTAATAATAATTAAGAAATGCAGAAGTTTTATGCTTCACCAGTGTTATGAATTTTACTCGTTAGCCAACATTGTATTTGCTTTCTCATTGTTGTTGGATTGTTAGAACGTGGGCTAAGCAACTTTAATATGAAAAAAAATAGATTCATTCAATTTGAATGTATAGACCGGTTCAAGCAGCTCTAGCGTATGTTCCGAATATTTCATACCCTAGAAATATAGGTAACGCAATTAATTATATTATTAATATAAAAGCATAATTCTAAATACAATAATTAATTGTTTTAGATTCACAAATAATATTAGGATTTATTTTACTTTTATTTTTTTCTTAAAGAATATGAGGTATGGCAATTAAATAACTGGACTGGTGTTGCTACCAGCAAACAGTGAATGTGCCAAAGCAGATTTGAACATGTGTGTACCTGTTGATGTTTCCTCCCCCTCCTTGAGCTTGATACGGTTGTTCGTCATTCAGTCTCGCTGTAGAGGTGGGCGTTTCTGCTATTTTTACAAAACGTCAACAAACTGTTTGTTGAGGGAAAAAAGCTGCTTTTTAAAACAGTTGGAAAAAACAGGTTTAGAAAACTGAAACTCAAAGTTGTATTAGCAGCTAAAACATATAAAGCACATATGTTCAGTTTTCTAAGACTACTTTTTCATTCCCATTACCACCATATCCTTAAATTATTTTTGGGTGTAAATCATTTAGAAAGGATAAAAATGATCCTTATAAGTGTAGTAATAATTAAATTGCATTATCAAAACGTAATAATTATGTAAGCCATTTTGTGTACAAAATGCGATGAATTTCTGATAGAAGCATTCTTTTTTTTACTTAAAAATTAAATAGTCCATTTTACTTCAAAATGTAAACGATTTAGAATATTTTTAGTTGATTAAAAAATATTTATGATTGATAATAAATATAAAAAATATGTTTAAATAAAATTAGGCTCTGTTTCTACAAAATGTGAGTGGTTGTTACTACAACTCGCAACAAAATAGAGATAAACGTTGACATTGACCAAACAGTTCTTACGTCACTACAAGTAACAAGCAACTTTGGAATAAAGGGAAAAAGCATAAAAGCAGGCAGAAGAAAAGCAGTTCGCAGGAAAACAGTTTTAGCGCTTGCGGCAACGTTCGAATAGAACAGTCCATTCCTTGTTTAACAAATCATAAACCAGTCCAAATCAAACTGCTTGTTTCCGTTTGAAAAAGCAGTTTGTTTGTCGTTTATAGAAAAGCAGTTTTTTTAACAGTTTGGTGTTTTTGCCCCACCACTATCTCGCTGTAATAATTGCACATTCATGTCCTTGCACTAGCATCTCATTGAAGAAATGTGTAGAGTTCAGATGGAACAAAGAGTTAATCTCAAGTTTCTTGTGAAACTGTGAAAAATGCTACAGAAGCTCATGCCGTGTTAAAGGAAAAGTACTAAAGTGAATGTTTATCATGTACACAAGTTTTTGTGTGGTTTAAAAAATTAAAGAAGACATGAAACAACCAAAAGTGATCAGCTTTCAACATAAAAATCTTGAACGATTTTCAACATAAAAACGGACAACATCCAGAAAATTAGAAAATTGATCCATGAAAATTGTCATCTGAGTGTCTGAGCTCTTGCTGAAATTTCAGGAATGAACAAAGTGTCCCATCAGATTTTCCATGAATCATTGAACATGCAGAAAGTTTGTACAAAAATGGTGCCAAATCTTCTCACTGTAGAGCTAAAGGAATCAAGAATGAACCTTGATTGATCAATGTGTTGACCTTTTATACAACATTGATAATGATCCAGAATTGTTAGACAGTGATTATTTTGATGAATTATGGATTTTTACCTATAATCCTGAAACAAAGTGCCAATTAGTGCATTGGAAGAACCTACTTCACCATGGCAAAAAAAGAAGCACAAAATTTTAAGGTCATGGCTTTTTTTTGACGTGTGGAATTATCTACGTTTACTGTGTCCCCAAAGATCAGATGTTAATAAATTTTTTCTATAATGTCCAGTGCAATTGGACATTGAAATTTCTTGCACATTTTCAAACACTGGTCTTGAATTTTTAAAACATTTGGTAAAACAGGATGTTGCAATGATAGAGTTAAAACTTCGCCATTTTTCTTAATTTTTTTTTTTTTTTTTTTTTTTTTTTTTTTTAACTTGGGCTAATGCAGACAATGGGATGATTTATAGCGTATGAAAATGCCAAGCCCTTGCCGGGAATCGAACCTGGGTCCTCGGGGTGAAAGCCCAGTACACTATCCACTAGGCCACTGAGGTGGCGTTTTTTTTTCTTTAATGTGCTTTACAAATACACATATTATTTATTCCGTATTTTCTCCCTCCAAATTTTTATAATTATTTTTCTTTGTTCATTGATTTTTTTGTGCCTTGAAAATTTTATGTTCTAGGCACAAGCCTAATTGGCTTATGGAAAAAATCGGTTGATTCATACAACACGAAAATCAATTTTGTAAATATTGTAAATAGTTTAAGATAAATTAATTGTTTTGAAACATCCCTTCAACTCTTTCAAAATTGCTGCTATTCCAAATATTTAAAAAAATAAATTTTATTATACTTTTTTAAAAAATCCGACCATCATAGTCGGCTTTAAAATTTTGACTTACATTGTAGTCGTCTTTAAAATCTGACTTCATCATCAGTCAGCTTTAAAAATCTGACTTCACCATCATATTGGCTTTAAAATATTGACTTACATTGTAGTTGTTTTTAAAATCTGACTTCACCGTTACAGTGACTTTAAAAATCTAACTTCACTATCATAGTGGCTTTAAAAATCTGACACCATCATATTGGCTTTAAAATCTTGACTTACATCGTAGTCGTCTTTAAAATCTGACTTCGCCGTCACAGTGACATTAAAAATCTAACTTCACCATCTTAGTCAGCTTTAAAAATCTGACTTCACCATCATATTGGCTTTAAAATCTTGACTTAAATCGTAGTTGTTTTTAAAATCTAACTTCACCGTCACAGTGGCTTTAAAAATCTAACTTCACTATCATAGTGGCTTTAAAAATCTGACTTCACCATCATATTGGCTTTAAAATCTTGACTTAAATTGTAGTCGTCTTTAAAATCTGACTTCGCCATCATAGTGACTTTAAAAATCTTACATCACCATCACAGTTGGCTTTAAATTCTGCATAAATTAACTTTATATTTTAAATTCATGAAAATTAATTTAATAGTGATTTGAGTTCATTTCCAAACTATAATTTGAATTATGATTATGGTCAGATTTTCAAAAACGTAAAAAAAATTTCTATAACATTAGCGAGACATCTGCACGCCATGATTTTTTTTTATCTGAAAGAAGTAACATATTTGTTTTAAAACAGCTGTTGGAATTTGTATTTTGATATTTTTTTAATGATTATGTTGTTTGAAATTATTATAAGTTTTGTAATTATTCTAATAGATTATATTCATCTTATTATATTTATTATTATTTTTTTATATTAATAGGACGGTTTACTCAGTGAACTTGATGGAAGCAAAAATAGATCCTGGTATGTATAAGTTGTCTGTGAATGCAGTGCCTGTTAAACCTGACCCAACACTCGTAGGCAACATCGGAGTGGTTCTGCCTCTTAAAGTGATGTGTGCTGTTTCCATTGAGAACTTTGAAATCGGATTGGGAGATGCGGATCAAACTACTCAACCTAAATTTGAACCGTGAGTAACTTAAATTAGTTAACATATTTTGTTTATTCTTTTGTAATTTTAATCAGTCTTTTGTATTGAACAAAGTGTGTGTCTCAGTCCAGCTACATTAAGAAAACCAAATTAAAATATGTGGACTAAAACTTTTTGTTTAGATTAAGATTTTTAGAATTTTAAAATTGTATATGATATTTTATTTTTTTTTATTTTTATTTTTTTTTACGAATAGCCCATTTAGAGGGAATGCTTAATCAACTTCTTAGCCCATGCTTCCTTCATTTTCCTTGAGTGGTTTTCTCTGTCCTCTTGCGTCCACTCTCTTCCTCTCCTGCACATGGGTCTTTTATTCTCCCGCAACTCAAGTTGCTGTATTGTACTTCTGAATATTGCTCTGTCTTCTATAATTTCTGAGTCTATTGCGTTGTTTGCCAGGTCCTTGTCTATCTCTGTGAACCAGGTATATCTTGTTCCTGTGCTTGTTTAATATTGTGAAGATCTGTTTAGTTAGTCGGGTGTTCTCCATTCTGTATATGTGTCCATAGAATTGAAGTCTTCTTTTCCTGAATACGTCCGTTATTTTTTCTATTTTGGAATAAAGCTCTCTATTTGTCCTCTGTTTATATTCTAACCCTGTGTTACTCTTTAGACCCAATATTTTCCGTAAAATCCTTCTCTCCATCTTTCCTATTTTCTCTATGTCCTTAGCTAAGTATATTTATATACTTTTATTTATACTTAGTTTTTTTTTTTTTTTGGTGGTTAATGTCCGACTATTGTGCACACTTGGGCTAATGCAGACGATGGGATGATTTATAGCGTATGAAAATGCCAAGCCCTGTTCAGGAATCGAACCCTGGGATGAAAGCCCAGTACGCTATCAACTAGGCTACCGAGGCGGCTTTTATACTTAGTAAAAGTACTTGAATACTATGCTGCAATTCAACTCATTTAAACTGTTACTTAAATTAAATCGATATGCATTTATTTGCCTCCTATTCCTTGATTTCTGCTAAAGTTTTAGTACAATTGTTGAAGTACAAGAGTACAAAAACCAAGTGAAAAAAATATATCTACACCTTTTGCAGTGCTAATATAGTATTTGGCTTTGCCTTTGGGTTGTAGATTTATTCAAATAAGATAAGCAATAGTAAAATTTTGAATTTTTTAAAAATTCAGATTAATATTGATACTTTCACTTACTGCTGAAATGTATTTGACACTGACACTCTTTAAGTTTTTTATTTATTTATTTTTTTTTCTGGTGTTTAACGTCCGACTATTGTGCACACTTGGGCTAATGCAGACGATGGGATGATTTATAGCGTATGAAAATGAAAAGCCCTAGCCGGGAATCGAACCCGGGTCCTTGGGGTGAAAGCCTAGTACGCTATCAACTAGGCCACCGAGGCGGCTAGTTTTTTATTTAATAACATACATTGTACAAGTTTATGTCTTCCTGTTTTTGATATTTTTATCTTAATTTCTTTCATATCAAATCAAAATAATCATTGTTTAAAATTTTACATGTATATATATATATATATATATATATATATATATATATATATATATATATATATGTGTGTGTGTAATGTATGTATGTCTTATTTATGTTCTTAAATACAATATATAAAATGTATGTACTACCTACTATTTGTATCTTAAATTTATTTACATTTTCCTTATTTTGATTGTTTTAAAATTTTTTCTATTTATTTAATATGCTTTCTTATAGGCCTACTTTAATTATTTATTAAATTTCAATCAGTTTTATGTTATATTTAATTTGTTTTATTTTATTCTTTTTTCATCTTTATACTTGTTTAATTAATTAATTTTTTTATACTTGAGTTTTGAGATAATTGTAATTTTAAAATAAAATTAAGATTATAATTAAAAATCATCCAAAACGTACAGAATAACATTTATTTTGATAAACCGAATCAAAAATGGAATAATCGTATAACTTCGATGTAGATTCAACCATTCTCCTGGTGTGTGTTGTCTTCTGATCCTTGATGGCTCTATACTTAGATATCCTGCTTAGTTCCAAAATCTGTGGAATTCTTGATCTTGTGATGCACCTTATTATGGATGCAGTGGAAACTCTCTCCATGTTCTTTGAACATCCAAATTGTTATTTCAAAACCTCGTGATTTACTGGAAATGATCCAACTCGAATTCCTAGAATTATTTTATCAATTACAGAATTGCAATTTTTAGAAATATAATTTTAATTTTTATCTTTTATTTTACACACAATTATTTTTGTATATTTATATCTGACAATACGAGTTCAATACACATCATAATTCTGTAACTTGATGGCAATTTATTCTGAGTCCTTATTCAAAATAAAATTATTTAGTTAGAATAAGTTTTTATGACAGTGAGTAGCATGGCTGATAGATGTGGTTTTTTGAAATCAAGTGACGATTCAATTTTGCCAAACTGGTTCACCGTGTTAATCCTGAATCTGTAAAAAAACCAACTACTGAGAAAAATACCCTTGGGATACTTTCTTTTCTTTCAAAATATACTAAATATTTCTTTCAGTCGATCTGTAGTTTCTTGGTGTCAATTCCTTATTTATCTGTGATGCTTTTCCTTCATTAATTTGGTTTTAATATTCCATTATTTTAATTTCTCCTTCCTGGTTGCAATAGACTTTGGTTGAAAAAACTTGACCTGTAGAAAATTGACCTTGAAAAAACTGTTTTGTAGAACAAAACAGAAATTTTGACTCTCAACTTGTCCAGCAATAAGCCTTTGAATGAAAATTCACCTAAGTGACTTTTCCTGGCCGATTTCTGCAGTTTTCTGTATCTTGAACAACCTATTCAATTTCTATTTTGAAGACTGTATTTTCTTTGTTTCTTCATACTCGATCCATGCAAAATTAAATGGTAATTGTAGGCTTTAAATTTTCAATTGTTTTACATTTTAATGACTTTAATTATATCAGTTTCATTACTTAATTTTGTTTAACTCCTTATAGTATTTGATTGATAGTTTTATTTAAATTTCAATTGAATTTCTAAGTTATGTTATTCTTATTTGTTATCTTACTTAATTTCTAGCAATTAAATAGAGACGATGTAATAACTTAGAGATTTATTAACATCGAGGTTCACATTTCCTTCGAAGGAACTGTGTTATAGGTTAGAGATTGACCTGTGTAATAAGATAGAGGTTCCGTACTGTGTATTAACATTGAGACTACTGTGACGTAACATGTGTATATGTTGTCAACGCTGCTGCTTACACACAACATAATAATTTATTTTATGTTGCTGTTAAATTTACAGTTATAATATTCATGCGAGACAAAAATTTATGTAATTATCTATTAATTCCAACCCGGAAATTTTTTCATGTCTCCGTTTACACGTGCTCATTTTGATTATATATTTTGCTTCCAGGGTAAAGCACCCCAACAAACTGACTCGTGTTCTGGAGGCTGATTCTTTACAGAAACTTGTGACAAAATTTATATTGAAAGACAAGCAGAGTGGAAAATCTTTGCTCGTACATCAAGCGTTCCTCAGGTTCACCAATACTGCAACCAATCAGGAGATTATATTTGTTGCAGAGCCTGATGCGTCAAATAACTATAGATTTGATTTGGTAAGCACTGAATTAGTTTATTTTTTTCCTACATAGCCTAACAATTAATTAACTAACATACACAATTTTAGAGATGGCATATACATTTATGTACAGTTGTACACTAAACATCCAGCCTGGAGCCTTTTATTGTTTAAAATGTTAATTTTCTGTAAAATTTAATTTAATTAAATTATTTTATTTATTATTGTTATTGTTATTATTATTATTGTTACTACTATTATTGACACAACCTAAAACAAAGAGATACAAAAAACTTTTAAGATACAAATAGACTTACAAAAAAAAACAAAATACAAAAGTAAACACAATGGCTTTAATAACAAAATACATTTCAATCGGTTAACTTCGAGAGAAATACTAATTAAATTTTACAACAATAACAAACACTTAAAATTATCAATAAAAAAAGAAAAAACAAACATAACATGATATGATTGTGATTGAAATTTTAAAGTAATATAGGTGATTTCATGTACCAATTAAACTGTTTATGATACAGCTGCAAGATTTATCTATATTTTGAAATATTCTTATATAATACCACAAGGATCGTTATTTGGCAATTACAAAATCTTTAAAGCAAAAATTTTATTACGTTGCATTGATCGCTGAAGCTATAATTTTAAATTCATTCGAAAATAAAATCAATCGTAAGGGCAAACAAAACATAATATAATACAATCCATTCAGCTATTAGATTGGCAGTATAAATAATTAATTAATAACATTAAACAAATCCCATAAACTTTCCTTATTCTAACACATATGACTTATTGTTTACTTGATTTGAATTTAGTTCATTTATACAGATACTTAAGTATATCACACCCATTACATGTACTGTTTATAAATACAAACTATTCTTGGGGTAGGGTTTTTCATGCCAGCCTCATCCAAGTTAATTGTAAATAATTGTATAAATAGAAAAAACGTTTTTTTTTTAAATCATGTTTTTAAAATATACTAAACAGTATAAAATAAATTCTCGTAAATCCATCAATCTATCAAGATTTATAAACCTATACAGATTCATAATCACACACAGATTGTCTTAAAAATTTGTAACGGTGAATTTTTATAGATATGAAAATATTTGTACAATTAAAAACAAAAAACGTGGGGCGCTTATAATTGCATGCACTATTAAGAGGTATCTGTTAAAAAAGAAGTTTCTTTGTCCATGTTTGCTTTTAAGAATGACCATTATTAAGATCAATAAGGTTGTAGGCTACTTCTTCATCAGCCAGTCAGGGCATTTACGTGTAACCATTTTTTTTTCCGCGAAAAACCTTTAAGGATATTTTTAAAGTCGCCGAGGCACGACTTTAATTATTTAATACAATTTTACGTGTAACCAGTTACAATTGCTATTTTTATATGAATATATTATTTGTTCAAGTCGTTGATACTGAAGAATTTATTACAATTAGTTTAAAATATTTATTAGTTAAATATTATTTTTTTATTTGGTAATATAGTGAAACAACAAAAAGGTAAGTTTATTAAGATCACGTCCCATATAGATCACCCATAAAAATGCTTGTGCAGGTGACAAGCATTGTCCTATCCTATTATAAAAAAACTTGTTCTTTAATGAATATTACGGTGGATGTTTTGTTTACTGAAAAAAAAATGATTAAAAAATGATACCACCCATTAACCCATTGGAAACTGGATTTTACTAACATGCTATTGGCCTTCAGTACTGAATTTTTTCAGTAGTTTACACTAAGATTATGTGCAATAATAAAAGCAAGTAACCTACCAATTTTATCCTACATAATGTTATTGTAATTGTTAACACATACTTAGCCAACACTTTTAATACTATATTATAAACATTTTTTTATGTTTATATATTTACACTATGTACATTTTGTTTCCTTTTGAAAAATTTGTCCGACTATGATAAATTTCAAAACAATTTTCCAAATGCAAAGGAACACTACATTTTTTGCACTGGTAAATTGTTTCAGACCTTTTTCCTTTTGCAGTACATACTCTACACTTTCTAGATGGCCTTGCTTTGCTTGTTGGGGGGATTTTCCCTATAAAATGTCATCAGAATTTTAGTTATATTTGGATTAGAAGTCCACTGCCAATCATTTACTTGTAGGTTATGTGTAGTATTTGTCTGTAAGTTAAACCTATTTTCACAGATCTCATCATCACTGTTATTACTATCACTACTGTCATTTTCAACAATACCTTCTTGCTCTTCATTATCACTAATCTCACAACTACTTTCATTTAAAATATCCCCAACAAACTCACTAAATGCACTCGAAGAAATAAACAATTCCTCACGAGAAGCCATGTTTCTACAACTGTCAAAATTCGTACACAACTTCACAAAGAAATTGGCGGAAATTAACGAGTAACAACGGAAATAAACGAAGGAAAAATATCTCATAGATTGAAAATAGATTTATATTTCTATATTCGACTTTTAGGCTAGAAACATACGGCAAAGAGATCAGGGAAGTAGAGGACGGACATTGCCTGTCTTTAGTACTTAAGCCATTGAGATAGAAGGACGGGCAATATACGTCTTTTGTTACCGATGGGTTAACAGTGATACATTTTTCATTCTAATTTTTCCAATACTAAAACCATTTTTTCAACAACTGAATGTTTGACACTACAATACTAGAAATAAGCATCTTTACCATTTTGGTATATAAACACTAATTTTGTCACATTGATATATAGGTTTATAATTTTGTGTCTTACAATTGATATATATTAAAAAAAAAAATTGTTAAATTATATGAACTTTTTGTTATGTATGAAATTTCATTTTTCATTACAGGATATTGGAGCAAAGTCTGCTGAATTTGGTCAATTGTCAGGACTCTATACAGTGCACGTTATTATAGGAGATGCCATTTTATCTAACTCCTTCACTTGGCATGTTGCTGATATACAACTTAAGTTGGCTCTAGAACCTTCCCAAGCTCCTGAACCCTCTTCACTTTATAAACCTAAACCTGAAATTAAGGTATGTTCTTAAAGTATGTATTTTTTACATCTTTTTGTTCAGGTGTTAGCAACCATACATTCACTTTATTTATTGTGGCACTGAACAGTTAATGGAAATATCCAAAGAGTCTTGATCCAACTAATTCTTCTCCTTCTCACACTTCACTAAATGAGCAACATAAAAAGCCTTTGTAAAAAGTATCCAACCTTGAATTTTTCTGCTCACTAAGGTGGCACCACTGTGCATAGTGGAGGGGGCAACTTAGTGTGAATGTTTGAATTTGTTCACCATGTACCAGTCACTGCCAGCTGGCTGCTGAGTAACTATAATATTATAACTTGTTGTTTTAAGTATTCGTTGGATTTTTTATTTCTCTCAATGTAACTGAACGAGTTGAGCAAAGGAAGTGTATCAAATTTGGTCAAGAGCATGGCGATTTTCAAAGTGAAACATTTTGTAAAATTCAGCAGGTGTTTGAAGATGATGCTATGGGAGTGGCATCTTTATCTTTAATGATAACACAAATTAAAGAGTGGTTCAGTCAGTTCAAAAATGGTCGCACATCATTGGATTGGTATGTGTGCTGAGAGGCCACAAACTGCTTAGAATGCAGCTGTTATTGAGAGGGTGAAAAATATGTTATTGGGAGATCGTCGTTTGACCGTACAGGAGGTTGCTGAAGAGGTTGGTGTCAGTAAAGATTCTACCATGCAATTGTGTATGATGATTTTGAACATGTGCAGAGTGGCTGCAAAGTTTGCGCCCAAGTTGCTGTTGGTTTAACAGAAAGAACTCCGTCTTGACGCACAGGACCTTAATCTAGTGTTTATGAACACTGTGATTAATGGAGGTAGTCATGGGTGCACGGGTACGATCCGGAAACAAAAGCACAGTTGTTGCAATGAAACACGATGGTGGAAATGAATACCATTCCTAAAGAAGCCTTCCAGTCATGTTTTTGGAAGTGGAACGATCTGTCAGCTAAGTGTGTGGAGGCACAAGGGGACTACATTGAAGGGGATTAGGGTTCCAATTTCTTCATGTTAATAATAGATTTTTCCCTGCCAAAGGTCGGATACTTTTTAGACAGCCTTCGTATATTGTAAGAATCAATTGTAACAATATTCTTCTTTATTTGGCCTAGTTATTAAAAGCTTGTTTTATTGTTACTAAACCTTTTTCCATTATCCATTCTCTGAACAATGGTTAAATTTGTAATTCAATCCGTTCATACATTGTGTCTGAACCTATTGTAATATATATATATATATATATATATATATATATATATATATATATATATATATATATATAAAAGATGCTCGGTTGGAAGGTCCCTAATATAATCCCAAAGAGAGCAGGGGCAAAATGTACGGAGGAGCGGAAGAGGATCCATGGGGACAGGATGAGGGAGGTGTGGAGGATTAGAAGGAGCAAGACATGAATCGGAGTGGTTTGTGTGATCCAACAGGGTCTATTCGCAGATAATAATAATAATATATATGTCGACGCACACAAAAATCAGACACTACAACACAGTCATAAAACCGGAGGTATTATATGCAAGCGAGACACTAGCACTCCACACAAAAGCTACCATGGAGGGTATTTTGAAGGAAGAACTCAAAATCTTGAGGAAGATCAATGGTCCGAGATTAACAGAAGATGGATACAGGTTGCACTCCCGGAAGACCACAGAGAAGATATCGAACCTGGCAGCAGATATCAGAAGAAGGAGGCTTCGGTTCTATGGACACATCAGTAGACTCCCAACAACGAGACTTGCCAACAGAATCCTTAAGTATATACAAGGTGTCAAATCAACAACGTCGTGGATCGCACAAGTCAGAATAGACGTACATGACACAGGAATAGACTCAACAGATGTTGAAGATAGACACGCATACAGGAGAAAGATGCTCGGTTGGAAGGTCCCAGAGAATGAAATCCCAAAGAGAGCAGGGGTAAAATGGACGGAGGAGCGGAGAGGATCCATGGGGACAGGATGAGGGAGGTGTGGAGGATTAGAAGGAACAAGACATGAGTTGGAGTGTTTTGCGTGATCCAACAGGGTCTATACACAGATAATAATAATAATATATATATAAGGTTTTCAATCTTTTACTAGTTTCTTCTGTCAGGGTTGGAGAGGCAAACAAATAAAGTAAGATTGAAAAGAGACCACAACTTATTTATGGATATTTATTTACCCTACAACTTATCCATAGATATTTGTGTGTTACCCTATGCAGTGTGAGTGTGAGTGTGAGTGTGA
>CM040184.1:11791399-11901399 GCA_022606455.1 Callitettix versicolor | reverse complement strand
ACTGGAACGGAAGGCTCCAGAGACGAGTCGTATTGCAGAGTGATGGACTGGGTCTATTTTTTTAATACGGATGGTCGTGGCAGACGAATATACAATGCTGCCATAATCAATCCGCGAACGAATCACCGCTAAGACGGTAAAACATCAGCATACAACTCCTATCAGCGCCCCATCGAGAACCACTAAGCACCCTCAACATATCGAGAATTTTGTTACATCGTAATTTTAAATCACGCAAATGAGGGTTCCATGATAGTCTTTGGTCGAATATTAACCCCAAAAATCGAACAGATGGAATGGTCCGAATTTCTGTACCATCGAGAAATATTGAAGGAGTTCGGATCTGTCGACGGCGACTGAAGGCAATACATTGAGTTTTAGCGGCAGAAAATTTAAAACCAGTAGAATTCGTCCATGACTGCAATCTATTGACTGTGAGCTGAAGTGTTCTTTCAGCTGTGGCCAAACTTCTAGCACCAACATAAATTGCAAAGTCATCCACAAATAGAGAGCAGCGAACAGGAGACCGCACATTAGTAGTTATACTATTGATAGCAACGGCAAACAAGGTCACACTAAGTACACTTCCCTCATGGGACGCCATTCTCTAACCAAAACGATCTGACAATGTAGATCCAAGGCGTATTTCTGAAATATCTGTTAGAGAGAAAATTTTTAATAAAACCTAGTATATTACCTTGTATACCCCATGATTTTAATGTATTTAGTATTCCTCTTCTCCAAGCCATATCATATGCCTTTCTAGGTCAAAGAATATTGCAACAAGTGTTTGACGTAACAGAAAGGCATTTTGGATTGCAGATTCTAATAAAACTAACTGATCGATGGAAGATCGCCTTGCCTAAAACCACACTGGTCCTTAGAGAGTAAATTATTATTTTCTAAGTACCAAACAAGACGGCGATTTACCATTTTCTCCACTAGCTTGCATAGCACACTTGTAAGAGAAATAGGGCGGTAGCTGTTTGGATCAGTTTTATCTTTGCCTGGCTTAAGAATAGGAATCACTGTTGCTTCCAACCAAACATCAGGAAAGAGTGTTCCTCAAACATACGATTGTATATCTTCAGGAGGAAATTCTACCCGATGTTGGAAGATTTTTAATCATGGAATATACAAGGTTATCAGGGCCTGGTGCTGAATCTGAAGAGGATGACAGTGCAGATTCCAGCTCTTCTATTGAGAAGGGCGCTGCTCAAAGGAGAAACAGACGTACCAACGATTTAATGGCATTGCTTTCTGAATATTTTTGAAACGACAAAAACCATTGCTATAGGAAGTAGACGAAGAATAATCTGCAAAATATAAACCCAATGTATTAACAATATCTCGAGGATCAAAACTTATTATTCCGTTCCGTTGTTTGATGCCCATCAAGGAGTTGATACAGATGAACCAGAAACGGAACGGAGTTTCTTCCAAACAGTTGATACTGGTGTTGTTCTTGATATTGTGTTAATATACTGGGTCCAAGAATTTTTTCTACTTTGTCTAAATATTCTACGCAGCTCTAGCTCGGAGAATTTTATACCTCTCAAGATTTTCACTCGTTGGTCGTCTGTTGAACCTTCTTAGAGCTCGTCGCTCATAAAAGCAAGGCATTCTTACAGTCCTCAGTCCACCAAGGAACGGGGGGACGAGATTGATGAGTCGAGGTTTGAGGAATAGTTTTATGTGCTAAGTCTAAAATATTTTCAGTTAATGTTTGTACTATTTCATTAATAGAGTTAAAATCTTCAATGTCAGGTGATACAAATTGCTCTGTGAAATCCACCCATTGTGCCTTTTGTAGAATCCACCGCGGAGGGCGTTGATTCGACGGTGGAATGTACAAAGTGAAACATTAATCGAGTATGATCGCTGCCGTAAAGATCAGACATCGCCGACCATTCGAACTTCGCTGCCAAAATTGACTGCAAAAAGGTCAAATCAACGACTGTCCAACCACCTGTAGAAGACGATAAGTGTGTTGGGGAACCATTATTTAAAAGACATAGATCTAATGTAGTCCTTATATTGTCAATTCGGTTTCCTCGTGAGTTACATGTAGTAGAGCCCCATGATGTGTGGTGAGCATTAAAATCACCCATCAATAGAAAGGGACAGGTAACTGAATTAATAAGTTAACTAAGTCGTTGTTTTGGAAAGCATAGCTAGGCGGTAAATAAATGCAACATATGGTAAGTTTAAATGGTACGGTAGTCTGAACTGCGACAGCTTGTAAAGGAGTCATTATGTCCACAGGAACGGCATCAATAGAGTCACGAGCGTAGTATGGCTACCCCACCCTTCTTCGTTTCTTCCGTTATGAAGTCGGCCCTGACAACAGAATACCCTCTTAAATTGAAAGTGTGCGATTGGTGAAGGTGCGTCTCTTGAAGGCAAATGAATAATGGAGACGTATCGCGTGCATAAGAAGTTTTAAATCTTCAATATGACTTTTGGCTCCGTTAATGTTCCACTGTATCACATTGTTGTAAATGGAAGGCGTTGACATTGAAAATTAATACTTTAGTTTATGATAGGATTCATATTTTCAATAGAGCATGCTTTAGATTGGTCAGAATCAACGGACACAGAGTCACAACTAATGTCAGACTCTGATGATTTTTTGGTTTTGTTTACAAGAGGTTTATTACTAGAACCTCCTTTAGAAGTTTTTTCATTTTTTTTAACAAGGTTTTTCCCTATAGTCGAATTTTTATTTTTAGGTCCAACAGTCGGTGGACAAGTGTTTGATTTTTTTTTTAAAAAGTATTCCAGTCCTGGAGTGGTTTTTTTTGTCAACAGGCTTCAACACTTGCGACGTTGTCATTCGTGGCTTGGTCACTGGAAATTTAAGCTCTTTTTTAAAAGTAGGCTCAGGAGTTACTTTTACAGGAGAAAGCAATGTAGGGCCTTCCTTCACAACCGGAACCGAAATTTGTGCGACATTGGACGTTAACAAAGCAAACAACTGAGCAACTTGATCAGTCAAAACCTTTACAGTTTTGGTTAGCTCATCACAATTCACGCAAGATATTTTTTGATTGGCTGTAGCAGAAGCAAACGATTTTCCACTTATAAGAGGCTTAGAGCTTTTATGGATCTTCTTGGCTTCAGAAAAGGATACCTTATCTTTGGCCATTATTGTAAGAATGGATTTTTCTTCAAGAAACTTGGGGCAGATCGAAGATCGAGCGGGATGATCACCGCCACAATTCACACATTGCGGGCTAACTTGACAACCTTCACCAGAATGACCTTGAATACCGCAATTTCCGCGCAAACCTCAGGCAGGCAGGCACGACGAACTCATATGACCGAAGCCTTGACATTTAAAACAACACCTTGGATTCGGAACATATGGCCTCACCGACAGCCTTTGATAACCAGCATAGATATAATCAGGTATTTTAGGTTTTCCAAATGTCAAGATCAGGAGGTTGTGGGGATTTTTGTCCCTTATCCTGCAGACATCAACTACAGCTTCTGAAGTCAACTCCGTCTTAATTTCACTTAGATCCACATGTAAAAGATCTCGGCAACTTATGACACCTTTTTGCAAAATTTAAGGTTCTGTGGGGTTCTACAGATACCTTGACTGTTTCAAAGAAGGAAGTCATTTTTAATAGCGACTGGGTCTGTTTGTCGCTATTTGTTTGTACAAGTAAAGTCCCGCTTTGTAGTTTCTTGATAGAAACCACGGGCCTGCCCTACCAACAATTTATTTATTTCCTGTTGTGCGAATTAAGTATGGTGCCAAAATCTGGTTGCTAGGTAACTACTGTGATGTACGTGTAGGTTCTGCCCAACTGTTGATACTTTCAAGTTTAGCAAAATAAAAACTAGCCTACTTCTTATATTTAGATAACATATTTATTTTGTTTTAACACTACATGTAGTTGATATAAAATACTGTATTACAAGATTATCTTGTTCCACTATTGCACCAGTTCTGTTTTTTTAATAATGATGATAATTTTATTTTGTCATACTGTGATTTGTATTTGATTGTAAGTGCTTTAAGAAAAAAGGAAACTATATAAAAAAATTGTTTGTGTAAAAAAAAATGACTATATTAATATTGGGTTTTAGTTGAAAAATATGCGTTATTTAAAAAATAACACTGTCAGACTTATTAGAATATAAAACATTCTTTAGCAATAATTTGTAACTTTCAGTATCGTAAGTTGTAATTTACACCGTGTTTCTTCTTTGTTAACAGCCATCTTCGGGCTATTCGCTTGTTTCTGGTTGAAACTGAACATGTTCCAGACACTCCGTTATTTGTTAGGAATTGGGTTTGTTACATTCATATGTGGTAACCAACTCTTGTCAAACATTGCAAAAAGTCGTAAGCAATAGTCCAGAGTACAGTAGTGTCCGATATGAAGTCTCCAAACGATTATTGTCAAACTGTTAAATGAATTAGTAAAAATCTGTTCTTGTGCAAATGATATGTGCGGTGTGGCAACCAGTGTTCTTGTATCAAGAATATTTTGGAGCAATTTGAAGTTCACAATGTCCATATATTTTCATTTCTAAGTTTAATGAATTAATTTGTAATTGTTTAATAAATAACGGTTTGCATATAGTTTGTTACTTCATTCTGCCTTCATAAACTTTTAACATTCCTTTGTTAAATTGTCTATTGTAAAATATTTTTTTTGAATTTTTAGATTGCTTACTGTACTTTGTTTTAGGGGCTAAAGATATTGTTTCAAAGATTAGCGTGGATAGCTTTGTATGTTATAAGTGTATTTGTAGATTTTGTCTTCACTGTTTCTTTGATGTTATGTTGTTAAAAAAAGCACATTAAAAATAAATAAATTATAATTGATTAAAGTAAAATATTTAATAAATTTGAATCGTAATAAAAACTAGGAATTGTAGTGGTAGTTATTTCATTACATTTCCCAAATTCTTGGAATAAGTTTATAATGCAGTGAGTACATTTATGGAAATTTTTGTGCGCAGTGTAATTACATGTAACTCTAAATTTAAGTTTGATTGCCTGTGGAATTCAAATGTCACCGTGATCGTTCCATGTAAACAGATGTACGAGGGTTGATCAAATATAAACGAGACTGACTTTCTAAAAACTTTTCCGTTGGACATTGAACTCTAAAGGGTGGGGTTTCAGGTAGCCTGGGAGGTTTGGGACGGGCGTAGACGGGCAACATTTCCGTTCGGACCCTTCAGTATAAAACTATACAATGAGTGAGAGTGAAGTGCACGTTTCCGTGGAGCAGAGAATTATTATTAAGTTTTTGGCCAAGGAGGGGGTCAATCCGACTGAAATCTTTCGTAGATTGACGGCTCAATACGGGACAGGACCCTGTCAAGAGCTCGCGTTTTTGCTTGGCACAAGGAATTCGCCGAAGGACGGAAGCAGTAGAAAACCTCAGCCATGATCGTCGCCCGACCACTTCCGTTATGGACGAAAACATTGATGCTGTTCGGAAGCTCCTGGACGAAGACAGACGATATCGCTGCGATTTATTGCAGATGAACTCCAGTTGAGCTATGGTAGCGTTTCAAAAAAATCGTTACATCAAACCTGGAACTCAGCAAAGTATCTGCAAGGTGGGTTCCACGAATTTTGACCGACGTTCACAAACGGAATCGTTTGGAGATTTGCCAGCGACTATTGACCCAATTTGAAGCGAGATGGTGAGGCATTATTAAACCGGATTGTCACCTGTGACGAAACATGGGTTCACCATTACACTCCCGAGTCGAAACAGGCAAGTATGGAGTGGCGGAAGAGGGAGAGAGGCGCCTCTGAAGGCCAAATCACGATCGTCGGCCGGGAAGGTAATGGCCACTGTATTTTTCGACAATCAATGGCCACTGTATTTTTCACGCCGATTTCCTCCATCAACGACGACAATAAATGCACAATATTATTGCGATGTTTTAGAGGCGCAAAACAGTCTTTTCGTAGGAAAAGGAAATCTAAACCGGCGAAACGTCATTCTTCTTCACGATAATGCCCGACCACATTCGGTAACGCTGCAGGCTTAAACTCGATCAAATTGGCTGGGAACCAATGGAACATCCCCATACAGTCCAGACTTATCACCTTGCGACTATCACCTGTTTGGGCCACTCAAAGAGGCGCTTGGAGGCCAGCGTTTTGAAGACGATTCTGCGGTGGAGACCTTCATGCTCCAATGGCTCAATGAACGCCCGAGAACTTTTTACGAAGATGGAATTAAAAAACTTCCAATCCGGTGGGAAAAATGTGTTACTCGTGCGGGAGACTATGTAGGAAAATAAGTTGTATCAAGAATAATTTGTAAGTAAGCAATAATTTTTTTAAAAAGTCAGTCTCGTTTATATTTGATCAACCCTCGTAATATTAAGCTAAATATTTAATTAAAAAAAATAATTTAAAATTTAAAAATCCAGTTTTGAGGTGTTGCCTGGCCTGTTCACTTGCTTTAATTGAACTATGTGCCATAGTTTTGGCTGTACATCATACACTCGCAAACATTTCCTTTGTGTTATAGAAGACTATATAAAGTGACCGACTATTATACATATTGCTTCCATTCATTTCAACTCCGTGGCGTATGTTTGAAGATCCTACGTTCTTGTTTTTTCTTTGTGGCATCTGTTGTAGCTCTGACGTGTACATGAAGATTACATCATGTTCATTAAAAGCGCTCTTATGATGCAGGTCTCTCATGTTATGTCCAAATTAATTAGTTTTAAAATAAAGTTAGTTTGTTACATCATAAAGTTAAATATTTTTTAAAAAAATTTTAAGAAACCTTTTTAATTAGAATTTTTAATAATTTAAATGTTTGAATAGACAATAATTTTAGATATTGCCGCCTCGGTGGCCTAATTGATAGCATTCTGGGCTTTCACCCCGAGGACCCGGGTTCGATTCCCGGCTAGGGCTTGGCATTTTCATACGCTATAAATCATCCCATCGTCTGCATTAGCCCAAGTGTGCACAATAGTTAAAAAAAAAAATTCTAGATATTGTGTTTTGTATGATATACAGACTGTACGTTTTAATGACAGAAATTGGAACTGCAACACCCCAAAAAGATAAATAAATAAAGTACAAAATTTAAATTGTGATTACATAAACTTTACATTTTATACTTTTATGTAAAATACAGGTTGATATGTTTAAAAAATATTAAACATTTTTTTTAATGAGGTTGTTAGGATACACCGTTCTAACCACAAGGAAGACCACTACTTAAACCTTTTTTTTAATGAGGTTGTTAGGATACACCGTTCTAACCACTACTTGTTCAACATATAGTAGACTCCCTCTAGTTCGGCCTCTGGGTGGATCAGTTACACGCCCAACTGAGAGACCAGTGATACACCATTTATTTACCTAATATTGAACCATGCCAATGCAACACGTTACCACTTGATCCTTTCGTCTTTAACACTTGTTTTCTGTGTTCTCTAACACAGGAACAGTAAAGTCTTATCAATTTTTTTGCAATACAGCACTGTACATACTTATTATTGTGCGGATGTATTTCATTTACCGTTCTCTCTGCTGAATATTGTTTTGTTTTGAAAAATGACTGCTAAACAGAAACATACTTTTATGGCTATGGAACAATGATTGATTACAAACTTTTGAGCTTATGACTGAGTGAAGTGAATTATTTTTTGCAACTCTAACTTTTACAGCATTTGGTTTTTGTGTTTTTTATGCAATTTTGGTCTAATGCTTTGACCGATTATTTTGAAATTTGGTACAAAGGTACTTTGTATAAAGCCCGAACAATTTATGCGTGAGATATTTTCTGATTTACTTCTATATGAAGATGGCAGCCTCTGATACAACAAGTGTAGTTGTTATTTCCTGTAATACTGAAAGACTGCTTCATGGAGAAAAAGCATACAATTTACCAATAAAGTTGTGTCCAGCAATATTTGTCCTAAATACAGTGGTACCTCGACATACGAGTTTGTTTGCTTTGAGATACGAGCAAGTTTATGGAACGAATTAAACTTGTATGTCGAGGTACCGCTGTATATGTAGATTTAAAAAAATGCTACAGAAAGTTTGGATTTTAAGTAATATGACTTCAGTCATAATGAAAGTGAATCTAAAAAAAAATCGGAAGGTATTTATAGTGTTTTGTTGATTTTATTAGTAATTTTGATCCATATTTGCAAAAAGATCACATTATTTGAAATCAGTGAATCATCGTGTATTGTCATAGCTGACTACAATAAAGACATTTCAGAACATATACAGTAATCAGTTTTTTTTATGAACGTGAAGGTGTGGTATATAACGATTTTGGGGATTTTTGCTCCCAAATATACAACTGCGGAAGGTTTTCTGAAGTCCAAACAAATAATGATGGGCCTAATGATTTGAAATGTTGAACATGTAAGGGTTATACAAAATACAAGTTTTCAAATATGCTAATTTCATTCTACATTTCACTTTTCTCTTAGTTTTGTCCTCTTTGACCTTGGAATATTGAGGAGTAGCAATTAGCAGTTGCATTTGCTGCCATGCACCTTGCCTCGTACAGTTTCCCTTGCAACTTTTCGTCTCCCACTTGAAATGTGTACAAATATGTCATTTTTTTATTATGCCTGGTTATGAACTGACTTTTAGTGCAGTCCGAATTCTTACGTCTGACTTAATCCCTGCAAGTACGAATATTAGCTGAATCTTACAACTTCATCAGTTATATCTATGCGTTTATTTTTTGCAAAACCTCAAGTATAATTGAATTTTTCACAGAGATTAGTCGTGTAAAAAAATGTAAATGTACACATTCCAATCTTCATTGGAATTAATAACAGTTAATACAGTGTTTGAAAATAAGGAACATCTTAGAAGTTTTAGAGAATTGCAATTTTTGACTTATTAATCCAAAAATCAACTTCATTTTTTTTTTTTTTTTTTGAACAAAAGTATCCCATAAAACCCCAAGAGCATTAAATAATAATTTTCATGCAGTTCTTAAATTCACGTATCATAAATTTATGTTCCTACAAATAAAGTGACCATATTTGCGTAGAAGCTAATGAAAGATTTGCTTTTAAAAAACATGTAGTTCTTGAAACTCTTTTATCAAGATAATTTTGGACATTTTTGTGAATGCCTGTTATCATTTGAAATATAAGAAACGTAAAATTTTATCCGTCTCTTATAAAATTACAAGTTTACGACGCAATTTCATGAAAATCAGAATTACAAGTTTTTTTTACTCTAGAAATTAAATTAATTTCACAACTTTGAGTTACGTCATTGTTTCAACTCAACGAATAAGTCCAAACATAAGTTCGGAGCTTAGATTGCAGTGTTCGTTCAATAAGTGATACCAAAAAGATGAGACGAAGGTATTCAATGATAGAAGAATAAAAATTCTCGATAATTTATTTATCAAAACAAAAATAATACAAAATTTTATGAACTAACACATTACCTACAAAAACAACTAAAATACTATTTTGTACAGAACATCATGGCAATTATTATATCAATTCTCAAAATAAATATTTAGAGAAATAAAAATTTCTAATCAGTCTTCTATGATATCTCATACAAGATAACATTTTAATTATATTTACATTAAAGTTGAAGAATCTGTACAGTTGGCTATAATCTATAGTAATTAATTTTTTTTTAAATTGGAAAATGTAATTTTAAAGGTTACGTGTTTTTATTCATTAACATTTTAATAAACCAATGGTGTTTTAATACACCAATCTATTAAAAAAAATCTGAATTTCAAAAAAGTAAATACTCATTCAATATAAATATGTTTATATTTCTCTCTCACAACCCAGGGCTCACTTGAGAGGCTGGAAATCAAAGAAAGAAAGATATTACGAAAAATCTTAGGCCCAAAATTCCATAACTACCAAGTACTCCACATCAGGAATGAAACTCTTTACCAAAAAACTGAAACACTATCAGACACATTAAGAAAAAGAAGAATTGATTTTTATGGGCACATCCTCCGAATGGACAAAAATAGACTGACCGAAAAAATATTTGACTACTTTCGCAATAAAAGAGCCAAACAACTTTGGTTTAGAGAAACGGAGAAAGACAACAGAACTACAAATCACTGACACTATGCTCATGAACAGAACAGCCAAAACAATAACCAAGGACAAGAAACAACGGTTCCAAAGCAAAGTCAAATCCAAGCGAACGATCCAGATCTCTGACGAAGAAAGAAAAGCAAGATCACAAAGAATGAAGCAATACTGGGCTACGAGGAAGGCACAGAACATTAAAAAGTTATTGATTTGGTGTACCCCAAAGTTGGGTGTAACAAATAAAGAGATAAATATGTTTACAAATTTTTAACATTTTTTTTAATATATACTGTTTAATAAAACACTAATGCATATGCACGAGAGGGGGCCGGCCCCTTCTTATAACTCTGCTGATAATATGTGAGAAATACATTGGTGGTAGCCTTAGCACAACTCCTTATTCACAAACACTAAAATTATAAAGTTCAAATTATTATGTTACATAAAGGATGTCTTTTTTTGAGAAGGAATAAATAGTACTACTCAGTCAATGGTTATTATAGCTGAATACGAGGATAGTCTGATAAGTTTCTGACCTCAACATGAAGATAGCAGCACTCGAATTTCGTTGATCATCTGTTAACAGTTACTCACCAAAGTTTCAGTCATTTTGGACACGCAGTTGTTATGTAACAGTCGTTCGAGTGAGTTGATGTATTTTTATGAAACTGGACAAAATCGAGTATCGAGCTGTCATTAAATATTTGTTTTTGAAAGGCAATACGCCAACGCAAATCAAAGATGATTCGGATTCTGTGTATGGGGACTCTACATCATCATTTACCACAGTGACATTTTGGGCAGCCGAATTTAAATGTGGCTGTAAGAGCTTGGGAGACGATGAACGTTTGGGACGTCCAAAAACTGCAATTACCGACAAAAACATCGCCAAAGTTCACCAAATAGTGCTCGACGACCGCCAAATTAAAATGAGAGAGATAGCATACATTATGAACATGTCAAAAGAGCGTGTTTGTCACATATTAAATCAACATTTAGACATGAAAAAGCTGTCGCATGTTGGGTGCCGCGTTTGCTCACGTTAGACCAAAAACGTGTTCGAATGAACATTTTCAATGCTCTGTTGGCGCAATAAATATCAGTTTTGGCGCCGATTAATTACTGTAGATGAAACTTGGATACACCATTATACGCCTAACAGTGGACTGCAAAGGGGGAACCGGCTCCAAAAATAGCAAAAACTGTTTTTTCGGCTGGGAAAGTCATGGCAACTGTTTTTTGGGATAGTCATGGAGTTATTTTAATCGACTATCTTCAAAAAAGAAAAACCATTACACGAGCATACTACGCACCATTACTTGACAAGCTGAAGTCAGAACTTGCGGAAAAACGGTCATATATCAGAAAAAGAAAATCCTGTTTCACCAAGACAACTCACCGTCTCACACCTCAGTGGTTGCCATGGCGAAAATCCACGAATTAACGGTTTGAACTGCTTGACCATCCGCCTTACTCACCAGATCTAGCCCCAAGCGACTTATTTTTGTTACCTCATCTAAAAATTGCGCTTGGAGGACAGAGATTTTCGTCAAATGAAGAGGCAATCACCTTCTTGAACAATTATTTTGCAGAGAAAAACGCCGAGTACTATTTGGACGGGTTACAGAGATGGGAGCATCGCTGGGAAAAGTGTGTAGAGGTACAAGGAGTCTATGTTGAAAAATTAAAAAAAAATTTCTGAAAAAATGTCTTGTATCTTTGTTAGGTCGGAAACTTTTCAGACCACCCTCGTGGAGTGAAAGTTTTTACATGTATCTGTCTTTGCAATATGAGTGATTCACATAAAATAAAACAAGACTTTTTTCTTTTGTTAAAAAAGTGTAAGTGTGTTTTCCATTAGTTCAATTGTCACTATTATAGCTCTAGTTCTAGTATATACAAATACCTAAACAGACATGTCTATTACAGGTGGTAATCATGTTATCGGTAAAAACACAGCAAATTGTACAGTTCATAAAAATACTACTATAATGTCTTCAATTACTTAACATTTTCAATAATACATCAAATTATAATTTAGAATGTAATCACATTTGTCCCATAAAATATTAAATGTAAAAATTTCAGATACCAAAATCATTGGTTTTCTTATGTAAAAAAAAATAATGGATGGATTACTTTGTAAATAAATATCAATGTCTTGTTTTGTCGGAATGAAGGTAGCTGACAAGGACGTTGGTCACAGAACTATTCAGAAATTGTAGTAGTTCAAATTTTTTTAAAAAATCAAGAAATTTTGATGTCTATTATAACAACCATAATATTTTGTGGCAACAGAGTTGCTTTAGAAGGTCATATAGATTATGGTCTTAAAAAGACAGATAATTAAAAATATTTTTTTTGCTATTTTTGAGCATCGCTCAGATAACAGGTGGAAGCCACTTCAAGCAACATTAAAAAGAGTACCTATGGAAACAGATAAATTAGGAGAACTCAAAATAAATAATTTTAAATATTCAGTACAACGTGAACTGACTAAAATATTTACATAAAACTTTTCTTTGCTGTAATAACAACTCTTGTACATATTTCTTTGTTGAAGACAAAGATACATATATTAGTTTAAGCCTGGTTATTACGCTCATCAATTTTTAAATCGATTTTTTTATTTCAGTATTAACAAAAGTTAAATATTTGTAACAAAGACACTATGTAAAACAGGTGGGAAGGTGTAATAGTTTAGAGATATATTAACTTAGAGATTCGTTTTTCTTTCGACAGTATCATGTTGCAAGATACTGTGTAATAAGATAGAGGTTCCGTACTGTGTATTAACTTAGAGACTACAGTTCCGTCAAGTGTGTTGTACCGTGTGTATATGTTGCCGACACCACTACTTGCAGGCGCTTCATCTATCTAACAAGTAGAATTCGCTTAGTTAAAGAAAGATATATTATTAAAATATAAAGTTCATTTATATAGGTTTTGTTCTTAAAGCCATATGTGCAATGGCTGTAAATATATACTAATTTACATATGTAGTAGTAACAGTAATAATAATATAAAAATATTGTTTGAAGGCTGTTTTATTCAAACCATATCTGAATTGAATTAAGAAAACAGCCCTAAATTAAAGAATTCATGAAAACTTGTTTTTTTTGATAAAATACAATATTTCTATACAGATAATTGTCAAAAATAAACATTTAGATATGTTGTTGACCATAGTATTGACAATATATTCAACTAAACTGTAAAGATACTAAAGTGCCTGCAAGCAGCGGCGTCGGCAACATATATGCATGGTACACTTGATAGAACTGTAGCCTCTAAGTTAATACACAGTAAACGGAACCTCTATCTTATTACACAGGTCGATCTCTAACTTATAACATGGTACCATCGAAGGAAAAACGAATCTCTAAGTTAATATATCTCTAAGCTATTACACATCCCCAAACAGGTAACACTGGTTTAAAGGAAATGCTGCAAGTTATAATTAGTCCTGGATATAATTAAAGTTAAACTCTAATTTAGTGAAATATATCATGAAACACACATAATAGCATTTAAAATTTTGAATTTGCTAAGTTAAAAATGCCACTTAAAAGAAAAGTGTTAACCGTATCATAATATTCTAGCAAAATATCTGTCTTTATTAATGTATCCTTTTCTTAAATATGCAAATTAAATATTGCGAAAAAATTAGTAAATTTTCACTTTTATTATCTTTATCAAGTGACAAGGACAATAATGACACACAATTATTGAATATGACTCATAGTAAATGCCCAATTATCCTAAAAAAAAAAGAAAAACTCATGAATATACAAAAAAATTTATCCATTTCATGCAATATTATTTTATTATACAATATTTTAAACAAAGAAAGAAATGAAGATGACAAGGAACTTACAACAATGCAGGCGCTAACAACTGCACTGTATCATGTTGACGGAATGCTGCAATACTTCAAGGAACAGACAAGATGCCTTAATGGCTGATAAACATATGCTACGTAAAGTACATTTTTGTATTAAAAAAAGTATTTTGTTACAAAAACATGTCACTGATTATTCTGAGAGAAAAAAGTAAACTGTAGCCTAATTTACAAAATTCCAAAACATTATTTCTTAATTACTGTTTATGAATACAGTATTAATTAATGTGTATGTTTAATTTTTTTACATTGTTCCATAAATTTTATACATATTGTGGAGTGATGTAAATAACTTTCAATTGCTGTAGTTTTTTGTTAGTTTGTGTTAATACTATAAGTTGAGTTTTTACTGCTTACATTTTTAACCTACGTGCAGATTATTTGCGATGTTCATACTACTCAATGCGGCGGAAAATCAAGTCTGCTGCAGTTTTATTCAGATAGTAAACATCTATGTTGGGAGAACAAAGAATTGCTTTCAAAATAAAAACTATAAACTTTTTTTAAAACTAAACTCTTACAACTACTGATATGTAAGTATCATGTGATGATAAAAATATTTTTTCTTGAATTTAACTTTTTAAAATTTTGTATACTCTTTCAACACTTTTACTAGTGAGAGGTCTCTATGTAGAAGGGTAAAAACATACATAAGTCTGTGGATTCTCTCAGCCATATTGACACTATTCCTATATCAGTTATGTTAATTAACATTACAGATTACTTCATTATTTATTAAGATGAAATGTTTTTTGATATTTAATTTTAAAATTCTTGTAAGTGGGAATGTGATCCACTTTTTACACTTTGTATTTTTTCGTACATCTTTAACAGGAAAAAATATATACAGAATGTAAAAAAAGACCACCATAAAATACATTTAAAATGAGACTTTAAACATAATTTTATCATAACAAATAGTGTAATAATCTGTACTGTTAATTAAAAATAGTAATGAGGAATAAATATGATTTGACAGGGTACTGTGACTCTTAAGAAACACCGATATAAATAATGATTGTTTAAAATGGCCTTGCACTGTTGAATAGGAGACTTAATATTATTCTTTAACTGACCTTGAGTTATCCAAAACGATATCAGGAATTAGAATATAGTAATTAGTTCACACAGACCTAATATTGTCATGCAAGTATCAATGATCTGAAGGGTAACTGTCTTCCTTACAATTGGCCAAGGACACATACAAGTAAAGCGGTTCATTCCCTTACTCTTTTGTTAATACAGTAACAAACAGCATTTCTACTAAACAGCCATGTGGCACACAAGAGGATGAAGACCGATTTACAAAATGTTTACGGCACTTTTAGTACATAGAAGACACTGCTACAAACTAAAATAATTAACAGGCTATAAAAATACAGTACAGTTCGCACTGTGATGATATATAACCAACTTCAACTGTATTCTGTAAGTACAAAACCTACCCAGCACAATTACACAATCAACAGGCCCATTCCTGTTTTCAAGTGTCTCTAGCTGCTGCTGATAGATAACGAATACACAAAAAGCAAATATGTTTTGATTTCATGCCTCGACTTAATAGAGTAGATCGCCAGAATGTGACACAAAAGCATAAGAAGGCATTGATTAATAGTGTACAAAGAGGCATGTGGTAAGTGATACAACCATAAATAAGCATTATTGTAACATAGCCACCGGACCACATATTCAAATGATTAGGCTTATGACCTATTCTTCCTGTCAGTGGTCTATCAACTCACCTCATAAAGGCTACCGCCGTTTCAAAAAACTATAGTTTCATCTTCAAGCCATACAAAATGTTAAATCCCTCTGTCGAGGTCGTCAAAGTCAAACAAAACATTAAAACATACATCACAAACACTAAGCACAATTACACATTTAAAATATTCATTATGAAATTCGGCTTGGCCAAGCTACACATGCGACTTGTACGTCGTTACATTCCAGACTGCGGAGTCTCCATCAAAGAAAAAATATAAATGTCTCTTTCAGAACAACTAATAAATTATCAACAAGTGGAGATAACTTTGAAAAAACTGGCATATACAAAATGAAATGCAGTGATTGTCTAAGCTTCTATATCGGTCAGACATCTCGCTCTTTTAAGAAAAGATTTAAAGAGCACATACCCAGAAGTGCATTATCAACAAATTCGGCTTTCGCAGAACATCTTATGGACAAAAACCATAAATTCGAACCAACATGGAAATATTACATTTGTGTCATAAAAGTAGTTATATGGATGCGATTGTAGAGTTTGAGATTTACAAGAGCAAAAAATCAGACCCCCACAACATCCTCAATGAAAAACTTTCATTTAAATCAAATTTAATATATGACATGGCTCTAAGGATAAGTGATTTGAGTAAGTAACAAAAACCAACAGAAGCACCGTAACTGATGACAATGATGGCGCGCTACTAATGATGGAGACTCCGTAGTCCAGAATGTAACGACGTACGAGTCGCGTGTGTAGCTTGGCTAAGCCGAATTTCATGATGAATATTTTAATTGTGTAATTTTGCTTAGTGTTTGTGATGTATGTTTTAATGTTTTGTTTGACTTTGTGACGACCTTGACAGAGGGATTTAACATTTTGTATGGCCTGAAGATGAAACTATAGTTTCGAAACCGCGGTAGCCTTTATGAAGTGAGTTGATAGACCACTGACGGGAAGAATAGGTCATAATCCTAATCACATAAATAAGCGCAGTTCGGGAACTACACTTGAAAATACCAACACACACACATACACAGATTATTTTCATTAAATATATTTTTCCTCCCGTGGACATTTTGGGGATTTTCACAACTTTCAACATGGAAATGTAGCTTCCACTGGTTTTCTGAAAATTTTGTTATTTGAAATGTCTCTGCCCCCTTAATTGTGATTTAAAAAGGCCCTACTGTATGTCTAGCTAGTTGTAGATGAGACAGCTAAGAAACTTAGAAAATTGGATTTTATTTAAATTTATTATCATTTATTTTTGCTAATGTTTTGTAGTACTATACTAAGATTATTTTTGTTTGTTTTGTAACAGACTATAAACTGTATATTACTTGCATAAAAATTATTTTGTTGTTATTATTTCTGCAATTATTTTGTGTTAAATTTTGTTATCTTCTACTGATAAATTAACTACTGCTGGATAAAAATTTGTTTTCTTATCTATGTAACGTAACTTTTTTCTTTTATAGAAAAATCATTTATTTAACAAAAATCAAATACAACGTTTATGTAATTCGATTTAAAGCTTGATCTCACATTCCCCTTAAACAAAACTATGTTCACCACTGTAATAAACTGCTTACATAGTAACATCTCAGCTCTTAATTAACGAAAACATTAAAAATTTGACAAACACTATTCGTACGATGAAACTAGGAGTTTTAAAAAAAGAATAACAAAGTAACAAACTACAGCGGTAATGTAATTTTAAAACGTTAATACAAATATTTTACGTAACAAATGTAAATGTTACCACTTTTTATAATGCAAACTTCAAAAATTATTTTGTTTTTGTCTTTAAAAAAAAATATTCTTAAAACAAATTCTTAAAATCAAAAACAATATTTACATCAGTCAAAGTAATACAGCGACAATCAGATCAGTTTATAAGGAAAAACATTTATATAGAAACAATACAACACTAAAAACTTCGTGAACTAAAACTAAATATAAGAATTTTTTTTTAGAATTAGAATGATTACACGTTAAATATTGAACTCTTACTGTATACATAAATGTATTTTTCATACAATTCACTGAAGAATTATGTGTGGGTGTTTAGAAAATTTGTGTGGATCAAAGGAGCAGACTTTAAGAGGTTACACAGAATTACTTAATGAGGCTCATTATGTTTAAACAAAATATGGAATCTATTAATCAACTAAATCTATTTCCGATATTCAATTACTTGTAATTTTAAAAGTGTTATAAGACAATAAGTTTCATAGAGAAGAAAGTTTTTTTTAATAGAAAGTATAACCTAAAAAAATGGCTCTATAATTTGCATAAAATAATATATAAGTTAATGTACGGTTTGTTTTGTTTATCTTAGTCATATATTAATTGAACTTTTGAAAATATTAATTATGCTTCATTAGTTTTTATGTTTCTGCAAAGTGCTACAATAGAGTTCCTGAGCTGTACTCACAACTATTCAGTGTGTCTGTACAAGTAGGCAGGCCAGTATCTGATCATGTTACAGGCAATGAGACATTACATCGAATTCTGCTGCATTGTGAGCTTGTATTGGTCTGTAGGCTGTTTTTTCTTGTGTTAACATTCATAGACAATTCTGTGATGGCTGATAAATTCAAGCAGTATTTTTTTTAACTGCAACAAGGTTTGATTTATACTTGGTTAGTTTTGTAATGTGGTTACACTTATAAAATTTTTCAATGCAACGAGAAGTCTTTTCTAAAACATGGTAAAAATTAGAAGAAGTTTTTGAATGGTATGAAAGGCCAGCAGAATGTCATTTGAAGAGCGATCGTTCAATGATTTTCCATGAGCAAAACAAATAAAAATATTGAATAATCTGACAACTTTAACAAAGGCTATTGTTAAACAACTCATAATTTAGAATTGTTAGCATAGCTAATGAAGCAGCCTAGAACATTATCTGTAAATCTAATTTACAGAAGATCTAAAGTGCAACAAAACCATGCTTCTCTTAGGTTTTTTGCCAAAACTGGACATCAAAGACATGTTTATAGAATTTGTGTGAGTTGGTGTTACACTGGGAGCTCAGATTTTTATGACATTTTGCAAAGGTGACTGTAAGAAAATGTGAGGAGAAAATGACCAAATGGTGGGAAGACAAACTGACTGTTGCATGTGCTTCATGAGCACAAGCTTCACTGAAAACAAAATAGTTTTCAACAAAAAAGTGTAGCTCCCAACCCACACGATTTTGTATTTATCCGATTTAGCCTCCTGTGACTTTGCTGGAGGGGACAGCATTGGGAAGATGTGGACACAATAAAACAAGAAACGCACGAGGAGACTGAAAAGCCTGACTTCCAAGGGTGCTTTGAAGAGTGGAAAAGAAGATGGGATAAGTGCATAGCAGTGAATGGAGAGTATTTTGAAGGGGACAAAATCAATGTAGATGAAATTTTGTAAAATAAAGTTTTTATGACCTTAGTTCGCGTATTTATTGGACATACCTCGTACGTCGAATTCTGCTGCACTGTGAGCTTGTATTGGTCTGTAGGCTGTTTTTTCTTGTGTTAACATTCATAGACAATTCTGTGATGGCTGATAAATTCAAGCAGTATTTTTTTAACTGCATCAAGGTTTGATTTATACTTGGTTAGTTTTGTAATGTGGTTACACTTATAAAATTTTTTCAATGCTTCGAGAAGTCTTTCTAAAACATACTCGTAGCAGAACAAGTTTTTGAATGGTATGGAAGGCCAGCAGAATGTCATTTGAAGACGATCGTTCAATGATTTTCCATGAGCAAAACAAATAAAAATATTGAATAATCTGACAACTGTTAACAAAGGCTATTGTTAAACAACTCATAATTTAGAATTGTTAGCATAGCTAATGAAGCAGCCTAGACATTATCTGTAAATCTAGGCACAGAAGATCTAAAGTGCAACAAAAACCATGCTTCTCTTATTTTTTCGGACATCAAAGACATGTTTATAGAGTTTGTGTGAGTTGGTGTTACAGGAGCTCAGATTTTTATGACATTTTGTGGTGACTGTAAGAAAATGTGAGGAGAAAATGACCAAATGGTGGGAAGAAAACTGTCTGTTGCATGTGCTTCATGAGCACAAGCTTCACTGAAAACAAAATAGTTTTCAACAAAAAAAAGTGTAGCTCCCAACCCACACGTTTTGTATTTATCCGATTTAGCCTCCTGTGACTTTGCTGTGATCACAAAAAAGGAGATTTTACAGGGAAACATCGCCGACTTGGCAATTAAAAGATAATAAGAAAAAAAATGCAGGTGGTTCTTGACATACATAAGGAAAACGTTTTTTACACTTTCCAAACATCGAGCCAATAATGACCAAACACATAAATTATTAGACCTAGCCCAGAACATTCTAATAGCACTTTGACTTATGATCTTATGACTTAGTTATTAATTAATTGGTTTTCAAGCAACATTAACTACATGGGTTGTTATTTCAATATTTGAAACAATTAATTATAAGAGCAAGATCTTTTCCTTAGTTAAACTACAATCCTTAGTTGAGTTATAAACCCCACATGCTATATGATCCACTTTTAAAAATTAAATTTTGATTTATGGAAAATGTGTAATAATTTAATACCCTACACAATTTTAAATGATGGATGTCTTTTTTATAAAAATAATTGACATTTCTTTAAATTACAAAACAAAAACCTAATACAAATTTTTACAAACCATTATAAAATGGTTGACAAATATTAACGTAATAATAATAATAATAATAATCAAACAAAACTTGTAGGAAAGAGACAAACTTGCAGATAAACTGGGAATTTAATACAGTACAAGAAAAGTATAATAAACAATTTGGCACCTTGCACATTTAACAATAACATGACGAAATGTATAGTCATCATCAATTCTCTTACATGTCAGAGTTTTTATAAAGAATTTACAAATAAAACAAAAACCTAATATAGCAGAGTCTTGATTAACCATTACCCTTTTAAGCATCAGTTTAATTTTGTTGTCTGACATTTTAGAAGTCTTCCGCAATAAATAATTTGTAATAAATAATAACCTAACCTAACCTTCTAGACAAAACACTGTAACTGGGCACGTCTTGTTTAAAGCACAGGCTACTGAAGCTAAAACTAATTGCTACTGTATGCGAACATAGATAACTAGAAAGTAAATGATCGTATCATCTAGTGGAATGAGATAGAAACAGTTCAAATAGTTTGAACAAATTTGGAAAGAGTGCTTGAACGTTCCTATTGAAATATAAATACTGTCACACTATTTATGATAATATCATTCAGCGTGTAAGTTGATCAAGTAACAGTCATGTGAATACTCCTGCCTCTTAGATACGTGGTGCTCTCACATGTGTTACATGAATACTTGTCAAAAGTTTAACCGTGGATAATTTACCGTATTAAAGACCAATGCATGCAAAATACATATTATACATAATTAGAGTTAAATACAAAATTGTAAGAAATTTACTACATTTTCCAAAATAATAATAACAAAACATTTTGTGCTACAAACAGTGTATAGTATTTTATTTTCATCAATAGCTGAAAGTATGGGTGATCTATTTCTGTCTATTCTGTCATCCGTCGCCCATAAAGGTTCCAAGAATTACTGTTAATCAAGACTCTGCTGTACAAATTTTTATAAAATGGTTGAAAAATATCTTAATATAGTAACAATAATCAAGCAAAATTTGATTGAAAGAGACAAACTTGCAGATCAACTAGGAATAAAATAAAAGAATAATAAACAATTTGGTACCTCGCACATTTAACAATGGATAAGGTATCACATGGCAATGCATAATCACCACCAATTCTATTATACATCACACATAGCTTGTACAGAATTTAAAAACAAAACATTTTGTCAATTTTATTTATGAAAATCTGTTTTACAAAACTTGAATTTCGGATAAACAAGTATTTTGAATAAGTATGTTAGATCTTTGTTATTTTTAGATTTGGAAAATCAAATTTAAATTCAAATTCTGAAATGAATTAAAATTAATTCAGCAAAGTTACAAATGAACTACAATGTAACTAATACATCATCTCATAAAATTAAACATGTTACATAAGTTGTTAGTATTACATAAAAATACCTGAAGCACACTGCTCCAAAAAATTTGAGGTCTTATTGGTTCAGCTATAACAATCATACATTTTGTAGAAAATATTTTTAATAAGGCAGTTTTGGATAATGCCCTTTAACTTTAGTTCCAAGAATACTGGCAACCTATTTTAAAAATAATGTACAACCCAACATATATGATATGTTTACATAAAACAAAATTTTCGTCAAGTAAAAAATCTACATTTTTCAACATCTTAAGTAGCTTCTAGAGAACCTGCTTCTTAGTTAAGCCGGGGACTAAAGGTATTTCAATTCCACAATAGCCATTTAATACTTTTTCATGAGTAACTGCCGGACTTTTTACTGGATGAATGTGGTACGGGAAGTAACTTACTTTTACACAGTCTTTTAATTCGTGCACAACCATTCGGGCTAAACACTGACTACACTTTGTAAGAACCTGCTTACCTTTATATCCGCAAAAGTAGTAATAGTAATTTGAATGAACAGTTTTACTAACTGCATGTCCTTTCAATTTGAACAAATACATAAAATGCGGCGAGGTTGCATTTCCCTTCCAAACAAAAAAGTCCATAATATTCTCAAACTCCATATTTATACAATCTATGTTTTTTTTGTGCGATTTCTGAAGATGCGCCAACATTTCAGATTCCTTGTCAAAAGATACAGTAGGATTGCACTTTTGATATGCACAATAAATTGGCACATCACTTTTGTAATCAAATAAGTTGCCCGAAAGCAATTCATGGTTATGTAAGGGCACATACTGCACTTCAACCGAAGGACCTGACTGGCAGATTATCATCTTGGATGGACAACTATTTACAGTACCGACACCCGATCTGTGACATGTAAAATAATGATAAGTTAAATCTTCAAATGATTTATTCTCATAACTAAGCATGTTGACCGTAGGTTCATTCACTTTCCACATGTTTAACATATTCCAATTGTCAAACTGTAGATAATGCACATTATGATTGCCCATATGGTTTTGATAAAGATGTTCAACCATTTCAGACCTTGAAATAAAAGAACTGTAACAACAAGGGTGTATACAACGATGGAGACACCTTTTTGTGTGTTTTTCAAAAGCAGCTTTACACTCAAATAACTGCAGGCACACACCGCATAAAAGAGGATCAGCTGTTTGCTTAATGCGGAAATATTTCTGCCATTTATGCTTGTGCCTACATTTCTGTTTGTGTTGTAAGTAAGCAATTTTACATGCATAAGTCTTTAAACACCTGCTACATTTGCGAGAGAACTGAATTTCTTTATACGAGCCGCTTAAAGAGCTGTGTACGTTTTTAGAGGAAACAGTTTTTTCTTCTTCAAATAAATGTTTAAAATATTTAGAATCCATATGCGGAACGGAGTCACTATCGCATTTAAAGTTGTTCTTAGAGATTTCTTTGGAAGCTGCATTCTGATTTAAGACCTGAAAAATCAAAATTTTAATTTTCGGATCAATATCTATTACATTAAAATATACTTTGATGTAAACTGAGCAAAAACGCAAAAAGCACATTTTTTTCAAATTTGAGGTTTAACTATGAAGAAGTCAAACATATTAGGGTTTATAAAAAAGCAACACAGTTTTAACCCACTACACAGCTTACTACTCACTACCAGTTTTCGACCTTTACAGATCTTTAAAGAGCACATACCCAGAAGTGCATTATCGACAAACTTGGCTTTTGCAAAACATCTTATGGACAAAAACCATAAATTTGAAGACATCCATACCAACATGGAAATATTACATTTTTGTCATAAAAGTAGTTATATGGATGCGATTGAAGAGTTTGAGATTTACAAGAGCAAAAAAATCAGACCCCCAGAACATCCTCAATGAAAAACTTTCATTTAAATCAAATTTAATATACGACATAGCTCTAAGGATAAGTGATTTGAGTAAGTAACAAAAACCAACAGATGCACCGTAACTGATAACGACGGGCGCACTACTAATGATGGAGACTCCGCAGTCCGGAATGTAACGACGTATGAGTCACGTGTGTAGCTTGGCCAAGCCGAATTTTATGATGAATATTTTAAATGTGTAATTGTGCTTAGTGTTTGTGATGTATGTTTTAATGTTTTGTTTGACTTTGTGACGACCTCGACAGAGGACTTAACATTTTGTATAACGACCTGAAGATGAAACGATAGAGTTTTGAAACCGCGGTAGCCTTTATGAGGTGAGTGGATAGACCACTGACGGGAAGAATAGGTTATAATCCTAATCACAGATCATTTACAAGTGATATACTAAGCTAAAGTTGTACAAAATTAACTAAATCAACACAATAGAGGTAGAGAGGAAAGGAGTGAGGGAGGGAACAGCTAGTATTTGAGCAAGTAGAAAACAGGGGTAAAGACGATGTTTGAGGATAGACTGAGCGAGCAGGTTTTACAAACCACAGGGACATTAATACTAAAACAAAATATCTAAGAGCAACAGATAAGGAATAAAAATTATAGATCTGCAAAAATAGCAAAAGAAAGAGTGCAATCTATTATGTATAAAATAAATGGTGAAAGATAATTAAATGATATCATCATCCGATCGGTCTATAGTGTCCTACGCCTTCTAATTCCCAAACGCCATTCCTCCCTATCATTCCAAAGACCTTCTAGTCCTCTTCCTTTCAGTTCCTCGTCAATACCACTTTGTCACCTCTTTTGAGGTGTACCCTGCTTCCTTTAGGATTCCATTTTAAAATCTGTTTTGGTATTATTTTGAACATGGCTGAACCATACCAGTTGTTTATCCATGATATCTTCCATTATACGGTTAACATCCATGATTTATTTAATGCTGATGTTTGTAATTCTTTCCTTTTTGACCTACCAGCTGACCTTCTCCAAAAGTCCATTTCCATAGCTGTTAAGCTTTTATAGCTTTCCCCCGGGTTCTATTCCCTACCAGAGCTTGGCATTTTCATACGCTATAAATCATCCCATCGTCTGCATTAGCCCAAGTGTGCACAATAGTCAGATGTTAAACACAAAAAAAAAGCTTTTTTATAAGCTAGACTTCCAAGCAGTATATTATTATGTTCTTTACAGTGGCATGATAAATACATTTTTTATTCTGTTTTGAAATACTTCTGTCCCATAAAATACTGTTAAGCACAGCAATAGCTTTCCTGCCCAATATATAGCACTCCTGGATTGCCTCAAATGTTCAGTTCTATAAAATTTTAACTGCCAGATACTTACACTCATCACACTTTATTTTTTGACCGTTGTCTATTATCAAGCCGTGATGTCTTCCTCCAAATGCACATGTATTCTGTCTTGACTAAATTTACCTCCATCCCCCACTTGGCATTCCTCTACAAATTTGCGGGTCATATAATTTATATCATCATAGTCCTGGACTATTAATACTTGATCATCTGCAAAAGATAAAGTATACACGATGGTATCATTTAAGGGAAGACCCATGTTCTGGCATTTTTTCTTCCATTCACTTAATGCTTGTTCGAGGTAAATTTTGAACGGTTAGTGAGAGGGAGCAACCTTGTTTTAATCCTTTATTTTTTTGAATCCAGTTGTATTGGATTTAATTATCTTAATCTTAGTTTGTGATTGCTCATATAGTTTTCACGGCTTTTATTAATTCAACATTAATAAAAGTTTTTTCAAGGGCGACCCACAATTTTCTGAGAGGGACATTATCATATGCTTTTTCCAAATCAACAAAGATCAAATAGCTTGATTATAAGCTATTTTCTTTTCAATAATTTACGTGATTGTAATTAAATTAATTAATTAAATGATATACAACATATAAAATCTACATCTCAATAGAAAATGTAAAGGTAAAGAAATTACCCCTTTTTAGGTTAATTTTTGCTAGTTAGGTTATTAATTTTCTAACGTCTCCCTTCTATCCTGTTTGTCTAGTTAGTTTAATTTAACTCTATCTTATTGCATGACCTTTACAGGTGAAACCAATAGCAAGTAAGAAAGTTCTATAGTAGATTAGAAATGTGTAGTGCTTCTTCTTCTTCACTAATAGCTGTTTCTTCATTATAAAACATGAAGTTATGTTTAATGCTATTGTTGCATCATTCTGTTCATACTATAAATTATAAGTCTATTGTAATACTGAGCTTGTAATAAAATACCTTTGATATTAAATAAGCCAATAAAATATTTTGTAATGAATTAATTTATATTAATAACATATTTTATTAATTTTTTCAGGAGTAGTAAGGTTCTGGAACGTTACAATACAGGGTATGTAACAGAACCTGATGATGTAGGACAGTACGTCCTGAAAACAGTAAAGAGATCTTTTGTTTATTCATTACCGAATTTAGTTAATACTTTAAAATGCATATATATATATATATATATATATATATATATATATATATATATATCTAATTCATATTATATTTCTGAAAGTTTGTGTGTTTGTTATTCAATCACGCTTTAACCACTGGACCAATTGAGATGAAACTTGGTACGAATATGGTTTAAGTATCAGAGATACATATAGGCCTATTCCCGTTTTACAAAACATCATTATACTACTTACCCAGCCCAAAATAATTATCAGTTTTTAGTTCTGTGGCATATGTTAGGTTTGTAGTTATTTACTGGACCTGTGATTTAGGTACCTGAGATTCAATCTAATCCCATTTTAAGAATCTTAATCTATGTTTTATTTATTGCAAAATTATTACATTTTTTAATGTAACTGGTATTTTTCATTTTTCAATATTTTAGTTGATATTTTTATATAAACTGACTTTAATTTGTTGTATTTGTGTTGAATTTTCAATATTAAATGTATATAAATCCCTACACAGAGGATACAATTGTAAGGTAGTATATATATTTGTGTAATTATATTAAATGAAAAAATGGTAAATATACAGTGTAGCATATCCTTATTTTTCGATATTTTTGTTACTAAAATGCTTTATTATGTGCTCAAAAGCAAAAATCCAAAATATGAAAGCAGGAGAAATATGATAAAATCGAAAATAAAAGTGACCAACATAACCTCAAAATTGCTACCATGTAAAAATCGGTACCGAAAATCAGTAACATGTTGTAAATCTACAGGTAAAACAATAAAAATACGTCTAACACGGGTTTTGGGTGATAAGAAACCAATTTTTTAAAAGAATACTGCATAACCAAACTGACACGGTGTTAGGCCTAACAAGGTGATGCGTGAAAAACGGTCTATAGTGTCCTACGCCTTCTAATTCCCAAACGCCATTCCTCCCTATCATTCCAAAGACCTTCTAGTCCTCTTCCTTTCAGTTCCTCGTCAATACCACTTTGTCACCTCTTTTGAGGTGTACCCTGCTTCCTTTAGGATTCCATTTTAAAATCTGTTTTGGTATTATTTTGAACATGGCTGAACCATACCAGTTGTTTATCCATGACATCTTCCATTATACGGTTAACATCCATGATTTATTTAATGCTGATGTTTGTAATTCTTTCCTTTTTGACCTACCAGCTGACCTTTTCCAAAAGTCCATTTCCATAGCTGTTAAAGCTTTTATAGCTTTCCCCCGGGTTCTATTCCTTGCCAGAGCTTGGCATTTTCATACGCTATAAATCATCCCATCGTCTGCATTAGCCCAAGTGTGCACAATAGTCAGACGTTAAACACAAAAAAAAATGCTTTTTTATAAGCTAGACTTCCAAGCAGTATATTATTATGTTCTTTACAGTAGCATGATAAATTCATTTTTTATTCTGTTTTGAAATACTTCTGTCCCATAGAATACCGTTAAGCACAGCAATAGCTTTCCTGCCCAATATATAGCACTCCTGGATTGCCTCATCAAGTGTTCAGTTCTATAAAATTTTAACTGCCAGATACTTACACTCATCACACTTTTTTATTTTTTGACCGTTGTCTATTATCAAGCCGTGATGTTTTCCTCCAAATGCACATGTATTCTATCTTGAATAAATTTACCTCCATCCCCCACTTGGCATTCCTCTACAAATTTGCCGGTTATATAATTTATATCATCATAGTCTATTAATACTTAATTTAAGGACTATTAATACTTGATCATCTGCAAAATATAAAGTATACACGATGGTATCATTTAAGGGAAGACCCATGTTCTGGCATTTTTTCTTCCATTCACTTAATGCTTGTTCGAGGTAAATTTTGAACAGTTAGTGAGAGGGTGCAACCTTGTTTTAATCCTTTATTTGTTTTGAACCCAGTTGTAATGGATTTATTTATCTTAATCTTAGTTTGTGATTGCTCATATAGTTTTCACGGCTTTTATTAATTCAACATTAATAAAAGTTGTTTCAAGGGCGACCCACAATTTTCTGAGAGGGACATTACATATGCTTTTTCCAAATAGCTTGATTATAAGCTATTTTCTTCAATAATTTACGTGATTGTAATTAAATTAATTAATTAAATGATATACAACATATAATATCTACATCTCAATAGAAAATCTAAAGGTAAAGAAATTACCCTTTTTAGGTTAATTTTTGCTAGTTAGGTTATTAATTTTCTAACGTCTCCCTTCTATACTGTTTGTCTAGTTAGTTTAATTTAACTCTATCTTAGTGCATGACCTTTACAGGTGAAACCAATAGCAAGTAAGAAAGTTCTATAGTAGATTAGAAATGTGTACTGCTTCTTCTTCTTCACTAATAGCTGTTTCTTCATTATAAAACATGAAGTTATGTTTAATGCTATTGTTGCATCATTCTGTTCATACTATAAATTATAAGTCTATTGTAATACTGAGCTTGTAATAAAATACCTTTGATATTAAATAAGCCAATAAAATATTTTGTAATGAATTAATTTATATTAATAACATATTTTATTAATTTTTTCAGGAGTAGTAAGGTTCTGGGAACGTTACAATACAGGGTATGTAACAGAACCTGATGATGTAGGACAGTACGTCCTGAAAACAGTAAAGAGATCTTTTATTTATTCATTACAAAATTTAGTTTTAAAATGCATATATATATATATATATATATATATATATATATATATATATATATATATCTCTAATTCATATTATAGTTTGAAAGTTTGTTTGTTATTCAATCACGCTTTAACCACTGGACCAATTGAGATGAAATTTGGTACGAATATGGTTTAAGTATCAGAGATACATATAGGCCTATTCCCGTTTTACAAAACATCATTATACTACTTACCCAGCCCAAAATCATTATCAGTTTTTAGTTCTGTGGCATATGTTAATTGTAGTTATTTACTGGACCTGTGATTTAGGTACCTGAGATTCAATCCTATTTTAAGAATCTTAATCTGTGTTTTATTTATTGCAAAATTATTACTTTTAATGTAACTTTTTCAATATTTTAGTTGAAATTTTTTTCAAAACTGACTTTAATTTGTTACTTTGTGTTGAATTTTCAATATTAAATGTAAAAAAATCCCTACACAGAGTGCCAATTGTAAGGTAGTATATATATTTGTGTAATTATATTAAATGAAAAAATGGTAAATATACAGTGTAGCATATCCTTATTTTTCGATATTTTTGTTACTAAAATGCTTTATTATGTGCCCAAAAGCAAGAATCCAAAATATGAAAGCACGAGAAATACGATAAAATCGAAAATAAAAGTGACCAACATAACCTCAAAATTGCTACCCGGCGAAAATCAGTAACATGTTGTAAATCGGTAAAACAATAAAAATACGTCTAACACGGGTTTTGGGTGATAAGAAACCAATTTTTTAAAAGAATACTGCATAACCAAACTGACACGGTGTTAGGCCTAACAAGGTGATGCGTGAAAAATCCTTTATATTTAAAAAAAAAATAGTCTACTAAATATCCTGACACTGTTGTTGGGCCTATCACGATGATACGTGAAAAAAACCTTTATATTTTTTTAAAGACTTCTACATATACCAACTGACACGGTTGTTGGGCCTATCTTGGTGATGTGTGAAAAAACCTTTATTTTTTTTTAGAATACAACATAACCTAATTGACACGGTTGTTAGGCCTAACACGGTGATGCATGAAAAACCTTTATATTTTTTTAAAGAATACTACATATCCTAACTGACATGGTTGTTAGGCCTAACACGGTGATGCGTGAAAATACCTGTATATTGTTTTAAAGAATACTACATAACATAACTGATATGGATGTTGAGCCTATCAGGGTGATGTGTGAAAAAAACCTTTATTTTTTTAAAGAATACTACATATCCTAACTGACATGGTTGTTCGGCCTAACACGGTGATGCGTGAAAAACCTTTATATTTTTTTAAAGAATACGATCATATTCTAACTGATACGATTGTTAGGCCTATCACGGTGATGTGTGAAAAAAACCTTTACTTTTTAAAGAATACTATATAACCTAATTGACACGGCTATTAAGCCTAACACGGTGATGCGTGAAAAACCTTTATATTTTTTTAAAGAATACTACATATCCTAACTGACATGGTTGTTGGGCCTATCACGGTAATGTGTGAAAAAACGTTTATTTTTTTTAAATAGTACTGAAACCTTAACTGACACGGTTGTTAGGTCTACCATGGTAATGCGAGAAAAATACTTTATATTTTTAAAAGAATACTCCATAAGCTAACTAACATGGTTGTTATGCCTAACACGGTGATCCATTAAAAAAACCTTTATTAATTTTTTTTAAATAGTACTTATAACCTAACTGACATGGTTGTTGGGCCTAATAAGGTGATGCATGAAAAAAAACCGTTATATTTTTTTTAAAGAGTAACTTAACTAACACGGTTGTTAGGTCTTACACAGTGATGAGTGAAAAAACCTTTATATTTTTTTAAAGAATACTACATATCCTAACACGGTTGTTGGGCCTATAACGATGATGTGTAAAAAAACCTTTATATTTTTTTAAAGAATTTTACATATCATAACTGACATGGTTGTTAGGCCTAACACGGTGATGCGTGAAAAAACCTTTATATTTTTTTAAAGAATACTAGGCTACATATCCTAACTGACACGATGGTGCGTAAAAAAACCTTTATATTTTTTTAAAGAATACCACATATCCTAACTGACATGGTTGTTGGGCTTATCAAGGCGATGTGTGAAAAAACCGTTATTTTTTTTAAAGAGTACTTCAAACCTTAACTGACACGGTTGTTAAGTCTAACATGGTGATGCGTGAAAAAACCGTTATTTTTTTTAAAGAGTACTCCAAACCTTAACTGACACGTTTGTTAGGCCATGGTGATGCGTGAAAAATCTTTATATTTTTTTTAAAGAATACTGCATAAGTTAACTAACATGGTTGTTAGGCCTAACGCGGTGATGCATTAAAAAAACCTTTATTTATTTTTTAAAAAAGAGTACTCCAGAACCTAACTGACATCGTTGTTAGGCCTAATACGGTGATGCAGGAAAAAACCTTAATTTTTTTTAAAGAGTATTCCATAACTGAACTAACACGGTGGTGCGTTAAAAAACCTTTATTTTAAAAAAGAAATACACCATAACCTTACTGGCACGGTTGTTGGTCCTAATACGGCAATGCGTGATCTTTAATGTATATTATGATTGCGGGAAAAGCCGTGACGGGTAACAGGTAATCATATTATATTTCTGAAAGTTTGTTTTTATTTATTTGTTTGTTATTCAATCACACTTTAACTACTGGACCAATTGAGATTAAATTTGGTATGAACACAATTTAGGTACCTGAGATAAACACAATACTATTCCAGTTTAATTGAATAATAGTGACTTTTTAATAATACTATATTTTATTAAAATATGACAGGACCCTGTTTTAGAGTATCGAGTAGCAAAAATGTATATTTCTTGGCCGAAAACCATAAATCGTATAATATTGTGAATAGAAATATATTAAAATGAAATGACCTATTCTGATTTTGAAAATCGGCTATAAATTTTATTGCCTACATTATAATTGCAGGCAAAGCCGCAACGGGTAACAGCTAGTCATATTATATTTCTGAAAGTTTGTTTTTGTTTATTTGTTTGTTATTCAATCACACTTTAACTATTGGACCAAATGAGATTACATTTGGTGTGAACACGTTTTAGGTATCTGAGATAAACACAATACTATTCCAGTTTAATTGTATGATAATGACTTTTTAATAATACTGTATTTTATTAAAATATGACAAGACCCTGTTTTAGCGTATCGAGTAGCAAAAATGTATATGTCTTTGCCGAAAACCATAAATCGTATAATATTGTATATAGCAATATATTAAAATGAAATGACCTATTCTGATTTTGAAAATCGACTATAAATTTTATTGCTTACATTATAATTGCAGGCAAAGCCGCAACGGGTAACGGCTAGTAAACAATAACTAATAAACATACATTGAAGTATAAAACAGAATACTGAAAACTAGAACCAAATAATAATTTAACTAGAAAATATATCTCAAGAGTAAAATGAAGGAACCAACTATATCGTAGGACAAAGAATAACGTAAGTAACATAAATCTCTAATGGCAACATCTTATGTGGGATGTAAACAGATAAAAATATTACTGAAATTAGGCATAAAACAGATGTTTACAGTGCTGTTATTTATAATCTGTCACCACTATGCAGCACTTTATTAACTCTTTACTTTCGACTTTAGGAAGGGGGTGACTACCTGATATCCCCTTCGCAGGAAGCTCTGAAGAACACACAAGTCAATTGATTCAATAACCCAAACACTTACAGAAGCCACACCTTGTGTTCTAGAAATGCTAAAAATAAAAGTCATGCAAATTCTGGCTGAATGGCGTTCCAGAACTTTGCTACTCATTTCACGTAAATCGCTGGAGATGTTCCAAAATGTCAAAATACTATTTATGCACAATCACCTATACACATTAAAGGGTTAACAATTATTTCAATCAAATTAATTAATATATAGTATAAGTTTCCCTAGTGAATGTACATGAATGATGCAATCTGTTCACATAAATCAGATTTTGTCGTTAAATATCATATATTTAAGCTGGCAATTCTAAGGATGTGAACCTTTTTCTCAATTACTGAAAATATGGCAGACAAAGAAAACTACCCTCAACCTCATTTCTTAGTAAACAAAACCTTTGTCTCTCTTTTTCCCTTTCAGAATTGTATACGAGTAATGCAACTGCTCTAGCGGTTTATCAAATTTAGTTTACAGTACAGCATAATAGAAAGAAAAACGTTATTGCTGACACAAGAAATCTGTGTTTGTTGAGACCGTGGTTGGTGAGGGATTACTATAAGTAGTTTTTAAAACTCAGCCTCCTTTAAATAATTTGTAATCTTCAAATATATTATTTTTTTTAATACAGTAATTATATTTAAATAATTAATTCAATGTTTTCCTTACAAATCCAATTTTTGAATTTCGTGCTTTTCAACGTATAAACTTTTTTGACTTTTGAAGAACAGCAGCAAATACACAATTTATTTCCAATAATCGGTATCCATTAACCGAGCATCTACTGTACTTAGGTCAATAAGATTCTTAAATTATTAAATTGGATAATAATTAAAACACTTACTTTGGTTTTTTGGGGTCGAATGTTTGGCACTGCTGGAACCTTAAAGACATGTTGAGGAAAACTTGGTTTGTCATTAGTGTCAGTTTGTTTGCAGCTCTTTGAAATTTTTAAATTTTCACTTAAACTTGTATAGCAATGGTCAATTACCAAATTCAACAGATTTGAACTATCATCTTCTGACATGGCTGGAATCTTGAAAAAAATAAGAAAAACAAAAATTAGATTACCATATTGACATAGCCAAGACCTGATTCAGTGGTCTTAGTATCTGACCACTGTTTTGACTAGAATATGTATTACGATTCAAAACCAATACAGTATGTTAGGTTTACTTGACTAGAATATGTAATGAAATTAAAAAAAAAGTATGGTAAATTCATGACTCATGAAAGCAATTAAGTATGACAAAATTTAATAATATCAAAGCAATTATTAAAGAGTCTACTTAAAGGGTCTTGGCAACCTAGGTTAAGATTCAACGATTTTTTTCTCTATTACACATTGTTAATATGAGGTGCTATTTAAAAGTTCAGATAATTTTCCTATAAAAATAAAACTGCTTATAATAACTACTAGTTTCCAATATACAGTCTCCTTCAAAATAGTCACCGGGACATCGATACAGTGATCTCAACACTTTTTCCTGGAAGTCTGCAAGTATAAGTGTTTGAATAAATGTTATTTTCCACAGATCAATATCTCTTAATTTAACACTAAAGCATGTAATAAAAGAAAAACATTCAAAAATCATTACTTTAGCACAATGTGGTATGTCATAAATTGGCTACCCATTTATTTTCCATTTTTTTTTAACTTCCAGTTGTTTTTGCACTTTTATATTTTAGATTATTAATATTAAACATAAAAAATTTACATATAAGTTTTGGCACAAAAACTGACAAAACAAGTGAAAGTGCAGTTTTACCTAGGGCTGTAAAATAAATTTTAGTAAAAGATAATCTAGTATGCTTTGCTAGTTTAATGATTTGAAGACACTTCACTAGTAAAATACAAACCAATAAAATTGAATTACATCTAAGAACATTAAAACATTTGTTTAATGTAAGTTATTTATGAAATTTACCTGTGAAGAACTATAAGCTACTACCTTGATGATATAATTAAATTTCTTAAGCTTATTTTATAAAGGACAAAAATAAATTTAAATCTAAAGTATACTAAATAAAACAAAACATGACTATTTATCATATACTATTCACACACACACACACTTTATTAAATCAAAGTACTGAATTAACCAAACATTTCCTACTGTCAAATTCTAGAAAAGTCAATCAATTATCAAACAAACTAAATCAAATCCAATTCCAAAACATCTAGGCTATAATTGATACAGTTATAAAAAATAATGTGAATTGTGCGTAAACATTAAGCACAAACACAGATACAGCAGCAAGTCTGAAGATATACATACTATTTACAAGAGATATAAACATTCATACTATTTTCTAGATATAACATAATAAAATGAAAGTGCTATATCTACTTATGGTAAGGAAATAAAATATTATGTTTCATGTATATTTATTATTGTTATATTTTATCAGAACTATAACAAACTCAAGATTATATATTTCATACTGCACTGTTATGAACTACTTTGTAATATTATCTCTGTTCGTTCAAGAGTAACACTACGTCTATGGCCTGTGCTGTATTTTCTATTTGATAAATAATAACGAAATTCAGCTAGCAGTGATAAACGTTATACAGGAATAGCGAAACATATAAGTATGATAATGTGTTAAGTTATATTAATGAAATTCGTACCTGAAAGCCATGAAATGACATATTTTGTTACCTGGGATACTTGAAATATTTATTTTGCATTGTGAAACTAACGAGAAAACTGCACAAGGTAAGTAAATTGTATTTTATTTCATGTTTTATGGCGCCTTGGAATTTCTGCAAATCAAACATGGCGTCTTGTTTAGTTGGGTGGATTTAGCTTAATATACAATTTAAAATCTGTTGTAGGCTTTTAAAAGTTCTACTAAACCGAAGTATTGAGCTTCTAGGGAAATTTATAATCACTTTCGTTTGCAATATTGATATGTTATACCATTATAGTAATGTATGCTCGTAATAATTTTCAAAACTTTTGGGTGGTTCACTACCTACTTAAAACTAATAAATCGAGCCTACAAGCGAGAATGCAACTAGGTCTAATATTCTAGGCACAATTTTTTGAGTGTAACATGAACTATCCTAAGAAATTCAATTTGCACGGATATTTTTATTTTTATTATCGTTTACCTAAAGAGCTTATTACTGAAAATTTTTGAATATAATGGAAATTAGGTTATTTACACATTAGAGATTATAACAATAGCTTTGGTAACAAGCCTTATTCAAAATAGCCAGTTTTAACAATTTGATTTTGTTTATTGCTAAACATGTATTTTATAAGAATTTTCTTTCATTCTTCCTGAGAAGGCAGAAAAAATTTGGCACAATGTTTCATCAAACCTAACCTAACAAAATATGTTGTAAATAGTAACATTACAACTAGGAATGTTCAGATATTTCGTTTGATGTGATGTTTGGTATAGATAATTTTGGAGCATTACCTATCTAATATGTAACATAACCACCAGTATACAAAAATCTTTTATTATTATATTTTTTTTCACGTACATTCTGATTATTAGATTATGGTAAACAGTTTTTGTGGACTCAAAAATTGTTGCCATATAGCAATTTTTTTGAAAATTGCTAGTTATATGGAATAAGACAGATATTTCAAAAATTGCATTCTTTGCATGAAATATTAGATTTATATCAGATAAAACACAAGATTTCAGTTAAGATAAAACTGGTACTTTTGATTTAAGAAAAAAAGTAATTTACAAGTATCTCTTATCATGAAACCCATCATTTTTTTATATGTAAGAAGGCCATAATTATAATTTTCAAATTTGGTCCAGCAAAAGATTTTTTTTTCTAACCTAATCATTATGGATATAAATAATCTTAACCATCTTTGTTTTGGAAGTTTTATAGTAGACTGCTAGCAGTTTTTCTAATAATGTGCATGGTTATGTTTGAAATTCAGTTAACAATATAATTTCTTTTTAAATCCTAAAGTATTCTGTGTCATTTTTTCCCTAGATAGAACTAAAGAAGAATATATTAGTTGCAAGCAAAAAAAAAAAAAACTCATTACCTTTGGAATAGTAAAATAAAAAGTACCTTGTGTGGATTAAAAATATCAGCTTTGCCATAAAAAATAAAACTATTTTGTATTTATTTTCAAAATATGCAAAAGTTTTATATGCCTCTGTAAATAAAATTATTCATTGGTACCCTTGTTAACAGTCTTAATTTGTTCCAAAATTAAGACTGTTTTTAGAGCAGACTGCTGTGCGAGTCAGATTTTACAATAGGGACTTTGGGAAAACATTTTAAATTGTTCAAAAAATGAAAACAGGATTTAAATAGCAATTTGAAACTCACACACAAAGACACTTAATGTTTTGTTAAACTTAAGAATCAAATGTATGTAACACGATAATGTTATAACTGTTTAAATTTTTTAACATGCTGACAAATTAAACACAAAGGAAACAAGTTGACACATAAAGTAAAATTAGGTTCGGTGACAGAAAAGGGAATAGGAGTGGGCATTCTAAGTGAGATAAATAGAAAATTATGTGGAAGTTATTGTCCTACAAAAACCAAAGACCCATCAATCAAAGACTTGTGTGTGTTAACTCAGCACAGTGCTTATTTCTGTAGCACAGCACAATGGGTGTTTATGCAGTGCCGGTTGTTTTCTCAAATAGTCATGTTTGATTATTTTTTATCTTATTATTTAAGTAACACGTATTTACCACGGCAAATAATTTTTTTAAAGATTACTTTCAATTGTTGGCCATTTTTATGGAACTATATTGTGGTGTAATTTTTGTTTACATTGTATTAAATTATTAAATTTCATACACGGATTTACCTGTCATGCACATTATTATTAACTACATATACTTACTGCTCATGCCCTTTACACATTATAAATGTGCCATTATAAAGAGCCATTACTAAATGTTAAGGTTTATTCCTTTTTTCCTTGGTCCATACTTGTAATGAAAACATTATTAAAATGGTGTCCTTCATTTTTAATCTTCACGATTTGCCGTTTTTGTGTTAGGTTTACCATCTAACAACAGTGTCAGTTAGGTCATTGAGTATATTTAAAAAAAAAAATTTAAATAAGGTTTTTCTGTAATTTTAACGCTCAAAAATGTGTTACCTTCTTTCTCGCGGTAGCAATTTTGAGGTTATGCGGATTACTTTTATTTTCAATTTTTATCATTTCTCTTGCTTTCCATGCTTTTATATTTTGGATTATTTCTTTTGGGCTTGTAATAAAACGTTTTAGTGAAAAAATTACTGAAAAATCTAAAACAACCTACACTGCATATTTAGCCCTTTATCCAAAAATAAACTTATGTAGATCATTTTTCATTCTGTGAATTAGACCGTTGTCTGTTATGATTTGTTCAGGTCGACCGTCAGCCGGAGTATTACTGTATAGAAAAAAATTAAATTTTTTAATAAGTTTTTATGTTGGAAACCTAAAATGGCTTTTGATACAGATTTCTATAAATCATCTACAAACATTTAGTTGCATGAAACAGTATGTAAGCGGAGACAAATATACATATTTTGTATACTCATTTGATGAAAAAAGACCACTGGATTAACACAATGCATTAATTTTATTAAAATTAAAAGTTTGAAAAAAGATGTTCTGCAGTAAAAATAATTTAAAACGTCTTTAGTTTAGCAGTTAGTTACTTTTATAACATGTATTTATATAAAAATAAATTTTTATTTCAGAAACTAAATTTTTTAATTTTCTAATAACATTTTAAAAAATTCCAAACACTAAAAAACAATAACATAAATATCAAAACTATGAAAACAACTAACTAAACTGTTTGAAACACTCAAGACAAGTTTCAGCAAGTGGTGCTGTTTAATTTTAGAAAATGTGGACTTTTTTTGTCAAAATACTTAACATTTGAATTTTGTCTATAAAAAAAATATTATTTTCTGATAAATTAAGATTTGATTTCTTTATTTATTAACTATTGATTTATTTTCAAAAAACAAATTAAAATTTTTACTTTATTTATAAAATTAATTTGCACTTGCTGTTTATTAGAAACAAACTTTTTCTGAATTTAATTTTTTACTCCTTTTAAAATTTAAATTTCCTTTCTCTTTATTTGTTTCACCCAACTTTGGGGTACACTAAATCAATCACTTTTTAATGTTCTGTGCCTTCTTCGTACCCCAGTATTGCTTCATTCGTTGTGATCTTGCTTTTCTTTCTTCGTCAGAGATTTGGATCGTTCGCTTGGATTTGACTTTGCCTTGGAACCGTTGCTTCTTGTCCTTTATTATACAAGGAATTTGATAATTTTCTTCTTTTCTTTCCTATACCTTCTATCTTACTAGTAACCTCACATAAATTCATAAACTCCTTTAATATAAAATTATTTCTTTCTGATAGACAACAGTTCAATTATTAGCCTAACCTTAAAGAAGTAATTTTAGCCGCCTCGGTGGCCTAGTTGATAGCGTACTGGGCTTTCACCCCGAGGACCCGGGTTCGATTCCCGGCCAGGGCTTGGCATTTTCATAACGCTATAAATCATCCCATCGTCTGCATTAGCCCAAGGTGCACAATAGTCGGACGTTAAACACACACAAAAAATAAAAAAAATAAACTAATTTTTTACGTTAGTTTTGTGATAGGAAACTTTATTGTTTCCCGTTAATTATAACTTTTATTTAGCATACGCTTTGATGGTGGATTTTCGTTTTTGATGGTGGAAAAGTTCGTATTTTATTGATTAATTATTTAAATACTAATTTTTATTATTATATTTTATTTTTATTTAATAAACTGATTTATTTGAGGAAAATTTGTTATTTTAATTTTATATTTAAGTAGTGTTATAAATTTTCTTATTAACTCGCTTCTACCTTTGTCTTGAAATTGTCCCAGGAATTGTAATCATTTTATATTGTAGTATTTAATTAAATCCTCTTATTTTGTAATTATGGATACTTTCCCATATATTGGATTATTTATATATTTATTCTAATTTTCGTGAGTTGAAATTTGCAATTATATTAGTTAATTCTTTCCCAGAATCGTATGTATTGACTTTACAGTAATTTCCTAGGAAATTATAATTAATAATATTATTTAATATTAAACTGATACTGGTGCATGAAAACCCATTCACTTTAGAAACGCAAATTTAGACTACAATAAGAATAATGGCGTCAGCTGTAGCCTACCTGATATGTTCCGTTCTCGGTTCCTGTTGAAAGCTACATGTTCGACTTCAGTGGTCTCCCAGCTCTTGTCTGTCCGGACTGTACAACTCTGTATAGGCTCGATCTCCGCAGAAAACCATGTGCTTGTTAGCGTTACTTTTAGGTACTTGGTGAATTTGTATTTATAATCACTAATAGAATATTTTCGATATTCTCTCTTTGAACTTTACTAGGTGTGAATAAAAATAACTGGACTGAATTTTTAAAACTTTTTAAAATATTTAAATTGAAAACCTTATCACAATCAATATATACCCCTCCTTGATCCCTACACCATTCCATACAAATTTTTCCATTGTTGGAAGCAATGCTGCATATCGTCTTCTCATATGGTCATCATTATGTCCGTTGCTTTATTCTTCACTGTATTTCAGACTCAAAATGTATTCCTTTCAATACGTTTTTGACCTTAGGAAACAAAAAAAATGTCACATGGAGCAAGGTCAGGCAAGTAGGGTAGATGCTCCAACATAGGAATTCCATGCTTTGCCAAAAACTTCTTGATCGGCAGTGCTTTGTGCTCCGGAACATTGTCTTGATGAAGGATCCATGAACGAATTTCCACATGTCAGGTCTTTTTCTTCACACACGTTTATGACGAGTGGTCAAAACCTCTTTCTAGTGAATTTGGTTAATAGTTTGACCTTCAGACACCAATTCAATGTAAACGATCCCTCGGATTTCAAATAATACAATCGCCGTGACTTTGTATTTCGACTTGCTTATCTGTGCTTTTTTTGCCTTGGTAAGCCAGGGCTTTTTGAGTGCATGGATTGGTGCTTGGTTTCTGAGTCGTACATGAAGAACCGTGATTCATCACATGTAAATTACCTTCTCTCTAAAATGTTTTTTAGAATGTCAGCACAGGTTGTTTTGATCAGCATTGAGGTTTTTCGGTACCAACTTTGATCACACTTTGTTCATGTTGAAATTGTCATGTAAAATTTGCTGAACATTTCTTTGTCAAAGTTTATTAACTCACTAACTGCTTTTATAATCAAACAACGATTTTCTTGAATAATCTTACTGACGCAATGTTTTCATCAGTTCGTGGCTGACCAAGACGTGGATCATTTCCTTTATCTCTTTAACATCCTCTTAGCCTCTAAATCATTTAAGCCACTCAAAAACTTGAGTTTGTGATAAACACTTGTCATCATACACTTTTTGCTACAAATTTAATATTCCTGTGGTGGATTTTCTGAATTTAACAAGAAATTTCACATTAGCACTTTGCTCCACACTAGCACTAAACATTTTTCCGATGCGGGACAAATACATGGTATTGTTGAGCAAATAAACGACTGCTGTGAGCAAACTAGATATTGCACAATCATCAATATCTGAGTAGGTAGAGGGAGCATTCAAGGTCACCGACCTGCCATTGTCAATCGCGCAAAATATCACTGGCGTACAAAAATCAGTCCAATTATTTTCTAGCCACACCTCATGTAGTGTTAAGTTTTGTAAGGCTAGGTTGAAAGTTGAATATTTCTTTCGGCAGACTCGTGAAGTTGTGAAAATCACAACCTTCTTGTTAGAAGTTTATTTCATAAGTTCCCATTGTGTTTCTTCACAGAGCGAAGTATGGGGCCACAGTTGCATCTGGCACCAGTTGGGAAATCAAAAAATCCCTCCTTCGATTCCGTAATTGATTTGCACCTTTGAGTCTTCTTGGCAGGCTTGCAGGTGATGACATCGTCATTCCAGGAGTATTTTCTCATACTTTACCAGTTTTCAATTCTGTTTATTTTTTAATAATTACCTTTGTAAGTTAATTAATATTGGCTGTATGACGAATTGGTTTAGTACTGCTGAATCGATGGTAGCTTTTTCTGTCTTACTTTCTATATACTGGTTGCCATTCCTTCCACTGAACAGATTGCTGTTTTCTACCGATTTTCCAGATCTCCTCTTTGGCCTCACCGATTTTGACAATCAGGGTATCAAATTGTTTCCTTAACTTTCTGAATATGTAGGAATTTGATTTGTAGTTCTATGATTATTGGTTTCAGAGTTATCCATATTTTTCTGTTTTGTCTGCTATTCCTTATGTAGCTAACTATGGTATAGGCACTGTAATTAATTGTATCACCTATTATTCAGGTTTTACTTAACTAATAGTTATCCTACTGTTTTTACAATCGCTAATTACCTACATTTCCATTTTCCAATACATTATTATTTCACTGGATATAGCTTAATTTTTTTTTTATAATTAGCCGCCTCGGTGGCCTAGTTGATAGCGTACTAAGCTTTCACCCCGAGGACCCGGTTTCGATTCCCGGTCCCAGGGCTTGGCATTTTCATACGCTATAAATCATCCCATCATCTGCATTAGCCCAAGTGTGCACAATAGTTGGACGTTAAACAACAAAAAAAAAAAAAAATTATAATTGTTTTATTCATAAAAAATCATATATTTTATTTCTCGAGTTAACATCCATTTTTTTCAGCACATACTATTCGTGCAGACATAAATGAGGTATCTTTAGAAAGATTTTGTAACCTTCTTCTGACATTGCAAAACGATTTTGTGCTACAACTAACGGTTTGTGGAAAATTTTAACATAAAAGCCTCTTTTAACTGTCATAGGCAAAGCGACATCATGGATCGCATACATCACGTGGCATCACAGACCAGACAATATTTTGTAGATTTTTACGAAGTTAACTTATTAATCACGAATAGAAAAATTTCAATATTTACTTAAAAGTCATTAAACTTATAAGTTATGTTTTATAACTTATATGTTATATCCTACTGACAGTTTCCTAACGGTCAGTTATTTATGGTCATAACTAAACTCAATGAATTAACAGTTAATACTCAGTTGATTGACACTGGAAAAACTGAAGTAATACCATGGATAAACTTCTAACCATATGATCAAAGCATGCTTTTTCGATTGAGTAGAAGACAACCCATTAAAATTGCGTTTGCTATCACTGTAATCTAGTCACAGGGACAAAAATTTCAAAGAAGGATTGTATTTATTAAATGCCGTTTTTTAGTCACAGACTGTATGTAGCCTTTTCAAGAATAATTAAATCAACTAACATGTTCTGTATCCAGTAAAGAAAATGAAATACAAAAAGTACAAGAAGATTACATTCTTACATCAAATTTCATTTACAAAGAGGTATTGTAATGCCCTATAAAAATTTCTATTAAAAAAACAATTATCTGTATTGAAATGTATATACCACAATGACTCATAAATTTGTGATTATTAATTCAAACCGATTGCTTTTGAATTATTATGAACATGTTTTTCCTTCCTTCCAAACTACCGCCCTTATCCCAACAACTACTCTTATTCAAAAGGCTGTGTTTACTTAAAATTATCAAAATTTTGCACGTGCCCCCTGGTTTATTTTATTTACAATTTAATTTAATTAATAAATATAACATTCTTTTGTATGAAAGTTGATTATTTATCATTTACATTTGTTGCGTTTCCATATTATATTTAATTATTCATTCTCCGATATACTGATCATAGTTTAATTTTACATTATATAATAATATAGGACTTTGTCCTCCTTACGTTTATAATATACAATTTTTCAATTTTATTTTATTTAACAATTGCCCTTTACATTTTGTTTCTCTTCTTCTCTTTCTTTGTTTCACCCAACTTTGAGGTACACTAAATCAATCACTTTTTAATGTTCTGTGCTTTCCTCGTAGCCCAGTATTGCTTCATTCGTTGTGATCTTGCTTTTCTTTCTTCGTCAGAGATTTGGATCGTTCGCTTGGATTTGACTTTGCCTTGGAACCGTTGCTTCTTGTCCTTGGTTATTGTTTTGGCTGTTTTGTCCATGAGCATAGTGTCAGTAATTTGTAGTTCTGTTATGTCTTTCTCTGTTTCTCTAAACCAAAGTGGTTTGGCTCTTTTATTGTGAAAGTAGTCAAATATTTTTTTGGTTAGTCTACTTTTGTCCATTCGGAGGATGTGCCCAAAAAAATCAATTCTCCTTTTTCTTATTGTGTCTGATAGTGTTTCAGTTTTTTGGTAAAGAGTTTCATTCCTGATGTGGAGTAATTGGTTGTTACATTTTGTTTACTATATCTAATTTATAATTTTTCTTCATAGTATCTCTCGTATTCCTATTCTTTAATTATATTATACGCTAAGTCTAATTATGACCGTGTTATTTATTTAATTAATTTTTTTAATTTTTGAAGGTTCATATCTTGTAAATTATTGGTTTTATAAATATTTTTATTTTTACTAATTGTTTTGAAATGTATTCATTAGTCAGAAATTAATTTCAAAACGGCTTTATTTGTAATTAACTTTATTTCTTCAACAGCTGGTTTATTGGAATTTAATCTGTCGCACAGTTAGTACGCCATTAGACATTCTAGGCCCTGTAAGATTTTACCAAATCATTCCTGCATAGCTGCTTGCTTATCTTGGCTGTTTATTTTACTCATTGCCTGACATGGTTTTGTTTCGGAATACGATATCTACCAGTGTTTTTACAAAACTATAAAATTACTGCCGAAATGAAACTAATTTTCTGATCTAATTATAAAAATCATAATTGGTAGAAAAATTCATCCCATCGTTTGCATTAGCCCAAGTGTGCACAATAGTCGGACGTTAAAAAAAAAAAAAAATCATTCCGGTTTGATTTTTCACTTTATGACAAAATGAAGACACCACCTGTTCCCTGGAACAATATATACACACACACACACACACACACATATATATATATATATATATATATATATATATATATATATATATATATTTCTACATATTTTATCTATGCAGTTTTCATAGATCACTTCTTTCAGTGTTTTTTATAGTTTTGTTTTTAAAGTTTTCGAGCGATCATTGTCCTTCTTGGGAAAAACTTTCTGTTCTCTGCGCTATGAAACATAACTTGCAACATTGTATTTATTATTAAATTACATGAACTCTCTCCACATCCGCTTTTGGTTACTTTGCTTGATTTCCTATTTACACTGTCACTAGCTGCTCTACAGCTAAGCAAAACCATTTCTATTATTTATTCATCTACATTTACTTATCTTTGTCAATGAGCTAAATTCCAGTATCAATTTAATTTATTTGTTTTATGTTGACAGTATTCAATTTGATATTAGACGATTTTAATAAAACTTGTTTAAAATGAGAATTAGGTTTTTAAGACTTACTTAATCATAATCTGTAGGTTTATCTCTTACTTATTTGTAGAAGCATTGAACTGTGCCAACTGTTTTATTGTAGGCTCCTGCTGATTACCCTTGGTATAGCTACAGTTCCAGCCATTTCCTGTTGTACTATTCAATTCTTGCTGCTTACAAACTCTTTCTTTTATGACTGAATATTTCTGCAAAATAGGTAGCTAGTATTCCTACATTTCTATCACTAAGGGTGATGACCTTTACTAGTCTATGTTACAATAAATTTCTATACTATTAATAATTTCTATTAAGATTTTTACACTTTTATCCTTGTATTTAATGTGAATACACATTTACAACTATTTTTATAGTAATTTCCTGAATAATACATATCTACATATCTTAATAATTTTACAATTTGTCATATTTATAATAAGGACTACACATTTCATCCCCACCATTTCTGGATTTTGACCTATTTTAATATACACTGTGCTTATACATTTGAACTTAAACTAAATATTCTGTTGATAGTATGGTTTTGTCTTTTATGTCAGAGACTCCTTAGATTTTACCGTTTTTGTTAGGTTTCATAGGTTTTGTAACCTATATATGTTTGCAAATATTTGTCCCATGTGTATTCTGGCTCTTTGTTTAAGTGTATCTGTGCTGGTGTGAATCCTCTAATACTGTGTGGTATTGTATTAATTTACTTTTCTATGACTGGTCTGTTTTACCCACGTTGGCCGATTTCCATGACAGTAGGTACTAAACATTTTCCTATTTTTCTCTTTCGGCTATTAAACCAAAAGTATAAATTAATAAATCAGTCGATTGCCGGCATGTTGGTTGCTAGTTATAAATAATCTCAATCGTACGCTATGTGTGTTTGTTTTTTTTTGCGATGTCAAAAAAAGGTGGAAAAAATCTTTTATAGACTACCTGGGGTAGGGTATGCACTAACCCAGAGTGTGGGACTCAAATTAAGTTCAAACTTAAGTTAATATATATTGTTACCCACTAAAAAAACCACCAAAAGCACCATACTAAATATAAATACTCTTCTGTAAACCTCCTACGGAACTGCTGCCAGGCATTACTTCATGGGAAGGTGGACTGGCTGAACACCTATTCTTCTACAGCGTTGGCTCTCCTTTCTCAATCCTCAGCCCTCAACTTCTTCATGACCACTGCAGCAAATCCTGCAATGGCCTTAGAGTTGGCTTCTGAAGCCATCATTGTCGCAACCAGACTTTTCGGTGCAATGCTGCCTTGCAGATATGTTTGCGGCCTCATCCTTTCCTTGTTGAATCTCCGACACCGGAAAAACACATGCTCCGCATCTTCCTCCATTGCTGGAAGACAGAGGGAACAAGCCAAGCCCCCTTCGTGTGTGTGCGCGCGCATGTGTGTGTGTGTGTGTGTGTGTGTGTGTGTGTGTGTGTGTGTGTGTGTGTGTGTGTGTGTTTGTGTGTGTTATAAAGAAAATTATTGATTTATTGATTTTAAATTATTACAAAAATCTCAGGTTTAATATTCAGTTTATGCCTTAGCCAGCTTTCAGTTTCATAAACACTTAATATTAGTAACAAATTACAAACTCTTTTTGGACTTCATGTTATGGGGAACAAACTTTTTATGGGAACTTAAATTAAATTTATTTATTTATTTCCATTTATTTCTTCACGGTACAAAATTTTACACATGAGAAGGACCTGTAGGGGGCATTAAATACCCATACATAGGATGCTCCTAAAAATAAGATTACAAAATAATAAAAACAAATTTTAGATTTAAATAATTTGTGAGATGTACCTCACATAAAAATATAAAATATTTGATTAATTAATGTTATTAAACTTTTGCTTTCTGACAATTTATTTACACAAAATATACTAAAAAGTTATTATTCAATCTCTGAATTCATAATCTCACTTTTCAGCTTTTTTTTATTAACTTCCAAACTTTTAACACTATTAGACAATTCATTACAATACTTTATTGCATAATAAACATAGCTTCTTTGACCTATAGTTAAAGCATGAAACGGAAGCTGAATACTTTTCAGTCAAGTATTAATCCCATTATATTCTGTTTTCAGTTTGTTATATTCATATAAAATAGCTTTCATGACAAAGAATTGCTTAATACCCAATGGTTTATCTTTAGCTTGATATCATACTTTAATAATAATTATCTTTAACAATTTATTTTGAAGTTTCCATAAGGGATTGTAATTTGAATTGTACAATCCACCCCAGCCGATAATACCATAGACAGCAATAATATGAAATAGTCCGTAGTAGATTTGAATTGTTTTTTTTTGACAGTATTTCTTAAGGATATAGAAAACGTACACTAGATACTTCGTTTTTTGTAATATCTTATTAATGTGCAAAGTCCCATTTCATTAGCATCGTAAATTAAACCAAGATATAATATGGACCAAAGATATAAACCAAAATTATAAAAATATAATATTTCATTTACTTATGATTTAGACGGGTGATTTGCTGGTGAATGAACGGAAATGATTTATGTACGATTTAACAAAATAAAATGTTGAAATTTTTAGGCTATTGTACACCAGCCTGGTTTTAAAATAGTCTATACAGATTTACTGATTATAAAAAAGGGAATAAGCTTTTTCATTTAATTATTAATGTCCTCAAGTCTAATGATTGATCAAGTCGGCTGCCGATGTAATTCTGAAGTTATCAAAAAAATATGTCACCAAGTTTTAGGTCTTACAGTTATGTTAAACTGTATATTATTGTCTTGTTTTGTGCAAACTGCATTTCGTTGAATATTGAATAAAATACATGATGTAGTGTAGTTTCAAGTAAGTGTGTTAATTTGTTTGATTCATATATTGTGTACTTCTCTTTCAATACTTCCTTATTTTTTCAGGGTAGTTTCAAGTAGAGGTATCTTTGAATTGATGTGTTTGGTAGGTGTAATGTAGTATTGCATGTTTGCTGCTTAATTATCGCTTTAGTGTAGTTTCAAGTGAGTAGCTCAATTTGTTTTGTAAATGTGTTAGTTACCTCAAAATGTTCAATTTCTTACTTCAAGTGTGTGTATGCGCCCTGCACATGTGTGCTTACTTAAAATTCACAATAATAGTAGTAATATGTTGGTTATAATATTTTTATGCATATGATAATATATAATTTACTAAGGACTGTGAATGGAAATGGGCTATAGGTATTTTCTTTATTTAATGTTCTTTCAGGGTTCGATGATGTTCAACATGCTACCCTGAAGTGATTCGATCTATTTATTTATAATCGAAATTCTTTGTCATTACAATAGTTATATGTAATAAAAGGCATTACTGAACCACTGATATTTGATTCTTTATAGGACCCTCGTTAGGAGATGTACCAAATTCCTAACAAGATAAATTGTTCTGTTTTACGTTTAAATTATGTATAAAATGTATTCAAAGCTCTAAAATTGTCAAATAATAAGGTGCCTAATTTTTAAAATTAATAATAGTGATATTTATTTTTAATGGCTTTTGGTGTAATTTAGTTGTATATAATGTAGTGAATGTAAAATTATAAAAATGTAAAAAAAAGAATGGATATTGATATACAGTTCGTAGAATGGTAGTAGATACGTAAGATTATATACCAAAGATTGTATAACAAATGGCAGATGGTCAATGCCACCATTGTCTTAAAAAGCTAAGAGAATTATAAATGTTATTTTTGTGGCAAATAAAACATTGTTATTTACCCCTTAAAAGATGAATTCTCTGGAAATGTTGAATATGTTTTAGAGTTTTATTTTGAGTTTCAGGAAAGTTCAACTAAAAACATATTTTTTCCAAAAGAAACTATTGTGTTCCCCATTTTCCCCTTCAGTGGGGGAATACTGGAAAGTCCCTTCTTCATGCGTGCTTTCGTAACAATACAAAGGTATCCTCAAAATTTCAAATCAGTTATAGTTTTGGCGCTATGTTCAGTATGAGTTGGTCAGTCAGGACTTTCTTTTATAAATATACATAGATATACTTCATTTTTTAAAAATATAATTTTGTACTCTTATATAAGCATATATTGAGGCATGAGCCAATCTTTGCTCAAGCACAGGGCAGCAAAATTTTGGATTTTTGTTTATTAACAATAAAAAAATGTTTCTTTTGAATCCAATTAAACCATTACTAGTGACAAATTATATTAGCAGCTATTTATCTTTTCACCAATAATTGTAATAAAATTATTGTAAAATTATTAAAATAATTTCCAATGGAACTGCATTGATTTGTGAATTCAAGTATTGAATGCCATTTGTGTATGTTACTGCCAGTGTGTATATATATAGTTTTTTTTTTAAAACAAACAAATATTTCATTGCTGTGTCACAAGGTTATTTATACTACTAGACTATAGAAATCAGTTATAAAATAAAATTAAAAATAAAGTAAAATAAAATGAGTTGTAAATAAATAATGTCAAAAACATTGCCTACCTTTTAATTTAAGTCCATGTATATTGTAATTACTAGGGTTGTCCGTAAAATAAGGTTCCAAATAATTTTTCACAATGAAACACATGTTTATTTGCATTGAATAATATATTTTTGGAAAGATTACACATTCTATTTTTTGACATAATCGCGTTAAGAACGATTCATTTTTGCATACAGTGAACCATCTTTTATATGCCTGAGTAGAAAAACTCCTGCCGCGCCATGAAGGTAGTGTAAAACTTGGCTCCTCTCGGTATTGAAATGTGGCCCACCTAAGTGTTTCTTCAAATTAGGGAAGAGATGGTAGTCACTTGGGGCTAAGTCTGGGCTGTAGGGAGGATGTGTGGCAGTATCCCATCCAAATTGGTTGATGAGATCGGTTGTTACATGGGCAGTGTTTGGACGAGCTTTGTCTTGATGGAAACAAATTCCCTTCGTGAGCACGCTTCTCCTCTTCTTTTGAATTGTGCGTCAAAGGTTTTTAACGTTTCACAGTAGCGATCAGCATTGATTGTTATGCTGGTATCCATGAATTCGCACAATAATAACCACTTCCTGTCCCAAAACATGCTCGCCATTACTTTGCCGGTAGACAGAGTTTGTTTGAACTTCCGCGGCTTTGGCGACTCTGGATGTTTCCACTGACGTGATTGTTCTTTCTTTTCTGGTGTCATGTATTGTACCAAGGTCTCGTCCCCAGTGACAATGGAGTCCAAGAATTTCTCGCCATCGGTTTCGTAGGCCTGAAGAAATTCACGGTCCGCATCAATCCATTGCTGTTTGTGGTCTGCTGTAAGCTGTCTTGGGACCCACTTTGCACACAAATTTTGCCATACCCTAAATGGCCTGTCAAAATTTTATCAATGCAAGTCTTTCTGATATCAATGATCACCTCGGAGGACTCCAAAACAGTCACCCTTGCTTCTTCCACTTTCGCAATCATTTCATCCAAAACAGATGGACATCCGTAACGATGTTCATCATGAACATCTGTAAGTCCATCTTTGAATTCTTTGCACCATTTGCGGTCATGTATGCTCATAAATTTTTCTCCATAGACTTCACACAGTGGGTTTTTTTTTTTTAACGTCTGACTATTGTGCACACTTGGGCTAATGCAGACAATGGGATGATTTATAGCGTATGAAAATGCCAAGCCCTCGCCGGGAATGGAACCCTGGTCCTCGGGGTGAAAGTCTCGTACGCTATCAACTGGGCCACCGAGGCTGCTCACACAGTGGGAATGAATGTCCACTGGCGCACACAAACAACGAATTACAGCGCATAATTCGCACCTGGTGGAAGACATAAGTGGTAACTCCATTACTAATGGTTGCCAAGCCAAAACCGAGCTTCGCAGACAGCTCACGGAGTGGGAATTGGGAGAAGAGGAAGCAAGCTACAAGCCAATGTCACCGCATCCCACGTAACAGTGTTCATAGCGACTTTAGCACCTTGGGAACCTTACTTTACAGAGAACCCTCGTAATATATAGTTAATACAGGTGTTTTAGTCATTCAGTGGACTAGATGAAAATGTAGTTTAAACTACTAGTGGTATACAAACAAATCCTTATCTACAAGTAAGGTATAAGTTATTGACATTGATCCTAATTTGTGAACAAAATATTATGAAAAAATTGATTCATAAGTCATTATAGTTGTAATAAATATTTTATATTTAAGCAAATAAAATATTCTTTGAAATATTTTCTCATTAGACTGTATTTAGCTAGGATTGTAGCTCATTTTGCGCCAGTTTAATTCACATGTTTGCCTCCTTCCTCTCTGCTTCTCTTCCCTGGCTATGCAGAAAGGTTCGTCACAATAATTTGACAATAAATACATGTTAAATTCAATCTTAATTGAAATGAAATTATGAAAACTACAAACATTGTGCAGTTCAGAAACATAGCAGACTGACTGGCGCCTTAGTGACATCGGAAAATGAGGCCCCACTTAACGTTTAATTAAAAAAAGAATACATTTTCAGTAGACTATACCTATATGTATAAATTAGCTCTATATGTCAATATTGAGAGAATAACACAATTTAATATTACACTATGTTGTAACTCATATTACTGAAAATGTTACAACATACTGTCATCGTATGTAATATATGTTTATTGTTATTTGTTATAATGTACTCACTTGAGCTGGTAAGTGTATAATATCATGACTTGTTTCTTTGTTTGAGTCGTAAGTTTATATGGTTGGGAGCAGGGGCAGCACATTACTTAGAGCAAATGAGTGCAGGCCTGCTCTTGTGTAATACTATACGTACTTGCATACCATTGCCTATGAAATTAAAATATTTTCACTGTGAATGTTTTATATAAAGAGGTTTAATTTTCAGCTGAATATTAATTAAAAAAATTATTAGGAATTTTAAGGTCCAGCTTAGAGGTATTGTCCAACCGTGTGTTCACTTATGCCAAAAATTTCAGATCTCTGCGCATCATAGTTTTACTTGTACATTTGCTTTTGTGTGTGTGTGTGTGTGTGTGTGTGTGTGTGTGTGTGTGTGTGTGTGTGTGTGTGTGTGTGTGTGTGTGTGTGTGTGTGTGTGTGTGTGTGCGTGCGTGCGTGCGTGCGTGCGTGAGTGACCCCCCACACAAATTCCCTTTTTTAAATATGTTCTTGGTCGTGGTTTTTATAAGGAATAATAATTACAGTTGATAGTGAAAAGTGGACCAATTAAGCCTTTAACAACAAATAAGTAAGTAATATTGGTTACTAGCCATTTTGTTTCATACAAGTGTCAAATAATAAATACATTTTAAAGAAATCTGTAAATACAATGAGTAACACAAACAAATAGGTTCCAAGCCATGATAAATAAACACTGTACATATTCATACAACTAAATAGTGATTGTGTAAAATAAGGTGTAGCATAATCATCTATTTTGAATAGAACACAGAAATATGATGAAAATATAGGTGGGATATAATTAACAAAAGAACCGACAGGTATTGGTACTCGCAACTAAAGCAAAAAATATTGACATTGAAGTACAAATAGATTGTACCATGTCGAATATAGGTCGCCTTGGAGTTCACCTAGGAGTGCAAAAGGTTAATCAGTTTTTAGTTAATGTCGATTTAACAAGTATGAGATGAGATATCTTCTTCATAAGTTAAAAATGAACCCATTTTGACCATATGACCAGTGGTTAATAGTGGGGATGGGACTTATACCTTCTTCAATATACATACTGCATTTTTGAACTAAAACGGTTCTTTTTGTTCTTATGTGCTTGTACTGGTAAGATGTTAAAATATAAAATGCACATCTTTCTTTGTTTTGTTTGTATGTCTTGTCCAGTTCCATGATCAACCACTAGTTACAGTTGTGTCTATTATGTAGTGTCACTGGCACAAGGTTTACAGTTTCATGAAATTCACTATCAGATCATGAAGTGTACTTTAACATTTTAGCATTTTTCCTGATTGTTGTATAAAACATTGAAATGATCTTATGCTTTTAATTTCCTGACAAGAACTGAGTTCTGGGATTTCCCCAGTTTTACAAAAGCATACACATTTCCCGTAATTTTTTTTTGCAGAATGTAAACATTCCCCAAGGTCAAAAACTTGATCCTTCTAAGGCTATTACAAACAAGCAATTTGCACATCACTTTGTATTACCCCCTATTCTAACAAAGACATTTCCTTCATGACACGATAAAAAAATGCCATTCTATGTCTTATCCAAAACTTGTGTGTGATCAAAAATCTAATGTTTATGGTACATATAATTTTATTTATTTATTTGCAGCCTTATCAGAGAGAAGTAGATTTTTTTGTACAGAAGGGTGATATTGTTTAAAATAATTTATTAAGTGAAGTTACATATACATACTTATTAATAATAATATACTTGTTTATTTTCACAAAAATACCACAAAACTATAGAATAACACCTAATGCCCAATTCTCGTTACTCAAACACAGGTTTTGTTTGCCCAAATTTATAATTTCTTATACTAACTTCGAGCTTAATCTCAGTTAAAAATTATACTGAGGTTTGATACCATAACGATCTTTTATGTATCCAGTATTCAAATCTGGCCTCGGAACAAAAATATTGCAGCTAAAAGCTTGAAAATTTCAATTTTTGAGATTGTGTAATATTTAAAGGATAAGTTACTTATCATGAATATTTTATATAAAGTAACTATAATCGTATATTATATATTTTATTATTAGTATTACTATTATTATTATTATTATTATTATTATATAAAAGCATCCAAAGTGTTTCCAGTGGCTCGATGTCTCGTAAGTTGCCTTCGCCAGGGCCCAGTATTTCCGCTCCTCAAGGTTGTGTGGCAGCGCCACATACAATATACTAATATTACAATATATTACAATAGTAATATAACAATATACTAATATTGTAAAAACAAAAAATCGAGGCTGAGACATACAAAAATGATTTTTTTCGATACTTAACAACAAATTTTTTTTCTGAATATGATTGAATGGATGGTGACCCCATAATAATGTTACTTCAGTTCACTTTTAACAATAGTTATATAATAATAGTTATTAATTAATAAGCTGCCTCATTGGCCTATATGATAGCATACTGGACTTTCAACCCGAGGAGGATCCGGGTTTGATTCCCAGCCAGGGCTTGGCATTTTCATACGCTATAAATCATCCCATCGTCTGCATTAGCTCAAGTGTGCACAATAGTCGGACGTTAAAAAAAAAAAATCACTTAACCTTAACATTAAATTTCACAACGCTCTCTGTAATTTTATCTGAAGAGAAAATTACTACAGTCATCACTTGATAATTTACACTTCTATAATTATAAAATTCTTTGTACCGAGGCGCTGGATCATTTAGAAAATCGAAATTGTATGAAAACAATGCATTTTGGTTCCTTCTTTATTTTGTACTGAGGAAGTTTGATGCCCACTCTGTAATTCATACTCTGTCTTCTTTGCCGATATAAATTGTACTAACCAGGTAGATTTTTTGTTCATGCTGTATAGGCATTGTTTATTTGTTGGGTCGTAAATCTATACTGTAATCAAGACTAAAAACTGCTCATTTCAAAAACATTTACTTACTGATAATATATGTTAACATTTCCACTTGTGATTAATATATACAGTATAATATTTGAATAATTAAATTTGGTTTCATTTGAAATTGGTTTTGTTTTTAATTTCATGAGGTAATCAAATCTTATAATTCAACCCATTTTTACAAGACCTGATTTATAAATTTATAAATAAAATTTCAATCAAAATTAAATTTTAAGTAATGAAATAGGAATACATTTAAAAAAATATAAAATGATAGATTGTTAACATGTGTTTAAATAATTGCAAAATTTGCATTGTTTACATATATGGCCTAAAAACACAGAGCAAGAGAGATACATTCATATCTATTATATCTTAAGACTAAATGTTATATAAAGATATAAATGTTATCAACTAGGCTTAATTTAATGTTTATGTTTTCATTAAGTACATTTACTTTAAAAAAACAGTGTCAGATCAAAATTTATTATTAATAATGACCAATCTACATTTTCATCACAATAATTATATTTACTCAATTTATATAAACCTTTTTTTAAACTAATTCTATAGTTTAAAAACAAAAAGCTTTACAACATTTAAATTTAACGTCTAAATCGTAAAATATTTATATCATTTAGCTAAGATTTGTGTTTTATTTTGTTTCATTTGCTAAGATTGCCAGACAAATGTTATACAACAGTAATCAAATAATTACATAGCATTTTAATCATGTAGAAAATACTTTTAGTTAAGATTTCTGATAAAATATTTTATGATTTTGAATGTACAGCACAGTAGATTTACTGACTTAGTTTCTGTTGTAAAACTTTCCAGATTCTAGCAACTAGTGTATTTATTATTAATATTTTTTTTACACTAGGTTACAGTAAAAAAAAAACAATACTGATTAGGTGAATATAGCAATGGTCATTGCTGTAATAAACTATTTAGACTACTACATTGTCCGCGGTAATCAAGTCTGTTTTATTGAAATGCACTCAAGTGTGATATAAGTAGGCCTAATTTACCATTTCTATCTTTCTATGCCTTTAGGACTGTATTTTTCATGATTAGCTTTACCTTACTTCTTACAATATCGTAAATAATATTTTTATGGTTTAATAACAGAATAGACAAAATTATTTTTGTGAAAGAGGTACCTGTTTTGGCAAGTATACTACTAGCCCTTCAGGTTAGTGTAGTTTTGTTTAACTCAATTTTCAGTTTTGTTAATTTTTCTTCTTTATTTGTTTCATCCAACTTTGGGGTACACCAAATCAATCACCTTTTAATGTTCTGTGCCTTCCTCGTAGCCCAGTATTGCTTCATTTGTTGTGATCTTGCTTTTCATTCTTCGTCAGAGATTTGGATCGATCGCTTGGATTTGACTTTGCCTTGGAACCGTTGTTTCTTGTCCTTGGTTATTGTTTTGGCTGTTCTGTCCATGAGCATAGTGTCAGTGATTTGTAGTTCTGTTAAGTCTTTCTCTGTTTCTCTAAAACAAAGTGGTTTGGCTCTTCTATTGCGAAAGTAGTCAAATATTTTTTTGGTTAGTCTATTTTTGTCCATTCGGAGGATGTGCCCACAAAAATCAATTCTCCTTTTTCTTATTGTGTCTGATAGTGTTTCAGTTTTTTTGTAAAGAGTTTCATTACTGATGTGGAGTAATTGGTTGTTACGGAATTTGGGGCCTAAGATTTTTCGTAATATCTTTCTTTCTTTGATCTCCAGCCTTTCAAGTGGGCCCTGGGTTGTGAGATAATGTTTTAAGCCGCATATAAGGCTTCTGGTTTAATTACCATATGATAATTAAACCTGGCCTTGTCTTTGTATTCCAGGAGAGGGACTTCTTGTTGTATGTGTCTTTGGTAAGTTGGAAGGCTAATTCAACTTTATTTCTCCTAGATTCCATAGCTTTTTTCTCTAGGGCGTTCCAGCTGATCCATTCCCCAAGATATTTGAATTCTTTGACTATCTCAATGTATTGTTCTCCCACTTGAAGCTTTTTGGTGATTTTTTGTTAATTTTTAATATAATAAAATAATTTTTATAGGTCTAAACATATCTTTTGAAAAGACCAAAATCATGACAAACAACAAATACCCAAATAAATACCTTAAAATCCAAGAACAGAAAATAGAAATTGTAAAAGAGTTCAAATATCTTGGTGAATGGATTAGTTGGAATGCAGATGAAGGCAAGGCAATGGAATCCAGGAAAAACAAACTTGAGTTGGCCTTCCAATTGACGAAGAAACATACAATAAGAAATCCCTTTCATGGGGGTCCAAAATTAAACATTATAAAACAGTGATCAAGCCTAAAGCACTGTACGCAGCAGAAACATTAACCATGAATCGCATAGGCCAGATAGAAAAGCTTGAAATAACGGAAAGGAAAATCTTAAGAAAAATTATAGGAACAAAATTTCAGGATAATAAGGTAGTATATATAAGAAATGAAGCTCTCTATAAGAAAATTGAAAAACTGTCAGATACTATGAGAAAAAGGAGAATAAATTTTTACGGCCATCTTCTTAGAATGAACTCCAATAGATTAACGAAACAGGTGTTTGATTTTTTTCCATAATCGTAAAACAAAACCGAACTGGTTTAAAGAAATTGAAAAAGACCTAATAGAATTAAAAATTACAGAAAATTCACTGCTTGACCAAACTGCTAAGATAAGTACCAAGGACGAAAGAATAAGATTCCAAGATAAAACCAAAATAAGACCTAAACCTGTCATTTCGGAAGATGAGAGGAAAAGAAGATCGGAAAGAATGAAGAGCTACTGGGAACAAAGAAAAGTACAGCGCGCAAGAAATGATTGATTCAGCATATCCCAAAGAGGGTGAAACGAAAAGAAGAAGAAAATAATTTTTAATTTAATATTACCGCTGTAAAACTTTGCAGTCAGGTTATAAAATACTTGTGGCATGTAGCTGTCTTGTTGACATAATGGAAACAAATATCCAATGTCTTAGTGGCCAATTCATCAGTTCAGGATGAAAAAAACTGTCATTCAGCCAGTTCCAGACAGTTAATGGGTTGTGTGCAGGTGCTCCATCCTGTTGGTCAAGACTAATCATGCCCAGAACTGAGATCTTGTTGCTTCACATTAATTGGCCATTAATGGTATTTTCAAATAAAGGCTAATGGTGACAAAATAAAAATTTTCACGCCAAAGACTGCACCATGCCGTAACTGTGTTAACATCCAAAGGGGATTGTTGCCTCGGTGGCCTAGTTGGTAGCGTACTGGGCTTTCACCCCGAGGACCCGGGTTCAATTCTCGGCCAGGGCTTGGCATTTTCATACGCTATAAATCATCCCATCGTCTGCATTAGCCCAAGTGTGCACAATAGTCGGACGTTAAACACACACAAAAAAGAAAAAAAAAAAAAATCATGGTAATTTAAAAAAGGCAACAATAACTAACAAAATCATCTTCTGCTCGCCAAAATCTGTTCACTTGAGTGAAGCCGCGTCAATATGTCAACATTCAAGAAGAAGGAGAAGAAGAAAAATAGGAACTGAAAAAACTAAAAAAGAATAATTTTAAAACCCTTGTTTTTTTACTTTTACTAAACACATTTCAAAAAAAGTAATGGTTTTTACAGTAAGGCCTTCTTTTTGGGTGTATTTAAGGGATATATTGGGGGATGGTTATTAAAATAATACTCAAACCTTCTTTTCATATCAAGATGCATATTGATGAAAACTTGTATGTGCACATAAAATACATACATACTGTCAGCTGTTTTGAGTAAAGGGACTGATTCAGTATGAAACCACTTAAAAGTAAAAATAAAGATGCAAAATTACTGTACAAGCTTACTAATAAATAATTTTTTTTTAAGAGTAAAGTTTTATGTATTAGGACAAGGTTAGTTAAATGTAGTCATTAGCCTGTTATGTTTTGTTTTGTAGAACAACATATTACAAAATTTTACAATCATCTTTAAAAACATTATGGAGTATTGATACATTGTTGCATTTTTAGAATTATTTGTAATTACTAATCAATTATTGTTATATATTTGTGAATTATTTATAAGATATAAATAATTTGTTGAGTGTGGTAGTAGTTACGATGATTTATCTACTTGTTTACAACGAAAATAACTTTGTTATTGAATGAAACATTTACTGTTTTCATCAATACAACTGATGAACCACTGGCACATTTCCACTGATTGGTCAGGGTCATCTTCGTTCAAGGTTTTGTATGTTGAAGCTTGTCTTTTTCAACTACATGCTGCATCATAGTGCGTAAAACAATAATTTTTTTTTTTTGACAGACTGAAGCTGCCTCGGTTGTCTAGTGGATAGCTTTCACCCCGAGGACCCGGGTTCGATTCCCGGCGAGGGCTTGGCATTTTCATACGCTATAAATCATCCCATCGTCTGCATTAGCCCAAGTGTGCACAATAGTCGGACGTTAAAAAAAAAAAAAAATTTTAACAGACTCACTTTGGGTCTGCAGTTACTTTAGCTATTATCTTGCTATAATTTTTACCCCATCACTTGTTTAAAGACGATGTGAGCGTTGTGCATCTTCAACAATTACGGTACTTTCGGATTTAATTTGAGTTGTACTCACAGTTTTATAGTCCAGATTTGATCCAGAATGATGTATCCTAAAATCAGCTGCTACTTTTTGCATCAACCACCTCTTTTTTCCACAAAGCAGTTGTTCTGTAATATTGAAAACATCTTTCAGTAGTATTCAACATGTGATTATCATACAACATTGAATCCATGAACTTCTACACATTTATTCAATATGTTATTTTCCTAGAAGAGGAACTTTTGAGATAACATGTATAGTATTTATCATTCGTTTCATATACTAGCTATTATAATAGCCTACATAATATCTTTTTAGGCTATACACTATCTTTGAGTACCCTGTGTTGCTTAGGTGTAAACAAAATGATTCAGTGCTTAAGGGGTGAGGGGCATTACTAATCTCTTAAATTTTTATTTACGTCTACAGTCAGTTAAAAAACAAAACTATAATTAGATTAGTACAAAAATAAATGACGATGTAGCAAGTGTCCATGCTTCCCAAGTAACCACATCTGTCTGCTTGTGTTCTCAGACAGCACATCCACCTGCCTCAATCTCATGGATTGAGCAACATGTTGACAAGATGGTTTGGGTGGCCCTCTATGTACGTCTTATGATTTCTTTAAAAATGTACAATTTCTCCCTGGATTTTTGGAATTTGTAGATATTTTTGGATCTCAGAGTTATGAAAATACCAGGGAGCAAAAAAAAATTCTTAAAATGTTATTTTTGATCCTTTTGCAAGCACTGGATTTGCTTTGCAATGGCCCATTGTTTAATATCATAAGCATAGATACATTTAAGAATGGAGCAATAAACCAGCAGTTTGTTGTTAAGTGAAAGGAAAGCTTGTTTGCCCAGGAGTCACAGAAAATTTCTAAAACAACTGTTGATTGCGACTGTTTTATTTTCGATTTGATCATTCCATGTAAGCCAAAGGCTAAAGTAAAATTCCAGATGCTTAACACGTGAAATGGGGAAGAAGAATATCACTATCCAACCTAAGTGAAGCACAGATGTTAAAGAGTCAAACCTAAAGAGTGATGTTAAGATTTCAATGAGATTTGGGAGCACCAGCTCTTACATGTTACCTTGCCAACCAGGCACAGTCATCTGCTTGCCTTATGTGGGTCTCTGCTACTGAGAGGAAAGCAGCAGTATCCGCAAACATGGCAACTTTAATGCCTGGAAGCTGTGGCATATCACACATGAAAGTATATAGTACAAGACCAAGAACTGATCCATGTGATACCATTTACACTTTAACGTTGATTGTGATAATGAAATTAGATTTTCAAAATTTTTTTTTGTGTGTTTAACATCCGACTTGTGCACACTTGGGCTAATGCAGATGATGGTATGATTTATAGCGTATGAAAATGCCAAGCCCTGGCCGGTAATCGAATCCGAGTCCTCGGGGTGAAAGCCCAGTACGCTATACTAGCTAAACCGAGGTGGATTAGATAGATTTTCAAAAAGTATAAGTTCTTGCATCTAGTAATAATTTCTTCCTCCATTGTTGAAAGCTGCTCCTTAGAGAGGAAAGCGAAGGTTCTCAATGAAAATATCTGCTATTTTCGTAGACAGTACGAGCTTTCTATGTAGATGATTTGCAAAAACTGGGTGAAGTACAGAATAAACATTTAAACCGATGTGAAAACCATGTCGAATAATAATAACAAAAACAATTGTTTGTAAAATCTGAAAACAAAACATTGTTTTAAATGTTGTCTTAACATATCAATAGCATTTTAAATAAAGCTTTTGAAAATGGAAAATAGAAAATGTGTTTTAAAAACTGTATGATGAAAACTTTTTGTGTTAAAATAAAAAATATTGGAGACTACATTGTAATCTGTTTTTTTTTAAGTCATACCTAATTGTAGTATTAGAATATTAGCTGATTTACATGTTTTGTTTATTTTCAGCAGTAAAATTTATGAAATGTCAAATACATATATTGCCGATAGCACTGATGATACAAAGTCTGACGATACTTTGATCATTATTGTTAATGCTGATGGTACCTTATCAGTAGATCCTGAAACGTTGCAGAAACTAATAGGTAAGTACGTTAATATTACAGGATACATTTTGTATGAGGGTGGTTGAAATATAAACCGGAATTTTGCTATAAACAATTTTATTATTAAGTTACAGAGCTGATATTTTCTACAGTTTTTCTAGATAGTCTCCGTCACACTCTACTCACTTTGCCACCTCTCTGGAAGCTTTCGGATGCCTTTTTCGTAAAAATCTCTCGGCTTGTCACGTAACCATTCGCGCACGAAGGATTCTACCTCCGCATTGGTTGGACTGGGCACAGTCCGCCAAGTGCCTCTTTCAATGGACCAAATAAATAGTAGTCGCATGGCGACAAATCAGGACTATAAGGAGGGTGTTCCAGTTTTTCCCAACCCAATTTGTTCAATGTTTCCATCGTAAGTAATTTCTGCTCAAATTCAGAAGTCTTGGCACCCATCTGGCTGAAATTTGCGGTAACCGAGCCGTTCATGAATTATTTTCTCAATACTACCTAAGCTGATGTCCAATTTTTCAGCCATATCACGTACAGTACTGCGTCGGTCTTCCAAAATGAGTTTTTCTACAGCGCTGACGTTCTCATCGGTAACACTTGTTTTGGGTGCCGCGCATGTGGCAAGTTTGCCACCACTTCTCGGCCTTTTCGGAAAGCAGAACACTATTCATACACTTGAGTCTTTGTACACAATAGTGTTGAAAATAGTGTTGTCTTCATACACATGAGAGACACTCATCCCCGAACTGCTCGAGTAATTTTCGATAAATTTCCGCGGATTTTACATTATCTTTGACCAAAAAACGAATAATGATGCGTTGCACAAGAGACACTAGTACATCCTTCTCGCTCATGGCTATAACTACACTAACAAGCGAGGTTACGTGCTCCCGGCTGTTCTCTACGCTTCGTAACAGACCAGTCTAACATCCAGTGCAGCCAATTTTACGACACTAAATTTTTCACACATTTATTCAAAAATTCCAGTTTATATTTGAACCACCCTCGTACAACTATACCCTATATTGGAATAGGTCTACTAAACTTTTAACTTACTCTAATCATGTAGGTACATGTTAGTTTTTGCAGTCATCAGGTTGTAACTGTTTATCACTACACTACAGCACAAGTTGGGCAAAGATACTGCATCAAAATTTTTTTTAAAAGCTTTTTGATTCTCAAAGGAAAACAATTTGTAATATTGAATAGGTGTTTGGAAACAGTGCTGTGGGGGTAACACAAATTAAAAAATGGTAACACCACTTCAAAAATGGCTACACATCAGCTGAACAGCTGATGAACAGCTTTGTTGAAGTCTGAAAACCACTTAGAATGCAGCTGTTGTTGAGAGGTTGGAAAATCTGATATTGGGAGATTGTCATTTGATACTTCGGAGGTGTGTGTGTGTGTGTGTGTGTGTGTGCGCACGCGTGCGCGTGTGTGCGTGCGTGCGTGTGTGTGTGTGTGCACGTGTGTGTGTGTGCACGTGTGTGTGTACATGTGTGCATGCATGTGTTCCAAAAAAATCCAAAAGTTAGTTTCGTATAAAAGCTTTATAATGACATTAAAAATTGTACATGAAATATAAGAAGGGCCCTTCTTGAAAATTATTTTACAGTATGACATTCTGGGCTCATTGATGACCATTGCCATGTTTTCAATATGTTTCCAAATTTATTATAGTCACATTAAGTTACGAGTAAAACTGTTGTCTGGTCAGTGGAGGTGGGGGCTGGAAGTTCGTCATGGGCATACACATATCAGTGGCAAGCGATTGTTACCGTAACAACTCGGCTTGGTGTTGCCACATTTCTTTGTCATTACTGTAGTCTTGGAGTAAGCGAGCAACACAGGCTTTAACACAGATAAGTGGCAACACTGCACTTTCTCCCTCCTCTTGCTGCCTCCTCCCGTCAGTCCAATTCCTTGTTTAATTCAATTTTAAATGCTCTTTCTGCTGATGCAACAATTACTAGAATCTTAATACACAAAATTCTTAATGCAACACAAACTTATGATAATAGGTTCTAATTATTTTTCATGAATTAAATAATTGTAAAGATAGACTTTGAGAATTTGATTGAACCAGAAACTGTGTTTGATATGTATTGTAGGTGCAGTTTCATTACAAACGTTTAGTGATAAATATATTTAAAAAAATATATTTTAAGGCGAAAAGCACATTGAGGCTATTATCACCTCACTAAATGTAAGTGTGAGTATAAAGTGTTAAAGTTGTAAGTGTTTGTTAGACTCGGGTACCGCAAGGGATGGGCCTCTTAATAGGTGCAGCTAGCCTGCACCCCCATGCGGGGAGTGATAAATACATACACACACACACACACACATATATATATATATATATATATATATATATATATATATATATATATATACATGTACATATACAAGTTGTGTTCAGAAAGTAACGACAATTTTAATTTTTTGAACAAAATATTTATTCTTCTACATTGATGTTGTCGCCTTCAAAATAGTCCCAATTGGAGATAATGCACTTTCAATCCTCAAAACACTTCTCAAACTCGATCGTTGAGATAGCCTTTAGTTCTTTCAGCGATGTGCTTTTAATGTCATTTACGGCTGTAAAACGATGGCCCTTTAAGGTTCTCTTTATTTTTGGAAATAGGAAAAAGTCACACGGAGCCAGTCTGACGAATATGGAGTACTGGCTGGGGCATCGTTATAGTACTGTTTTGGCCAAAAATTCACGAACAAGCAATGAAGTATGAGCTGGTGCATTATCGTGGTACAAAAGCCATGAATTGTTTTTCCACAGATCCGGGCGTTTTTTCCGGATTGCTTCACGCAAACAGTGTTGAACTTGTAGGTAGTACTCCTTATTGACCGTTTCTGTTGGCAGGAATTCATGATGCACTATGCCATTAATATCGAAGAACACGGTGAGCATAACCTTCACGTTTGACCGCACTTGTTGAGCCTTTTTTGGTCTTGGCGAGCCAGAATGCCTCCACTTGGATGATTGAGCCATAGTTTCATCATATCCGTAAACCAATGTTTCGTCAACTGTTATAATACGTTTCAGTAATTCTGCATCGTCGTTGACTTCATTTAGTGACTCCTGAGCAACTTCCATTCGCCGCTGGTTTTTTTCAAAATTCAACAATTTTGGAACGAATTTTGCTGCCACACGTTTCATACACAAAACATTGGAAACAGTGTCATGACATGATTCAATCGATATGCATCATCATCATCAGCGATCTCTCTAATTGTGATTCGGCAATTGTTCATAACCATTTCTTTCACTTTTTCCACGTTTTCATCGGTTGTTGATGTGCTGGGGCATCCAGAGTGTTTGTCATCTTCAACGTTTTCACGGCCTTCTTAGAAATGCTAATACCACTCGTAAACTCTTGCTTTACTCATAGCAGACTCACCATAAGCCTTTGTTCCATTTTTTACGCAAAAATTTATACAAATTCTTTGATCCATTTCTTTTAACTAATGAAAATCGCCAAGCTCATAAAAACACGTCTAACCTTAATGGCTGTCACAGAAAAAGTCAACAATGAAAACAGCTGAAAGTTTTATCATATTTCAAGGACATGTATACCAACATAATAAAAAAAAATGTTTGACAATCGGACTCTCTAAGCCCGCGAAATTTAAAAATTCTTGTTACTTTCTGAACACACCTCGTATATTTACTTATTTATTGTTGACTAGTTTTTAAACCTTATATTTCATATCATATTGGACTGAAAATTTCTGTTAGTAAATAGGTTGGGTCAGATCTTGTTTTGGGATCATATAAAATAAAACCTACAACTCTGAAAACCATTTTAGTTTCAAAATTTTCGTTTCCTGTATTAACATTAACAAGGTTTCTGATCAAGGAGAAAGGTAGTTTCTTGTTTTCATATTTAAAAATTAAGACAATATTTTCATTGTTTGCACTTTCAAGCATGACTCATTAATGATTTCTTCTCCACAATTCTCTAAATAGCTGCATATCCCCTTTTAAATCACTTATCATTGTGATCTCGATATTCAGAGAAATATTGTGAAACTGAATTATTACACTTTTTTCATTCATACTGCCTAACATCTAAAACCAAAACACTGTCATACAGAGGCCTTAAAAAAAGAAAAGCATTTCTTTAGATGTATAATTTAATTATATACTTTTGGATCCAGGCTTGACTTCTAACTCGCTCAGTACTTACTCCAAGATACTTATTAAATGCTTAATAATACTCCTGAAAAATGCTTTGCGACTGGAACAACTATTGTAGCATGAAATTGTTTATACAAATGTTCTGTCTTGCTAGACTTTGTGAAAAAAGAGTACCTTAACATTGTTTCTAAATTTCAAAATTTTGAACTAGTGATTGGACTGTGGGTGCTGAATGATCATCAAAACATAAATTACATGGCACTTGTATATCTCAGCAAGGTACCCATTCCTTATTGATGGAAGGGACAGGAGAGGGAAGCTAAATTTAGTGATATCGGCCATTGACAAGCGGTGAAGGCCGGCCTGTTAATGTGTCTGCCAGTCTTCAGAATACACTGTACCTGTATTTTTCTCTTTATAATTGTTATTTTGTTTAAAATTAAATTTTTTGTAGCTTTTTTGTGGGGCCCCTTGAGCGGACTCCTTTTTCATGGCAGCGATAGCACAGCCTATGTGGGGATCCTGCTTCCATTTCAATGATTATCATTTTGTTCTTGGGTTATACTTAAAGCCCATGATTTGTCACCATGTTTAGCAAATCTGGGTGTTTCAGTCCAACTTAGTTCTTAGAACACTTCAGCTCTGTGCTGGTCTGTCAACAGATTAAAAATTTTAATCTTCAGTTAAAATGGACTGAACCGCATAGAAACTTAAATTCAGTTCATCTGACATTTCATTAATTAATCGTAAGTCTACAAACTAAGTGCACTAAATCACTAATTTTCATATTGTTCTTGTTTTATAAAATGGAAAGCCGTTCAGACTGGGGGGGGGAGATATTATCAACTGTTTCTTGTCTTTTTAAAATTTTTGTGTCAGTTAAACCTGATAAAAACATTTGACTGGCTTAAACATCAGTCTCTGAAAGCTCTTTTTAAGAATCCACAAGTTTCCGAAGTTGATTTTGCTGCTTTTAAAAAAAAATTGTCAGTATTTTTCCATTTTCCCTCATGCTTTTTATAAAATCAGTTATCTGTCAAGAACTGAAAGCATACCTTCACTCATCAGAATGCTTCTCTTTACTAAATAGAGATAACACAATATCTATTCTGAACATTTCAGGAACAAAGTAGCTTCTCTTTCCAAACCTGTTGTGTAACCCCTCATATTGGCTAGTCGTTTCGTCTGTCATAGGACATGTCATTGGAACATGCCCCTCCTATCTGTGCTGCTGCACAATCTTAAAACAATTGAATCATACTTTGTATTTTATTTTTGTGAAGGTTCACAATTCCTATAGTCAGTCTGTCTATGTTGTTTTGTTAATAAATAATATTATTTGCAGCAAACCAGCACCACAAATCGGCTATTAGTGTTGTACGAGTTGGTGGAGATGGATCCAATACGTGTGATGATGGCAGTTGTGCTGAATCTGATGAAGATAAAAGTGATGACAAGGGGGAAGTCAATTCCCATGTCAATCTCACAGTGGAGGGGTTCTATCCTCCAGCTCATGCTATGTCACCGTCTACACAACCAGTTCCTAGTTCTGTTGCTGTACAGCCAACTTCTACATCAGTACTTATGCCTTCAGTTGTAGAAACACCAGCAATCGTTGAACCAGATAGTGAGTATTTGTTAATTCATTTGCAGATGCTACCAAGTATAATATAATAATTACAAGTAATACGAAAATTTTGTCAGTAAATCTCCTTCAAACAGTGTATTTGGATACCCGGTATTTAAGTTTATTTAAAATTATAAGTAAACATTTGTAGTTAAAAATTGAACAGCATGGCATATACAGACAAACTTGAAAATCAACTATTAGAAAACAGACAAAATACAATCTTGTACATTTGTACTTTGTCTTCTAGATGAACAGTGCTTAGTTGCACCAGTTGCACCAGAATCTTTGCTTTCTTTATGTTCAGGTTTTTTTGTTAACAAGCTGTGGTTTGAATGGGAAGGTATAATAGCTTAGAGATATATTAACTTAAAGATTCGGTTTTCCTTCGACAGTACCGTGTTATAGGTTAGAGATTAACTTGTGTAATAAAATAGAGATCCCGTACTGTGTATTAACTTAGAGATTACAGTTCCGTAAAGTGTGTTGCACTGTGTGTATGTTGCCTACGCCGCTTCTTGCAGGCGCTTCAGTATCTTTTATCTAACAAGTAGAATTCGCTTAGTTAAAGAAAGATATATTGTTAAAATATAAAGTTCATTTGGATAGGTTTTGTTCTTAAAGGCTTATGTGCAAAGCTGTAAATGTATACTAATATATATATGTAGTAGTAATAGTAATAGTAATATAAAAATATTGTTTGAAGGCTGCTTTATTCAAACCATATCCGAATTGAATTAAGAAAACAGCGCTAAATTAATTATGAATTCATATAAATTTACGTTGTTTTTTCAATAAAACACCAATATTTCTATTTTTCCATACAGATAATTGTCAGAAATAAACATTTATATATGTTGTTGACCAAATCCAACTGTTTCTTTACTAATTACCATGAACTTGGTTTTATTAATGTTTAATCCATACAAATGATTATTATTTTAAGGATTTTCTTGTTAAGTCCTTTTTACCCAAAAAAAAATTCTTATACTATCCTTCAGAATGGCAAAAAAAGTAATAATAAAATTTTAAAACATAATTTCTGAAATATTTTATTATAGGAAAATACTAGGACAAATGAAAAATATATGAAATTAAGAAACTCTAGAGTTTTTTTTAAAGATCTAAACTGGATTTGTTGACAAATGTAATTAAAAGCAAGAAATTTTGCGTTATATTTCTGAACTGTTTGTCTTATTTTCTAACACAGACACAACATATACACACGGTGCAACACACTTGACGGAACTGTAGTCTCTAAGTTAATAAACACAGTATGGAACCTCTATCTTATTACACAGGTCGATCTCTAACTTATAACACGGTACTGTCGAAGGAAAAATAATTCTCTAAGTTAATAAATCTCTAAACTATTACACATCCCCATATGAATATTGCTGTACTACTACTGCCTGAGTATGCAGGTGTTAATTCTGAAGGGAGATTAAAAATCATGTACTAAAATAATCAAGTAAATTTTTGATTTACATTGCTACTTTAGCAAGTTTATTTATTTTAAAAGTGTGCGCTATATTGTATATTAATGCCTTGTTATTAGTGTACTGAGAGTTGTATGTTGCCTAGATATGAGGGTGGGGTGAAAAGTTTCCGGCCTGACCAAGAGACGGCGCCACTAAGTGTACTTTTAGACTGGTGTCGTACAGTACTATCCCTAACTAGCTTATATGTACACTTTCAGCCCAATTGCCACGTTAGTTTATGTCTGAGAGCACACTGAACGAGACACCTCTGATGTTTTTGTGAAAATGGAAAAATTGGAAAATTGTGCTGTTATCAAATACTTATATTTGAAGGGTTTTACACCAAAACAAACAAAAGAAGAGATGGATTCAACACTAGGACCCACCTCCCCATCATATTCAAATATTAAGCAGTGGGTTTCTGAATTTAAAATGGGTTATGTGAACACCTCTGACGAGCCATGCCCGTTGAGGTCACAACTCCAGAAATGATTGAAAAAATCCATAAAATAGTATTGGAAGACCGCAGATTGAAAGTGCATGATATAGCTGAGACCTGTAGGATGTCAGCTGAACGTGTGCGAAATATTTTACACAACCATTTGGGCATTGAAAAGCTGTGTACAAGATGGGTGCCGTGTTTGCTAACATTCGACCAAAAATTGCTTCAAAAAAACATTTCTACCGACAATTTGGCGTTGTATAGGTGCAATCCAAACAAATTTTTGCATCGTATCATAAGTGTTGATGAAACTTGGGTCCACCACTACGCTCCTGAAAATAAACAACTTTATCGGCAAACAAGGTTATGGCTATTATTTTTTGGGATGCAAGAGGAATTATATACATTGATTACCTTGTAAAGGGTAAAACTATCACTGGTCAATACTACGCAGAGTTATTGCAACGTTTGAAGCAGGAGGTACAAATTAAACGGCCTCATTTGGCGAGGAAAAACATTTTGTTTTATCATGATAATGCACCAGCTCATTCGTCGAATGTTGCCATGGCTAAAATCTACGAATTGAAGTTCGAATTGATGCCGCATCCTCCCTACTCTCCAGACCTAGCCCCCAGTGACTATTATCTATTTCCTAACCTAAAAAAATGTCTTGGCGGTAAGAGATTTGGGAGAAATGAAGAAGTGATTAAAGCTGTAAATCAGTATTTTGAGGAGCTTGACTAATCTACGTTTAAAACTGGTATAACTAAATTAGAACACCGTTATGAGAAATGTATCAGTCTCAATGGAAATTATGTTGTGAAGTAAAGCAAAAAAATTTTAAAACATCATTTTTCTTGGTCAGGCCGGAAACTTTTCACCCCACCCTCGTATACATGATGTTCGTGTGAATTAGCCTAGGTTACACTCAGCAGGGTTGTTTCATTGTTACCCTTTGTTTGATAGTTATAACATTCAGTATAAAATCAGACATGCTGCAGAAATTTACTTGTGATTGTTTTTATTAAAATTTTATTATAAAAAAAAAAAATTTAAATGGTTTCTATTTTAAAACAGATTATTTCAACAAATTAATTATTTGTTTAAAATAGGTCTGTAAATTGATGAGTATAGTACAAAATTTCAATTCGCTCGGTAAAACTTTTCTAGCATTATTGAGGGGGGAAAATGATCGGTATTATCCCCCTCAAATTATTTTCGCATATTATTGAAACACATTGTTTCGTTTATATACAAGCCTGTAACTTAATAAACGTTTTTAAAAGAAAAGAAAGAATTGTTTGTAATCACCACGTAAGTACAAATCTTTTACTTTGTTTTAATATCAGTTGAAATTGTTGTAAATTTGGTTTATTAAAACACAATTTTTTTTTAAAATTAAATGTTTACACGTAGATGACTTGTGTTTACAGCAATGTAAACATTATCGCAAAACATATTTAAAAGTTTTGCAAATTAATTCATGCTCAAATGCCACCGAGTATTGTATAATAATTGCAAGTACTTTATAAAGTATATTTATAATTTATTATAACACTAACAATTTTAGGCGGTGGAGCAGACGTATTGACAGATCCGTTCTCACAAATGGAGCCTGAAGAATTGGAGAAGTTGGAAACGGCTTTACAATCGGAACAAGCAAAGCAGATTCTAGGAGAAAATGTCACTGCCATGCTTGGTTAGTTAAATTATTACTTAAAACAGGAAAAATAATTTAATGTAAATCAGCTATAAATTTTAAATCGTACTTAAAAATTATTTAAAACTTTGCATTTTAGTTCTCGGTAAAATTGTATTTGACCCAATTTTTTTTTTTTTTAGTATGGGTTCAAATTGGATATTAAAAACGGAATTCTTAAAATTTTGCATAGTTCGAAGTGAATATTTACTGTGTATTGTGTCCTGTTTAAAAATATTTGCTTTAGAAATATTTCAAATTGTTGTATTTGTGTATAAGCCGATTTTACATATTGTGTTCCTAGACATATAAGCAGAATTTGTAGCATAGTTGCATGGCAACGTTTAATTCTGTTGGTTCGAAATTGGTATTGAATTTCTACAAGTATCCTCCATTTGCACATCCTAGCACTTTCTTCAATGTTTTAACTTTTCGCCATGGTTCTCAACAGATCTCATTGGGTCTTCTTAAACCAATGTTTCTTGAAGTTTAATTTTAGTGCTTCCTTCTCTACGGAACCACTTTCTTTTCAATACCGCATTCTTTTCTATTCACCTTCATTGTTTCTCTTGTCTTCAAATTTACAGAAAATTAATGTGCACCTTTCTGCAGCCCCTTATTTGCAATTCTGTATCTCTACCACATTCTTAGAATTTTTTTGTAAATTTTCTGTTAAAAAAATGAGAATTCATATGTCACTAGCACCTATTCAGTAAGACTGATTAATCGTTACTGATGGGAATGATCTTATTTTATTTATCTTTTGTGAGAATCTCCCGTTTCTCCACATATTATTGAACAAAGTTCCATTTACTTTTCTACACGGCTTTTAAAATTCTTTGCTGTCTTCCATTTCAATCTCTTTAATAACACTTATCTCTTTCTATAGCTTTTTCAGCCCTTCCCGCCAAGCTCTTTTGTGTACCTTATAACAAAGGGCTTCTCTTCACCAAATGATTTACTATTTTTGTATTTCAGCCTTATCATTACTCAGGCTTAGTTTTTACTGTAGTTCCCTTCTCTTTTTTTTTATTGGTTGCTATGTACCTTCTAACATCAACACATTGTTTTCATTCCCAATTTACCTTATTGCCAGTCATGAAGAAATGCTCTTTGACTATATTCTAGTAGTCTTTATACACTATTCTTGCCTGTAAATTATGTTGTGCTCCAAGGACCATAAACCTAAATTGCATTTTATTGTTTTTAGGTGTTCCTTTCCTTAATCACCTAAGGTAATTGAGGTTTTTGCTTTCAGTTGTTTGTGATTTCATTATTTTATAATAGTTTTTTATATTAATCTTACAGACATGCTCAGTGTGGATGATAACAGACCAAAACCCTTACTCCTGTCTCAACAAGCGTCAATAATGATGGACCATTGTTACACAAGCCCGAGTGGACCTCAGGCTTCATCCGCTAGTAATGTCTCCACAATAGTTTCTTCGACTCCTCTCACTTTCTCAATTCCAAAAACACCAACAGCACCTTCAAGGGGAAGAGTAAGTATGCACTTTCTGCTTTGATATGTTTTAAGAATAAAAAAACTTACTTTTCCAAGTAGCTTGGTTAGCAAAAAAATGATAGCCTAGTTGTAATGTTATGTAACGTTAATGACATCTGTGAAACAACAAAAAAGTCAGTTATACGCATCTGATTGGTCCTTGACAATAGATAATTTGAGTATAATGCTTATTTTGCAACAGTGTAATTATTTATTGAGGTGAATTAACCTCAATTTATTAACCTTAACAACTAGGTATAATAAATGGAAGTTGATTAAATTTCTTAACTGTCCGTCAGATGATATTGCATAATTTAATTGCCAAAAACATTTGTTAATTACCAATGATAAAAAAATTATAGTAATAAGTATATTTATTAAAAAGTGTTGTTACGTAGCGTTAATCAAGTATCCACTAAGTAATTAAAAAAACAGTAAATTCTGAACTTTGCCCATCACCTTCGTAAGTTCTAAATAGTTAATTTTTGCTTGTGCAAGGACATATTAATATTATTCTTTAGTATAAGTTACTAAAATTAACATATTTGCTTTTAATTTTATATTAATTGAACTGAAATAAACTAAGTATTAAAGAAATTAAAATTTGTGTAATGATAGTTGTCCATAAAAAATTAATCTATCATTAAAAAAAGTAATAATAAAAAATAAATAACTGCTTCTTTAACTACATGTTTTGTTAATTTTAATGTATTATGTAAATATTGTTTGTAAAAAGTAAGTTATGGGGTGCTACCCAAAAGTTTGGGAAATTGAAATTCTGCGTGTGAACCATTTGTGGTATGACCTACCAGCTGATGGCTAACATTACTCTGTATATTAGAACAACAGCTGTCACAGCTTAGTTCTTGAGTTTCGTGCGTTTTTGTAATGTGTTTTAATGTTGTGGCCATTTTATTAAACTTGAATAAATGGCAGATTTTAAGGAGGAAAGATCCTGTATCAGATTTTGTTTTGAGCTTAAAAAAACTGCTGCAGAAACTCGTCTCATACTTGTGAAAGCATTTTGTGACAATGGTGTATATCAAAGTAAAACTTTTTCATAGTACAGATGTTTTAAGGATGGATAAATGTGTTATCTGCCAATGACGGTGACTGTTAAGGACGACCAACAACAAATGAAACACCAGAAAAGATCGCAAAAGTACAAGAGACTAATGTTGCAGATATTAGATGCAACAGTCTTAGATCTTGTCCATGTAATGCATTGTCAGACATTTTGGGCATGAGACACTGCTGCAAAATCTGTATTGAGACTGCTGAACAGGTACCAAAAAGATCATTGCATACTGTCTGCACTGAATTGAAACCTACAGAAAGTGATGTAACCTGTGATGAGACATGGGTTTAGAGTTACAACCCTGAAACTAAGTGGCAGTTGTTGGCAGTGAAGGTCAAAGGAAGTCAAATTTGCACCAATATAATGTCCATATTGATTTACATCAAAGGCATTATCTATAAAGAATTTTTCCCCTCTGGTGAAACTGTAAAGTTTTATTGTGATGTTTTGAAGCAAGCGCGTGAGATGCAAAAGTTCGGAACAGTAGGAGCACAAGGCTGGCTTCTCCGCAATGACAACACAGAGTGCTTCGAAAAACACAGTAGTGTTCCTCACCCACCCTATTCATCCGACCTTGGCCTAAACAACTTTTTTATGTTGACTAAAAGTTGAATTGAAAGGTCTTCGTTTTGACACAATTGAGATCCAAGCAGAATTGCAGGTCGTGTTTCAAACACTTGCAGACTTTTGGGGATGCACGGAATTATTGGAAAATGGTGGGATTATTGTGCCCATATACAAGAACATGGAAAATATTAAAAAAAAAGGAGACGGAAAATAGGAGTTGCGGTAAGCAGTTTTATTTTTCTAGGAAAATTCTCTGAACTTGTGGTTAGCACCTTGTATGTTACGTTTGTTAGTGGGCTAAAAACTGAATCATTTGAGATGGTTGCAGTTTCTGTTTGAGGTGTTTGTAATAGCTGTCCTCACAGCTATGTTTATGTTTAAGGGTCGTGGGAAAGCTGGTCGAGGCCGCCCCTCTACAACCACTACCACTACCACTGCCAGTGTATTGCAACCAAAAGGTTTAATGCCACCTGGGGCTACAATGGTCCCACTGGTTAAACAGCTTGTGTTTCCTATTCCATCTTTACAAACGGTAATGAAAAACATAGTGTGTTATAGTTATTGGTGGTTTCTGTTCATCGTTATTGTTATTTCTTAGTTTGAATTTCTAAGTCATGATTATCATTTACTTACAGTTGACTGTAATATCAGTTGAAGCATGTTGATCATTAGTTATAAATGAAATCATTCGTATGATTTACAAAAATTATTGGTTTATTTATTTTATAATGTTACAAATCTTATAAACTGAAATTGATGTTCAGTTCATGGCTCGGATATTCTCCAAATTCTTAAACATTTAACGTTATTAAAAAAAGTACTTTTTCTGGAATCTGACAGTTGAACTATAAAGATATAATAATTTTCCTGAATAACTAGATGGATGGTGTGCTGGTGAAAGGTCTGAAGCGATTTATGGGTGATTTAACAAAATAAAATGATGAATTTAATTTAGGCTGTTGCACATTGGATGGGTGAAACAGTTTCCATTCACTAAATTAAAAAAAAATAAGTTTTTTTTAATTAATTAATTATGTGCTCAAGTCTAATGATTAAAACTATGATGGAATTATGGTTATGGTATAAAAAAAAGTCAATTACCAAGTCTTAGATCTTGGAATTATGTTACCAGATTATTTTCTTGTTTTGTGTAAGTTGTATTTCGTTGAATATTGAATAAAATGTATGCTGTAGTGTAGTTTCACAAGTGTCTTAATTCGTTTGATTCATGTGTTAATTACTTCTTGTTGAGTGCTTGATTATCACTTTAGTGTAGTTTCAAATAGGTATTTCTGTTTGTTTGATTGATGTGTTATGTATTGTTTATTGCTTGATTATCACTTTAGTGTAGTTTCTAGTTGGCATCTTAATTTGTTTTATTAATGCATTAATTATTTCTGGAATAATACTTATTTTTTCCTTTAAAGTGTTAAACTTCTCTCTAAGTATGTGTATTAGACCCTTAAAAGTCCTAATAATAGTAATTGCTTTCTTATTGTTGAATTTTGCTCCTTTTATTTTTTTGCTTATATTCCTCTATAAACAATAAGAAAAAAATCGTTATTTCCTATAGACTGTACATTGAATTCATTTTTTTATCTGTTTTATGTGATAGTATCTTAAGCTTAAATGATGGTTACGATATTATATGGTACTTAATTTGATATGAACTGTGTGGGTGTTTTCTTTATTTAAGGTTCAGGGTTAGGTGATTTATGATATGTTACGCTGAGGTTATTACGAGGGTGGTCTAATAAGTTTCCGACCTCAACATGAAGACAGCAGCACTCATCAGTGGCAGCACTCGAATTTTATTGTTCATCTGTTGACAGTTACTCACGAAAGTTTCAGCCATTTTTGACGCGCGATGTATTGTTTGAGTGAGTATTTTTATGAAAATGGACAAAATCGAGTATCGAGCTGTCATTAAATATTTGTTTTTGAAAGGCAATACGCCAACGCAAATCAAAGGGCGTATTGCCACCATCATTTACCACAATGAAATTTTGGGCAGCTGAATTTAAATGTGGCCGTAAGAGATGAACATTCGGGACGTCCAAAAACTGCAACTACCGACGAAAACATCGCCAAAGTTCACCAAATAGTGCTAGATGACAGCTGAATTAAAGTGGGAGACGTTATGAACATGTCAAAAGAACGTGTTTGTTACATATTAAATGAACATTTAGACATTGGAAAGCTGTCCGCACATTGGGTGCCGCGTTTGCTCACATTAGACCAAAAACGTGTTCGAATAAACATTTTCAATGCTCTGTTGGCGCAGGTTAGGTGCAATAAATCCCAGTTTTGGCGCCGATTAATTACTGTAGCTGAAACTTGGATACACCATTATACGCCCGAAACAAAAATACAGTCCAAACAGTGGACTGCAAAGGGGAAACCGGCTCCAAAAAAAACAAAAACTGTTTTTTCGGCTGGGAAAGTGATGCCGACTGTTTTTTGGATAGTCATGGAGTTATTTTAATCGACTGTCTTCAAAAAGGAAAAACCATTACAGGAGCATGCTATGCATCATTACTTGACAAGCTGAAGTCAGAACTTGCGGAAAAACGGCCACATTTGCAGAAAAAGAAAATCCTGTTTCACCAAGACAAACGCACCGTCACACCTTAGCGATTGCCATGGCGAAAATCCACAAATTACGGTTTGAACTGCTTGACCATCTGCCTTACTCATCAAATCTAGCCCCAAGCGACTTCTTTATGTTCGCTCATCTAAAAATTGCGCTTGGAAGACAGAGATTTTCGTCAAATTAAGAGGCAATCACCTTCGCGAACAATTATTTTGCAGAGAAAACGCCAAGTACTATTTGGACGGGTTACAGAGATGGGAGCATCGCTGAGAGAAGTGTGTAGAAGTACAAGGAGACTATGTTGAAAAATAAAAAAAATTTCTGAAAAAATGTCTTGTATCTTTGTTAGGTCGGAAACTTTTCAGACCACCCAGATCTATTTATTTATAATTGAAATTTCAGTATCATTACATGACAACACAAAGTGTAATTTATTAATATACTTATTTTTTGGAGTTATTGATTTTCTTTTTCTTAAAATAAACTGTTGCCTTTTGTTTACTTTTATATTAACTTGATATAGTTTTTGTTGATAGCATAATACCATGAACAAATAACTTCTGGTTTGGCTGAGATATAAGTCTTTCACTTTTCTTTAGGCTAGTAAATAAAGAAAAGTATTTTATTTTGATTGTCATTCTCTAAAACTTTCTCTTAGGCAGTTGCACACTTCTGAACAGACTCAATGTATATGCTGGTTTGTAGTGCAGTAGTTATTGTGCATGGAGAGGGAGATAGATACAAAGAAATAATATACCGTCTGCATTAGCCCAAGTGTGCACAATAGTCGGACGTTAAACACAAAAAAAAAAAAAAAAAATACAAAGAAATAGTGATCATTTAATGAAACGAGTCTTGATGTTTTTGAATTAGATGACAACGAAGGCATATGTTACACACGCTACTGTTCTTCAAAAGCCTGCTAGAGTGAAGTTCCTGTACTTATTTTAACACGCCTTCCATTCATTCTGCTGTCATTTGTTTCATTTTTATATTCTTTAATTATTACACCAGTGCAGAAATTTTTTAAATAGTTTTTCTATTTAATATCACATATGGTGGCAATTTATTTCTGTCATCAGTTGAATGTATCCTTGCAGTGGCTTGATATGAAATCTTTATCTCCTTTTACATTTACATTGAAATTTCAAGGATCTGGATCATCAGTTTGGTACATACATTTGTTTTTCTTTTGTAGTTCAACTTTGTGTTGCTAACATACTATACTTTGTTTATAACAGAGAATATTTTATTATTATTATTTTGGAAAATGTAAATCTGTTAAATTTTCTGTTTAACTATAATTATGTATTTTAATAGTTTTATATTGGGAGAAACTATTACCAGAGACCTCAGAGAAAAACCAGCAATACTTAACAGAGTAGCTAAATTAAGATCTGCCTTCTATTTGACCCAGAACACCTACAATAAAAAATCGTTTTCTATAAAATATAAACTTAGGCATTATAACACGGTCATAAGGGCAAATGTAACTTACGCCTCGGAGACCCTATTTAATCTAAAGAGCCAAAATAGAACGGAGGAGCTCCAGAGAATGGAAAGGAGAGTACTCGGAACAATTATTAATAAGAAACATTTGGTGGGGGGACAGTACAGCCTATTGCTGAATGTGGTCTTGTATCGGAACAACGAGCAGCTCACTAACATTTTTAGGAGAAGATTGGCCTTCTTTGGACACCTAACTCGATTACCAGAGGGTAGACTTACGAGGAGATTATTGGACTACCAACTGAAGTGTAAAGTTAAGAACAACTGGTTGAAGGAGGTGGAACAGGACTTGGAGGAACTAGGAATAACCAAGGAGCAATTGGCAGGAAGAAGGGAAAAAGCGATCTTAAAATAGTCATGGAAACCCAATTACAGTTTAGGGAAAAATATCCACGAAACGTAGTATATTCGGAAGAACTCAGACTTCAGAGATCAATAAGATTAAAAAAATACTGGGAAAAACGCAGACAAACCAAAAGACTTAATTAAATTGACTATGTGGGATTAAAATAGTTTTATATACATAGAGCTTTAATACAGTAAATTATCCGTACTTAACCTTTGAAAGTATCCATGTAATGTGCTAGAGCACCCGTGGCACTTCACATACTCATGTGACTATTACATGATTGACTTAACACATTGAATGGTATCGTAAATAATATGAGTGTTTATATTTCAGTAGAAATATTCATATAGCCTTTTGGAATTTGTTGACATTATTTAGAGTGTTTCTGCCTTATTCCACTAGATGATTGTTTACTTTTCAGTTATCAACATTTGCTTATGGTAGCAATTAGTATCAGCTGCAGTTGCAAGTTGTGCCTAGTTATATTAGGTTAGATTATATTATATATTAGAGGAAGGGATTATAAAACCCCGGGCACTATAATCGACAGACCTATTTTATGACTAAATGTCTTAAGTAATAATTCAGCAGATTAGTGCTTTTGATAAGTTTCAAAAATCCACTGAATACATCATCCTGTAAGTTCCTGGGGTCATAAAAACCAAAAACCCGTAGCCTACTAGCAAGAGCCTGACACTTGTAAATTATGTGTTCTGTAGTTTCTTCCTCTTTACTGCATAAAACACATTTTCTCAATGGTATATACCTATCCTGTTCATGTATATTCTCAGACCACAGTGCCCAGTAATGAACCCTATGATTTTCCTGAGTTGTGCTCTGCTCAGAATGTCTGCCGCCCCTCTAAGTCCGCCATGCGGAATCTTACCCAACAGGCACTTGCTGTGGCAATGTCCATGAAGGTTACCCCATCTTGCATGGTGCAGCTTGTTAATCTACATATCCAGCCAACGATAGCGAGATCCTTAAAGCCAGCTCAGGTCTGATAAATTCAGATGTAGATCACAGGCCAGTCAGTTGGTCTGCCTCATCATTATTTTCAACCTCGTGAAGCCCAAGAACCCAGTGAAGGGTATACCTGGTTTCCCAGGGACAGAGCATTGAGATTCTCCCGACACTGCTAGACCAGTTTGAACAAAATTTATGGGACCCACAAGTGCTTTGATGCCTGATTATGAGTATAAATATGAATTCAAGCCTTTTTAAAGGCCCATTTCAAATTTCTGAACACAGTCATTAATGGCATTACTTCAGCCTGGAATACTGTTACATACTGCCCCAGGGCAACAGCTTTCTCTGCCCTTGGTCTTAGGCAGTATATCCCAGCATCAACAACCTAGAAACACTAGGAAGTAAGGTCTTGCAAATCTTGGTCATATAATGTTCATTTTGTTAATCACTAGAAATGGTCCAAAACATTAATTTGCTATTTGCATACTAAATTTATATTCACATTGATGGAACATACTATTTCCACACAAATACTCATCAACCCATACTCATTGTCACACAAATATTATTGACCCATACTCATCAAAGGGTTAATATTAGGCATTTTCTAGTTGCAGTCCATTACGTCATAATTCCTTAAAGTTAAATAAAACTGAATCATCCTTGTGTGGATCTCTCCTTTCTTTTGGGTCAAAAACTGATTTGATTTGTTGTTCTCTTGCAAGAAAAAATTCTATATTCATTAAACACCAACGATATACTGGATGGGGCAGTCAAACCACATGATTCTAAGTAAAAACACACAGAAACAGTTTTTTAGTCATATATTGCCACAAATCTTAAAAACATAAATGGAAATTTTAATTCAAACAGAAAAAATGTTTATTTTTTTATTTTATTTTTTTTCCGGTGAAAAACCGTTAAGGTTATCATTGCCGAAATTTTTTGAATATGACTCCAGTAAGGTGGTGACCACCATTTTGAACACAATGTCTAAGTCACATACTGAAATTCTCACTGACACATCTTAGCATTGCCGGTGTTATCGCACGAACTTCTTGTTCAATCTGAATTTTCAAATCCTGTACAGTTGTTGGACGAGTCTCAAAAACCTTCGAGTTGAGATGTCCCCATAGAAAGTAATCGCAAGAGCTCAGATCGGGCGATCGTGGGGGCAAATGAATATCTCCATTCCTACTGATCAAGCGGTTCGGAAAAATGTTTCTCAGAAGGTCCAGTGACACTCTGGCTGTATGACTGGTTGCTCCATCTTGTTGGAAATAAGTGTTTTCATTCACAGGTAATCGTCGAAGTTCTGGAATGAGAAAGTTTTCCAACATTTGAACATAGCGAGCAGATGTTATTGTTAGAGCACGGCTATTATCATCCTCGAAAAAATACAGGCCAATTATTCTGTTCAAAGAGTTTGCACACCAGACAGTCACTTTGGCTAAATGGAGAGGCCGTTCGTGAAGTTCTTGAGGATTAACAGCAGCCCAATAGCGAAAATTTTGTCTATTAACATATCCGCTGAGGTGAAAATGAGCCTCATCGCTCATCCATAGATTATGGGCGACCAGTGGGTCATTTTCAAACAGGTTTAACATGTACTCACAAAAGCCAACGCGGATAGGATAATCTCTAGGATTCAAAGCCTGCACTATTTAAATTTTATACGGGTGTAAATGTAAGTCATCATGTAAAATTCGTCTTACGGTTCGAGTTGAAAGCCCAAGAGCAACGCTGTGGTCTTCGAGGGCTTCGTATGACCGATAATCGTACTGCCTCCACATTCTCGGGTGTTCACACTGTTCTTACACTAACACCTCTTCTTTTTGTTGTTTCACCCGTTGTTTTTAAGTTTTCAGTCCAAATAGCAATGACTTTCCTGCTTGGAACAGGAAGACGAGGCGCCAGATGAAAATGTCAGCGGAATTCGCGTTGTGCACACATGTAACTTCGGCCATTTTCTAAATACGCTGTAACAGTGAAACCTCGCTGTTCACCAGTCCAATGTTGCATGGTTACTACTTTCCAAATGTGTAGAACGGTTCCCTTACTGCACACTCCCTCCACTCTATCAGCTTTGACAGTTGTGCGCTTTGACTGCCCCACCCAGTATGTTTACTTACTTAACAGAAAATGATTTTCCTGCAGTATGATTTCTGACTTATGCACACAGAATAATTTCCCTTTTAAATTTTACATTATATAATTTTTTCTTTTCAGTTAATATTGTAAGATTTATAATTACAGTAGTCACCATTGCTTACAGTGATCAAAATCACAAATGATAGATTCCTTTTGTAAATGAACATTACTTTTATAGCGGTTATTATGTTCAGTATGGCGGGTTTCACGAACTACTGTTCAAAACGTAATTACATATTTTATCTAAATGATAATAGAAAACATTTTGTATAATACGTGCAGGAATAAATATTAGTCTGTGCTTAAAAACATTTTGCTACCAATGTAAGTTACAGTTTAGGGATGAAGAAGATATCTGACAGAACTTATTAATAGTTGGTTTGCCGTAATAAATCTATAGTAACGTATCGTGCAGTATTGATAAGATACATGTTATAAGTATCAACATGATCTTATATATGTATCGTAAGTTAAGGGACCTTATTGCACCTCATTCTACACTTTTATTTTTAGTAAATATCTACAGGTAAAATTTATATTGAAAGCTGTTTTTAAAAATATACATAGACAGATTTTGAAGTGACAAAAAGTCATACTCCAAATTAATCGTCATAACTTGTTTTATTTTTGTCAACAGCGACAGTGTGAAAAGAAAGCTGAATATGTGTCGAACTCCATCACTGATCGTGATAATGATATATTTGTTATCTAGCTTATTCAAAATACAGTGAACTTTGATAATCTGAATTAATGGGGAAGTGAATTAGGTGGTTTTGATTACTAAACAAATATAATTGTGGCTAACAGCCATGTTAGTTGTTACTTGTACTGTACTATATTTTTATGGGGTTTCGAAATAATAATTGGCCTAAGAAATAAAGTGCCACAAAATGACAAAAAATCCTTTTATTTATTTATTATATTAGATAGTATTTTTATATCATTCATTGAATTGTTATTGCGGTGAAATTATATAATTAGCAAAACATCCATTCCTGAGATGGTTAAGTTGAAATATGCATGGCTTGATGATTTGACAGCATGAATAGTGACAGTAGTATTCATAGAATGTCATGCTTTCAATATTTGCACACAAATTCCACTTCGATCAAGTTATGCCTGCTTATGAAAATATTTGTTTTCCATTATGTATCATTGAGATTAGATACTGGGACTGTGCAACTGCTCCTATCAGTACAAAGCGGCACCAAGCAACTCCCACTTTGTTTAACATACCAGCATTTCCTGCGCGACACATGACCAACTCAGGTACACAGAAAAGGAAATTACAAAAAAAAGATGTTTTTGTATGTGCAAACACGAACAGGACAAAAAGAGCAAAAAGACCTTGTTAGAATGTTGTGAATATAACATAGGACTTTGAATATAACCTTGATTTAAAAAGTGTCATTGAAAAAACGTTTTTTTTTTTATTTATTTTGTATTAAAATTTTTTTTCTTGCTTTTTTTACTCATGTAATGATTACTTAACAGTATTTTAACACAGCATATTCAGACATTTTGGAACGGCTTAACTCCCAGTGCAACAAAGTAGTGCGAAATTTTTCTGTACTGCAGCAAAAATTATTTATGCCTGTATTGGGTTTGGATTATCAGATATTAGTATTATTACCAAGGTTCAGATTATCAAGGTTCTACTGTATTGAAACTAATGTAATACTGTAAAACTCTGCAGATATAATGAAAAATTTGTTTTCTTCTAGTACGAAGAAGCTTTCAAAACCTTTGCCCAGAATCTTCCTTCCCTTAGCCTCAAGTACCTCATTCCGGTAAATTATTCATAGTTTTCCAGATCCTTATTATTTATAATTTTACCATAGCATAGAAAAGGTGTACAGAAATGAAAATGTGTTACGGAAGAAAACGACTTATACTGAACTTGAGATTGTAAAAATAATAGAATGATTTAAATCTGGCTTCGGCATATTGTTACAAAGAATTGTTTGATAACAAAACGTTTTGTGTTTTAATATGTATCATTTTGTGTTGATACACACACACACACATACGCGCGCATGTGTATATGTGTGTCAACACAAAATGTCTCTCTCTCTCTCTCTCTCTCTCTCTCTCTCTCTCTCTCTCTCTCTCTCTCTCTCTATATATATATATATATATATATATATATATATATATAGAGAGAGAGAGAGAGAGAGAGAGAGAGATAGAGAGGGAGATAGATAGATAGATAGAGAGAGAGAGAGAGATGTAAATAATAGCTTAGGCTATTCAAAATTGAAAGTACCTGCTTATGTATTATAACAATTTTATAGTTTTCTGTTATGCATTATTACTCTTATTTAATTATTCATATAATAAAATAAACTAATTTATTTAATTATTCATATAATTAAAATAATGATGAAGGTAAAGAATGAGTGGCTTAAGGAAGTGGAACGGGATCTAAAAGAATTAGGGATAACGGAGGAACATCTGAAAGAAGGAAGGGAAAAACCAATCCTTAGGAATAAAAACACTACATTAAAATTTTAAGAAGGAACAAAAAGAGTTGCCTTTTACTCGGAGGAAGTTAGACTACAGAGATCTATAAGACTGAAAAAGTATTGGGAGAATCTCAAAACCTATAAAAGAACCAAAGTTGAAAGCCCAAAAAAACCAAAATTGACTAAATGTACTCCATTGAGGGCTTATAAAATAAACAAAATTAAAATAATTAAGAAAAATAGTATTTAAAGTAAAAATACTTTTTTTATTTATATAATAAAACAAAATACCAGTTGTTTAACAATTTTAATTTGTCATAATGTATGACATATTATTGAGTAATAATTGCAAATTAGAACATTTTGTTTTGTTTTAGGGGGCAGCAGCACTAAATACACTAGTGGTGAATCAAGGGTCCTTACAAGGGCAAGTCCATAGGGTAGTTGTGCAGAATAATTCCATTGTCTCACAGGATTCTGGTAAGTCTAAATTTTAGTTTTATATTCTGTTTATAATTTTTTTTTTTATGAATTAAATACATCAGACTCTCGGTTATCTGTGGTATCGTTTGATGCAAACATCGTGGATAATGCAGTATGTGAATAATCCATAAATAGTTAAACATTTGAAGTAAACAGTGAACATTTAGCCTGTTATATAAACACAAACTTTATTTTATATTTAGAATAAACTAATGAGCAAAGAAATACAACTACAGTAACTGAAGATTATTTACAGAAATGTAATATATATACTAGGGTGGTCTGATAAGTTTCTGACCTCAACATGAAGGTAGTAGCACTAGTTGGTGGCAGCATTCGAATTTCGTTGTTCATCTGTTGACAGTTACCAAAGTTTCAGCCATTTTGGACGCGCAGTTGTTATATAACAGTCGTTTGAGTGAGTTGTCCATTTTTATGAAAATGGACAAATTTGAGTATCGAGCTGTCATTAAATATTTGTTTTTTAAAGGCAATACGCCTACGCAAATCAAAGATGAGTTTGATTCTGTGTATGGGGACTCTGCACCATCATTTACCACAGTGAAATTTTGGGCAGCTGAATTTAAACGTGGCCGTAAAAGCGTGGGAGACGACGAACGTTCAGGACGTCCAAAAACTGCAACTACCGACGAAAACATCGCCACAGTTCACCAAATAGTGCTAGATGACCGCCAAATTAAAGTGAGAGAGATAGCAGACGTTATGAACATGTCAAAAGAACGTGTTTGTCACATATTAAATCAACATTTAGACATGAGAAAGCTGTTCGCGTTGGGTGCCGCGTTTGCTCACGTTAGACCAAAAACGTGTTCGAATGAACATTTCCAATGCTCTGTTGGCACAGTTTAGGCACAATAAATCCCAGTTTTGGCGCCGATTAATTACTGTAGCTGAAACTTGGATACACCATTATACGCCCGAAACAAAAATACAGTCCAAACAGTGGACTGCAAAGGGGGAACCGGCTCCAAAAAAAGCAAAAAACTGTTTTTTCACCTGGGAAAGTGATGGCGACTGTTTTTTGGGATAGTCATGCAATTACTTTAATCGACTATCTTCAAATCAGAACTTGCGGAAAAACGGCCACATTTGCAGAAAAAGAAAATCCTGTTTCACCAAGACAACGCACCGTCTTACACCTCAGCATTTGCCATGGTGAAAATCCACGAATTACGGTTTGAACTGCTTGACCATCCACCTTACTCACCAGATCTAGCCTCAAGCGACTTCTTTTTGTTCCTTCATCTAAAAATTGTGCTCTGAGGGCAGAGATTTTCGTCAAATTAAGAGGCAATCACCTTCGTAAACAATTATTTTGCAGAGAAAAACGCCGAGTACTATTTGGACGGGTTACAGAGATGGGAGCATCGCTGGGAGAAGTGTGTAGAGGTACAAGGAAACTATGTTGAAAAATAAAAACAAAAAATTTGAAGAAATGTCTTGTATCGTTGTTAGGTTGGAAACTTTTCAGACCACCCTCGTGTGTGTGTGTGTGTGTGTGTGTGTGTATATATATATATATATATATATATATATATATATATATATATATATATCCATCATATATAATTTAAAGAACAAAGTATACAAATTAAACATTATAATTTATCGTACTGTTGTATTTACATACACGAATAACAAAGTAATATTTAGAAATTTTACAAATTAGGCTGCAGTACTAACTAGCATGCTCAAAAACTTATCACTTACATTACTGAAGCAAGTTTTTCATCAATACAGCAGATTGCTGACTGGTGTTACTGTTAAGAACACAGTGCTGCCTGACAATTCATGCAGTTTGTTTTGAATGGTAAGACATAGTCAGTGAAGGGTCTAACAGCAGGTTGCTGCATTTATGGTATCCACTCTAGACATAGTCAATAAATAGGACACCCTTTTAATCCCTAAAACACTGTACCATAACCTTTTTTGGCACTCAAATATTTTTGGTTATTTTTTAAGAGGGTTCAATAATGATCCCATTCTATTGGTTACCATTATAAACCTGTGTGTAAATTTTTATCGGACAGATTTTTTTGCATTTATAAAGTATATTACACTATGAACCTCACACTTGAAGGGATCGTTAATTTTATCACACATTTTAAATTTGTGTAAATAAACATTAAACGATTGTAGTGGCTCGCTGTTAGCGTCAGACTGATGTGAAGGCGTGGGAATGTCAACAACATTATAGCAGTCGTGGTGATCAGTAACATTGACATTTTCTTTTACCATAATCAGCATTCCTTAGAATATTAAATATTTTGTTGTTGTTTCTATGGTTCGGCCTGGATCCTGGTTCACCAGCCTTCTGACCTCCCAGTAAAGCTGCACTATAACCCTGTGCATCTCCTTTCAACCTTTGCACACAGTAAGATGATACTTTGTTTGAATGTAGTCCCCACAAAGACTGATTTTTTGAAAGTCTTCTTTTTCAAGTAGCGTTTCTTCATTTTCTTGGAATGGCCTTTGCCAGCACTGTTACTCATTTAGCATCACCCAGGAGATATGGGGTGATATTAAATATATTGTTTAGCCTAGAACACCACGCTGGCATAGAAAAATCTGAACAGAACAAAATACAATCTAGATGTATTTCATGTATGTTAATTGATTAACACAGACTGTATTGTATTGTAGCAATTACATGAATGTATATTTTACATATTGCTTTATAATTCATAAAAACATCTGAAATGAATGTGACACTGATGACCTTTTGTGTGACCTTCTACCTGCAAATATTTCATGATCAATTACTGAATCAAACTCTATAGTTATAACAATAAGTTACTATTTTAAAGTATTGTTTTTGTAAGTGGAAAAACTGGAAATTTTCAAGCAACATACCGACTTCCTAATTTTACATTTCAGGCCATGATTTACCTAAATATCATAAGAGAGGATCTTTTATTTAAATACACTTTTAGGAGAAAGTAATCACACATTTCATTATTGCATATTTTGTCTAAGCAATGCACTACTATCATTAAACTTAATGCAGTAGTCGCATCGGTTATTGTGATCACATTAAAGATTGTATGTTTTTAACATATTGAACGGCAGATCAGAAAAATAACACATGCTTTGGTTGTTGGTGTGGGCTAGCGACCCAGGTCTGCTAAACATAAATTTTCCCACGTGCTTTAGTTATAAAATAAGTTAGATGTATTTTAAATACATACTGTATTACTACAGTTACAGTTATAAACAGTATGTAAAAGCTAGCTAGCCCCAGCCGCCTTGGTGGTCTAGTGGATAGCGTACTAGGCTTTCACCCCGAGGACTCGGGTTCGATTCCCGGCGAGGGCTTGGCATTTTCATACACTATACATCATCCCATCGTCTGCATTAGCCCAAGTGTGCACAATAGTCGGACGTTAAACAAAAAAAAAAAAAAAAAAAAAACTAGCCTACCAACATTACATTTAAAATTTACAGACATCTCAGTTAAACATGATAGTCAAGATGGATACCACAGTTAAAAATTTAATATTGTAACATTGCAGTTATTTGAAAACCGTTATTAATATACGATTCGGGTAAAGAGAGCTTAAACTATGTTAGAAATGATAGTGGCCCATCCACATATTGAATTTTCCCGCCTCTCATTATTTTCTGATTGTTAGGAGGTTGAACTGAATGCTACAGTTTTTCTATAATTTTAAGTACGAGGTGTGTTCAGAAAGTAACGAGAATTTTAATTTTTTGAACAAAATATTTATTTATTTTCTACATTGATATTGTCGCCTTCAAAATAGTCCCCATTGGAGATTATGCACTTGTGCCGGCACTTCTTCCAATCCTCGAAACACTTCTCAAACTCGATCTTTGAGATAGCCTTCCTTTCAGCGATGCGCTTTTAATGTCATCTACAGCTGTAAAACGACGGCCCTTTAAGGTTCTCTTTATTTTTGGAAATAGGAAAAAGTCACACGGAGCCATGTCTGGTAAATAAGGAGGCTGGGGCATCGTTACAGTACTGTTTTTGGCCAAAAATTCACGAACAAGCAATGAAGTGTGAGCTGGTGCATTATCGTGGTGCAAAAGCCATGAATTGTTTTTCCACAGATCCGGGCGTTTTTTCGGATTGCTTCAGACAAATGGCGTTGAACTTGTAGGTAGGATTCCTTATTGACCTTTTCACCTGGTGGCAGGAATTCATGATGCACTATGCCATTAATATCGAAGAACACAGTGAGCATAACCTTCACGTTCGACCGCCTTTTTCGGTCTTGGCGATCCAGAATGCCTCATATGACGTCATATCCGTAAACCCATGTTTCATCACATGTTATAATACTTTTCAGTAATTCTGCATCGTCATTGACTTCATTTAGTCACTCCTGAGCAACTTCCATTCGCCGCTGTTTTTGTTCAAAATTCAACAATTTTTGAAAGAATTTGCTGCCACACGTTTCATACACAAAACATTGGAAACAATGTCATGACATGATCTAATCGATATGCCAGCATCATCAGCGATCTCTGTAATTGTGATTCGGCGATTGTTCATAACCATTTCTTTCACTTTTTCCATGTTTTCATCGGTTGTTGATGTGCTGGGGCGTCCAGGGCGTTCGTCATCTTCAATGTCTTCACGACCTTCTTGGAAACGCTTATACCACTCGTAAACTCTTGCTTTACTCATAGCAGACTTACCATAGGCCTTTGTTAACATTTCACCCACTTTATTCCATTTTTTAAGCAAATCTTGGTACAAATTCTTTGATCCATTTCTTTTAACAAACGAAAATCGCCAAGCTCATAAAAACACGTCTAACCTTAGTGGCTGTCATAGACAAAGTCAACAATGAAAACAGCTGAAGGTTTTATCATACCTCAAGGACATGTATACCAAAATAAAAAAGAAATGTTTGACAATCTGACTCTCCTAGCCCACGAAATTAAAAAAATTCTCGTTACTTTCTGAACACATCTCATACATTGAGAAATTTCCTATGTTCCGAACATTTTCGAGCAGAGTTAATAAGTACATAAATGCAACTACACTAACTGCAATGTGTATATACTCTACACACACTAACTGCAATGTGTATATACTCTACACACACTAACTGCAATGTGTATATACTCTACACACACTAACTGCAATGTGTATATACTCTACACACACACTAACTGCAATGTGTATATACTCTACACACACTAACTGCAATGTGTATATACTCTACACACACTAACTGCAATGTGTATATACTCTACACACACTAACTGCAATGTGTATATACTCTACACACACTAACTGCAATGTGTATATACTCTACACACACACTAACTGCAATGTGTATATACTCTACACACACTAACTGCAATGTGTATATACTCTACACACACTAACTGCAATGTGTATATACTCTACACACACTAACTGCAATGTGTATATACTCTACACACACTAACTGCATGATCAGTAATCACTGCACGTGCTGCAGTATAGTTCATAAATTATACTGTAAATATAAAAATAAAACAATATGATTTTTTACACTTAATAATGCTCATACTTTATACAGTAAAACTAATGAGGATGAGGGATTATCACTTTACGTTCTTTAGCCGCCTCGGTGGCCTAGTTGATAGCGTAGGAGCCGTCTCGGTGGCCTAGTTGATAGTGTACTGGGCTTTCACCCCGAGGACGGGGGTTCAATTCCTGGCCAGGGCTTGGCATTTTAATATGCTATAAATCGTCCCATAGTGTGCATTAGCCCAAGTGCGCACAATAGTCGGACATTAAACACCAAAAAAAAATTTACGTAAAAGTTAAAACTTACAGTAGTAAATACAATGCTTTTAACAGAAATGTTCACAGCAGGTCCTGCAGGTGTTGAACCTACAACCATGCAGTGTGTAGTTCAGAGACACAGCAAACTACTGATATCTATGTAACATCAACCTCCAAACCCTTGTACTGCACTGTGAATTTATGAATCTGCTAACCAAAACGCCTACGTCTTATCGACTGGTGACATGGAAGGAAGAATGAAGTTGCATAGTAAAAAATGTGGCAAAACTATTTGTTTATTTCCCGTACATACGTATTGTATAACAGGCAGTCGGGACAGTTTGAGACATTTTTAGGTATAAACTGTACAAAATTACCAGTCATCTATAAAGCAACTGTACCGTTGTGCTTTGATTACATCTTTGTTGCATCAGTTTACAGTCTTGTTGCTTACGGAAATGTAATCAGTTACTACAGTTTTATTCAAATGTAATTATACACAAATAATGATGTTTTGGTAGTATTGAGTGACAAGACCCGCTATATTGATCATAACTGCCATAGAAATAGAATCAGTACTTTGCATAAGCGGCATATCGAATGAACCAGTGGTTACTGTATTTTTAATTACACTTAGATTTATAAAGTCAGTTATGTGATCAAACACTTTTTTTATGGCTCTACTTTATGATAAGTATTTTAAACTATGATTTGGATGTTTGGAAACCACAGCTATGGCGTCATTATTTTTATGCTTTTTTCTTAAGGAAACACAACGTTTTGAAGGCTAACAAAAAATTGGTATTTAGCAGTATTTACTATTTCTAGAGATGTATGTATTTGCATTTTATTTTTTCAGCAATTAAAGGCAATCTTATACCAATCCAACCAAATACAAAAGTAGTGGTCAGCACAATACCCTCTGTGTCAACAACTACAGATGTTCCTATTCTCCCTTCAACTACACAGTCATATCGTAAGTCACATGACTAGACACATTTAGCATGCTACGTTAGGCTGCCAAATATCATTCTTTTTGTGTTTTCTGTTTGTTTTGCTTGATTTAAACTTTTTGGAGAACCATACAACTTGTAGCTTTTGAGTTTGTTGTGCAATTTGTTTTTAGTTTATATATTGTAGTTATTGATTATTCCTATTGATTCACATTAATGTTGTTATTGTTGTTGATAGGGTTCCTATTCCTTGAGACACAAAATTACTTTAATGATGTAACTTACATTAATTTTTTTGATTAACTTTTTCCAATGGCGAGGAATACAGTTCAATGATAGTTTAAAAAATGACTGAAAAACATCATCAGTGGGATGCTGTGTTCGTATTGAAAGGAGATTGTTTTAAGAATAGAAAAATAAACACAGTAGAGTCTTGCTAATCATACCTAAACCGGCCGCAGCCGTGTCGAATTAGCGGGAAAGACGGATTATACAGAGCACCATTAAAAAAGTGTTTAAAATTATTGAATTGAATTTATTACATTAAAAAACTTCGATTTACATATATTATTACGAAATGTATTGTACTAAAACAAAACAGCACACAGAATCTCACAACAGTAATAAAGAGCAGTACGTCATTCATCAAATTTCATGGCGAAAGTTTGTAATTGTTTTTTGTTTACCAACTGTTTGACATTTTCTCACCGCTACATCTCGCAATCTCATGAGAAGTAAATATTTTTTACTATTTAGAAAACAGCGTATTTGTACACATAAAAAAAATACGTGAAATGTTATGAAAAACACACAAGCAGAATGCACTATAAAAGTCAACCCTTCCACGAATCTGAATTGATACTAAAAGATGGAAATATAACAAACAGATCAGGTATAAGGGTGGATCCCCTCTTTCTTTTGGACAGAATGTAGGCTGGGCGCATAAGTGATACGTTGGCATAAAGGCCTGACACGAAACTGGCGCACGGACATTGTACATTACGTTTTGCTACAAATCTTTTAAGTTGCTTGAAATATTGTTCTTTTGGGCTACATTACGACTCCACTTTGCTACAAATCAGTTTAGATTTAAGTTGCTTGAAATATTGTTCTTTTGGGCTAGGTCAGATTATCGAGACTCCACTGTAAAACAAAATTTCAGATCAGTAAATCTAAAGTAACATCACAGTAATTAGAAACATTCACACACCTCAGCTTTCAGGCTTTTTCTGCACTTCTCACTCCTTACACAATCCAGTTTGTTTCTGTGTCCTTTATGGGTCTTTTAGAACTAGCTTCACTATGTTTTTAATTTTACTTAGTTTGCCTTTACTTTGTGAAGAGACTTATTGTAATAGTTTGTGACTGACTTGGCTTTATAGGGATGCAAAGAACTTACCTTCTAAAGTCTCTTTCTAAATCCAATTTTGATCTGGCAGCGGTTTAATAATTCCGCATGCTGGTTCTGGACCAATGTAAGGGGGTTTACCCCTTTTTCTTGCTAGTTTGTCAACCTTCTCATTTCTCTTGTAGTCTCTGTGAACAAGTACCTAACCTACCTTTAATTGATTTAAGGTTGGTCGAGAGCTTAACGTCTGATGGTATTCGCACTTTTAACTTGCAGTTGTATTCATTGTACTTCGAGCCTTAATAGCAGCCTGGCTATCTGTCATAACTGTGATTTTTTATTTGCAATTAGTTTTTTTAGGAACAGTTGTTCATATTCCAGTATAGCCCCATTTCTGCTTGGAATACAGTCGCAAACTTTCCCAAGGTGATGCTAACTTCTTTAATGATTTTCCATCCTGCACCTATTCCTTCTGTAGACAGCGGCATTTTAAACATGCACCAACAAATGTAAACTTGGATGAATGTTTCCAAAATAATGACTAACGCCAACAGGGGCCATATTTCAAAACAGTACCTACTTAAAAAGCATTTCTTGTAATACTATATAACTACAGTCAGACTTTTTACAATAGTCTGATTGTTACATCAACTCAGTTGTAGCAAAACAATTTTTTTTTTTTTAAGGCTAACCAAACACTAGTCTTTATTATAAAAAATTGTTAGTTTTAGCGATACTATAATTGAGTATTTTACTACTGTATTATGATGTCAACAATTTTTTATCACAAGAGGGAAATTGGAGTGAAATGAAATCAATCAGGTGATAGACAAGTGCCTTTACTTCTGCAGATAAAGGCAAAAATAACTGCCAATATTTGTTATTCTACTAAACTGCATGATTGACCTCCGCAACTTGCTAAATATTAGCTTATCTCACTATACTTAGGTCTAGAAACAATTGCGATTATGCAATATTATCCTCTTTTTCTAGAATGAAATGAATAGATTATTATTAACTAATTGGTGAAATCTGTAATGATTGTTGTATTCAACAAGAAGCAAAATGATGTAAATTACTTAAATGTTTACGAGAGATGTCGCAAAAGTAAGTTAAATTTTTTTAAATCCGCATGGAAGGCAGGAAAAGACCAGGAGTCTCAGGGAACTTTATCTGGGTATAGTGGCAGTACTAAAAGAGTTTTATGTTTTTATATCCACTGCTCAGAAAGTCACATGCCAGCAGCCATGGAAACTCCACTTGTTCCTGTTACTGACTCTGAAGTTCATTGTCGTTATTCATAAAGCCTTGGACTATTCCTGCCTATGTAAAAAAATTAGTGTAACTTACTTTTGAGACGTGTCTCATAATAATCTATTTCTGTACTTAACCCAGTAAGGCTAAATACTGCTAAAGAACTATTGTTTGGGAATGTCCCTATTGTATAGTTCTTGAAGAAGCACTGCCGTTGTAGAACCTTTCATGTATTTTTTTCCTGGCGAAAAACCGTTAAGGTTATCATTGCTGTTCATGTAAATATTAAAACAATATATGCTTTCTCAAATTTTAGAGATAAAATAATATAATGATGTATTTCGAAGGATTTTATTTGAAGCAGGAAATTTAAAATTAGCAAAGTATACAGTTAGTTCTGGAAAGCAAAAAGTCCATCTCAAGTGGGTGGGATATATTACACAGCTAGGGGCCGCCTCGGTGGCCTAGTTGATAGCGTACTCAGCTTTCAATCGATTCGATTCCCGGAAAGGGCTTGGCATTTTCATACGCTATAAATCATCCTATCGTCTGCATTAGCCCAAGTATGCACAATAGTCGGATGTTAAAAAAAAAAATATTACACAGCTAGGCTGTTCATGTATCATCTCAGTCACAATATTTGTGCAAAAAACCTGCTAGTCAGTGTTTTTATGTTTTATTCAGTTGAGAATAAAGTTATCGTTACATAATGTGTTTTTATAATCACAATGCAGCGCCAGCTGTATCTGTCAGGTTGGTACTTTCCATGACGAATACATGTACCATGCTGGTAGAGAAAAGAGGAAAATATATATAAAAAAAAGAAAACATGGTTCGTCCGTGCAAATACATATACATGACAAAAAACCCCAAAAGGCAGTAAGTATGTTCGAAATCCGTGAGTGTAACGTGAGTCTTCTTGTATATCCTGCCTTGATATACGATTTGAATATCAGATAAACAGAGGCATAAAATAAAAACGCTTTGAATAATACTATTTAAAAAAATGTGTTTTATAATATATTTTTTTTTTAGTGTTTAACGTCTGACTATTGTGCACACTTGGGCTTATGCAGACATGGGGATGACTTTTAGCGTATGAAAATGCCAAGCTCTCACTGGGAATCGAACCCGGGTCCTCAGGGTGAAAGCCTAGTACGTTATCCACTAGGCCACCAAGGCGGCTGTGTTTTATAATATATTGCCGTTTTTTTTTTTTTTGGTACTTAATTTTTATGGATAATATAAATAGTTCCATTCTAAAATGTTATAAGAAATTTTTACTTACTTTTTTTGGCTAATTTTGTTGTATAATGGTTATTCGTGTGGACACTACATATTCAGACGTTACGCAACGATGGTACTCGTTACAAGGTTAAAATATGTAATGTATTCTCTTTCTGTAACATATAAATTGGGAATAAAATAATATATCATTGCAATGATGTATTTGTTCTGTTGTTATTCATGACTGATTCTTAAAAAGTGAATTCTTTGTAACACATTTCTTACGGATCACTTTGTTGAGAACTATGGAAAACAATAGTTTCTTGGGTTGTTTAGGAATGAAATCTACAAACAGTATTTAAAATAGGGCCTATCTATTTTCAAAATTCCTGTATTTTGCGTTGTTCTATAATTTTTTTTCCTGCACTGACACTGCTAACAGCTTATGATTATACAAGCTATTTTTTTTGCCAAATGGAAGGAATGGTTGCTATACACAGAGTCATACTGTTGTTATTGTTTATATCACATTAAGGTTTAAATTGTTAAAATCTGATGAAAAAAATGCATGCAGTTAATTATTTGTATTGCACTTAATTAATGCGTTCTATTTTACAGTCACAAGCAGTTCTGGTCAGCTTTTAATTTCTTCGGAGTTTGATTCAGATTTTCTCAAAAAGAAACATGTAAGTTCATTTAAAAAAAAAACAAACTAATTTTGCTGATGAAATTGTATAAATTAAAAAAAGTATATTAATCCTTAAAGTGCTGCAATTATAGATAAATATATCTAACCACCTCCATAAATCATTGAACCCTGAACTCACCTTAAAGAAAGAAAACATTACCCATCTTCATTCGCTTTCCTTATTAAGTTTCATATTCATATAATTTTGCAACTATTATTTAGGCTTAAAGTACTGTCAGGTAAAACATAATTAAATAATCAATTTGTAAGAAAAATAAAGAAGAACCAATAGTTTTTAGACGAATAAGAAAAAAACAGTGGAAGGATAAAACTCAATAATGAGGAAGCCATTATGAATTTTTATTATTCTGGTACAAGCTTTTGAAGTGAGAAGTTCAATATTTACAAAAAGCGAAAATTAAGCATCAGTCACCAAATTAAAACATCAGTTTGAAACTACACTACAACATCCATTTTATTCAATATTCAATGAAATTGAGTTTACAAAAAATAATGTAATACTATATCTGGCAACGTAATTGTAAGCTTTAAAAACATGGTGAGCGATGTTTTTTAATACTTTTTTTTTATTATATACAATTACAACTAGTCAAAGACTATCTAGCAATATTTTTCTGTCTACTGTCTGTGTGGTGAAAAAATGTCCAGAGTCGCCCTTCACATCAATCCTGCACCAAGTCAATAGGTTTCTTTCTCTTCAATCTCCTCACTTGTGGTACGTTGCCCAAATGTACCTTTACATTTTGATGTTCACAGAGCCTTTTTTTAATACTAACTTAAAAATTGCTTCAATGGCTTTAGTCGTCAGACTTGAGGACATAATTAATCCAAAACACACACACACACCCATACACACATACACACACACACACACACACACACACATATATAATCAGTGAACGTTTGCAGACTGTTTTAAAACCAGCCTAATAATAATTCATCATTTTATTTTGTTAAATCATCCAAAATTCACGGATCTTTCACCCGCATCATAACTCATCTTGTTATTAATTAAAATAAAATGTTAGTATAGTTTTTATTAACGTTAAGTGTTTATGAATTTGGAAGCTAGCCGAGGCATAAACTAAACATTAAAAGTGAGATTTATAATTATAAATGAAAAAATATACCAGAGAGTAGACTTACGAGGAGATTATTGGACTACCAACTGAAGTGTAAAGTTAAGAACAACTGGTTGAAGGAGGTGGAACAGGACTTGGAGGAACTAGGAATAACCAAGGAGCAATTGACAGGAAGAAGGGAAAAAGCGATCTTAAAAAGTCAGGAAACCCAATTACAGTTTAGGGGAAAAAGTCCACGAAACGTAGTATATTCGGAAGAACTCAGACTTCAGAGATCAATAAGATTTAAAAAATACTGGGAAAACGCAGAAAAACCAAAATACTTAATTAAATTGATTGTGTGTGCTCTAATGTGGGCTATTAAAAAAAATATATAAAATCAATAATTTTTGTAAATCATACACATATGATTGTTTTTATTTATATTCTTAATGTTCAATTTGTTTCATCCTTCAATCAATAGCACACATTTTGTTTATAAATGTACTGATCATACATGAATTTGAAACAGTATATGTAGATAGATTTTTTTTTTTTTGGCGAAAAACCGTTTAGGTTATCATCGCCGTCACGCAAAATGAAAGTATAAAAACAAATTAAATAAAATTTTACTTAAGTAAGAAGAAAACAAAAACAACAACAACAACAAACTATAACAGTAAAAATAAATTAAAAATTTAGATAACAGGTATAGCTATATTACACTTAAGAACTAAATAACAATGAATAAAATTTAATAACAATTCGTAAAAGTATACATAAACTTAACAGAAATAAAGTTATTAGATAAAATAAATAAATAAAATAACACAAGATATAACAAATATATATATATATATATATATATATATATATATATATATATATATATATATATATATATAAAATTTTATTTAAAACATAAATAAAAAAGTGCATTTAAATATATGTAGATAGAAAGCCAAGTTTCTAATAATCATGTTTTTGCGAGACATTGTGCTTAAATAATTGCTGTTATTAAATAAAACTTTTTATGTTTTTACTTGTAAATGATTGTTAAAATTTCTCTAACAGAGTGAAGGAACCGGTACTATAAAGTCTAGAGGAAGAGGCAGACCTCCAAAGTTAGGAAACATTGCATCTGGACGAGGAAGAGGAGCAAAGCAGCGTGCAAGCGGAAACCGACCTTTGAACAAATCTGTGCCAGATGAAGACAAAGCACGTAAATTAGAAGAAGAGATGGCAGCTGTTCTCGAGGATATGGATTCATCATCTACTAAAGATCAATTTATTCCTCTTGTACGTATAACGTAAATTTATAAGAAATTAATTTGCTTAAAAAAAAGTTAACAGTTTTTATATTTATATTTCAGAGTTTATCGAATCTATATTGCTGATTAGTATTTTTTATCTTTTTAATAAAATGTTTTAAATTAAATTTGTAACTATTGGCATATATCTGTGTTAATCAATATATATTTATACAAATTATTTTATTCATTTTGTAGGAATCAATTCATCAAGAATCTTCTGAAATACCAAAGAAAATAACAGTTAATAAATTACCACCTAAGAAACCTATAATTGTAAAAATTCAAAAAAAAGCGGAAGAGACAAAGAAGGCCAAAGAGAAGTCCATGGTTCATGCTAAGCCTAAACCAAACAGAAAGTCTGCCGATTCATCAACAACTGAAGGTAATTACAGTGTATTGACTCTTAGAGTTTAGATCACATTTACAAGGTGTGTTCAGAAAGTAACGAGAATTTTTAAATTTCGGAGGCTTAGAAAGTCCGATTGTCAAACATTTTTTTTATTATGTTGGTATACATGCCCTTGAAGTATGATAACACTTTCAGCTGTTTTCATTGTTGACTTTGTCTGTGACAGCTACTAAGGTTAGACGTGTTCTTATGAGCTCGGCGATTTTCATTTGTTAAAAGAAATGGATCAAATTTTGCGTAAAAAATGGAATAAAGTGTAACAAAGTGTGTGAAATGTTAACTAAGGCCTATGGTGAGTCTGCTGTGAGTAAAGCAAGAGTTTACGAGTGGTATAAGCATTTCCAAGAAGGCTGTGAAGACATTGAAGATGACGAACGCCCTTGATGCCCCAGCACATCAACAACCAATGAAAATGTGGAAAGTGAAAGAAATGGTTATGAACAATCACCGAATCACAATTAGAGAGGTCGCTGATGATGTTGGCATATCGATTGGATCATGTCATGACATTGTTTCCAGTGTTTTGTGTATGAAACGTGTGGCATCAAAATTCGTTCCAAAATTGTTGAATTTTGAAGCAGCGAATGGAAGTTGCTCAGGAGTCACTAAATGAAGTCAACGACGATGCAGAATTACTGAAAAGTATTATAACAGGTGAAACATGGGTTTATGGATACAACGTCGAAACTAAGGCTCATTCATCCCAGTGGAGGCATTCTGGCTCGCCAAGACCGAAAAAGGCTTGACAAGTGCGGTCGAACGTGAAGGTTATGCTCACTGTGTTCTTCAATATTAATGGCATAGTACATCATGAATTCCTGCCATCAGGTGAAACGGTCAATAAGGAGTACTACCTACATGTTCAACGCCGTTTGTCTGAAGCAATCCGAAAAAAAACCCCGGATCTGTGGAAAACAATTCATGGCTTTTGCACCACGATAATGCACCAGCTTCACACTTCATCGCTTGTTCGTGAATTTTTGGCCAAAAACAGTACTGTAACGATGTCCTCAGTCTCTATATTCGCCAGGCATGGCTCTGTGTGACTTTTTCCTATTTCCAAAAATAAAGAGAACCTTAATGGGCTGTCGTTTTATAGCCATAGATGACATTAAAAGCAAATCGCTGAAAGAACTAAAGGCTATCTTAAAGATCGAGTTTTGAGAAGTGTTTCGAGGATTGGAAGTAGCGCTGGCTCAAATGCATAATCTCCAATGGGGACTATTTTGAAGGCAACAACATCAATGTAGAAGAATAAATAAATATTTTGTTCAGAAAATTAAAATTCTTGTTACTTTCTGAACACACCTCGTATAACTTGTGTAAGTCTTCTTTCAGCTCACTGAGACTCTTTCATGGTCTGTTTGTATTCAGCAGCTGTTGAACTAGTTTGTCCGTTTAGTTCACGATTAACTGTAATGAATGTCAACAGGCTTTTAACAAAAATACTGTTCATAAAGTAACAGACGGTTTAAAATAGAAAATTACAAATTGAATAAAACCAAATTTTATTACAGTAAACCCTCAATTATTATCCAAACCTCAAATAACCAAACACTATTGAAGCATGATCTAATTCGCCAAAACATCGAATTTTTTTTAATACATTTGAAAATATTATAGAAGGGAAAGTAACTTTTTAATAAACTGTACTGTATTACAATAACAAATTGACCTGTGTAAGGTATAGTACTTGTTTTTGTTTAACTTATTTATTAAAGGTGATGTTCATTGTTTGTAACGATACTGGAATTATTTATGAAATACTGTATGTCTCTTGATAAACACCCGGTCAGCATTGTCAGCACAATCAGTCAACTGCTCCTAGCTTTGCATTTGTTAATGAGGACATCTGATTTCTTGGAATAAGTGGAGAATTACTAAAAACATTTGTAAGCAATAATAAATGTTTTTGTACCATTAGCAATTGCAATTCAGCAATATTTTTATAGCATTCGACAATTCAGTAAAAAGGCTAAAAAATATGTTACCTTATCGAATGTAAAACAAAATACAGTATGATAAGTGTGTGATTAATAAAACGACAGGTTGATTATCTGAATACTACTGTAACTAATAACAATTTTTTTAGTGCGGGTAAAAATCACTAAGATTATCATTGTTATAGTAAAGCAACATCATCACTTCTTATAACCCCCACTTTCAGCTGAACGCTTGCGGCCTAGTCATCAAGAGCATGTGGTTGAAAAATAGGGTAACTGCAAGCGCACTGCCGATTAAATAACAGTTTGAAAATTTTGTGAGCATGAACATTATATTATCGCGAGTCTACCATATAGAATTTTCTCTATTTACACACTATTCATTCAACCGAGCACTTGGGTTTTTATGGTTTAGTCATCGGGAGCTTGCGGTTGAAAAATAGAGTTCATAACTACAATAAGCATACTGCCGAAAACTTTACTGTAAATAACAGTTAAAAACTTCGTGAGTGTAAAAATTAGACATTTGCTTGAAGAGTTATACATTTAATTGATGTCTCATTAATGTTTTCTGAACTTCATGCTTTATTTAGGGTATTTAAATAAATATCCTAGAATAACCGAACTTTTCGGTAACGGAACGAGTCTTTCCTCAATTAGTTTGCATAACCGAGGATTTGTTGTATATACATTTGAAAGGTAATTCTTAAGATATTTTTCTACATATCATATAAATTAAGGCATATATCATACTGTGGCACAAGTACCATCTCTGTTGAAATCTGCCGCCTGCGATTTGATCCACCGGCATGCAATTTGACATCAGTATCGAAGCATTGTGTAATGAACCATGTTTTCAACGCTGGGAAGAGGTGGTAGCCACTCAGCACCAATACTGGGCTGTATGGTGGATGATCGAACACCTCCAATTCAAAATCAAATCATATAAGAGCTATCAGGTACAATTGACCATGTGTGGACGTGCGTTGTTGTGAAAAAACAAAATCTTCTCACTAAGTTTTCCTCGACACATGTTTTGTATTGCGCACCTTAACTTTCTTAATGTTTCACAATACCTTTCTTAGTTAATTGTTATACTGTACTAAAAAAAATCAACAATAATCACGCTGTTAGTCCTAAAACACAATAGCCATGATTTTTCTTGATGACAGCGTTCGCTAACACTTTCTTGGGAGAATTTGTGTGTTCCCATTCCATCGACTGCCTTTTTGTTTCACAATTGATATATTTCGTCCCCAGTTACGATACAATTACTTTGTTACTATTTTTTTGGTAATTTTCAAGGAATGAGAGAGATATGACAAACAACATGCAACTATGACTAAAGAAACATATAAAAGCAATGGATAATTAAGAGTAACCAATAATTATTAGTACAATATGTACTGCTCCCAATATGTACAGTATCCAGGTTACAGTAAAAAAAGCTTTGCTTTATTGCTGAACAATGCAGGGGCTGTAATGGAAGGCAAATTTTTATTTTATTGATGAGTTGGTCACCTGCTATCACTCATGTTGGCATTTGAGACTGATTGCTATAGTGATTGGTATTGTTTACAATATTTGTTGCTTAGGGAGTAGTGGCTTAGCTATTTTATAATTCGATTAATATTAGATTAAAACGATATATTAAAATAAAAAAAGATTTTAGTTGATAGCATACTAGGCTTTCATCCCGGCCAGTGCTTGGCATTTTCATACGCTATAAATCACCTCATCGTCTGCATTAGCCTAAGTGTGCACAATAGTCAAATGTTAAAAAAAAAATTTAACGATATAAGTTTAGTTGCTGATATTAGTGAATGAAACAATTTTATTTTATTGCAAAATGTATAGCAAGAACATAAACATGCAAATTTGATATTTTGTTCGTACACAATGAACAGGGAAAGTTGTTTTGTTGTTTTAAGAGTTTTTCTGTTATCAGTCTGTTCTGTTTGGTTGGTTCTGGTTCTGGTTCTGAGCCTGACAAATAATAGAAGTTTCTTTGTAATAAGGTATTAGGATTAAGTACGTTTTACAGTTAAAGTATAATAATCTCTTATTTCATAGGATCTCCAAGCATTGAAGTTACATCTCCAGTGACCCCTTCTTCAAGTAATCCTATCGAATCTCCAGTTACGCCATCTGTTAGTTCAGGAACACTTTCAAGTCAAAATAAAAAATATCCTAAACGAGAGAATCGTAAGCCTCCAGCCCACTTGGCAGAAGCCTTGGGTCCTGCATTATTTTCTACTCCTGACATCATTCGTCGTGTGAGTACAGATAAACCTGTGATAGTACCTGTAACTTCTCCGCCTGCCACAGCAACCAATGTACCTACTAAATGTAAGTTAATGTTTAGTTAATTTATTATTATAATTTATAACTGAACATTATAAAATTTGAAACTTGTATTAATTGTAATGATCAGGGCTATTATAAATTATATAAGGTAACTTACAATATAAATAAACATTAAATTTAATTTATATGAAGGAAGACTAAACATTTCAAACTTAATTTAATTTGATTTCTGTGTTTGTTGCATAATGTTGTGAAGATAATGGCAATCAAAAATCTTCCCTATATTATAAAATGAACATTATTATTCACTTATTTCTATATATATTTGAATGAATAGACTATATATATATATATATGTATGTATATATATATATATATATATATATATATATATATATATATATATATATGTATATATATATATATGAGAGCTTAAAACATTGCTTACAACACCATGTCAAATGAGATTTCATTCAAGGCAATTTTATCAAAAATGTAATGACTTACAGAGAAAGTACAAATGTCTAAATGTTAAACATTGTTGCTTACAAATGTCGGTATATTTTAAGAACTAAGAAACATAATTTCATGATGTATAAAGGCTTACAAAATGATATATCAATCGAGTTTTCATTTTAAAAAGGGCATTTGAAAATACAGTAGTCTAAAGAGACTGTAACCAGACACCTATGGAGCTGGGTCGAGTTACAGGGGGTGTCCAGGCTGCTGAGAATCATTGGAAAAATATACATTGAAAATTTTTAGTATTGAACGCGAATGAAAATGAATACAAAAATGTAATGAACACATTTACATTAAAATATTGTATGCAGTAATCCTTCACTAATTTTGACAATTTTTTTTCTAGTTCTAACAGTAGACTACTGTTTGTGACAAAACAGGCTCCATCTCAAACAAGGAACTTATTATTTGTATGAGGGTGGTCTGAAAAGTTTCCGACCTAACAAAGATACAAGACATTTTTTCAGAATTTTTTTTTAATTTTTCAACATAGTCTCCTTGTACCTCTACACACTTCTCCCAGCGATGCTCCCATCTCTGTAACCCGTCCAAATAATACTCTGCGTTTTTCTCTGCAAAACAATTGTTCACGAAGGTGATTGCCTCTTCATTTGATGAAAATCTCTGTCCTCCGAGCGCAATTTTTAGATGAGGGAACAAAAAGAAGTCGCTTTTGGCTAGATCTGGTGAGTAAGGCGGATGGTCAAGCAGTTCAAACCGTAATTCGTGGATTTTCGCCATGACAACCGCTGAAGTGTGAGACGATGCGTTGTCTTGGTGAAACAGGATTTTTTTTTTCTGCAAATGTGGCCCTTTTTTTTCGCAAGTTCTGACTTCAGCTTGTCAAGTAATGATGCGTAGTATGCTGCTGTAATGGTTTTTCCTTTTTGAAGATAGTCGAATAAAATAACCCCATGACTATCCCAAAAAAACAGTCGCCATCACTTTCCCAGCCGAAAAAAACAGTTTTTGCTTTTTTTTTAGCTGGTTCCTCCTTTGCAGTCCACTGTTTGGACTGTATTTTGTTTCGTGCGTATAATGGTATATCCAAGTTTCATCTACAGTAATTAATTGGCGCCAAAACTGGGATTTATTGCACCTAAACTGCGCCAACAGAGCATTGGAAATGTTCATTCGAACACGTTTTTGGTCTAATGTGAGCAAACGCAGCACCAAACTCGCAGACAGCTTTCTCATGTCTAAATGTTGATTTAATATGTGACAAACACGTTCTTTTGACATGTTCATAACGTCTGCTATCTCTCTCACTTTAATTCGGTAGTCATCTATCACTATTTGGTGAACTTTGGCGATGTCAGTAGTTGCAGTTTTTGGACGTCCCGAACATTCATTGTCTCCCAAGCTCTTATGGCCACGTTTAAATTCAGCTGCCCAAAATTTCACTGTGGTAAATGATGGTGGAGAGTCCCCATACAACTCATCTTTGATTTGCGTTGGTGTATTTTCTTTCAATAACAAATATTTAATGAAAGCTCGATACTCGATTTTGTAAATTTTCATAAAAATACGTCAACTCTTTGAAATGACTTACATAACAACTGCGCGTCCAAAATGGCTGAAACTTTGGTGAGTTACTGTCAACAGATGAACAACGAAATTCTAGTGCTGCCACCGATGAGTGCTGCTATCTTCATGTAGGGGTCGGAAACTTATCAGACCACCCTCGTATAGGCGATGTGTAACCTAGGCACTTACAATGACACATATGATTCACATTGTAATCATATGTTTAAATTATTACATTTATTTATAATCCTATATTTTGTTACTGTGTTTTATTACTTTCCATGAGATTATTACAGTGTTTTTGAATTTATGTATTTGCAAATTTCTTTTCCAAACATTTTGAACTGGTATCTATTACAGTTACTTACCTCTTCATTAAGGTAGCACACTTTGTAACTGAAAATATCGCCTGTAATCTCTTAACAATAACAGAATTGATGGTCTTATCTTTAGGCTTAGTTTCATTCATGAAAAATGGTTAGATTGTAGGTGTACAAAGTTTCCTTCCTTCAACTAACAAAAAGTAACAATTTCTTAATTTATGCGTGCTATTATTGTTGTGTAATATAAATATTTAACAATTATTATAGTGTACTAACTGTAAACAGAATTTTAATGAAAGAATTACCGTACATTGCAACTGTTCATCACTGAAAAATTATAAGATGCCAGAGACTCCTTTGTCGCGGTATCACACGCCCTTAAGACTATGAAAAAAATTACTGTTTACATATAAATTATATTCCACTCCCTTCTTCAGATTTTTTAACGTGGTCAGGCATGATCTTACAAAATTAAAGAAAAAATAAAGTCCTGAAAGATTTTATTCATAGATTTTGGTTTGGAAAAGGGCTCTGACTGGCAGCCTAAAACAACATTTATTGGCCTAAAATATGTGGTTTCAATGGTACGGATGATTAAATGCATAGGAAAATATACTTTTGAAAAAAATAGTGTATTATTGTTATTGAATTGCTTTACAAATTATGGTTTAATTTATACATTGTTGGATTCTATTGATATTTATATAATTGGATTGTACTAAATAATGGACTTGTTCTTTCTTACATTTGCTGTTATTTGTTGAAACATGAATTTGCAAAGCTCACAAAAAATTGAAAGGAAAATTTAACACTTATTTTAAAGGTAAAGAGGATTGAAAATGTGTACATTTTGAATTTTAAAATTAGAAGTGTAAAATTTAGTACATTAATGTACTGTTTGTTATTTAGAAAATTAAGTAAATGAATTTAAGTATCACCCTTCATGCAGTAAAATGAGGACCAAATAGCACAGTTATTTATTTCTGGTTTTGCAAATGTGCACAAAACTTAAATTTGGTAAATTTTAATCTATAACCATAAATTGTTAACTGTTATCCCATTGGTCCTCACTATGAGAGAGTAATTGGTGGACGATGATATTATTTCAAAATTCAAGTGTGTACAATAAGAAAACATCATTTTTTGTGTTTTGCAAAATTAACTTTTTTTTAATCAAATTTTTTCATAAAAAAAATTGGTGAATAAACACAAGTTAGATTTTATTATTAATACGAGGGCTATTCAGAAAGTAGATTACGTTTTTGGATAAAAAAAAAACTAAGTACAGGAAAAAAATTTTATTATATACATTTGAAAGAGGAACTAAAATACTATTTTTCAACATAATCGCCAAACAAATTTAGACATTTGTCATATCGGTGAACTAGCTTTGAAATTCCCGTGTCGTAGAATTCCGCCGCCTGTGACGCCAGCCAGTCAGTCACGCCCGTGCGGAGATCTGCGTCGTCATCAGCGCTGTGTTGCAAGCCAAGTCTTCATCTTCGGAATAAGTGGAAATCACTAGGTGCCAGGTCCGGACTGTAGGGTGGATGAGGAAAATTTCCCACTTGAAGGCCGTCAAGGCGTCTTTTGTTCGATTTGCCGTGTGAGGCGGGCATTGTCGTGCAAAAACAACACTTTTGCACTCAGTTTTCCTCTCCACTTGTTCTGGATAGCTCGTCTTAAGTTTCGTAATGTTTGGCAATACCTTTCTGAGTTTATGGTTGCTCCACGTTTTAGGAAGTCAACCAGAAGAACACCTTTCCTGTCCCTCACGGGCGTGACTGACTGGCTGGCGTCACAGGCGGCGGAATTCTACGACACGGGAATTTCAAAGCTAGTTCACCGATATGACAAATGTCTAAATTTGTTTGGCGATTATGTCGAAAAATAGTATTTTAGTTCCTCTTTCAAATGTATATAATAAATTTTTTTTCCTGTACTTTGTTTTTTTTTTATCCAAAAACGTAATCTACTTTCTGAATAGCCCTCGTACATTAAACTTAGTTTGTATGATCTAGTACTTGCACGAATAGGGGTAAGACTGAGCTGAAGTGTGTTGTCCTGTCCAAGATGTATAAAGTAAAAAGTCAGGTTACTACTGTAACCTTGCATTCACTTTCTCTTCTCGCCTATTGTCGCCTGCATAGGCGTTGACATATAATTGGTTCGCTTACCACACTTAACATAGTCATAGTGCGCTGATCTAACCATGTAGAACAGCTTTATTGTATTACAGTATTTTCTTAGTGTTTTGTATTTTCAGACACTTACGAGGGTGGTCTGAAAAGTTTCCGACCTAACAAAGATACAAGACATTTTTTCAGAAATTTTTTTATTTTTCAACATAGTCTTCTTGTACCTCTACACAATTCTCCCAGTGATGCTCCCATCTCTGTAACCCGTCCAAATAGTACTCGGCGTTTTTCTCTGCAAAATAATTGTTCACGAAGCTGATTGCCTCTTCATTTGACGAAAATCTCTGTCCTCCGAGCGTAATTTTTCGATGAGGGAACAAAAAGAAGTCGCTTGGTGCTAGATCTGGTGAGTAAGGCGGATGGTCAAGCAGTTCAAACCGTAATTCGTGGATTTTCGCCATGGGAACCGCTGAGGTGTGGTTGGTCTAACATGAGCAAATGCGGCACCCAACGCGCGGACAGCTTTCTCATGTCTAAATGTTGATTTAATATGTGACAAACACGTTCTTTTCATATTTTCATAACGTCTGCTATCTCTCTCACATTAATTCGGCGGTCATCTAGCACTATTTGGTGAACTTTAGCGAAGTTTTCTTCAGTAGTTGCAGTTTTTGGACATCCCAAATGGTCGTCTCCCAAGCTCTTACGGCCACGTGTAAATTCAGCTGCCCAAAATTTCACGTGGTAAATGATGGTGTGGAATCCAACTCATCTTTGATTTGCGTAGGCGTATTGCCTTTCAAAAACAAATATTTAATGACAGCTCGATACTCGAATTTGTCCATTTTCATAAAAATACTCACATCAACTCACACAAACGACTGTTACACAACAGCTGCGCGTCCAAAATGGCTGAAACTTTGGTGAGTAACTATCAACAGATGAACAACGAAATTCGAGTGCTGCCACCGACGAGTGCTGCTATCTTCATGTTGAGGTCGGAAACTTTTCAGACCACCCTCGTATAGTGCCAAATAATTTTATATTTTTAAGAAATGTACTCTTCAGAATATTACTTCAACTCACTCCATTTGTCTTTGTGTTACATTTTTTTAACATTTTAATTCCATAATATTGATATGTTATATTGACTTGTTTTATGCTTTAATTTGTACTGCTGTAAGTTTTCCTGCAAATGTTCTAAAATGTTTGATGGCAATAAATATTTTATATTGTAAACAATTAACAGCCTTATAGTGTTACTGAGGAGATTTCAAGAGAAGGTTGGTTGTGTAGTACCTTATATTTTTTTAAATGTAATTTTAATGTTCTGTGTAAACTGTCATTTAGTTTTAGAATTTTTATAATAATAAGTTATACAATGAAAAAAGACTGTGTTTATTTCTTGCAGTAAATAATTTTATAAAACAACTTCCTTATTTAGGTTTTGATATATATGTATATATCAACAATACATGCACACACGCAAACACACACACACACACACCCACACACACAGGGTAGTGTTCCTGAAGACCACTAAATGTACTTTTCTGATCAATGTTAAAAAATTAGCCGATTTGGTTAATATAGTACATATTCAATAAATACTTTTTGCAGAAAAATACCAAAACAAAAGGGTAGTTTACTTGAAAGCCAGCAGATCTACTCTACTGACCAATTGTATCAACAGACTACCTATGGAGGCCAAAAAAAAGTTTTAAATATTAAATATGTATTACTTAAACAAAGTGTTCCCAAATCTATGGCTTTTAAACATGCTTTACGCTTTCATTGCATCAGGAGAGCTCAGTTTTTCAAAACTCCCAATTTATTAAGAATTACTTAAAGTATCTCAGGACCAATTAATTGGTTTGGCAATGATATTTATTAAGTATGTCATAAGGATATTTAAAAGATCAATATGGATGAAATGATTACAGACTGTTGAAATAAAAGATCGTAAAAAGCAAATAACATGTGTAAATTGTGTTCAAATTATTTTAAAAATATTTTTTTTTAAGAAAACCCCTGAAAGTGTTATATATTATAGGGGGGAGTATATATTAAGGGGGTGACAAAAGTCAGTCGCATAAATATACATTTTTTGTGAATGTTGTCTCAACATATTCGTCATATGATATTTTGAATAGGTTTTTATCAATTCTTTTAACCAAAAGGAATAACTTTTGAGCTCTACAAAAGCAAATTTTACCAATAAATTTCATCTACCCTTGAGCCCTGAGCTGTTGTACTGTGTAGAATTAAATTTACACTAGTCATCTAGAACAGCGGTTCCCAAATTAAGAAACACGGGAGGGTGGACAGCTTAAAATTTTTAATGTTTTCTTGAGTGCAAAAAAAATTTTTTAAATAGGAAATTGTGTTATCTCAAGAAAAGTGTTCTATGGTTCCACAAAAACTGCTTCACTGCCAATTGTAAATTTGTACACAAAATAGATGTTTTCAAAACAAAGTGAGCAGAGTGATGCATTGATATGAACAATGCAGTCGTACAGTTTATTTCTTTGATAGTTAAAAAAGCATGTCATGTCACCTTTTTGTGTGGATCATGAGAAACCTGGTGAAGGAAAAGTTAAATCGCTGGGCTTGTGGTATTGCTGGAGTTAAAATAAGCATCTTGCTGGTACAAGTGAGTTTGAAATATAAAATGAAATAAACTCGTCTTATTTTTTGTATAATAGTTATATTTAATCAAAAGAAAAGATAAAAAGTGTATAAGTTTGCACCATTTTCTCTTTTCTTCTTATGTAATTATTAGACAAAGAATATTTGTTTATTTCATTTTATTATTTGTGGGCCTGGTTTTCCCATATACAGTGGTACCTCGGCATACAAGTTTAATTCGTTCCGTAACATTGCTCGTATGTCAAATTGCTTGTATCTCAAAGCAGTTTTCCCCATTGAAATTAATTGAAATGCCTTTAATCCGTTCCAGCTCCCAAAACACCACCTCAGTTGTTTTTGTTAAGGGTTTTTGAATAAGAAAAATGTATTTACAAGAAGAAACATTTATTTATAAATAACAAATACATATTCTGTAAAAACATAATAAAAGAAAAAGTGAAGTGCTTACGGAAGCGCTTAATTTTCGTCACTGGTCTTCGCTTTTTTTGTCACGCTTTGCTCAT